>CM030367.1:202197495-203397495 GCA_017893485.1 Hemerocallis citrina
TTTGAAAGAACTGCTCAATGCTCATAATGGATGAGGTATTTTCTAACTTATTTTTCTTGTGTTTACTATATAGTGAAGTTAAGTTTGGTCCTAACCACCCCCTTCTCAGCCTTTTTGACATGCATTTACTCATCATTCTGATGCTATAAAAAGCTAGATATTTTATATTTTTATGATTTTTGTAATCAGTGTTATTCTCATGGTAAGACATTCCCTAGTTTATCTGCATGATACTATTTCCTTTGCAAACCTTTCTTGATTCATTTCCCGTGGTACTTTTTCCTGTTGGAATATTATTATGTTGTAAAGGCTTGATACCCACTCTATGTGGCATAGCTCTAATCTCCCACATCATATTATACTTTAAATGTGGAAGCTATCATCTATTCAACTAATATAGTTCAACAAGAATAACTTGAAATTTCATTTGGTTGTTGCAAAAGAAAATTGAGTACATCACAACACATCATATATAGGTAATTAGAGGCTTTCTATTAAATCTAGTAGATTCAACAGTTCATATTACTTTATAACCATTGCATGTACTTTTTTTAGATTAAAAATGATCTTTTCCAAATGTGTTAAATGCACCAAAAAGTAAAGTGTTTTTACAAATCTCATGTACTCTCATTTGCAAATTGTCAAAAATCTTACTTTAATGGGAAGTATGTTGTCCGCATCTCTCTGTGTGTCTATATGTTAGATCTAACTTTGAAATTGTTTCACTATGTCTGTGATTTCTTGTCATAATGGCAATATCGCCAATATACTGATCTACGGTCCTAAATAGTATTTAGTTTGAAGGTTATAACTTTTACTTTTTAATCGTGAAGTCAATATTTAGTTTCTTATGGTGGTCAGGCCTTTGACATAATCTGTCTTTTCCTTTAGGCGGACAAACTTCTATCTCCTGAATTTCAACCTTCAATTGAACAGATTATACATTTCCTTCCTACAAACCGGCAGATATTGTTGTTTTCAGCAACATTTCCTGTCACGGTTAAGGATTTTAAAGACAGATACTTGCCTAAACCATACGTAATTAATCTCATGGATGAACTCACTCTCAAGGGAATTACGCAGTTTTATGCATTTGTAGAAGAAAGACAGAAGGTTCACTGCCTGAATACACTCTTCTCAAAGGTTTGATAATTACTACTGCCTACTATCTTCATGGTACTGTCTTTTGCATATATTAAGAAATTGTAATTATGTCTTTTCAGCTGTTTGAAAATTACTACTGTCTACCATCTTCATGTTACTGTCTTTTGCATATATTAAGAAATTGTAATTGTGTCTTTTCAGCTTCAAATAAACCAGTCCATCATATTTTGCAACTCAGTTAATCGAGTAGAACTTTTGGCAAGGAAAATCACGGAGCTGGGGTACTCATGCTTTTACATACATGCAAAGATGTTACAAGACCACCGGAATCGAGTTTTCCATGATTTTCGGAATGGTGCATGCAGAAATCTTGTTTGTACAGGTACAAATTTATTTGTCTTCCAAAAGCTAGTTCTATGATCTCATATGCTTTAGTTACCTTCTTTTAGAAAGAGCAACCTCATGTGGCTTGCTAGATTAATTGATACATTTTGTTGCATCTCTGTTTCAGCCTGGTATTTAGTTTTATACTTCTATCTTTGTAAGAGCTTACTAGTTACTGAAGTTTGCACCTTGATGCATGGGGGTTATTTTCCTTTGATTTGACGTTTCAGGATTAATAAGAATTCAGCTTCATAAACAATACTCTACGTAGATTTTCTGCCTGGTAACATCGTAGGTCAAGTAGGTCAAGTCCAGTAGCATATATGATTGTCCATGCATTATTGTAGTTTCTTAGGAACATACACTTGTATAGTACATGACGTTGCTTTTTTAGTTTTCAGTTTGGTTAACTTAATTTAAGGTAATATCAAATTGAAATTGAAATTTGTTTTTTTCAGATCTGTTTACTAGGGGTATTGACATCCAAGCTGTTAATGTTGTGATCAACTTCGACTTCCCCAAGAACTCTGAGACATATCTACACAGGGTAATCTTCCACTTTTGACTTGAATATTTGTAATTAATGTAAGTTGTTGGTTTGCCCAAAAGTGCACAACATTCTCTGTGACCTTCTGGATTGTCTGCCAAACAGTAGTGGTAACTGAACTATCAGCTGTGTTCAGATATCTGATTCTTTTCAGTATTTCTAGTATAAGCTGGCAATCTGTAATATAATGGAAAGCTAAATGTCTAGTCCACGGTTCTATTAATGTTCATCATATTTTCTTATGTTTGCTTATGTTATGTACGTCCAATTTTGTTTGTCCTCAAGCCAAGAGTATTAATTTCGTCTGTTTATTAGGTTGGTCGTTCTGGAAGGTATGGCCACCTTGGTTTAGCAGTGAATTTGATCACCTACGAAGACCGTTTCAACTTGTAAGTGCACTTACTCCATATGTATATACTTAAAGATACTGCTTTCCCACTTAGACTAATTCTTGGATGGTAAGTCTGTAACAGGTATAGGATTGAGCAAGAACTTGGAACTGAGATAAAGCAGATCCCTCCACAGATTGACCAAGCTATTTATTGTAGATGATCTTGCTTGTGACATGAATTAATAGTGTTGGTGAATTAAATGCGATGACTTCCTCCCCTGTATATAGATCAACTTGTTAAGTAAGTAATCCTGCAACATTGCTGAACCTTTTGTATTATTCTTCTGTTGTTAGCCTATTTGGCTAATTGAACCTTCAGCTCCTAGAAATGACTTTTAAATTGATAGCTAGGTGTGACTGTTTTCATATTATCCAGTATTGGTTATGTATCATTCTGAGAGGGGTGGCAAACTCATGCAAATGCCACCTCTATTAACCTTCATCAAATTTTAAAGGTTTCCATGAGAGCCTGGTGTAAGCCATGTTTTGAGGTTTCTAATAACGTTTTCCACTGTAGAAAATTTGGATGTTAGGGGAGAAACAAATCAAGTTGTTCGGCTTGGCATAAATAATGCCGTCAAGTTTCATGAAACCTTCTGTATTTCAAAGCTTGAATTTCAAGCATTTGAAATGAAAACTGTAACTGTTATCGCACTGAATATCATTTAATTTTATCCATGAAAACACTACAAAACTGAAATTGAAAGATTGGCTTCAGACAACCTGATGACTCGAAGCTGTAACTTCTGCTTACATACATCAACTCTGGTGGTAGTTAGTTAAGTTAAATCATCATGTTGAAAAGGTTCATGAAGTAAACGTCCTCATACATAAAACATTTTCTTGTTGCATCTCCTTAATAGTAGCTGGTTGATAATTTCTATTTTGGTTATTGTATACAGGGCAGATTTTGTTGCCTTTCCAAGTTCTCGGTTATGGATCTAATAGAGAAAATGATGAACAGCAAAGTTCTCCATCAATCCCTCCAAGGGAGCTCTACTCCTGGCTCAACATTTTTGTGTCCCTTCTGAACTTGACTGATGTATTGCTCGTAGATTTCCTAGAGCTATAGACTTCTGTCAGTATGTCATGCATGAGCTTGGTTAATTTTGTATTAGTTAATCACAGAGAAGTTTGGTTAAGTTCTTAATTCTGTCGAAGCTGTGACATCTTACCCTGATGCTATTTGCTATGTGGGGGGGGTTTTTTTTTTTGTCTTCTTCTTCGAATCAATGCTATGTGGCTTATTATAACTATGTATTTTTGCTTTGTCTTTCTCTCAAGTTGGAGTACCATTATTGAACAACATTTAGGCACTGTATTCAGGATATGGAATTCTAGTTCTGCATATTAGATAACTTTAAAAAGTAGATGTAATTTCTTCTTTGTTTTACTTGTTTTTCACTTTTTTTCTCCTGTGGAATGTATATATCGGTATCAATAGTTGATGTTGTTTCAATCTAGTCTCAGTGTGATCTTTTTTTCTTTTTCTTTTTTTGGAAGGAAAATGGAAAATATGGTTACTTTGTTTCATTAATAAGAATTAACCAAACAAATCCAGAGTACTGGATCAAATTACAAACTACAAATAGAAAAATAGAACATTAAATGACATGATCAGCACATATAATTAGAGCTTCCTTAAACACACTCAAACTCGAGCTAGACAGAAAGGTGCTAAAGTCCACAGTTCCTTAAGGATCTTGTAAGCAAGTAGTTCAGATTGTCATTTAGCTTCAATTTCTTTTCAGAGGGTGGGGTGGGCTGGGCTGTCAAACCCACCCTCAACGTGATTTTTAAAGAGTGGTTCAAATATATTGGAATTTTATTCGTACAAACAAATCCCGATGAGGTTTTTATAGTCACATTTAATGTGAATGATTTCATTCTTTTAAAACGGTCACAACCGAGAAATTCTAAGAGAATGAGACAATAAACTCTCGGAAAAAAAAGAGAGAGAGAGAGAGAAAGAGAAAGAAGGAAACTATTTATTTTTCCACGTGTTGGATCTGACTGAAGCTCGCTTGCTATTTCAGGTAAAGTGGGCCTCATAATTTAATCATTCATTACCGGCCCAAAACATAACTACTATTATTCTCAGCTCGAGTGGGATCACCGCCCAGTGACTTGACTTATCTGTCACCGCATCATTCAGCGCCTCAACAAAATCGAAAACCCACTTTTGAGCCACCCAACAGAGGAAATTTGTTAACTAGTTTTTTTTTTATAATTATTATAATAAGAAACAAGGGGCAGTACAAACTAAACAAAGCTAAAACCCAAAGTGCTGGACACCCGGGCTTCCAACAAGGTAATGAACTCTGCATCCACCTCCAAAAAATAAAAATTCTTGCAACAAGACCCGACCACAGAAATTTCCTTCCCTAAAAGTAAGTCAAACAGATACAACAGTCCAGGCCAGTCCGCCATGAGATATATAATAAACACCCCCCTCCCCCCCCCCCCACACACACACCCCCCATGAGAACACTACACTACACTATTTGATTCGCAATAAGGTTCTTGAATCCCCCCTCCGTGGGTAAGTGGGTGACCACATCTACAACTCCTGGGTTTGTTAATGGGTTGGATTAGATCCACTTTCACTCGTGGATTCCGTAAGGTGCTTTTCCTGTTTTTTGTAAATAAATTCCATTTACAGCTTGCGCCAACTTCATTCAATCTCAGCCCCAGAAGATAAGATAATTATTCTCAATTCGAGTAGGATTACTGATGGGTTAGTTTACGTATCCGTGACCGCATCATTCAGCACTTTTTAAAAAAAAATTGTTAGCCACTTCTCACCGTTAGTGACCTCATCCACAACTCATTTGTTTTGTTAACGGATATTGGATCAAATCCATTTCACTCGGATATTCCGTAATGGGCTTTTCCAATTTTTGGGCCTACTAAATGCTACATATAGGCCTCCTGTTCTGCTATCTTGCAACTACAGTAACTAGTAGTTTACAAGTGCAATGCCCGTTTTAATAAATATAGTTTTTTAAAATAAAAATTTAGACGTAGTCTTGATTTGAACCTAGGACCTTCTTTATAATAGTTATGCACGTGTATTACACTGGTTGGTAGATTGAAAAAAAAAAAAAAAAAAAAAAATTCATTACAATCTTCAGGAATATTGGGGCATCTTTCAGCCACCACCCCAGCAAATGAATGTTGGAATGGCAAGTATAAATGATAATTGTGAATTAGTTGGCTCGTAGGTTAAGAGGTAATGTTTAGTAGGACAACATGAGGAGGGGAAAGAGAGAGCTATTGCAAATGTAAAGTTTCGCATCACTTATATTGGAACTACTTCGGCAATGAAGACAAAAAACAAACACAAGTATGGACTTGAAGTCTGAGAATTTTTTCACATTAAAGAGACCTATCAGAACCCCAGTATATAATTGAAGTACACAGAACGTTTTAGATTTACAAATTATTTATACCAGGTATACACACCAACACAGGCCATTGTTTCTCGCAGAAAACATGCCATTTTACTGAAAACACTGCAAATAATAACTTCTCAGTAACACAGTTCATACCAAAATGGACGTATATAGACAAAAGTACCAAACTGGACTAACAGAAAGCTTTAAGAGCAGAAGCCGAAGCAACCAGATTTCTTAAGGGCAACTCCTGTGGCTCTATACTTGGCAGCAGCTTCTTCTGCCTTTAGCAGCTCTTCACCCTTAAAACTAAGGAAGCAAGAACATGTGGTAGTTTAGGTTGGCTAGGGAAGAAGAAATGAAACTAAAGGAGAATCGATTGAGATAGCTTAAAGGTGCTTGACAGAGACCAATAACAGCAACAACCAAGAAGAGAAACAACATCATACTTGACGATCCGAGGTAAATAAATTAGGGGAGAGATTTGGGATAATGGTAAGTCCAGCTTTGTAGCTGTAAATGTATTGGTCAGAGACACCATACCGATTAGGCTTGATGCTTATTAGCAGACCGAAACATCATCTTTAATATCAAAAGAATAAACTTTGTATTGTAAAGAAAAAAAAAGGAACTTGCTCCTCCTAATCCTACTTATTGTCAGCTTTAGATTTCTGACTATCTTCCCATGCCTTAATTAATGAATTTTTCTTCCCAGTTGCAACTTCCCGCAAGAGCGGCATCTGCAACATAAGAAACTTAATTCTTAGGTTCCTTGTCTAACAAAATGACAAGTGACCAGAACAGTCCATCCATTTCAGAACTCACCTCTCTCATGTGAATTTTTCACCTTTTCTGGTGGAGGAATTGCCTCAGCCTCTGTTCGAGCAAAGTAAAGGAAAGAAAAACTTTGTTTTAAAAAAAAAGATGAAGAATTGTAATTACATAATTACAAAATGACAATTGTAATTACAAAAAGATGAAGAATTGTAATTTTTCACCTTATATATGCGGTCTTCAGGAAACTAGGATTGAGAATCCAACTAAAGACGAATTTCAGAAGCCCTCTTGGGCTAAAGATTTCGATTGAAGGTTTAAGTCGGCAGTTGGCTACTCAGGGGGTATAGTGTTAGGGGTCGATTTAACAATTTTCGAAGTGTTGGATCACAAGATAGGAGAATTCTCGGTTACTATTAAAATCAGAAGGAGAAGCGATGATCGGGTTCATTTGGTTACTATGGTTTATGGACTATATGACTCTAGGCGGAAAGATCAATTCTGAGAAGAGCTTAGAGATATTAAGAATGATTGGGCAGACCCGTGGGTTATGGGGGGCGACTTCAACATCACCAGATTTCGTTACGAACACAGAGGTAGGGGACGAAGCCGCATCGATCAGGATAACTTCAATTCTATTATAGACGAGCTAGAGTTAATGGAGATGGATCAGGTAAATAGAAAGTTTACTTGGTCTAATATGCAGCCTATTCCGATATTAGCCAAGCTTGATAGGATATTGATCTCCATAGATTGGAAAGATGTCTTTCCTCTGGCTAAAGTGAAGACGATTACCAGATACACCTCAGATCATTTGCCCCTTGTCTTGGAGTGTGGAGAGGGTTACATCAAAAAATGGTATCCATTCAGGTTCGAGAAAGCTTGAACGTTGTCAACAAGTACTCCTCAGATCATAGAAGAATCTTGGAAGGCAACTACCATGGAGGTAACCGCAGTAAGGATTTGGATTGAAAAGACGAGGGGACTGCGAAAGCGGATCAAAGAGTGGGCAAGAATGGAATTTGGCACTATCAGAGATAGATTACAGAAATTGGGCAATAAGGTAGCAGAGCTAGAAACTATTCAAGAAGGGAGGGATCTCCTGGAAGCTGAGATCGACGAGATGTACAAAAATAGACTTGAGATTCAGCATATAGGCGATATGGAGGAACAACATTGGAAACAACATGCTAGGGTGCAATGGCTTAAAGAGGAGGACGCAAACACCAAATTTTTTCATAAGGTGGCCAGTGGAAGGAAGAGACAGAACCACATTAGCGGGTTTTTTATTGATGGGTCCTGGATAGAGAATGAGGGATTAATTAGGCAAGAATTTGACAGAAGATTCAAGGAGTTCCTCGAGAGAAGCTAGGATTTCAGAAGTAAGCTACTTCCTAACATGTGGAGTTCCACAAGAATTGAGGGGAGTGAAGGTATATAGGGTATGTTCTTGGAAGAGGAGGTTCTTCAAGCTGTGAAGGGCTTGGGACAGGACAAAGCACCTGGGTCGGATGGGTTTCCCATCTTTTACAAGATCTAGTGGGATATCATCAAGGCGGATCTTATGAACATTTTCAATGAGCTTCACGATGGTCATGCAGACCTGGATACGATTAACTACGCTAACATCGTTCTCATTCCAAAAAAGAAAGAGGTTACGGGGGTAGAAGACTTCAGGCCCATTAGTCTACTTAACGGTTCCTTCAAGATCATTACGAGAGTTTTAGCACAAAGGTTGTCTCCACAGATGGATGGTGTTGTCGGTGAATCTCAAAGCGGATTTATCAAGGGTTGAGATATTATGGATAGTGTGGCCTCTGCACATGAAATTGTATATAGAGGTAACAGGGATAAGGCAGACGGATTTCTATTGAAAATAGACTTCGAAAAGGCTTATGATTCGCTGGAATGGGACTGCGTTGATGAAGCGCTTAAACTGAAAGGGTTTGGCCTTAAATGGCGTATGTGGATTAGGAAATGTGTTCAAGGGGAGAAGTCTTTTATTTAGGTCAACAGACAGCTTGGAAAAGAAATAAAATGTAGGAGGGGTCTCAGGCAGGGAGATCCGTTATCTTCTCTCCTTTTTGCTATAGTAGCAGACGGACTCGCGGAAATGATATGTAGGGGTAGGGAACAAGGGATCATTCAGGGAATCAAAGCTAGGGATATTTCCCAAACAATTTCCATCTTTCAATATGCAGACGATACGCTGTTGTTTGGAGCGGCAAAAGATGAAGAGCTGATGGTTATAAGAATGGCTTTGTAGTGCTTTGGAGCATGGTCGAGGATGAAAGTGAACTTAACTAAGACTTGTGTTTTTCCAATTAGCGAGCAACTATCTATCCCCATCGATACCATCAAGAGTTATTTCGGATGCGAAATTGGCCAATTTTCTCTGGTCTATCTAGGAATTCCCATTAGACCAGGGACACTTCAAAGAGAGGATTGGCAACCGCTGATTGAAAAAATAGGAAAAAAATTAGCAGGATGGAAGGGGCGTTTCCTCACGCTAGGTGGTAGAATCACATTACTAAATTCGGTGCTTAGTAGTCTTCCGACTTACCTGATGTCTGTTTATGGGCTTCCTTAGTGGGTAATTCAGAAGATAGACAAAAGCAGAAGAAGATTTCTCTGGAGAGGAGCTGACGAATCTAACAAAGGCCTGCCACTAGTTAATTGGGGTAGAGTTTGTAAAAGAAGAGATTATGGCGGACTAAGGATTCAGAATATAAGGGATATGAACAAAGCACTGCTTAGCAAGTGGTGGTGGAAGATGAAGAGGCGACGCAATAATTGGTGGTGCAAATCGTTTGCCAAATATAGAAGTAGGAAACTCTATCGCTTTGGAGGGAAAAGTGTATTCAAGAAGTCCTCGTTTTTATGGAAGGGAGTGGCGAAGGTGGGGGTAATGTACCATTCCTACACTAGATGCAGAATAGGGAATGGGAAAGACACAAGATTTTGGCAGAACAGGTGGTACGGGGACAAGAGTTTGATGAGTTTATTCCCAGAAGCTGCAGAGGCTACGATGAATACCGACACTGTGGTGTCGGATGTTTGGCGTAACCAGAGACTGAAGCTGGACGTCATGGGCCAATTATCCCAGAGGAAATTATCAGAACTGACTAACCTTAATAAGTTTATTAGGGAGAAAGGTCAGTATAACAACGAGGTCGAAGATAGCAGAGACTGGATGCTTGATTCATTTGGGGAGTTCTCAGTATCCTCGATGTACAAGCGGATCAACGATGGCAGTTTGCGTTGTAAGGACGCAAATATTATATGGAATCTCATTGTCCCATTTAGAGTCAAAGTATTTGCTTGGCTAGTCATGAACAATGCTATTTTATCGAAGATCAACCTTCAGAAAAGGAATTTGCAAATTGATGTTAGATGCGAGGCATGTGTGATCGCCGATAAGGACACCAATCATATATTATTCTCTTGTATTAAGGCCAAACTAGTTTGGGAGGTGGTATGCCTAAGTTTTGGGTGTCTAGAAAGCCCTAAGTCTAGCTCAGAGGTCTGGTGTCATTGGTGGGTAGATCTAGTTAGAAATGAAGATAGAGAGGCTTGGGGAATTGTGGTAGCAGCCACTATGTGGTGTCTGTAGTTAAACCGGAACGATTTATGTTTTCAAAATATCAACTATACCTTTTCAGTTCCCATGCATAAAATATTCTCTCTAACTCATGAATGGGCAGGTCATAGGGGAGCAATGAAACGGCTGCGTATGGAGGAGGAATAGGATTCACTTGCGGCGGGCAAGCAAAGGGAAGGAGTTGATTACTCTTTCAAGTCGAGTAGGATTGGCTCTTGACACGTATATGTGTGGCATTGTGTGGGGCATTGTTTACAATCCCTTGTATCTTACTATCTGCTTTTCTAGTATTTACATGGATGTAGTACGGCTGTTTGAGGTGGTATTTTGGGTCATTTGTAATTAGTACTACTGTATTTCTTTACTTTCGCATTAATGAAGCGATGACAAAGTCATCTTTTTATCCAAAAAAAAAAGTAATGCCCAAATATGAAATTGAGAAAGATAAAAATAAGTTTCTTTCAACCGTTTTTTTCTTTTCTTCACAAAGACTATATGAACTAAAATACAAATTAATTGCATCAACCATCAATATAATTCAAGTATTTTAATATTTTTCCATCATAATCTGTCAGATTAACAGCTGATTGCAGGGCTCATAGAAGAGACTGATAAATTTTCATAAGCCATAAAATTCAAAAAAAGAACCTATAAAATAGTGATTTACTATCTTAAGCTTCAGGCAAAAACAACAGAAGATTATCAACAAAACCAAGAGAAAAGGATAAACATCCACCATGCATAAGTTGTAGAGGCTCAAGAAATGAACAGAACAGAGAAAAAAGAGAAATATATTCTCACCTTCAACGACGACCAGAGCTTTGGAATCGTCAGCTGCTGTGGGTGCTTTGTCTTCCTCAATTGCCTTCAAAGCTCTCTTCAACCATTTTCGCTTTATTTATTTTTCGTTCAGAGTATCTCCAACTACGCTAGCTATTTTAGCTAGCTAGAATAACCAAAATGGAAAACAAATGAATAATTAATTTGGTTAGCAAAAGAAAGTCTCCGCTCCAACCATGATATCTATTTTGACTACTCATTGATAATTTAAAGCCCAAAATTAAATTAGAATAAAATACAAAACTCAAATCCAAAAGAAAAGCCCAAATTATAAAAAAATTATGTTAAAAAAGAATAAAAAGCCCAAGCCCAAAACAATAAAAGCCCAATCTACCAAAAAAAATCATGTTTAAAAAGGTTACATAATTTGGGGATTTTTTTTTTGCGACTTTTTTTCCCTATTTCTTTTTCACAATTTTTTTACACGAACAATCAGGAGGAAGGAAATTTGGCGAACGATACAAACTCGCAAGATCTGGCGAGTGAATCTGAAAAATCTATTTTGGCGAGTGATTTGATAAACTTCGTTGGAGCATATTTTTGTCTCTAAATTAGTTATTTTGGATAAAAATAAGAGATGACTAGCATGGTCTAACTAAGAAAGGATTGTATAGTCAATGGCTCAGTGCCAATATTTAGAGGTTCAGAGAGGAAAGGAGCTTGGGGGTAAAAGATGGAGCAGTTTGAGTGACGAAAGCAAAGGAAACCAATATCAATATACCATATCAAGTCATATGCAATAAACCATGTCCTCATATCCTTCGATTAGGCATGTGAGACAGAGAGCCGATATTATTGATGCATATTAAAGGTATGAAGTTGAAAATGACATTGTATAGTAAATTATGTGGTCCTTTTTCTTGATTATTCATTTCAAAAGCTTTAATCAGTGCATCATACGCATTTATTAAAGAATCGTAGGGAAAGTTTTATTGTAATATCTACATCGATATTTATACAGTCAAGTAGATTTTGATGTTGGTTATTTCCCCCCCATAATTTTCATAATTTTATGCGAGTAAAACTAAGAATTGACGAACACTGTTTTCGTAAGTTACAGACTCATTTTCATCTGTCTGTTGACGTAACTTTACTCATATATATTAGTCACCACAAATGAACATGAGTCTGTAACTTTACAGTAAGCTTAAACCTTGAATGGACAAGCATGAACTAAATTATACAACAACAACAACAACAACAACAAAACATTTTTCCCAACTAGTAGGAGTTGGCTACATAAATTCTGGTTTTCCATTTTGCTTGATTTAGCGCAATATCTACTTTAAGGTCACAAACTATCCCCTTCTTTTTTTTTAACCGTTTTCACCCAAGTAAGTTTAGGTCTTCCCCTACCCCTAACTCTACCCTCAATACTTATCAAATCACTCTTTCTAACGGGGGCATTACTAGGTCTACATATGACATGTCCAAACCACCTACGGCGATTCTCTCTTAACTTATCTTGGATGGGAGCTACCTTTGAAATGTCTCGTATATGCTCGTTTCTAATTCTACCATTCTTAATTTAACCACACATCCATCTTAGCATCCTCATCTCTGCTACACCCATTTTTTGGACATGTTGTTTCTATGTTGCCTAACATTGCTCTATACATCATTGATGGTCTAACAGCCGTTCTATAAAAATTTTCTTTGTACCCACCCTGACTCTGCACTCACCCCACATAGTAGCTACTACAGCAATGTCCCAAGCTAGTCTATTTTCCTTTGTACCCGCCCGACTTTGAACTCACCCCACACATGTTGTGTCGAACTCGGACACATTAACACTTTAAAACCTAGACACAGTTGCTCCCAAGCTAGTCTGGGTCTAGTACAGGAGAATAAAATATGATTTGTGTCCTCTAATTCCGAACATCTACTGTCGATCGGAATGTTACATTTAATGAGGTTACTTTTGGAGAGAATTGCATCATTACGAACCAACTATAGGAAAATTTTCACTTGAGGGGGTGCCTTCATCTTCCAAAATAGTTGGGTCTCTCCACATCTAGCTCCTCCGTCGTTAAGCCAATTGTACATCAAAAAACCGAAAAGTTGTTAACCATGTCTAAGTTCCAAATTCTAGCATCCTCCGCCCCATCACAATGAACCTCTTCCTTCTTGACGAACTCTTTCAGTTCCTAAAGTTTTAGTAGACAAATCTACAACGCTTGCAATTGCATTTGAATCGTACATCTTTCATTCCTCCATACATCTGCCACTAAGGTATCGGTATTGATGCATGTGTTGGCCACCTTCGGGAACAACGCCTCCAGGGTTTTATTTCTGCACCGTTTATCTTTCCAAAATCTCGTATTCTTACTGTTTGCTAGCTCACATCTAGTGTTAGCATGGAAAATTTCCCTCACTTTCGTTACCGCTTTCCACAAACTGGAAGCTTTCCCATGTCTGCTTCTTCCCCCATATCCTTCTTCGGTAAAGCGCGAACAACCACCAACTGTTATGTCTTCTTCGCATTTTCCACCACCACTTCTTATTAAAACTTCATTTTTTTGCATACCCTTCCCCAATTAACAAGGTGATATCCTTTGCTCTCATCATTGACTCCTTTCCATAAAACTTTCCTCCTACTCTTATCAATTCTGGCAATAACCCATTTGGGGAGCTCATATATTGACATAAGATACGTAGGTAGGCTTCTCAATAATGAGTTGATAAGCGTGATTCTCCCCCTATAGACAAAAATTGTCTCTTCCAACCGGTCAACCTCTTTTCAACTTTTTCGATTAGCGACATCCAGTCTTCTCTACTCATGGCTCCAGGTCTATTTGGAAACCCCCTATTTCGCACCCTAAGAATGCCTTGATATCCCCTATTGGAATTGATATATTCTCGCCAAATTTGGTAACACAACTCGTGTTAAGGTTAATTCTCAGTCCTGACCATGATTAAAACATATCAGTACCATACCCAACGCTAAAATTTCCTCTTCTCTAGCTGTGCCGAATAATAAAGTGTCGTCTGTATATTGGAGGATTGACACCGCATCCTGTATTCCATTGACCATTAAGCCGCGAACAATGTTATTTTCTCTTCCATTCTTGATCATTTCTGCTAGCCCATCCGCAGTCAGTGTGAAGAGAAGTGGGGACAGAGGATCCCCTTATCTAGACCCTTATAACACCTAATTTCCCACCGCATCAGGCCATTGAAATGAATGAGTGACTTTCCCCCTCTTACACACATTCTCATCCACATTATCCAGTTTGTTTCAAACTCTTTAAGTTTAAGTAACTCATTTAGACAATCTCAATCTATTGTGTCATATGTCTTTTCAAAATCTATTTTCAACAAGACGTCGTCGGCTTTTTCCTTGCAGCCTCTAAAAACAATTTCATGAGCGGAGGCAACGCTGTCCATGATATCCCGGCCCTTTACAAACCCACTTTGTGAATCTCCCACCACGTCCGGAAGGTGTGGTGCCAGTCTGTTCGCCAGAACTTTAGCAATAATCTCGAAGGACCCATTCAGTAGACTAATCGGCCTCAGATCCGAAATCTGTAACACCTCAGATTTTTTGGGAATCAGAATAATGTTCGCATAGTTAAGTCTATCAATATCTGTCGTACCTTGGTACACCTTTTGGAAAATATCCATCAAGTCACCTTTGATGATCTTCCAGTATAGACTATAGAAGAAGATTGGGAGTCCATCCGAACTCAGCGCCTTATCTTGTCCCAACTTTTTAATTGCATGTAGAACCTCTGCTTCTGTGAACACCTCATCTATTCCGTCACTTCCGTCAATTCTTAAATCAATCAACATCTATGGTTTTATGTTTAGTCTGTTTATGCTCTTTTTTCCAAAAATTTCTCTAAATTTGTTATTTATATGCTGTCTAATCATCCCCTCATCCTCACACCAATTGTCATCCACAAACAGTCCCGTGATATGATTCTGTCTCTGCCTTCCATTGGTCACTTTGTGGACAAAAGCAGTGTTAGCGCATCTCCCTCCTAGAGCCATTGAACTCTAGACTGTTGTGTCCAATAAAGTTCCTCCATCTCTCCAAACTGTTGGATTTCGATTCGACTCTTTATTAACTCTTCGGACTCCATACTAACGAGGTCTCTTCCTTCCTTAGTTTTTTCAAGCTCTTGAACCCTTTTTTTTCTAAAAGTTCCATCCTCCTCCTAACCTGACCAAATTCTAACTTAGCCCAGTCTCTCAGGCATTTCCGTAGTTGTCTCATTTTGAGGATCCATTTCCCCGTTGCTCCAGTCGATTCAGTTGGGGTGTTCCAGACTCCTCGATTACTTGACGGGTGTTATGATGCAATTGTTATATTTATATACTAGTTCTCCGCAGTTCGACATTTTACATCTCTCAATTGATTGCTTTGGAAGTAAATAGCTTCGTATTTCATCCAATAATATATCAACGTCATAAGTATTAAATGTTGTGAATTCATGAAGTGGAAAACTCAATTACTCGTTAAAGTGCGCAGAAATGTTCCTTATGATTTTTTGGAATGACCTCACCATTGTATTGAAAAGGAAATACTGTACAGAATCTAATACCACTTGTAGTGCTAATTGCAAAACACACACACCACAAGAAACAAAAATGCCCAAGAATTGTTGTGCGGAATACGAATTAACCACCAATCAAAAAGAGAAATAGCGAAAACCAGAAACAAGCAAACACAAGAACACAACGATTTACGTGGTTCGGCAAAACAAGTGCCTACATCCACAGGGCGGTTGGGGTTTCTTCTACTAAATCACCAATGGGCGAAAACAAACCCTTACAAAGATAACGGCTGCAAAATTCGAATAGAGGTGTCACACCTTACAAAACCCTAACGGGTGTATTTATAGGAAAACTACTGGGCCTTTCGAAATGGGCCTATTCTAGTTTACAAACCCGCCTACAGTCGACTGGTCTCCTTATCAGTCGACTGGTAATTAGTTCTGGACAGTCGACTGAGACCCATATGCCAGTCGACTGGTGTACTGGAACTTTCGATCGCTGCAGTTACGACGGATATAAACAAGCTGAACCAGAATCGAGCCATTATCCTACAATCTCCACCTTGGCGAGATCTTCCAAGTTGCCCAAGCAATCTCCAAAAATACTCCAAAACAAATGCTCATCATCATACGCAACAAAAACAAACTCCACCTTAGTATGATATCACATACTAAGCAAACAAATACAAAGCACCATCCCAACCGCCCGTTCCAAATCATCAAGCATGCAAAATATTAGCCAGGTTCATGCAATGCTTGAACTTGGCTGCCCCAACAATTTTGGTCAACATATCAGCAGGATTATCAGCTGTCCCAATCTTCACCAGAAGAATATCACCATCCTTTATCAAATCACGCACAAAATGATAACGGACATCAATATGTTTGGTCCTCGAATGATGAACTTGGTTCTTCGCTAAATGGATAGCACTCTGACTGTCACAGTGTACCTCCACCTTCTCCCGATGAATTCCCAAGCTCTTCAAAAGTCCCTGAATCCAAATGGCTTCCTTCATGGCCTCAGCAACTGCCATGTATTCAGCCTCAGTAGTAGACAATGCTACAGTGGACTGCAAATTGGACCTCCAACTTATAGGTGCTCTAGTCATAGTAAACAAATAGCCTGTAGTAGACCGCCTCTTATCTAGATCACCTGCATAGTCAGAATCAACATAACCCACCAATAGTCTGCTAATATTGTTATCCCTCTCAAACTTCAAACCCACATCTGTGGTGCCACTTATGTACCTCAGAATCCACTTAGCCGCTTGCCAATGCTCTCTGCCTGGATCATGCATATATCGACTAACCATACTCACCGCCTGAGAGATGTCTGATCGAGTACAAACCATGGCATACATCAAACTGCCAACCACACTAGTGTAAGGTACATTAGCCATATACTGTCTCTCTTTATCTGTACTTGGAGACTGAGAAGCACTAATTCTGAAATGAGTGGCTAAGGGTGTACTGACTGGTTTAGTTTTCTCATTTATACCAAACCGTTTCAGCACCTTCAAGAGATATTGCTTCTGTGTCAAACTCACTATGCCCTTTGCTCTGTCTCTAGCTATCTCCATCCCAAGTATCTTCTTGGCTTCACCAAGATCCTTCATCTCGAATTCAGAACTCAGCTGATTCTTCAAGTTTTGAATCTCCTTAGCATTTTTAGAGGCAATCAACATGTCATCCACATATAATAACAGATATATGAAAGAGCTATCCTGCAATTTTCTAAAGTAGACACAATGATCATACTCACTTCTGGAATATCTCTGCACTTTCATAAACTGATCAAACCTCAAATACCACTGCCTTGGAGATTGCTTCAACCCATAGAGAGACTTTTTCAACCTGCAAACAGAATTTTCCTTCCCAGCAGTCTTAAACCCATCTGGCTGCAACATATAAATTTCTTCATCTAGGTCCCCATGTAAGAATGCAGTCTTCACATCCATCTGTGTCAATTCAAGATCAAACTGTGCTACCAAGGCCAACAAAATCCGAATAGAAGGATGCTTCACAACCGGAGAGAACACTTCATTATAGTCAATTCCTTCCTGTTGAGCATACCCCTTTGCAACTAGTCTAGCCTTGAACCGAACACTGTCTTTTGGACCTTCTTTCTTCGTATACACCCACTTGCAACCGATGGCTTTCTTCCCCTTTGGTAATTGCACTAGATCCCAAGTCTTGTTCTTATGAAGAGAGTTCATCTCTTCATCCATAGCAACTTTCCAATCTGCATTTTCAGAACTTCTAGTGGCTTCTTTGAAGTTGGAGGGAACTTCATCATCAACAATGGGAAGAGCAAATGCAACTGTTTCTGTAAAGCGAGATGGTCGTTTGATATCTCTTCTTTGCCTTCTTGCTGCAATTGATTCTTCTTGCTGGGGAGGGTCTTGGATAGGAATTTCTTCCTCATTCTCAGTATCAACCACATCATCTTCATTTTGGGCAGGAGCAGGATTTTCAACTGAAAGCTTTTCTAACTCCACCTGTTGGAGAACTCTCCCACTCTTCTGCTGTTCTGGATCACCAGTCGACTGCATATGAAGACCAGTCGACTGTCCCGAGCTGATCATGCTGGTCTCATCAAAGGTAACATCCCTGCTGATTACTAACTTTTTCTGTTCTGGACACCACAACCTGTAACCTTTGACACCAGTACTAAAACCAACAAATATAGCCTTTTTGGCTCTTGCATCAAGTTTAGTTTCAGTTACATGAAAATAAGCAGGACAACCAAATATATGCAAAAAACTATAATCAGATGCAGGTTTACCACTCCATACCTCAATAGGCGTTTTGCCTTCAAGTGCTGCAGATGGTAAACGGTTGACAATGTGGCTTGCATATATAACAGCTTCTGCCCAAAATATCTTCTTCAATCCAGACTGTGCTAGCATACATCTCACCTTCTCAAGTAAGGTTCTGTTCATCCTTTCTGCAACCCCATTTTGCTGTGGAGTCTTCCTAACTGTGAAGTGCCTCTGGATCCCTTCATCTTCACACAATTTCAGAAACGGATCGTTCTTGTATTCCCCTCCATTATCTGACCTCAGAACCTTAATCTTCCTTCCAGTCTGGTTTTCAACTTTCTTCTTCCAGCTTGTGAACAATGTCAAAACTTCATCTTTGTGTTTCATGGTATATACCCAAACTCGTCTGGAGTAGTCATCAACAAATGTAACAAACCAGTGTCTACCACTCATAGAAGGTGTTTGAGTAGGGCCCCAAATATCTGTGTGCACATAATCGAGGATACCCTTTGTCTGATGTACAGCTGTACCAAATCTCACCCTGGTTTGCTTACCTAACACACAATGTTCACAAAATTCCAACTTGCAACCTTTAGCATCTTTAAGCAACCCTTGCTTCACAAGCCCCTGCAAGGCCTTTTCTCCTGCATGCCCGAGTCGCATATGCCACAACCTTGTAGAGTCGGGAACAACCTGTTTAGGCTTTTCAGTTACACTGGTAGCCTGACCCAAATACGTTTTTCCCTGCAAGAAAAACAAGTTCCGTTTTCTTTTCCCTTTCATCACCACGAGTGATCCGTTGGTCACCTTCAGAATGCCACCTTCACTAGCAAATTTCAATCCACTGGCCTCCAAAACACCAAGTGAAATCAAATTCTTTTTCAAATCTGGAACATACCATACCTCTGAAAGCTCCCTAATAAGACCATCGTGCATTAACAATTCAATCTTCCCGATTCCTACCTTCTTACAAGGCGCATCATTTCCCATCAAAACTACCCCACCATCCATATACTCTAAGGAAGTAAACCACTCCTTTTTCCAAGACATATGATAGGAGGCTGCTGTATCAAGAAACCATACTTCTTGATAAAGTGAGGGACTAGCAGCAAGTGCAAAGGAAAAATCATCATCACTATCTAAATTATCAACAGTCACATTTGCAGTCGAATATCCCTTATTTCGTAGCTTCGGACAATCCTTTTTCCAATGCCCCTTTTCATGACAGAAAGCACATTCATCTCTGGCCGGTATCTTTCTGTCCTTTGAAACTCCTCTCGATTTGAAACGAGATTTGTTTCCTTTATTCCCAGATTTGGTCTCAGATCTGGTCTCAGTTCTGCCCCTTACAATCAATGCTTCAGAAGTTTCTCTATCAACCATTTTATCCCTTCTCCTAGTTTCATTATTCAACAGAGCATTTGCAACATCTTCATATTTAACAGTATCTTTTCCATATATTAAAGTTGTTGCTAAATGATCATAACATTCGGGTAATGAATTCAACAGAATTAGGGCTTTGTCTTCATCTTTAATTTGCTCATCCAAATTTAACAAATCAGCCAATAATTTATTAAATGATTCAACATGAGCGTTCATAGACATACCTTCAGTATAGGTGAAGCGAAAAAGTCTCTTCTTCAAATACAGCCGATTCTCCAAACTTTTTCTCATGTATTTGTCTTCGAGTTTCTTCCACAACACCGCAGCAATGGTATCCCTCATCAAATCGTACTTCTGAGCCTTCGCGATAAAGAGCCGAATAGTCCCACACGCAACTCGGTTCAACTTCTTCCAATCTGCTTCGGACATATTCTTTGGTTTTTCTACCTCCAAAGCAACGTCTTGTTCTTGTTGAACCAGAACATCCAACACCTCACACTGCCACATCCCGAAATTATTTGTTCCATCAAATTTTTCAACTTCAAATTTTGCGTTGTGAATCGTTGTTCTGGAAGAACTTGATCCCGCAACATCCTTGGTCGCATCTGCTTCACTCGCCATCTCCCTCTAGGTCGAACCCGATGCTCTGATACCACTTGTTGTGCGGAATACGAATTAACCACCAATCAAAGAGAGAAATAGCGAAAACCAGAAACAAGCAAACACAAGAACACAACGATTTACGTGGTTCAGCAAAACAAGTGCCTACATTCACAGGGCAGTTGGGATTTCTTCCACTAAATCACCAATGGGCGAAAACAAACCCTTACAAAGATGACGGCTGCAAAATTCGAATAGAGGTGTCACACCTTACAAAACCCTAACGAGTGTATTTATAGGGAAACTACTGGGCCTTTCGAAATGGGCCTATTCTAGTTTACAAACCCGCCTACAGTCGACTGGTCTCCTTATCAGTCGACTAGTAATTAGTTCTGGGCAGTCGACTGAGACCCATATGCCAGTCGACTGGTGTACTGGAACTTTCGATCGCTGCAGTTACGACGGATATAAACAAGCTGAACCAGAATCGAGCCATTATCCTACAAGAATTACCAGAACTCACTTCAAAAATTTCATGCACTTCGAAAATTTACAACTCACTTTTAATTATAATTTATAAATAAAAATTGTACCAAAACTCTGTTAAGAAAAAAAATACCCTATTGAAATTTTTTTCTTCTTCTGAGAACTGAGAAGTTATTGAGATATAGTGTTGTTATTATGAATACATACATAATTTAGTGAAAATTGTTTGATGAGAAAAGGTGTGCCAGTTTTGGCAACAATTTTTCTTTTGAAATGCTATAGGTAAAAGGAGTTCTTGCAGATTAGTTTTGCTGATAAAGAATTCGCAGTGTAAGCAAAATAATCAAGAGGACTAACAAAAAGATTAAGGGAAAATAAGGGGCTTGGAAGAAACTTTTCCAACGAGAAAAAGATAAAAGTGCTTATAATAGAATACTAATAGAACAGTAGTCTGGGTGTTAGTCAGGCTTGAAACTTTGGAACAGAAAAAGAAAAGTCTCAATTGATAGATAATATAATAATGTAATAAGAAATAGATTTCAGAGGGAGAATATGTGCTTTGAAGCAACGACAAAGATAACACTTGTCTGAAGACCAAGATGAAGGATTACATTTGTACATCAAAAAGAAGGCTGTTGGGCTTAAAAAATTGTTGGGCACTCCTAAGCATTTGGTGGTTCATACTTTTGTAATATAAAACTTACGCAACAACTCCATAATTACACAAAATACCACAAAAAAAAAAACGTGAATTAAATGAAGGAACATCCGGTTTAGCATTTAATCTCTCACTATATTATGGAAAAACAGTCGAAGGAATTTGATTTCAAAAAATTATCTCAACTAAAACATATCGTTTTAAATGTTCATTTTTCCAGTGGAGTGTATTTTAGTAAGGAAAAATTTTGTTTTGTTTTGAAACTTCTTTCTATAAAGTCATCTACTTCCTGCACAAGTTAGAAACCAGATGTAAATGGAATCAAACTTAATCATGTCCCCCTGAAGCCAAGGACCTAACCCGAACCCAGTGTCAATATCTTCAAGATCCACTCCGGATCCAACCCTAAATTTCAGCCAATAAATATGGGTCCATCATCCCACCAACAGTTAAAGCTCAGAAATTTATCTGATCGATCAAAATGGGGTCGAATATGGCATACACTGCAAGTACGAGTTGAACAATATGGATGGGTCGACTTTGAGAATTGAGACAGCTAGCAAAGCGTTTATCCTTATATGCATGATATGTGATAATGGTGCATGCAGTGAGAAGTGGGGAGTACCTGGTCCAGCTTTTCTGAGGGACTACAAGTGCTTGTGAGAGCATGAGAGAAGTAGGTCCAGATGAACTCACACTCCATTTGAGCAATGAATGTAATATGTTTCATCTGCAATTATTCTGCATAATAACTATCAAGCAAACAATCAGCATTTCTATTAATAGAAGCAAAGACAATTAGTGCTTAACAAATACGATACAAACAAGGAGGTGCTACATCATTTGATAACTCAGAAAACTTGATATATGGATGGTAAGGCGTTAATTCACTAGGGCGCCTTCAAATCATAATGACAGAAAATGAGTATAGAGAAAGCATCAAGTAGTTACAACAAAAATAAATAATATCTTAGGCATTAGAATTGTGACAAAGTGCATATTTATTCCATTTACTATATTAAGGCAGTTTCTACATGTTGATAACAATCACAATTCTTGGTTCCATCAATATTTGCAATTAATGTTATTTAATTCCTTCCACTGCTAGTGTACAGATTTTGCAGAACATTAAAAAATTTCTGTTTTCACTTCATTAACAAAACTCCTAGATCACTATCCCCACACCTCAGTAGCAGCACGTGAAGTCGATCACATAAGATTAATTTTGTCTCAAATCCCAGGCTAAATCCAGCGTACTATAATTACAAGTCAGCTAGCTTGTGAAATTAGAAACTAATCTTGAAAGTTTAAGGAAGAAATGGAAGAAATACCAAAATTAAGTGAATAAGAGAAAGACATATTTGTCAGTATCAAGGAGTAATCAACTGTTAGCATCATTCTAATCCCAAAGCAAGATGCCTTCTAGTTTGATCAGGAAGCAACACACCAGCAGCTTTGCAAGTCTAGCAAACTTTACTAGCCCTTTTTCTTTTCCACTTTTATCAGATTTAATGCAAGGAAACTTACTTGATTTTTCTACTCAATATTCATAACTTTCACAACTCCACTAACAAAGGACACAAGACAGTGATTCTTTAGATCTGCCATCTTCCTCCAATAAACAGGTACCTACTTTTGTCTGGAATCTAGACTATATTTTCTCCTCTCTATCTCTCTTTCTTTCCCCTGGCTCACTCAAACTCCAAATGCAGAGGGGGGAAAGGGATGATAGAGAGATTAATCTTCATCTCCGACCATCCTGTTGGTTTCTCAACGATAGAACATTGGGTTAGGTATTCTATTATAGATTGGGTATGGGAATTTTCCACCATTGCCACATTGGGTTCTGACAGAAAACTCTAACTGAAAAGCAGGAAGAACTGAAGGATTGATCAACAATGTTCAAGGCAGCAAGATGGAGGAACGAGAAGAACAAAATCAAAGTTGTATTCAAACTCGAGTTTCATGCAACCCAGGTTTTCAAAGCGAAAACTTTTGAGAAATTTGGCAGGGATTGTCCTATATGTTTGAAATGTACGTGAATCGAGTACCTAAAATATGTTATTAGAACTTCTTAGTTTTTTGTTAACAGGTCACCAAGTTAGGGTGGGAGACTGCAGTGGTGTCTCTGGTTCCTCTGGATGTCGGCAAACCCACTACAAGAACAGAGAAGGTTACAGTGATGGACGGAAACTGTGAGTGGAGGAAATCCATCTACGAAGCAGTAAAACTGATCCAAGATCCAAAAACTGGAAAGATTGGTGATAAACTCTACAGCTTCATTGTCTCGGCCACTGTATGGAAGTTTCTCTTTAAATCTTATCAGACCCTTGTTTCATGCTTTCTGTGCCATGATGTGTGGTATTGATGAAAATTTGAACCAGGAATCGACAAGGGCTGCAGTCATTGGAGAGGTTACTATCAATCTGTCGAAGTACGTTGAGGTTCTTAAACCCTCCTCCGTTTCTCTCCCACTCAAGGCATCTGATACCGGACCAATATTGCATGTGAGTCCATGTTCACTTTTTGCATTGATGTGGTTCATCTCTATGCAATATCTACTAATGGATTTCAATGGACATCACAAGTTTCCTGCTGAAAGTATATTTGCCAATGTATGTAGTAACAGCATTTTAAGTGGCCGGAGAAATTTATTTCCACTCTAAAAATTGGAATCAAGTTCAGATACTTCATGTGAATATGACTTTTTAATGAATTTGGTTCTCTAACTATATGTTTATGTAATACTGAGGTGTGTAAAAATGACAGGTCGCCATACAAAGAGTGCAGGATGATGTTCAGAGAAGGTAACAATAATTGCTCAGAAATCATCCATTATCTTGTTGGCATATTAATATACCAAAATTTAGACAGGTGTTTTTTTTCTTGTATAAATGTTTTTGTAACAAATTAGAGAAATTGATGAAAATGGAGAAACATGGGTCAGAGATCAACAGCTGAAGATTGTAAACCAATTAAAAGTTATTGATGCAGAGGAAGGTTGCAAATCGCTCCCACCAAATGCGAACACCACAGAGGTAAGTCTTTTTCTACATTACGGGAAAAGTTAAAACATATTTTGAAGTTATCATGCAGCTAGCAGAAAATGACTAGCTAAAGCAAGTAAATCATTCAAATTAGAGATATTGAAATGATACAAATTTCAGTATGCCATATAGGAAACACCAACCCCAATCAAATACATTCAAGAAGTTCTCTAAAGGGAATTATTTGGCGACAAATTTTACACAAACAGCAAGACTCATAAAATGAAATTTGCAATCGTCAATGAACTCTGACCAACAATTTAGGTATACAACCAGATGAGTCTGTTCGTAGTTTTATAGGGTTAATAACTCAAATCTCTATCCACTTCAATATAAATTGGATAAACTAAATAATCCATTAAATTTACTAAAAGTTTATTTTATAAACATTTAAATTAACTACTAATACATGTACTACATTTTAGTAAGACTTCAATGTTCGGATGGACAAGCTGTATGGTTTTTGGAGAAAAAAGGCAATAAGATCTTCCACTTCATTAATTTTAAGGACAGAATTTTTAAAATGATCTATGAAGTGAAGAGATAGAGTACAAAAAGAGTGAGGAAGTGAATTCAGCTGATGAGGGGTTCTAAAAGTATGCTAATGTCAGTGCTAGTCAAAATTTTCTTTGGTAACTGAACTCATGATCAAAACTTTGAGGAGAAGAAATAAGAGAATGAGAGGATTTCTTTTTTGGAAGATGACTACATATCTGAGAGATCGCGCAGGGCTGATGATTATGTAATTTAATATTCTTAGCTATATATTTGCACATGTTTTTTTCCCCTCAAATGCAGAATGACTCATTTACTGTTTACCAGGTACAGATAAGATTCCCATCCAAAAAAGCAATGCACCTGCAAGATGGAACTAGTATAAAACACAGAAAATCAGACAGCACAGATACTACAGATATAATCAGCACAGAGAGAAGCTCCGGAGAATATGTTTCAAGGGAAAATGGAACAAAGAGATATTACAAACATAACAGTTATTCTAATGTCCAATCACCTTTTAGCAGCAGCAGTACCCTTCAAAATGATTACCGAGACCACCGTTGGTCAATCACTTATCTATCTTCAGGTCCTGAGGGGAGCACCGATGGGTCAGCAAATAGTTTGCCTGAAATGGTTCAAGGAGATAGACTACCAGAATCAGTGGTTGCTCTGGTAAATGATGTTTTGGGAAAACACAGAGAAATATCAGAGGTAGAATTGCAAACCATCCGAAGACAATTGGTAAAAGAGACAAAAAATGGGCAGGAACTTGCAAGGGAATTAACCAGAATAAAAGAGGAGAGAGATGTATTAAGAAGAGAATGTGAATACCTGAAGAGATCACAGAATGGATTGGGTCATCGAACTGTATCAGGCATATCAGGATTTGATGGTGAAGATCCTTGGTCCATTCTCGAGGAAACCAAACAAGAGCTAAAACATGAGAAAAATGTAAATGCAAATCTTCGTTTGCAACTGGAGAAGGCGCAAGAATCCAACTCAGAGTCAATTTTTGAAGTCCAGGATCTGAATAAAGCATTGGAACAGGAACGAATAAATACAACCCTTTTGAAAACAGATAACAGCTACGATATGTCAGATATAGACATTATGAATGGATACCCAGATTTATGTGTTTACGACTGCAAGCAAGAGTTAGAGACGACTTCACTCGGAGACTGTGAACAGTATGCATTGGAAGAATTAGTCAAGGGGCATGATGTGAAAGCAGCATATACACTTGAGCAGCAAATTGTCATCTTGAACAATGAAATGGAACTATACAAGAAAGACCGTGAAGACCTAGAAATGCAAATGGAACAGATCGCCCTGGACTATGAGATACTGAAACAGGAAAACCATGGAATCACTTCAAGGCTGGAGCAATCCCAGTTCCGAGAACAACTAAGGGTGCAGTGTGAATGTTCTGCACGCTCAACTATAATCAGTGAACTGGAAGCCTGCATCACCAACCTAAAGGATGAAATTGAAGAACAGGCCAAAGCATTTGAAGCTGACCTACTGTCACTCACCCAATCAAAAGTTTTGCAGGAGCAAAGAGCTATACAAGCAGAGGAGGCATTTATTGAAATTAAACTTGATTTTGAGTTAGGATTAATTATGGGTTCATAATCCAAACCCAAAATTAAGCCCAAGTTCTAGAGAGTCTCTAGAAACATCATAAAACATTATCACCTCCTCTAGATGTTCTAGAGAATTCTATAAAATAATTATCTAAAGATTGTGTAGAAAATTCTAGGAATTGTAAGACATAAAATCTAGATATTATGGTAGAGAGTTCTAGAAAGATATTTTGTACTCTTGGAGCCTATAAATAGCTCCTTCCTCTCCCATTTGTAAACAAGTTGAACAAATAAATAAAAAGCAAGTTAAAGAAAGAGTGTTCTTCATAAGTTCTCTAATTCTCTCTTTTCTAAGTATTCTTCCATATCATTCTTCATACTTAGAAGATTTCTTCTCTTGGTTTCACTCGGGTTTCTCGGGTATTACGGTCTTGGGCTAGTGCTAAGCACTATCGGAAGTTTCTCTACATGGTATCAGAGCCATTCTAATCTTGTGCTCATCAAGATCGGGGTTTAAGAGAGCTCGGTTTATTCTAAGTATGGAATCAATGGGTCGTGTCGTTGGATTGGGAATGGAGATCTTAAACCAATCTAACTACCGGTTATGGAAGTCATGTATGGAGTCATACTTGGTTAGTGAGGACTTATGGGATGTCGTCGGTGGTTGTAGCACAACACCACCAAGGGGAGATGCTGCAACTGCGGAAGCGACAAAGGAGTGGACACGGAAGAATGCCAAGGCGGAGTTTGCTTTGAAGAGGTCAATATCCTCGGGAGTGTTTGAGCATGTCTTAAGGTGCACATCCGCAAGTTCCATATGGAAGGCGCTAGATCAATTGTTCAACAAGAAGAATGAGGCTCGGTTACAACTATTAGAGAATGAGCTGGCGAATGCGAAGCAGGGGGAGTCTTCAATCTCAGAGTTCTTTATCAAGGTAAAAAACCTTTGCTCAGAGATTAATACTCTTAATCCGGATGAGTCGATTTCAGAAGCTCGGATGAAGCGGTCTATTATTCGTGGTTTACGACCCGAATATACACCGTTTGTTACTTCAGTTCAAGGATGGGCTACACAACCTTCCTTGGAGGAGTTCGAAAATCTACTAGCTTCGCAAGAATCACTAGCCATGCAAATGGCGGGAGTTAAAGTCAATGATGACTCGGGGAGCGCGTTTGTAGCTCGGAGGCAACAAAATTTTAGAGCCAAGTTCAAGGATAGTGATACAAAAAATAATGATGAACGAGAAAGATCTTCTATGGGAGATAAGAAGCGATTCAAGTGCTACCGGTGTGGGAAACTTGGGCACTTCAAAAAGGATTGCCGAGTGAAGTTGAAAGAAACAAATATGGCGGAATCAAAGGGTCACACTGAAGACGAAGCATGGGGAAAATGTTTCACGGTGGAGGCTGCATCTTCAGGTACCACTACAACCAAAAATCTAGAAAATGATTGGATTGTAGATTCTGGTTGTAGCCATCATATTGCCGGAGACGAGAAGTTATTTTCCAGTCTTCAGCGCCATGACAGAAAAGAAGCCATCATTACCGCAGATAACTCAATCCACCATGTTGAGAAAGAAGGGACTGTTGTCATCAAAGGAGATGATGGAAGCCCAATCACTCTCAAGAACGTATACCATGTCCCTGGAGTACGGAAGAATCTTCTCTCCGTGGTGAATGCGGTGGACCAAGGTAACTACGTTTTATTTGGCCCAAGAGACGTTAAGTTTTTGAAGAATATCAAGGAGTTAAAAGCGGATATTGTTCACACCGGAGCACGAGTTAAAGATCTATATGTATTATCGGCCTCCAACTCATATGTTGAGAAGATGAGCACCAATGATAATGTCTTTATATGGCATGCTAGACTTGGTCATATAAATATGACTAAGCTCAAAGTTATGGTAAATAAGGATTTGGTTAATGGGCTCCCAAGGTTGAAGATTCAAGATGAAGGAAGACTTTGTGAAGGTTGTCAATATGGAAAATCACATAGGCTTCCATTTGACAACTCCACTTCACGATGCAGCGCTCCGTTGGAGAGGATACATAGCGATTTGATGGGTCCAACAAGAACACCCTCCTATTCCGGGTTTCGTTACATGTTGTTGTTCGTTGATGATTTCTCACGGTACACCTGGGTATACTTTGTGAAGGAAAAATCAGAAGTATTTTCAAGATTTCAAGAATTCAAGGTCACCGTGGAAGGAGAGTTGGGTCAGAAGATCAAGACCCTAAGGACTGATAATGGAGGGGAGTTCATGTCAAAGGAGTTTCTCTCTTTTTGCAAAAAGCATGGTATCAAGAGAGAATTTTCATGTCCATATACACCTCAACAAAATGGAGTAGCGGAAAGGAAGATCAGACATCTAAGCGAGACGTGTAAAAGTTGGTTACATGGCAAGAATTTGCCTAAGGCCTTATGGGCGGAAGGCATGAGATGTGCAGCCTATGTTATCAACCGGATGCCACTTAGTCCAAACAATATGAAGTGTCCGTATGAGATGGTTCGTGGGAAGAAGCCAACAGTGAAACATCTCAGGATATTTGGATCAATCTGCTACGTCCATGTGTTCGACTCTCAGAGAACAAAGTTGGAGGCAAAGGCGAAGAAATGCATATTTGTCGGTTATGATGAACAAAGAAAAGGGTGGAGGTGCATGGATCCTGAGACACATAGGTACGTCGTGTCTCGTGATGTTGTCTTTGACGAAGTTTCCTCATATTATGGACAACCTCAAGTCTTGGTCGAACAAGAAAGTGGAGATTCCTTCAAGGTTGATGAACCAGTTCCTCAAATGCCAAGTGAGAGCGGAAGTCTCGAAAAAGAGACGCAAGGTGAAAGGGGGAGCACTAATCAAGAGGAAGATGATGATGAAGATCATGGTTCCATGGCTAATCAAAGGCCTAAAAGGAACATTGTTAAGCCTGCCCGGTTCAGAGATGAAAGGTTTGTCACTACTTACTCATGTTATTTTGCCGCTCCATTAGATGAAGAAGAGCCATCATCTTATGATGAAGCTAAAGGTGTTCAAGAGTGGGAGACCGCAATGGAAGAGGAGATGAATGCCCTTATAAAGAATAAAACTTGGGATTTGGTTCCGAAAACCAAGGATGTTCAACCCGTTTCATGTAAATGGGTGTATCGAATTAAGCGGAAAGCGGATGGAAGCATTGATAGATTTAAAGCAAGGTTGGTTGCTCGGGGGTTCTCTCAGAAGTATGGAGATAATCAAAGTGCTATCAAGTTGGCTAATAATCCGGTGTTTCATGCAAGGACGAAACATATCGAGCATCACTTCATAAGGGAGAAGGTGCTTGATGGAACAATTGAAGCTTTGGAAGTTCGAAGCGATGACAACGTTGCAGATATCTTCACCAAGTCATTACCAAAAAGTAAATTCGAGTTACTTCGCTCGAAGCTCGGTATGGTTGACAAAATCAAGTTTAAGGGGGAGTATTGAAATTAAACTTGATTTTGAGTTAGGATTAATTATGGGTTCATAATCCAAACCCAAAATTAAGCCCAAGTTCTAGAGAGTCTCTAGAAACATCATAAAACATTATCACCTCCTCTAGATGTTCTAGAGAATTCTATAAAATAATTATCTAAAGATTGTGTAGAAAATTCTAGGAATTGTAAGACATAAAATCTAGATATTATGGTAGAGAGTTCTAGAAAGATATTTTGTACTCTTGGAGCCTATAAATAGCTCCTTCCTCTCCCATTTGTAAACAAGTTGAACAAATAAATAAAAAGCAAGTTAAAGAAAGAGTGTTCTTCATAAGTTCTCTAATTCTCTCTTTTCTAAGTATTCTTCCATATCATTCTTCATACTTAGAAGATTTCTTCTCTTGGTTTCACTCGGGTTTCTCGGGTATTACGGTCTTGGGCTAGTGCTAAGCACTATCGGAGTTTCTCTACAGCATTGAGGAAGACAAGGTGGAACAACGCTAACACTGCTGAACAACTGCAAGAGGAATTTGAAAGGCTCTCTTTGCAAATGGCATCAACATTTCAGATGACTGAGAAATTAGCTATGCAAGCACTAGCTGAAGCTAGTGAGTTGCATTTACAAAAGTGCCAACTGGAGGAAGTGCTGGAGGAAACTAGCAAAGAACTTGCATCAGTGCAAGGTCAGTGCCATGTGAAAGTTGAGAATTTAACAAAAGAAACAAATAAGATGCTCTTGGAGCTCAAAGAAAAGTCTGAAGAGTTTCAGAATCTAAAGAACTACCAGGAAGCAAGGGAAAAGTTCTTTTCAGAAGAAGCACTAAAACTTAAAGCTGAGGTGGAAAATCTTTCAGGGAAAATTGTTCTAATTTTGGAAGAATTAGAAGAGAAAAGAAAATTGGTTGCTGAAATTGAACAGTTGAAGTCATCAATTAAGGAAACTGGGATGTTACTACAAACTACAAATTTAGAAAGAGATGTGCTTAAGAAAGATATGTCCTCAATAACGAAGACAGCAGAAAATTTGGTGAAGGAATTTCATGACCTGCGACACCTTAAGGGTGAAAATGAAAAACAAATATCAAGCCTGAATTCTGAGGTGACAACTCTTAGAGCGCAGTATAACGACTTTAAGAATTCCTTGTTAGAGGATGAGGTAGAAAAAGAAAAACTCCGCAAACAGGTCTTTCATTTAAGAGGAGACCTCCGGAAGAAGGAAGATGCCATCAACAACATAGAGAAAAAGCTGAAAGAAAGCAATGGAAGACTCACATCGGAGACTACAAAGCCAACCGTAAGAAACAAGATACCCAGCTCAGCAAATCAAGCTCCCAAGGAAGTAGCTAATTTGCGTGAGAAAATCAGACTTCTTGAGGTATGGTTAGCACCTTTTTATGAAATATTGGTCATATATAAGGAAATGTAAAAATAGGTACTAATTACGAAGTGCATGGTTTGTCTGCATACAGGGAAAGTTAAAGCTGAAGAATGCAACAATGGAGGATGCTAAGAATTCATATTTAAAGAAAGAACAGGATCTGATGAATATGATTGAAGAACTGAAAAAGAGTATCAGTGGATATAGGGCTGGTTATTGTGCGGGCAATGCAGGAAAGGTTAGCACTGTATTATATGATGGCTTGTGATCAAGTTCTTGTTCCACCAATAAGGATCATTTCATTCACTAAGTCCTATAGTTGGATGAGGGAATAGCATAAATTTGATATCTCCCCTCCCTCTGCATAAATAAATAGATAAAATAATACATATATATGACATCACTTATTTATGCATACTACAAAATATGAATAATTAATTTACATAATAGATTTCCACAAATGTCCACTATAGGCCCATTGTTATAATCATTTTCTTCCTACTTACTTTCAAGATTGTGGATGTAACACCATTTCTAAATTCATATGGTTATACACCTTTATGTAACAATATCCAGGGGAACAAATCACAAATACAAGTAACGTTTGCATTTCTGAGAGCTTCTTAATGTGATATTTGCCTTAAATATGTGATATATACATAATAGGGATGTCATTCTATGTAAAACTAGAAAACAAAGGTATATTAAGTGGATAAATTAGAAAATGGTTTCAAATACTGAAGCAATTACCAATTTGGTTATCCTATATGCTTGTCTAGATTCATTCCAAATCCAGGTGAATCTAAAAAAGGTTGCTACATAGATGTGTGAGTTTAAATTGTTTGAGCTAAGTAAAGGAGGGTTGACTTCCCTATCCTCAGGCATTGAAAGTTTATCCAAGAAGCCTTACTTCCTCCCAGATGCCTTGTACAGGAACTCGAAACAGAGCATCGAGGGTAGTATGTACTATGAAGGTTAATAGACAGAGATTACAGAATTTGACCAGTTGTTTTTCTTTTTTGTTTCATTATCCGCATATTAACGAAACAGGTGGTGATACTAAACGTTTTCCAGGAGGAAAAAGAGCCCACCAATTTTCGTAGAGCTTTCTTAGCTTGAGTCGTGCTCCACGTCTACTTCCTTTGGATAGTTAATCGATGATTGTGATTATTCAGTGACTGATGTATGATACTTTATCTTACTTCAAATAGTATACTCATGATAAATCATTTACTTCCATCTGGTTTATTAATAATTGTTAATGTATAGTATAGAGATTAGAGACAGGAAAAAAATATTTTGTTGGATACTTGTAATTGAATACAATGTCTCCTACATATAGAAGAGTACAAAAAGTAATCTAAAACTAATACCGATGTGGGACTAAACTAAGACTACTTTAACACTCCCCTCAAGCTGGTGTGTAGATATTATCGAAGCCAAGCTTACTCAAGAAATTTTGAAAAATCGCAGGAGGTAGTGCTTTAGTTAGGATATCAACAAGTTGTTCACCGGACCGAATATATGAAAATGAAATCACCTTCTTCCCCCACTTATCACGAACAAAGTAACAATCAACTTCAAAATATTTTGTGCGCTCATGAAACACCGGATTTTCAGAAATATGCAAATAACAACGAGATTGTCAAGTCTCAAAGAAGATATTTGAGCCATAAAACTTCAGAAACAAAATACCCAATGGCTCGGTATTCAGACTCTGAACTTGATTTGGCTACCATGGGTTGTTTCTTACTTTTCCCAGATACGGGATTTTCTCCAAAGAATACAAAGTACCCACTAGTTGAGAGTCTATCATCAACCAATCATGTTCAGTCAGCATCAAAATATCCTCGTAAAGAAAAAGAATCATCAGGCTTGAAGAGAAGTCATTGTCTTGAGGCTTTCTTAAGATATCGAAGAATGTGAACCACTACTTCCCAATGAGTGGTGGTTGTTGCATGCATAAACTGGCTGACTCGACTAACTGTAAAGGCAATATCTAGCCTAGTCACACAGAGATATATGAGTTTGTCAACCATCATGCGATACCATCCTGGATTAGAGAACAATGCATCATTGGAGGACAGTTTAATACTGACATCCATAGGTGTCACTTGGGATGGATACAGGAGGTTAGTAGCTTGACCGGAGCAGGGAAGGCAGAGGGAGGCGAAGTAGGAGTGGGGAGGATTGGAGGCATCGGGGTTAGGGTTTATGGGGTCGGGAGCAAGGAGGGTTGGGTTCGGTGGTAGCTGCAGGAAGGAGGAGGGGCGGGTGGGAATTAAGGTTAAAGGTTAGGTTGGTGGCAGAAGGGAGGAGAGAGAGGATTAGTTTTATATATATATATGTGTGTGTGTGTGTGTGTGTGTGTGTGTGGAAGAAGAAGATGACCAGGGAAGAAGAAGCTCATGATTTTTTTTAGTTTACTTTTTTTGTGGAGAGAGAAAAGAAAGAAAAAACCCGAACTTTTTGTAGGAAATTTTTTTGTACACTATTCCGGCTCTGATATCATGTTGACATATAGTATAGATACAAAAAAGAATACTTTATTGGATACTAATAACTAAAAACACTATCTCCTATATATAGAACGGTACAAAGAGTAATCTAAATCTAAATCTAATTGACCCCCCCCCCCCCCCCGTGTTTCATTAAAAAATTTAACAAAACAAACAACCAAAAATGTAACGAAACTAAGATTACTTTAACACTAATGAAAACAGAAAATGTGCACCTGTGGAATGTGTGTGGAACTGTAACAGCAAAGAACTATGTAACTTAGACAGTAAAAGCATGAAAAAGAGAAGCAATACTCAGCAACTCACACAGAAATTTCTCAAATTCTAATTCATTGCATTTGCAACAAATCCCACACACGCACACACCTAAAAAAAACAACAAAAAAAACAAAAAAACAAAAAAAACAAAACAAAAACAAAACAAAATTACAAAAATACAAAAATTAAAAAAAAACTATGAGAAGACCTGGACCAAATAATTGTGAATTGAATCTTTTTTGCTCTTAGTTCTAAGTAATATAGTTGCTAATTATTGCATTATGTACAATATGCAGGAACATACGATTTTGGATGAGAAACTAAATGGAGAAAGTGCGGATGAAAAGAGTTCACTGCAGTCCATAATAGCAAAGGAATCAGAAAAATTTTATTACAAAGGCAGCAATGTAGCATCAGTCATCAGGTAAAATTCATATCATTCTGGGGTTTCCCCCTATTTTGTTTAAAGGGCACACCAACAAAATAAATTAAACACATACCTCAATTTCTTGTGATTCCAACAGCAATAAAGTAACCACTTTGGAGGAGATCAATGACAGCCTGATGCCAAACAATTTTCATGAAGAAAGCCAAGATGAAATGTTAAGTACTGTGATAGTCCTCAAAGGAAAGAATGAAGCAATGGAAGTTGAGCTGAAAGAAATGCAAGAAAGATATTCTGAGATAAGCCTCAAATTTGCAGAAGTGGAAGGTGAAAGGCAACAGCTTGTAATGACAGTCCGTACTCTTAAAAATGCATTGAAAATTTAGTTGTTTCTTCTTATTGTCTGTAGAGATTTCTGTATAGGAGAGAACTGAGGTGATATATGTTAGGAGTTGCAAGTCCACTGGGAGTTGTCAGAGATATATGTATATATGTTTTCTGTTGTTCATAATATACAGATAGCTATTTCTGTACAAGGTTTTTTTTTTTTTTTTTGTTAAAAAAAGTGCGGATGATATATGTAAAATGTTTTTGGTTTTTTTTTTTTTTTTTGAAAGGAAGAGGTGGAGTATGGCCCCCCGGTTTCATTAATAAGGAGTTAATAAAACAAACTCAGCTGAGCCAAGTCAATACATGAAAGAAAACATAAAGACTCCCATAACATGGGGGGGTGGGACCAAAACAAGAGAATCCATACAAACATACCTAACATGCGGATGATAAACGTAAACTGTTGCAATCACTCTAAGACTTGTCTGGTGGAAAAAGAAAATTTGCTTCATATTCTATATCCATACAACATATTATTAGCACATGCAATCACATGCTTTTTTTTCTTTTATGCAGAACTAAGGGCTAAAACATCCTCAGTTTTGCATGCTTTGGTAAACATACTCTCATGATCTCGCAAGCACCATGAATTTTGCATCTCTTAAAAACTGCACTACCTTTTACAAACTATACCTGAGAAATAAACTTAAAAATATATAGATACTAAAATCCTTACTTAAAGACATGCCACATTTCTAAAGATGCTAATACCTAGAGTTTTCAGTGATTCTTCACACATGATATTAGATGATCTAAACTCCATCAAGGGAAATATGCTTAATTACCACTGATGCTAATATCAAGTTAGTAAATACTAACTTTATGGTTCTATACCTAATTATGTTGGATGTTCATGTTTAAACTTTAAAGAGTAAATGAATAAAATAAAGAGTAAATAGATAGGGTGTTGTACTATTTTATCTATTTTGCGTGCCGGGAGGCACAGTACTTGGTAGGTGTTGTAAAAGGAATATTTTGTGGTTTCGTTAAAACTTCATTAATGAAATCGGTGACCGCGGTCACTTTTATCTCAAAAAAAAAACACGTAGGGTGAAACATGTAAGCTGATATAGTAGTAGTAGATATTGAGAATTTTGCCGTACTGACCCACTTTTTGAAAATATTTGGCGCTCTGACCCACTTCCGAAAACAATTAGCGATCTGACCCAGTTTTGGACACGTCAGCATAAACCATTATTGGAAATAACGGCATAGGTTATTTACGTGCCGTTATTTCCAATAACGGCATCTATATTTAAAAAAAGTGTCAGGCCGTTATTTGGAGTAACGGCATAGGTTATTTTGTTTTTCGACAGCTTGTAGTCTCCATTTAGAAAAAAAATTGCAAGTGTGAAAATCTTATAACAGATGCCGTTATTTCAAATAACGGCAGATGCCGTTATTTGGAATAACGGCATTAGTTATAAAAAAAAATTTATAAAAAAGTAACTTAACTTATTATTATTCATCATCTCTGACGAATAAGTTAATTTTAAAATTAAAAAAAAAATTAACTTATTATTCATTCACTTTGTTTCCAAACAACGGCAAGAGTTCATTTACATATAACTGATGTCGTTATCTCCAATAACGGCATCAGTCATTCGAATGCCGTTATTGGGGATAACAACATTATTTATAAGTTTTTTCACACTTAGAATTTTTTAAAGTTAGAAGATTCACACTTGTAAGAGAAATATACTGATGCCGTTATTCCACATAACGGCATGGAAAAAAATGTAAAATAGATGCCGTTATTGGAAATAACGGCATGTAAATAACCTATGCCGTTATTTCCAATAACGATTTATGCTGACGTGTCCAAGACTGGGTCAGATCGCTAATTATTTTCGGAGTGGGTCAGGACGCCAAATATTTTCAAAAAGTGGGTCAGTGCGGCAAAATTTTCATAGATATTGAAGTACTTCTATACTTATTAAATGTCATCACTCGTCGAAGGTAAGTAGATATAGAAGTACTTTGTAAGGTTCATGTATGATTTTTTTAAAAAAATTGGTGGAATGACATATTTGGCAGTACATCTCATTAAATACATATTTCCTAATATGTCATATCTTGAAGCTATAAATTTGGCTTCTCTGAGGAGTCTCTAATTATCAACAATACAAGTATACAACCATTCTATTATCTCTCACGTATCCTACAGACTCAATTTCGAAAAATTTGCCGTTCTGCCCCCTTTTTGGAAAATATTTAGCAACTTACCCTACTTCCCAAAACAATTAGCGATATGCCCTTGTTTAGGATACGTCAGCAACAAACGTTATTGGAAAAAACGGCATACGTTATTTCGATGCCGTTCTTCCCAATAACGGCATCTCTTTTAAAAAAAAGTGTCGTGCCGTTATTGGGAATAATGGCATCTCTATAACCTATGCCGTTATTCCCAATAACGGCACGACACTTTTTTTTAACAGAGATGCCGTTATTGGGAAGAACGGCATCGAAATAACGTATGCCGTTTTTCCCAATAACATTTGTTGCTGACGTGTCCTAAACAAGGACATATCGCTAATTGTTTTGGGAAGTAGGATAGGTCGCTAAATATTTTCAAAAAAGGGGGCAGTACGGCAAATTTTTCCTCAATTTCTGTATGTTGTAGGAATATTCACATCTAGGGCAATGACATCATGATTCACGACATCAGCTTTCGTTTGGTAATATGCCAAATAATTTTGGCACGTCGCCTGGCATCAACACTTAATATGGATTTATCATAGCTAGGATGCACCAGTATATTATAGAGAGAAATAAATTAAACAAGTTTGTAATAAAGGAATAAATTTTCTGTATCAATGATAAGAGTTACATTAGAGTAGACATGTTAGAGCACAAAACAAAACCCGACAAACTAAATTTGCACGTTAGCAGTACAAGAACATCCAAACAGATCTTTAACGACAGCCAAAGATAATATTCTTGTTGCAGGAAATTTGACAAACACTAAGAGATCTAACACGTAGTCGACCGAGATTGGAAATTTTTACATGTTTCGACTACACATGCCACTATCGCATTTATATATCTTGTATCTGAAATACAAGTACTATTATATTAGATTAGATGACGTCGATGCTGAACTGATGTGATTTCAAGATCGCATGGATCCGATCCAATTATATCTGATAAATTACAAATAATTATCAACTGAAATCGAACACCACAAACTCTTAAACAAACACAGCGGAATTTCTAATCGAAGTTAAAAGGAGGTGATTCGACCGCCATTACCTCCATCCCGTCGCTTGAATGCGATGGGATTTCCCGATCGACAAAGATCATCTCGGCGATCTTGAAAAAGAGAGCATATTAAAACGACGATCTTGAAAAAATGATCGAAATTGAAGAAAAAACGACAGAAATTACGCGGATGGGCGAAATTCTCACCTATGGTTTGGCGCCGAGTTTTCGAAAATGGAAATGGCGCCCATGGGTTGGGGGGGTTTATATAGGCTGTTCATGGTTGATGCTATCGTGCGCTTGGGTATAGCCTTACCGCTTGGGCCGCTTTCGTGGTTTGGGTTTTTTTTTTTTTTTTAATAACAGGAAACCAACCAAAACATCTATATAAAACAACAAAATCAGAAGTACAACCAACAGCAAGCACAAACTGGTGCAATAGAAGCATTCTTGCTTCAAAACAAAACATCACTAGAAGGCAGAGAGTATCAACAGAGTATCACATATTAGCAAAAAGCACAAAAAAGAGTAGAACAAATAACAGATTGGGTCATTAATAATAACAGGGCTTGCATCATGACTAACACCCCGTTCATAAGCAGCTTGATAAGAAGACACCAGAAGAATCCCCGTAATGTATTCCTCCTGATCATGAGTCGACATAGCTGAAATGGAGTCAAGAGTAGAAGAAACATGATCAATCTCCATATGGTCTTCATCACGAGCAGGAACAGTGAAGGGAGCACCAGGGTCAGCAGCAGGGGGGTCCTCTGGCACATTCCCAATCACAACAGAGGTAGGCACATCAGCAACAACTGAAGGAACAGAAGGAGCGTGAGGAGTATCTTCAAAAATATCCACAAAATTCTCTCCGGGAGCAGCAACAGGATCATTCACAATCGGAGCAATAACATCCCCCCGAGAGTCAGGAACATAGTTACCCAAGTTTGAAGAAGCACCTGTCATAGTAAAATCATGAATAAAATTTTGAATAGCAAGTTTAATATGGGTAAAATCAACCAGATGCTTTTTAGACTGGGGGAGAATCTCCGTCCAAATAGAGCAAAAGTATAGAGGAAATTAAGAATAGAGATAATATCAGAGCTCTTCTTGATGAAGATCCTACTGTTCCTTTCTTTCCAGATGACCCAAATAAGAGCCATCATGAGAATGTCCCAGAGGAGACGTAACTTAGGTTTGATTCTATTCTTCCTCCAACTGCCCCACCAAGATTTAATAAGGGGGGATACCCTTTAATATTCCAAGCTCTTTTTAAAATCAACCAAATATTTCTCACAAAAGGGGCATTTGATGAAATGATGAAGAGCATTTTCAGAACCATGTGTACAAAGAATACATTTTTTACCCAAGGCTAAATTCCTGTTATTAAGATTGTCCATAGTAAGAAGTTTATTGTTAATAACCAACCAAACCAAAATTCTAACCTTTAAAGGAGCAATATTCTGCCAGATAACTTTATAAAAAGGACATAAAACCCCACCAGAGTTCAGAAAATTGTAGAAAGATTTAACAGTAAAAGAACCCGAAGAGGACCATCTCCACTTAAAAGAGTTTCTCACCGACCAATCATAGTTGCTGATAAGATGAATCAATTCATCAAATTCATGATATTGGGAAGCATAAAGAGTCTTCTAAAAGTGGTTTTGGTTTTTTTAAAGAAAAATGTGACATCTTCACCGCTTCATTACGTTGTATGGCATCGAATCTAAGATCTCATTTATATTAGTTATGCATGTGTATTGCACATATTTACTGGGTTATAATACACGTGTTTTGTTGGTTACAAATAGAGTTTGTTTGGTGACAAACTCTCCTATTAAAATTGTAGAAATAGTAAATATATATATATATATATATATATATATATATATATATATATATATATATATATATAGAGAGAGAGAGAGAGAGAGAGAGAGAGAGAGAGAGAGAGAGAGAGGAGTGATCCAATGAGAAACATTCTTAAATGAGAAAATGAGAAACAACAATTTATATCGTTGGATATGAGGGGATTGAGATGAATGGCTGAGATTTCTCCCGCTCTCTCAATTATGATGGAGGGATATTGGGGTCATTTCACTCATTCTTAAATCCCTCAATCTCCCTCACCGAAGCTTTGAACTCCCAGTCACCTTCACGAGCTCACCTCCAACTCCATTACAGAGCTCCATCACCATGACTCCGCAACTGAGCTTGAGCTCGATCCCTGCCAAGCTGTCGAAAAGCTCAACGCTCCACCTCCACAACGCGAGCACCAACCTCCTCGAGCTCCGCCAAAAGCAGACTCTCGTCTCCACTGCCGAGCTCGCTCCTCGCCGATCTCCACCCCTGAGTTTCATGGAACCCAACATCTCCACTGTCTCGAGCTCGAAGGCTCGAGCCATCTCCGTCGAGCTCCCACATCGAAGAGCTCCTTCGCTGAACGTCCCTCGCCTCGTTCGCCGAGCTCACAAGCTCTGAACCCATCTCGAGCTCATCTGCTTCGAGCTGCCATGGGTTCGCCATCTTCCAAACTTCTCGCGAGCTCCCTCACCGAGCTCACAAGCTCCGAACCCATCTCGAGCTCCTCTTCTTTGAGCTCTCCTTCACCGCCATGGGTTCACCACCCTCGCCAAGCTCCAACCGAGCTTCTTCTCCATCACCCTCGACGAGTCCTCGTCGAGCTAGAGACCACCTCCTTCGCGAGCTCCGGAGTCGAGGCATCTCCGTCGAGTCCCCTTCGCGAGCTACCCTCCTCCATCAGTCGAAGCTCTTTCCTGTGCCGAGCTACACGCCACCGTCGCCCCCCAAGCTCCGTCGAAGCTCGAGCTCCTCTCTCATGGTTTCGCCGAGCTCGCCTCCTCTCGTAGAGCTCCGCGCCCGTCTCCAGAGCCCCCCGCCATCTCCATCGCCAAGCTTCAACGGCGAGCTCCATTTCGTCCCCGTCGAGCTCCGTCATCCCTGAGCTCCCCTCGACGAAGCTGGAGATGAAGGGCGAGGCCGAAGACATACTCGGAAAAAAAAGAAGAAGCCGAGAGAGAGAGAGATAAGAAATGAGAGAGAACGGTGAGAAAGAAGGAGATTGAGGGATTTAAGAATGAGTGAAATGACCCCAATATCCCTCTATCATAATTGAGAGAGCGGGAGAAATCTTAGCCATTCATCTCAATCCCCTCATATCCAACGGTATAAATCATTGTTTCTCATTTTCTCATTTAAGAATGTTTCTCATTGGATCACTCCTCTCTCTCTCTCTCTATATATATATATATATATATATATATTTAAATCGACGTTGTCTGGCATCAAACCTAAGACCTCCTTTTTATTAGTTATTTATGTGCATTGCACGTGTTTGCTTGATTACAGATGGAGTTTGTTTGGTGACAAACTTTTCCATTAAAATAGTATAACGAAACACGTATTACAACTAATATACATCTATCTGTTCCTAAGACGAAACAATTGAAAACAATTACATAGTTAAACATACAACATTAACTAATCTCTCCCCTATCAAAACTTATAGACGAACGCATATGCACCATGTTCTCCCACCCATCCCTGCCAGATGTAATTTGAATTTGAAAAGGGAAATCTAATCTGAATTTCGAATTACATCAAAATTCATTTTCATCCCACAAGATCCCTCCACCTTCCTCCAAACGTCCACCTTGACAACAACCGTATCCATCATCTCTTGCCGGCATGCTTCATCCTCTCCCAATGACATTGTCGACGTACCTCCAATCCAACCCCACTGCGCCGTCATCTTTTTGTTGCGTCAAATCCAACCCTCAACAGTAGCCATAAATCTCAACCGACAGGCTGACGCTCCCGACGAACTCCCCCACCGACGAACACCCCGACGTGACAGCTCATTTTAGGGGATCCCACAGTCAAGCCCAAACTCCCTAAACATAATTTAAATTTCAAAAATCTTACTTGGAGTTCAAAAATCAACCAAATTTCCTCTTTCCACTCTCCAAATATGTTCTGAATTTCAAAATCTAAATTGAAATTCAAAAATGATCCAAATCCCCCCTTCAAATATGTTTTGAGTCTCAAAATCTAAATTGAAATTCCCAAAACATCCAAATCACCCTCTCCTAAATCCCCAAATATAATTTGAATTTCAAACCCTAATATGATATTCAAATTTCAAAAATCACCTCATTCCCCTAGACTCATCCTCGACCAAAGTCGGCCACCGTCGCCCACCTCCACGGTAAATAAACGCGATTATGTAACGCTTAAAATTTTTCATTTCATATTGGCCCTTCTTGGTTAATTTTTTCTTCTTTTTAATAGCCTAATTATATCTTTATATTATATTATATCTATATATCTATACAATATATTATGCTTTAAAAAAATTTGTCAAAATTTTTTTCTTCTAAATTTTACTTTTTAAAACAACAAAATGATAGCCCCCCCCTCCCCCTCCCACCAAAATCCAAATCCTGAACTTGATTCATCCCACTTAATCAAACTTTAAGATTTGTGCAATATTGTATACGTGCTATTAGATAATTTTACAAAAATAGTTTTGTTATTTTCCCTTTTTTTTAAAAAAATGTTTATGTGCAATATATTGCACAGGGTAATACTAGTTATAATAACCAGTAACTTGCACGTGCGATGCACGTACTAATCAAATTTTTATTTATTTTATAAAGTAAATAACAAGACGTAAATTGGTCTCGAACCTGAGATCTCCCTTTACTCATACATACTCTTTACAAATTACCCCTAGAGGCACAAACTTTTATTTTATATAAGTGATACTTTTGTAAATAATTATGTTGTAATTAAATCTGAGCTTTAAGGATATTATGGTAACTAACAACAGTTGAGTAAATGAATGATTAATACAACTCCAACTTAAAAATGATTTGTTGAGATTACATTGTTGAATGTCTACAAATGACAACCCCAAATCTCCCATTATAATATTAGATACATACTCTTTACAAATTACCCCTAGAGGCACAAACTTTATTTTTATATGAGTGATACTTTTGTAAATAATTATGTTGTAATTAAATTTGAACTTTGGGGGTATTATGGTAACTAACAACAGTTGAGTAAATAAATGGTTAATACAACTCCAACTTGAAAATGATTTGTTGAGATTAGATAGTTTAATGTCTACAAATGACAACCCCAACTCTCCCATTATAATATTAGACCAGTAATTTACACGTGCGATGCACGTCTTAATATTTTTTTTTAAATAAAAACTTTGACGTAGTCTAGATTTGAACCTAAGAATTCTTTTATAATAGTTATGCACGTACGTTGCACATGTCGGTAGATTTACAAATGACAATACGACCTTCTCCCATTATAATATTAGAGATATTAAATATATGAAAAAAGTGTCTACCCTATCTCTCCTTCCTCTATTTTGAAATAGATAAACGATGGGAAAATGATTAATTCTCATCTATTAACACGAGTAATACATACGTTTTCATTAAAATAAAAAACAAAACAAAACAAAGCAAAACAAAACCAAAGCCCCAAACCCCACAAAGTCAGGCAAAATATCTTCCCCTCCCACTTTCAAAATCCAAATACTTCATTCCCCCACCCCACGCCGCACACCACCTCCGTATGCACGTCGGACCACGCGGTCACTCTCACATATCCATCTCACTTGAGGAGGGGATGGGTTGCCGAGTCATGGCCGCAGCTGGGAGGGGCGGTACTAGAGGCGGAGGAAGCGACAACGATAGTGCCAGAGATGGAAGGAGCCGACGATGCTGATATGACATGGCGGAAGAATAGGGTACGACGAGAGAGGATGCAACGTATTTAACGGAGGCAGGATGGTGGAGGGAATGGCGATGATTTGGAGGGATTTTAGGGTGAAGGAATTTCAGGATGAGATAAGGGAGAGCAAGGTGAAGGAGGATACGAGGAGGGTCGTGGTGGTTTAGGAGGTAGTGGCGTGGCCGGGTCGGCGGAGGTAGCGGGAGGAGAGGCGGCGGGTAAGGCGGGGGTCAGGGTTAGGGATTGGGATGGTGAGGTGTTGCTACTTTAAGATTAGTGACCACACTGGAAAATGGAGGATTAGTTGATGAGAGTCGAGAGAGAGATTGAGAGGGATAGACTGCAAGGTGTTTGATGATATTTCACTCCACTATGAAAACATTTGTGTTTTACGAAAGGTGTTTGATAGAGTGCATCAATGAGACTTGGTTGCTTTGATGCTTTGATTTGAAGGGTTTGCAGTTTTGGGCATGGATGACTGATGGACGATGCCTGAAATTTCATTGAGTTTTTCAAACTGAGGAGAATGACAGACTATGCAGACCATAGCGACAACATGGTATTGAGCGGTGGCCATGATTGCGATTAATGTCTTCAAAAATTTCAGGTGACGGTGATATAGGTTTTATTCTTTAAATTCGAATAGAACAATTATACTTATTGTTTGATAAACTACAAGTAGCAAAATTGATCATGCATGCTCAATTGTTGATGTTATTAATTGTTATATTTACCCTCGACATTTTGTATTCAGCTCTGTTAGTTAGACTACTTAGATTAAAAAAAAGGAGCATAATTAGTGATATATTTTCATGAGGAAGAAGATATAGAATGTTATATCTATATTAGTCATATTATAGTTAAATAATTTAGTTAAGCTATATTAGTAGATATCTATACAATATATAAAATTTAGTTTTAGTTATATAATATGAACAATTTATGGATTTTTTTTAATGTTGAAATGCTTGATATTTTTTGTATTTATAAATCTTAGAATATTACTTGATGTATGTGTGTGTGTGTGTATGTATGTGAGATATATATATATCTCACATGTATACATATATACATGTGAGATTCTAGTTAAATTTTTAGGAGAATTGTTGATTACTTTTTAACTTTCGGTGACCATATTTTTTTTAAGGATAACCTTCATGCATATATTTTTTTAAAGTGAACAAATTAATATGTTTCAAGAAAATATATCGTTTTTATTAAAATACTAGGTTTGCCCGTTAACACGTGCCTACGGCATGTCTTAGAAACGGTGTACCTTATTTGATCATATAAAATAGTTTTGGAGGTCCAGCAAATAAATTGAAGTAACAAACATAGAGCAAAAAACATATTATATGATTTTTTTGATTTTTTTTAAAATTATTTTAAAAGTTTTTAAAGTTTTAACTTCTTTAGTTTTTTAATTTTTAAAAATTTTTAAAATTTTTATTTTCTTAATTTTTTTGAATATAAGAGGGAGGGAGAGAGAGAAAAAAAAATATAGGAGTTGTTTTGGGTGGGAGATTTGAATTTGAGTTTTGGGGGGAAAATATGTTTTGTAAGGTTAGATCTGGGCCTTTAATTTTTGGGGAGATTGAAGGAGAGCCACTTGATAGCTTTCTTTGTGTTTTATTATATAGATATGTGCAATATTGCACACATTATACTCGTTAAAGTTTTGTTGGTTCCATAAAGAAGAACAATTATTTAGATAAGATTAAATTTCGTATCTCCAGTAATGGGTAACAATCTTAACTTTACACTCTGAGAGCATCCACGGTCGTTTGCCAATTATCCATAAAATGCATTTTATAGCAAACGACGAGCTGCAGTCGTTTGCTATTTATGCATATTTTGGATAAAATACAACAGTAAATTGCTATATATGAGAGACGATATCAGAATATGCATATTTTAAACGATGCAAAGTGATTTTGTGTCCCTAAAAAAATAATATTTTAATCGTCAGACGCAACTTCTAGTTGCGTCCCTCCCAAAACATTAATTTTTTTCGTTATAAAAAACCCGAATGTACCTCCAAAACTGGTTGGACGCAAGGTCTCTTTGCGTCCGAGACCTCCCTATAACCCGGATGCAACTTCAAGTTGCGTCCCACCCATTTTCGATTTTTTTCTCCTTCCGACGCAAACGATTTTAAAATTATTGAACCCCTCCGACGCAAAGAGAAGCTCCGTCTGATATTATTATATATTAAATTGCTATAATATACCATTCGACGACTACAACAAACTCTAAAAAAGCTATATGTAAATATGCATTTATGCAATTTCTAACTATTACGACTGTGGATGCTCTGATAAGTCAAAGTGTTAATTTATCTTAATAGGTACTTTTTGGGAAAATAATAGTTACGGTGGTTCTTCGAGATAAATTCCCCTGGGTGGGATTGGACTTTTCTTATTAGGTACAGGGCGGGTCGAGTCCTCCACATATCTGGACCTGGTATCTCATGGGTCAAAAAATTGAACTTGGATCCGGATTTGTGACAATCGGGTCCGGTCCTAATTAAAAAAATCTACCCATCGGGTTCGGTAGCGGGAATTAAACATTTGCACTTAACATTTTTTCATCCGATATCCTACTGTTCCAATAATTTTTGCACTTATGTACATGAATAAATATTTTATTTATACATCTATCTTAAACAATTACTATTTACATCATGCAGGGTGGGGAACTGGAAAAAGACAAGATTCTGGAATGATAAATGGTATGGTAACAATACCCTCATGGGACTTTTCCCGTCAACAGCAAACGCAGTCATAAGCAGGGATACCTTGGTGAGTGACGTTTGGCATCGCAACAGGCGTAGATTAGAAGTCAACAATTCCCTATATCAAGATTCTATCACCCAACTACAAGCTTTAAACTACTTCATTCGTATAGAAGGGAGGCACACCCAAGAGACTGAAGATGAGAGACAACGGCTATTGGATCTGAGCTTCAGATTTACCGTATCTTCTTTATACAAAAGGCTCAACGATGGAGGAAGAAGAAGTGAGGTCGCAAAGGTTATATGGTACATGAAAGTCCCTACTAAAGTTAAAGTATTTCTCTGGCTGGTGGCTAACGATGCTATTCTATCGAAGGTCAATTTGACGAAACGAGGTATTGCGGTGAATATTGCTTGCGCTAGATGTCAAACGGAGGACAAGGATATGAATCACATTCTTTTCAATTGTTCGCGAGCTAGAATGGTTTGGGGGATTATAGGTCCTAGATTCGGGGTTGTAGATTTTTTGGGTTCGAGTTCGGAGGTTTGGGCTATAGGTAGAACTAACAGAATTGGGAGGAGGAGAGACTTAATTGGGACATTATTGTAGCCTTTACGATTTGGAACTTATGGCTAGACCGAAACGACTTGTGCTTTCGTAGCATTAATCATAAATTTTCAGTTTTGATGCACAAAATTTACCTTCTCTTTCATGAATGGACAGGGTTTCTCGGACCCAAGAAGAGATCTCGTTTGGAGGAGGAGGAGGAGTAGCTGATTTCCAGTATGGGTGTTGATCGAGCTTTGTTTTATACGGGAGATTTTGGCTTACTGCGCTGTTATTGTATTTGCTTTTGTTGTTCGCCCGTGTAGGCTACTGAGGCATTAGCCTTTGTTTTGGGAGCTTTTGCTGTATGATGCGCCTTCAGGCTTACCTTGTATTATTATTTTTCTGTTTCGTTAATTACCATTAATGAAACGATGACTGTAGTCATCTTTTTTATATAAAAAATAAAAATTACTATTTACATATATATCCCTCTAAACATATTATTCAAATTTCATAATTTTCGGTTATTTTTTAACAAGTCGGGTCCAGATCCGGGTCAGGTCTATTTTGAGCGGACCCATACCTGGATTCATAAGTGTATCGGGTCTTATTTTAGGATTCGGACTCAGACCTATATAAACGGGGATAGTTCCGGTCCAATATTGGGTCCGGGTAAAGTCCGGGCATCAGATTTTTGTACCAGCCCTAGCTGTAGTCGTTAGGTGAGTCTTATCCATGGGCCCAGGGTAGTCATCACACTTAAAATGTGCGAAGAAATTGACGCAGAAATAATACACTGAAAAATTATAAAGTACTGTTGATAACAGATTAACATGGGTTTTTTAATACAGAAAAACTGTTATTAGGGAGAACATAAAATTGATTTTTAGGTATCTATGGAAGAGTGGAAATCCTGGTAATGTTGTCGAAGATAGCTATTAATTAAGTGGAATGACAACAATTTTTTGATTGAACCAGCATAAAAAGCACAGATGGTGGGGAGTGGGTTACAAATGGAATCAGGAACATTGGCATGAGAGATGGAGAAATGTCAATGTAGCAACACTGCACTGAAGGGCTTCTCTAACCCAACGCCATAACAGCGCAAAACGCCATTTTATAGCGCTGGTGGTGCTTCATTTCTAGTGCCATTTCCAGCACAAAAAATGACATTTTTTGCGCTAGTGAACAGTGCTGCACCAAATCTGGTGCGGTACGGTTCATCAGAGCTATTTATTTATTCTTTTTTTTAGTGTACATTTTATAAAAAAACACCCATAGTTTAAGATAATTGTGATTGTCTTAGTTATAGCTTTGTGTTTTTGCCAATTTTATGTTTTGGATAATTTATTTTTTTTGGTCACAATTATATTATAGTTATAACTAAATTCATTTTATTATTTTAACAATTTGTAAATGATTTTGAAAGTGTTCTATATTTTACGTTCTAATATTTAATTTTATACGAAGTGTAATTAATACTTGAGAAAAATATGAAATGTGTATTAAAAACATCAAACATTTTAATAGATGTTACAATTAAGATTACATAGATATTCAAACTAAACTGATTTGCATGGTTAATTAAACCATCAACATATATTTGTTTTGTGTTTATGTTTAATTATGGAATATAATGTTTTGGTTCAAAATTGTTCTATGTTAATGTAGATTTGTCATTTTAAATCATTTGTTTTCTAGTAATATATTAATTTTTTCATTTTAGATAATAAAATATAATTTTCTCATATGATATTTTGTTCAAATTTGTTAAAATTATGAAGCTTAACATATGATTAATACGTAATAAACAAATGTATCTGGTGAATTTACGAAATAGATAAGAAATAAGAATTTTAGTTAAAAATTATATGAAAGGTAAGTAGAGAATAATATGCAGAGAATATCCAATTTTGGTGTTAAAAATGGTGTCATGGGTTGAAGATGAGGTTGCTGTTTGATATGACTTTTATATCATTTTAATAAAAAACTGTTACACTAAAATGATGTTGTGGGTTGGAGATGACCAAATGACATAATGTTCACAATCACAAAAAAAATGATATAGGAAGTAAAGAGAAGTAATGAATAGCAAGCGATCTATAAACAAAAAGAAGAGATAAAATATTTTAATTTTCAGAAGTATATACTGATTATCAGCATCTTATCCATTTCAAGTTTCAATTTAACTATTTTTTCTAAAAATAGGTCACTTTTTAAAACTAATTTACAAAATAGATAACTTTCTAAATCAATTTCGAAAATATATATCAGTTCTTATAGGCCGCAGTACCAAATTGTGGTCTCTGTACATGCCATATAATGCTAAACTTCTAAACATGGAATTTTTTTTCCTATATGTAAAATGTGAAAAATACGAGACCACAGTTGGGTACTGCGGCCTTGATATAACATAGGTTGCAGTTCATCTGCTTCGCAGTTTTCAGCATATAACTGAGGCCGCAATTGTGAACTGCGACCAATGTTATTTTGAGACCGCAATTGGGTACTGCGACCTCGTATTTTTCACATTCTGCACTTATGAAATCCCCCCCCCCCCCCCCCCCCCCCCCCCAAAAAAAAAGTCTTGGAGCCTGTTAGCTATGATATGTATTTATGCCGCAATTGTGAACTGCGACCTAAAAATCGAAGAGACCGCAATTGGGTACTGCGGCCTATGGTATATCGCCTCGTATTTTTTACATTTTACACTTAGTGGGCGTTTGGTACGTGAGAATGTACAAGAGAATTCCATACCCCCCCCCCCCCCCCCCCCCCCCCCCCCAATTTTTTTTTGATAAAAGATGACCGCAGTCATCGTTTCATTAAAGAGATTTAAAGAAACAAAGTAGTACAACATCCATCTTACACGGACAACATCGAAAGTAAAGAAAAACAACTACATAGGAAGACATCAAAATAAAGCTAGACTTAAAGTACAACCAAAATAACATCTGCCCTCGCCCCTTCTCTGGAGTGGATGAACAATATATCGCATCCTTCTAGAGGCAATCTCCTCCCTAAGTCCTCCTTTGCTATTCCTCTTCGATGATCCTCCTCCTCTTAGCAGCTTCCTCCGCACCTGCCCAATCGTGAACCAGCAAAAAAATTTTATGCATGGAGAAATTTAATGAATATGAGATATTTCTAAAAATGAAATCATTTCTTTCTAGCCACATGTTCCACATCGAAGCTGCTATTGCAATATCCCATGCCTTAATATCCCCAGCCCTAATGTGACCCTCTCTAATATCCCCCCAAATGTCAGCTATTGAATTCGGTACCCGCTCTATCCCAAAACCCCTACAAACAACATCCCAGATTAACCGAGCTTTGGGGCATTGGAATAGAAGATGATTGACATCCTCCTCTGAACTCCGGCACATATTGCAAGTAACATCGACATGCATGTTCCTTTTCCTTAGATTGACTTTCGATAGAATCGCGTCTTTGTGCACCAACGAACAGAAAACTTTTACTTTGAAAGGCACATGAGCTCCCCAAATAACTACCTGGTCTTTACATCTCTGACCCCCGTCATTTAGCCACTCATACATTCCGGCTATTGAGAAGACTTTCGACTCGTCTCTATCCCACCATCTCTCGTCTTCTTGGCTATTTTGTTGCCCCCCTTCCTCGCGAATTAGTTTATTTCACGCTTCGAATTGGGTTAAACTCCGTTCCTCGATGTTGTTAGATACTACGAATTTGAGCTTCCCATTCTTCCACACATATTCCCCTTTATATTACCTTCTTTGGTATGTAACATATAGTTTTTGATGTAATGATTGATTCCCAAGGGAATCCAAGTCCTTTGTTCGGAAGGATTTCAATTCCTCCAAAAAAACAATGAGATTTTCATTAAAACAATAAAATAACAAAAAAATAGGATAATTTTTTTATATATTTCCCCATAAAATCATGAGATTTGAGGATTTGCATGAAATTTTCATAATAAACACTAAACTAAAAAAAACTAGAAAAATATATAATAATAAAGTATTTTCGGAATGCAATGTACTATACAAAATGTGATAATACAACATTTATAAGAATCTTCATTACCACCCTCACATTACTGGGAATCATGTAATTCATGAGAATCTTCCAATCTGTGTACCAAACACCCTTTAGGATTTTTTTTTCCCGAAAATAGAAGTTTAGCATTATATGAATGTACACTATTGCGGCCTCGTTATCGAAGAGGCTGCAGTTCGGTACTGCGACCTATGAGGACTGATATATTTTCAGAATTAGTTTTGAAAGTGGTATATTTTGAAAATTAATTTTAAAAAGTGACCTATTTTGGAAAAATACCTCCAATTTAACTATTGCAGGATACAAAGGAAAGTCACAGGCTCACAGCACCTTCCACCAAGCACACCAACAACCAACAACTTGCAAGTGCTGTAATAATCTTGATTGATCGTGAGCAATAGGTCAATTGTCGGCTTGGAAGCCGAGCACACCAGTTCCTTGTAAACATGCAGGATGGATGTGTGTCCACGGCATAGTTAAATAATTAAAAAAAATTTTAAAATAAAACATCCCGGGTCTATCTGGAAAATTTTATTAGCAGGGGACCTACATATAAAACACCACCACCAAATTGCTCACAAAAAGAGCGCGCGTTCTTTCTCTCTCCAACAATGGAGTCCGATCCAAATTGGGGCGAGAATATCTCGACCGCCGTCGACTCCCTCTACCGGTCTCTCACGAAAAAGGGGAAACGGCAGGGCAAAGAATCCACCGTAATGTCCGCCTTCCTCATCTCTTCTCCTTCTGAAAGTACGTACTCTTCTCAACTCACTAACCTCTCATTCTTCCGAAACCCTAATTCCCAAATCGTCATTGATCTTAATCTATCCTATAATTTTCAGGTCTTGAGGTCGTTGCTTAGGGAACGGGAACCAAGTGCATCGGGAAGTCGCTTCTCAGCCCTAGGGTGACGTCATCAACGACTCCCATGCCGAGATCGTTGCTCGGCGGTCTCTGTTAAGGTGCTTCGTAACTTTATAACTTAGTGTTAGACCCCTGGCGCAGTACTCGGGGTACATACGGAGAGTAATTAGTACTCCTGAACTGAAACAGTGTATCTGGATTGGTGGATAAACAGTGCACTTGGAAGAAACACACATACACATAGATTTTTTTTGCCGTCATAGGCCACTTTTTGAAAATATTTGCAATTATGGGCTAGTTTCGAAACTATTAGCGCTTGTGAGCTAACTTGTGTCACGTCAGCAGCGGCCGCTATTCTTATTAGCGACCTATTCATTTTGAATGTCGCTAATGGGAATAGCGGCCTATGTTTTAAATGTTTTTGAATTTTTTGTTTGCTGTTGCTATTTCCACTAGCGACCTTAGTATATATGAGATCGCTGATGGGATTAGCGACATCGAATGAATGTATTGAGACACTTAGCGATTCCTAAAGAGCTTTCTCCAAAAATTTAAAACTTGGGTCGCTATTGGGAATGACGACCTTAGTATACTAAAGTGCTTTCCCCAAAAATTTAAAACTTGGGTGGTCGTTATTGGGAATAGCGCCCTTAGTAACCCTTAGTATATACTAAGGTCGTTATTCCTAATAGCTATAGTAAGGTCGCTATTCTCATAGCGACCTTAGTAGGAAACACAATCTCCTTATTCTTTGTAAAATTTGCAAAATAGTCATACAACTAAGGCCTCTGTTCGGAATAGCGACCTTAGTACAATAAAGGCCTTTATTCCGAATAGCGACCTTAGTTTAAAAAAAAAATATTGATTGTCATTTTTCAGAGAGCAAAAGCTCTCTAGATTTTGCTAAGTGTTAGAATACAACTCATTAAAGGTTGCTAATCTCATTAGCGACCTCATACATACTAAAGTCGCTAGTGGGAATAGCGACGGTAAACAAAAAATTCAAAAAAAAAATAAAACATAGGTCGCTATTTCCATTAGCGACCTCGAAAATGAAGAGGTCGCTATTGGGAATAGCGGCTACTGCTGACGTGGCACAAAGTAGCCCAAAAGCGCTAATAGTTGGGAAACTGGCCCAAAAATGCAGATATTTTCAAAAAGTGGCCTATGCAGGCAAAAAACTCTACACATAGAGATGCTTGTTTTAGATAGATTTACAGCAGAAGTCCAATCAAATCACAATCAGTAGTCATGTTTTGCAGTCTTGCATTTGTTACGAGTGGAGAATTATTTCAAAACAACAATATAATGTACGTTAACGGTATCCACATTTTAGATTGTTTGTCTAAACTTCTACACTACAATAGCTGGGGGGCTTGGAGTATTGAATCTCAGGCTCCACAACATTGCTTTATTGGGCAAATGGCTTTGGAGATTCTTAACATTCGATCATCACCCGTGGATTCAAAGCATTAAATTGTACTACTCTCCTGCCCACCATTGGTGGGATCTTTCACTGCCTATCCATCACAACGCTTCTCCTTTCTGGAAGGGCGTCTGGAAAGCGATTCCTGCTTTCCTTTGCGGTATCTCCCATAATTGCCGAGTGGGCTCCAGAACCATATTCTGGACGGACATCTGGATCTGTAACACGAAGTTTGCTTCTTCCTTTCCCCTCATCTATCAATCGGCTCTACTTCCGATGGCTACTGTTGAAGAATCTTTCACTCTTTACAACAATTTTAGATTATGGCTCATCCCTATCTCGGGCAATCTTCCGCAGAACAGCGGTACTCAATTAATCAATCTCCTCTCCTCCCTCAACGATTATGAGGGGCCCCCTTTAGATGGTTACTCTTGGCGATGGAATTCGGCAGGTGTCTTTTCGGTCAAATCCTTTTACCAATTCCTGAACTTTAGAGGAATCCTCTCTCCTTTTGCCAAACTTATCTGGAACTCATGTGCCCCGCTTAAAGCCAAAATCACTTCCTGGCTCGCCTTTAACAATAAACTTCTCACCGTCGAGATTCTCAACAAAAGGAACATGGCCTGGGGACAATTCTGCCCCCTCTGTTCCACTTCCTTCGAGGACGTGGATCACCTATTTGTGAATTGCGAATTCATTCGTCCCCTCTGGAAATTATGCTCGCTAGCTTGGGAATTCAATCCTTTGCCCTCTGATCTCAAATCAGTGTATTCGACTATTCCTCTGTCTTTTAGGTATCATAAATCTTGGTATTTATCGGTCTACATCATTATTTGGATCTCTTGGAAGGAAAGGAACCATAGAATTTTCAGGCATCGCGAGCTGCCCATTTCCTCTCTTATCGATGAATCTTTATACCTGTTCGATTTCTGGTCATCATCTCTGACCGCCGTAGCGAGGGAAGCCCTACAGGGTCATAGATAACACTCGGCTTTCAGTTGTCTTACCAATCTAAATGCTCTTTAACTGTTGACGCAGTTGTGTTTTTTCGAGCTGGCTCTTATTGTTAGCATGCATTCCGAATTATTGGATTTTTCTTGGTCTTCTGATTGCTCTAATGCAGTTTTTTCTTCTTCAGGTCTGAGGACTTTGGGATCTTTTGGTGGATCCGGCGTGTTTTGAATCTGGCTCGTTATTGAGCTGGCTTTTGTTTCTTTCCCGTTTCTTTTGAGATCAGGCACCTGTTTTTGCGCGTGTTCCTTATGCACGCTTTGCCGGATCTTTTCCCTGGTTTAATACTGGGTTGTAAGTAACTTTATGCTTTTCTTTTTGGTGGTGGGTTTCTCTGGATGTGCAGCCGACGCTAATTGTTCCTACTGCGTCTGTAAATGACTGTATATCCTAGATGGTTGCCTTTTGTAGCGCTATATCCTGTTTTAAGGGGTGCTTATTATGATCCTGCTCTGTTCTATTTCATTGTGTTTTGCTTTTCATCATTTTTGGTATGCTTGTTTGATTTCTGTCGGGCCGGCATTCGGCGGGTTATGTTTTGTTTCTTGTTTGGACTGTGTCTGCGCTGGAAGTGAGCGTGTGCAGGAAGGCCGTTGCGGCTCAGCAGGATCAAGCGTTTTGTTGTTCCGGCAGCTTTGTTTCCTTGCTTCGGTTGTTCGCTGGCAGCCCCACGCGTGCCTTCCTGGTTGGGCAATGTCGCTGGCATCTCTCGTGACGACTGCGCCCTCCCCCTTCGTTCGAGGGTCTGGAGTAACCGCTGCTGGTTGACAGCGTCTCCTTAAAGCCATCGAAGCTCGCCGGTTTCTTCTCCTTATTTTGTGTTTAATTGTGCTGTTTCTCTGTGTTTGTTTGTTTTGATCGTCTTTACTTCTTGTAAAGCATTCTATTGTACATTTGTTTATTATCAATATATTTTTTAATATGGCTGGAGCCGAAAGGCTCTATCCGGTTCATCAAAAAAAAACTTCTACACTACAACCATTGGATCTATATTTAATATACGCGGGTTTCACTGCAAGTGAAAAAAAGGACTAAAATCAAGAGAAAGGGTGGTTTTACTAGGCCGTGACAACATCTAGCCCCGCGCCGGAATCTCTCTTTTAAACAAAAAGGCTTGATTTGCAAAATTTGTGCCACTTTGATGAGGTAATATAGAAAAGCAAATAGCTCCTATTAAAAATCATTTTACAACTCAGTGTAAGTATGACAATATGAGCTCCCGAATTTCAGGAGCCCTTCCCTCCTCCAAAAACCAATCCCTTCCCTCTCCTTCTCCTTCCCCGTCCTCCTCCACCACCTCCTCCCCCCGTAATCTCCTTCACTCTCACCCCCCCTCCTCCCTTCACAGCTAAGCTTTCCCTTCTCCCTCCCACTGTCCCTTTCCTTTTCTCCTCCCACCACCCTCCTCTACCAAAAACCAAAAAGCTCCACTCAACCTCTTCCTCGCCCAGTTGGGTTATCTCTCCCTGTTGCGATGAGATCTCCTCGGAGACTGCAGCAGAAAGGGGACAAAGCGTGGGTGGGGGGGCCTATCCACTTTGCGTCCCCATGGTCCATTGCGCTTCCACAGCGACGATTCCAAGGTGGCAGCGCAGGCTCACAAAGAGGTCGCTAAAGAGAGCTCCTTCAAGGTCCACGCTACAGCTGATTCGGAGAGTCGAGTTCGACGCACGTGCACCATTTCCAGTGACAGCTCCCGTCCTCTTCAGGTGAGGGGATCCGATGATAATGGCCAGGGGTCCGTCGTTGTAGTCAAGTGCATCGCGCCCTCTGAGATGGACAGCCCGGCAACTATTCCTAACCTTAAGAGCGAGTCCAAACCAAGAGGGAAGATGGTTTTTGTCGAGAAAGATGGTTGGAAAACTAAAACTAGAGTCCCCAGTCCCAAACCGATCAATCCCAAGCAACTCTCGGCGCCGAAGGGTTTCAGGCGTACGGAGAATGGTGAGTTAGAACCTCTGTGCTACAACTGCGGTAAATGGGGTCATTGGAAGAATGATTGTTCGGAAGCGACGAAATGCTTCTACTGCAAGAGAAGGGGTCACGTATCCACGGAATGTAGACGTCGTCGGAGCTCCTTGAGCGATGATGATGCATCGATGGGGAGTGGTACTGGAAATGACAAATCTAAGGAGTCGAAGCAGAAGTCCAGTCTACGACTGGCTGTACCGCGTAAGCCCAATGTCTGGGTTGAGAGGTGCAAGTTGGGATCGGAGTTGCTGTTAGAGGAAACAGACTCTATAGAGAAGCCTAACGTGGGGACTCCGGCAGTTGGTAGGGTGGTCATCACTCCCACTGCGGAGATGGAGGTGCTCGGGAATAGACTTCGTTTTAGCGTCATCGCATCTATCGTTTTTGGTGCACCAAATGAAGGAATCATCAAGCAGGAGCTTTCTTCAAGGTGGCCGAATACGTACGATTGGGACTGGACCGTTAAAAGATTTAGAGCCGATGCATTCATCATTCCCTGTTCGACGGAATCGAGAGTGCAAATGGTTCTCAGTAAAAAATCTTTCTCTGGAGATGGGTTCTCAGTGATGTTCGCACGATGGAGCTTGGATTTTGGATCCTTTAGAAGAGATCGGTTACCGTCACGATGGTTGTTGGTCTCCAATTTTCCGACCGAATGTTGGAACAAGACAGGATTTCAGGCGTTGATGCATGAGTACGGTTGGGTTGAAGAGCTTGATCAGGCTACGAAGTTCCTCAACAAGTTCGACATTTCTCGTATCAGAGTGAGTTCCTTTCAGCATACGATCTTCCCTTCCTCAATTTACGCCAGCTACAAAGGGAGCTCTTACAAAGTGGACATCGCCGGAGAAGAGAAGAGATTTGTGCCGCGGCGTTCAGCTTGCGAGGTCGAGGGCATTGGTTCGAAGGGCCGCGATGGTAGCGAGCGGTGTACCGCTGGTTCGACAGGTCGCGAGGGTAGGGGGCGGCGTACAGGTGTTGAAGACGAGGTTTTCAAAAGGTATAGGTCAGAGGTAGGAGATGATGATCAGCCGTTGGATGTCTCTCATCCAACGGTGGAGGATGAGCATGGGATTTTTTTGAATCCTGAACGGTCTAAACCAGATTGTACTAAGGTGCCAGCTATTCTCAATAGGGTACTGTGCAAGGGTCCCACATCACATCCCTCTTTCAGTTCTAATGTGCCTTTGTCAAGTCGAGGTGCTGAAGCGGCGCCACTGCTGTCCCATGTCGCATCGAAGCTTCCTTCATACGAGGAGAGACAGTTGCTAGCTGTCAAGTCGACAGCTGGCAGGGGATTTGACCAATCAGAGGGCAGGGACTTCGGACTTGGTGCCTGTTCGGTCACTGAGGAGCTACAAATGTCCATGCAATTGCATTTGTACAATTTTTGAGACGTGATGTGAGCTCCTTGTCGAGAGACCAATTGGAGTCGTGGGGTAGTCTTTTGAGAGCCTATTCTCAAGGTCCGCCCAAACCAATACAAGCTCCCAAGGTTGATGGAGCAGTCAATCCGAGAGAGGTTCAGAACAGTTTGCAGTCATATGAGCCCACTTTATCAGAATCAGTGAGGAAGGCCAATCTTGGAGAGTATATTCCATCTGGGTCCAGAAAAAGAGTCTATGAGAGAGAAGAGAAAGTAGAGTCAAGTCGAGTGTCTGAGAGGAAATTGATCATTGCTGATTGTGATTCCCCGAATGACGATGACCTCATCGATGCATTGAAAAATATTGATGACGATTCTCCACTCATTACAACCGCTAAAGTTTGGGAAATTGATAGGGAGGCTACAGTGGAGGATCCTCCCCCGTCGAGGTACAATTTTAGTGATAAAGGGAAAGGCAAGGAAATGGCGGTAGAGGACCTCAGACGTAGTTCCAGGCAAAGGGAAAAGCATGGGGATCGTCCAATGTCTAAAGATGATCTCATTGCGTCTGCAGCAAAAAAGAAAGTACCCGTTTCAGCATTGGCTGGTGAGTCTTTTTGTAAGTCTGCAATTATTGATTTCATTCCAGATGCTTTGTTAATTAGTTTAGCTAAGGTTTGCCGAGTGGATTTGAGTTGCGAGGGGTTGACACAAGTAGAATGCGCTAAGAGGTTTCGTGAGAAGGTCAAGTGTCCTTAAAGTCTTTGTTAGACTTTGCTCCGTAGAGTTTCCATTATCGTTTCCCAATGGTATACGCATTTTGGAATGTTAGACGGTTAAACTGTAGTAAGAAACGTAGGAAAGTTTCTAATACTTTGTCCTTTTTTCCTTTATCAGTTATAGGACTTTGTGAGACTAAGCTTACGAATCCGTCGTCGAGTGTGTTTGACTCTCTAATCCCCAGAGGGAATTGGGAGTGGTGTTCTAAACCATCGGTGGGTCAGTCCAGGGGTATCAGTATTGGCTACAATGTAGATCTTTTCCATCACACAGATACCAAGATCGGAGATTTTTCGGTTTCGTTGAGACTTCAATCCAAGATTGATGATTTCTGTCAGGTCTTCTCTATGGTTTATGGGCCAAACGAGGATTGTGACAGGTCTAGATTCTGGGAAGAGATTTGTGATATTCATTCCACGTGGGATGACGCATGGATTATCGGGGGGATTTCAATATTACTCGGTTTGCCGATGAACACCTAGGCAGGGGATGCAGTACTTCGGAGAGAGCTAACTTTAACGAAGTTATTAGCTTCTTAGAGTTTCGGGAAATTCAGTTACCTGATCGGAAATTCACATGGTCTAACATGCAAGATTATCCTATTCTTGCTAAGTTGGATCGTATTCTTGTCTCAGAGGATTGGGAAAACCATTTCCCACTTGCTACGGCATGTGTGGCTCAGCGTCATACCTCTGATTATGTTCCTCTCATTCTTTTGCCTAATACGACGTCTGGCTTCAGCGCTAGATCGTTTCGTTTTGAAAAGGCATGGCTTAGGAACGGTGCTTTGAGACCACTTGTTACAGATTCTTGGAATACGCCCCTTCAAAGGAGGCCGGGTATTCAAAGGGATGCGGTGGACATTTGGAATGCTAAAATTCGTAGACTGCGAGGAGTCCTCAGACGTTGGGCAAGGGCAGAAAGTATAGCTGCTAAAGATGCTAAGAAACGTCTTGTGGATCGTATTCAATCTATGGAGATTTTACAGGAGGATAGAGATCTTCATAGAGATGAGTTACTTGGTCTTCATAATGATAGAGCAGATTTGGATTGTATTTTCCAAGTTGAAGATGATTATTGGCGCCAAAGGTCGCGTGACAAATGGCTTCTAGAAGGGGACGCTAATACTGCGTATTTCCATAGGATTGCTAACGGACGGCGTAGATCCAACTACATTTCAGGTCTGCAGTTTGGGAATAGGTGGGTTTCTGAGCCTCAGCCCGTTCGTGATCACATAGAGAATCATTTTCGAGGCTTATTAGGAGTTTCGAGGAATCGGTTCTGCTCTCTTAATCAGTCCTTCTGGTCTCGTTCGAACGTGGTGGGTCTAGAAGAGCTTGAGTCTCCTTTCACGATCAGTGAAATTCTTATAGCAATCAAAGATCTTGGTCAGGACAAAGCACCAGGACCGGACGGGTTTCCCATCTTCTTTTTCACAGCCTTCTTGAATGTCATTAAGGGAGACCTATTTCACATCTTTAAGGAGATGTTTGAAAACCGGGTTCAAATAGAGCGTCTTAATTATGCGAATATCGTGCTAGTGCCTAAATCCAACGGTGCTAAAGTGATTGGGAATTTCAGGCCCATTAGTCTTTTGAACTCATCCTTCAAAATCATTATTAAGGTCTTGGCTAACAGATTAAACCCTTGGATGAATTCCATCATACATCCAGCCCAAAGTGGTTTTATCCCTGGGAGAGATATCTTAGACAGTATCGTTACGGCCCACGAGACCATCTTTCAATGCCATAGAGCTAAAGAAGAAGGGTTTATGCTTAAACTCGACTTCGAAAAAGCATATGACACAGTGGAATGGGAAAGTGTAGAAGAGGCTCTACATTCGAGAGGCTTTGGGGCCAGATGGATTGGGTGGATCAATCTGTGCTTAACTGGTGGTAAATCCGCCGTGTTGATTAACGGGACCCTAAGTAATCTCATTTTTTGCAGAAAAGGGCTCCGGCAGGGTGATCCATTATCTCCTTTGCTATTTACCCTGGTCGCTGACGCTTTGTCAGAAATGATTTTACACTGCACCAATCAACATCTTTTACGTGGTATTGGATGTCTGGATGGTTCAAGGGGAATTCCTATTCTATAATATGCAGACGACACTCCTTTTTGGGAAGAACGATACTAACGAGATCCTGATCTTTAAAGGTATTCTTCTGTTTTATGAGGCCTAGAGCGGACTGAGAGTTAATTTTGAGAAAAGTAATCTCATTGGCCTTGGGAGAAGTGACGCTACTTCTACTGCTCTTCTGGCTAATGTCTTGGACTGTAAAGTGGGTAAATTTCCCATTAAATATTTGGGAGTTCCGTTGCGTCCTGGGAGGCTGACTCGGAATGATTGGAATCATCTTTTGGAGCGCATTCACAAACGGCTTCCCGGATGGAAGAAAAATCACATGTCCTTAGGGGGTAGAATTACCTTGATTAATGCGGTCCTTTCTAACATCCCTATTTATTGGATGTCCATATATGAGCTTCCCTCCTGGGTTATCGACCAAATTGACAAAATCCGTGGAGATTTCTTATGGAAGGGGAGTGGAGAGGATGGTAGGGGCCTTCCTTTAGTGAAATGGAGTTTGGTCTGTAGAAGTAAAGATTTCGGGGGTTTGGGCATCATTAACCTCTGACAGATGAATCAGACACTTCTTTGTAAGTGGTGGTGGAAAATTCATTCCCGCTATTCTACCAACCAAAGCTTTGTTTGGGCTCGTTACCGAGGGCGTAGACAATTCAGGTTTGGAAGGGGACAACATCTTCGAAGTATTTCTCCAGTTTGGAAGGGGATTGACAAATTGGGAGATATCTTTCATGCCAACGCTCCAACCAGAGTAGGGAACGAAGTCGATACCCGATTTTGGTTAGACGCTTGGGCGGGACCCAATACTTTGAGTTCTCTCTTTCCGAACATTTTCAATCTAGCATGTAACAAATTTGCTTTGGTTGCCGACTATTGGATTAGTTCAGTTTGGCAAATCAATTTAGTGGCTCCGAGTGATGTTAACACCCAAATTCTGTGTGGCCCCCTTCTAACACTTTTAGAGACCTCGGATTCTCCTAACTTGAATTCTCAAGATAAGAGGAGTTGGCGATGGGATCGCAACGGTCATTTCACTGTTAATTCCATGTATCGAGTGTTGTGTGATGGGGGTACGAGAAGTGTAGAGAATAGAATAATCTGGAGGACGAACGCTCCTCACAAAGTTAAGGCTTTCATGTGGGTAGTGCTTAAAGGAGTTGTTCTAACTCGAGTTAATTTACTTAAGAAGGGCCTCATCGCGTCGGCTTTGTGTCCCAGATGTAACGCTTTAGACGAATCTATTGACCATCTATTCTTGGAATGTACAGTTTCTAAACGTATTTGGGATTTCATCCTAATGGGTTTCGGATGCGGTAGAGTTCCTAGCAAGGTCCCCCAGGTGTGGGGCGATTTTAGAGGGTTAGAGATAGCAAAGGAGAAGTTGAGGGAATGGGATTGTGTTGTAGCTGCATCTTTATGGGCCATTTGGCTTGATAGAAATGATTTATGCTTTCGAAACCATTCTTCCAATTTTGTGCAATTGATTTATCGTATTGTTTCTCTTACCACTTCTTGGTTTAAAATTCCAGGTGTTAGGAAGAAAGTTCGAGTTGGTCCTTTGTTTCCAGGAGATGGCGTCAACAACTGATCGGGTTTGGTCGGTTCGGTGGTAGACTTGGAGGTGTTTTTGGATCCAGGACGGTTTTATATACCGAAATCTTTTGTATTTTGGAGTCTACTTGTATCTATTTTGATGTTTATGACGTATCTTGGATGTAACTATTCATGTACTTTTTAATGTATTTTGGATGTATCTTTTGATGTATGTGGGAGGTATCTTTTGATCAATATATATAAGAGTCGGATGGCACTTCTCATGTCATTCTTCATTTCAAAAAAAAAAAAATATATATATATATATAGAAAAGCAAAACTCAACTTGATTTTTTAGCAAACAGAGGTATTCATAGAAGATAATGCAGTGTTTCTTATCTAGGGGTTACTACACTGAGGTGGTTAACACTAATTTTTTAAAAGTCCCAGGGGTTAAAAGTTATCTTTGATAAGTTAAAGGTGTTACAGCTAACAGAAAGTTGAATGATGGGCTTATTACAAATTTCCCTTTCGGTTGATTGGAGAATGCTTCCATACCCCCGGTTTTGATGTTCATTTTTTTCTGCACCCATCTAGATGCGATGTTAAATTGTAAGAGAATTGATGTTATCTTGTGTGGGATGTAGGTTCTTTTATTCAGAGATTGATGGACTGGTGAAGTTTCTCTCTTTAGATGGAGGGAAGTATGCAGTGGCTCCTGGGTGGCGCCTGCATTTGTATATCACTCAGCTTCCATGTATGATTTGGTGTTGTTTGATGCGTTTTCATGGGATATGTTTGGGTACCAATGAGATTGGTTTTGTGGTAGGTGGGGTTCTAAATACTGCTACGAGGAACTTGCATTCTAATGGAGATTTTTCTCAATTTGGTGAGATCGTAGGACATGTTGGTTCTTAAGTTTAGATCACCGCTTTTTAGCATGTGCATAGCACAGATGATACATGTTCATTAGTGACACAAACACACATCTGTAGCTTAGGTAGTATAGAATTGTAAGCACATGTACTACAAATGGTTTTCCCCCAATTCAGTTTTCAAAATTCTGTGCACAACAACCGGAAAATTAGTTGACTTGTTATGCATTAGGGTGAATAATGTCTCAATGTCTCTTCATAGTTCCAAAAAGCTACTTAAGTTGACTAACATTCTTATTTCGGAAGATGGATAATATTCCTGAATTATGTGTGAGATGGTGGCTGATACCCACACACAATCAGCCGTTCACAGATGCATTACTTGTGGAGTTTCAGTTATAAATTTATATCTAAGTATATAATTATAATTATTTGTTTTGTTGTTACCAATTTGAATTGCATCTTTCTCTTCCTTTAACTTTGTGGTAAGCAATTTAGACAAATAACCATAGGGTTATCCAGCATATCTTGTTCTTCCTTCCTGCATATTATAGCAAGGTTGTTGGTAAAATGCGTAATGTTTTGTAAATGTATAGGCCATTAATATGGAAATTTCAGTACTCAAAACGAACATATTGCTAGCTTGGTTAGAACGTAGAACTAGGATGTGGCCTCTATGGTACTTTTCATGACTTGCTTAACTAGCAGTTAGAAAAGGTTCTTGCTAAATTGTCTTTTCCTTTCAATGCTGCTATATATTGTAATTGCCACATTTCTTTTGATGATGATGATATTCTGTTTTGTATGCATTAAGCGCGTTTTTTGCAAGCAACCCAATGAATTGATTGATAGCCACTTTGTACCATACCTGGAATCCATTTTGTGTTATCACTGCACAAGAAAAGATTCCATTTTCCTTTGTACATTTGTTTTAACAGAGATTTTTGTATAACATTCTTTCTCATTTGAATTGATGCGGACATGTTTTACTAGTGCAATTAAGTTGAGATACTCTTCCACCAGTTCTAACTTCAGAAAAAAAAATCCTATAAGAGTGCTAACTATATGTTCTGCATACATGTTGGTAGTATAGCTACAAGATATGTAGTGCTGTATGTTCCTGCATAGAGGGGAATGATTTAAGTTGTGTGTCAGCCTTCTACTTCAACTACCGGCTATAGTCAGATAGTATCTTACGCGCATGAGAAGATTAATTTTCCTGTCAACTTCGGCTAACCTTTACCAATGAAGCAACTACAGGTCAGTTGAACGACAACCACAGTTACATGAATCTCATTCTCACTTTGCAGAACAATCAAAAAAGGTTTAGCACCATTACACACGGTTTCTTTTGAACACTTTTTTGTATATGCAGTTCTTCTTTTCCATTAGCTAGCAACACAAATTCTTTTCTATTATGTTTGAGATCTAGAAGATGAAAACCGAAGATCAAACCTGTTAAAGTGTTTAAAAAAACACGGGTATCACTTTCACATCATATACACTGCTTGATCCATAATCTATATTATCGTGTTGATCTCTTTTCAAAATGGCATGTATTTCGTCACTACGCGTGTGTAGGGCTGCAAATGAACCGAGCTATTCGCGAGCTACTCGGCTCGAGCTCGGTCAAAGCTCGGCTCGTGTCGAGCTCGAGCTCGAAAGCGAGCTCGATACGTAAACGAGCTGAGCTCGAGCTTGAAGGTACGTGGGTTTTAGGTAGAAGCTCGCGAGTATTCGGCTCGAACTCGGTCAAAGCTCGGTCAAAGCTCGGCTCGTGTCGAGCTCGAGCCTGAAAGTGAGCTCGATACATAAACGAGCCGAGCTCGAGCCTCAAGGTATTCGGCTCGACTCGACTCGTTTGCAGCCCTACGCGTGTGCATGCATGATTGTCGCTCTCATACACATCGTGAACAATCAGACATACATCAATTTATATTTTGAGGGGAAGACATGTCAATTTAAGGATTAGATTAGGAGATTGAGACAAATGATGCAATGATCACATATTCATGTGCTTAGTATAATCATACTTCTCTTTATTGATTAATATACCTTGGTTCAAATTGGAAATTATAGACATCGAGGATGAAACTACACATACTACCTGCATTTTTCTCTCCATACTCATATGCTTGCCTTTGTATGTGTACAATCTTCTACAGCTGAGAAAAGAAACTGACAATGAGGTTGTTAAAGCAGAAGCCTAGAGTAGTATATATATCTGTTCAATAGAAATTTCTTCTATTTCTTGTCGTCTTTCTTGTCTTCTTTCTTGTCATTCTTTTTCTCGTCTTTCTTCTCATCTTTCTTCTCGTCTTTCTTCTCTTCCTTCTTTTCTTCTTTAGCTGGTCCTACTGTAAGTATCTCGACCTTTCCTAGTTTCTTCAGCTTCTTAGCGATCGCTATTGCATCCATCTCGCCTATGACTGTTAACTTCTGCTCCTTCGTATCCGCAGCAATAGAATCAACACCTTCATTAAAAAATAGAGGAACCCATTAATTTGTCAAACCATAAGGTAAGATTAGCCATTAATCAAATGTATACGAATAATGGTGAGGAATTTGAGCATTACCTCTCGCACGACCATTAGAGGTCAAATTAACATTTTGTTGAATTGTAGAGTAATGGTACAATCAAATGCAAATGAACAAAGTGTTGATAGCGGTAAAGCGAACCAAACAGAGAAATGAAAGGAATCCTGGACATTTTCTGAGATGATAATAATAACAAAATAGAAAGAAAATGCGAGTGTTTTCTTTCTCTTTACCAAATTGAAATCGATTGCCATCTGAAGTGGTGGTTGGCTGCTACCAGCCAATGAAGCATAAAATTTTCTTTTCTCTGCATTATTGGCTTCTAGTGTCTCCTCTTCTACACAAGGAATATTTCTATTTAATATGATTAGTCTCTCACTTCATCTGTTTATTGTGCTGGATAAAATTTCAAATCTTTAATACCTAAATCAGAATCCCATAGCTTTTCCTGCATTTTATTATGCTGGATAAAATTTCAAATCTTTAATATCTAATCAGAATTCTATGGCTTTTCTTGCATTATTGGTTTGATGTACGGCTGTTAATCTTCTCTTCACCAAATACAAGGAAAAGATTCCCTTTTTTAGCCATGCATCTTTACTACACAAAATAGTGGGAGTACAATTTAGTGGAATTACACTTAAAATTTAACTCAAACTAAGATATGTATGGAGTAAATTTGTTAGCCTTCCAGTACAGTATCCTACATGAATCTGTGATGCTTGTCTTAATCACTATCACATATGGAAAATTTTCATGGAGATCTCAATTATAAATTGCTATTTTTCCAAACAAAATTGTGTACCTACGAATTAGTAAAATCCAAGGAACCACACAATTTTGAAACTAGAAGATTCGGAAAAACAGAATAGGAAAAACAATAGTAAACTGTAAAAGAAAAGAGATTGTTACCGTAAACATCAGCTGCAGCTTCTATGGCTTTCTGCTTAGTCTTATCATCATTCATGGCCAGAATTTTGAGCACAACCTTTTGCTAAGGAAACAAATTAAGACATCCAAAAGAATTAAAATCAGCATGAATAAAAATCATTTACAAATGAAAACTGAAAAATGAAAGAAAAAAAGAATACTGAAAGATGTAAATTCTAACCTGCACCATGATGAAGATGGTGTGTGAAGTCTTAAAATTTGGGAAAATGTTGATCCTTGTGGGTTGAGATGGGTGTCAACTAAAACAGTTATGTTGTTCTGCTGGAGCAGTTTAGTGGTGCTACTGATTTAAGGACTTTGAGAGGGACTGGAACGGTTTACTAATGCTGGTATTTTTGTATGACTTTGAAAGGGACATATAAACCAAGTGCCCAATCACGGATAGTGCAACTGTGCGAGTTTATTAGGTCAGACGTGCTGGCCATCTGTAGGAATTTCCTTTTTATGCCTATTTGGGCATATGATTCTTCTATGAGAAAAGTAGGAGGAGCCTTTGAATCTTCTAAAAAATAGTGCCTTATATATGATCTCACTATTATATATGATCTCACTATTTTTGAAGACATCATATAGGAGGCACATGTTTTGAAGAGAGAAAGGCATTTCCTGGCTTTTCTTCATAGAAATCTTATGCCCATGAGAGCATAATTTATTTATTTTATTTCTTTGTTTCATTTCTAGGGCTGTGCTTTGGTTAATCTTTTCATAATTCATCCAAGAAGAAGGAATGAGGAGATTGAATTATTTGGAGGGTAATATAGGAAATATTTGTTTTCTGGGTTAGGGATGAAGAAAATCTTGTCGGGGCTATTGGGTAGTAGAAATAGGGCAGTCGGTGTGGATCCAAACCCGTTAGCAATATTCACTAACAAATGAGTCCATAACAAACCTCTTAGGGGGTTTTTAGTTGGTTGTAAAATGTATCAAATCCATGAAGATTACTGTAGGGAGAAGAGATCTTTGGACATGAGTTCTAAAAAAAAGTGGTGGTTTGTTTGGATGTAGTTTTATTATAGTACTAGATTTGCCCGTGGGCACGTGCCTACGGCGCGTCTTCGGAACGATACAACACACGAAAAACCCAGTAAACAGTAAAACAACAATTATGTAATTCAAGTTTGAATAGTATGATAATAATTAGTTGTAAATAAAAGTCAATGTTTCTATTAGTATATGTTGAAAAATAATTATAAATGAGGATGTAAAATCCAATTTCTTAGAACTTTAAGTGTGGAAAATAATGAAATTTAACTGTTGAAGAAATATTGCTATTTTCAATATAACATGTACAATAAAAAAAATATAAAAATTCGGAAAATTTTATAAACCTGAAATCTTAAAATCTAAATTTCTAAATAAATAAAGAAAAAATGAGAGAGAGAGAGAGGGAGAGAGAGAGAAAGAGAGAAATATGAAAAAGTGAAGAGAGAAGAGAGAGATAGTAATAAAGTAATGAGTTTTTTAGTTTTGGGGGGGAAATTTTAATTTTGGGGTTTGAAATTTTTAATTTTGGGGTTTGAAATTTTGAGCGGGAAAATATGTTTTGTGAGAATCAATATAGACCATTGATTTTAGGGGAGATTGAATAAGAGCCACTTGATAGCTTTCTTTGTAATTTATTATATAGATAGGATAGAGAGGAAAGAGAAAGAAATTTTAAAAAGTAGTAAAAAATAATGTAGGGGAATATGTGTAATTGTTTTATTGGATAGTGTAAAAATAGAGGAGAGAGAAACAATTTTAAAAAATCGCTACCGCAATGTTAGAGTCTCCACTAAATTCTGGGTTTTTTTTCCTCCCGAATTTCAGATGCTACTATAGTAGCTATAGTAGCGCTACATCGCTACAGTAGGAATCCAAATTCAGCCAACCAAACCCGTGAACAATGCACTTCCCATGTATTTTTTTTTCCTACAGTATTCCTACAGCCAACCAAACATACACTTAGAGAAACATGCAAAATTTCAGTGAAAACCCTTGTTGACCAAAACTTCACTTTTAGGTCTTTTCCCATTTGTCTTCTTCATATAAATTAGTAGAGACCTCCAATCATTAGAAGTTTAGGATACAATGCTTATAGTAGTAATTTACAAAAGCTTGCGAACTTTCTTTTACCATAAGAGGAAAGCATTAACGACTCACACGTCACAAGTAAAATATGAACTTCTCGGAAGATCATCAGAGGGTGCCACTGTTACCGAAAATGGCCTTGGCCATGGAGGGTCAAGATCTCACCACTGGGTCTAAATCTTACGGTCGGATCGAAGGAGAGTCGAAGACAAAAGCAGCCAAAGGCCATGCTCTAGAATTGTGCACCGCCATTACCAAAAACGACATTGGCCATGGAGGGTCAAGATCTCATCACTGGATCTAAGTCTTAACGGTCGGATGAAGGAGAGTCGGTGACAAAAGCAGCCAAAGGCCAGACCCTCACTTTGAACAAAGAGAGGAGTGGCATGTGGTCTTCTGCAGGGAGATACCGCAACATCGTAAAAGCAGCGTAAAAGGTGGAAAGGGGAAACGCCTGAGCAAGATCAGGGTAAAATCTCAGAGCCATTGCTTTTTGTGAAAAAGAAGTCATAAATGAGTGGTGGAGGGGTGGGGAGAAAGAGCCCCAAAGTGGCTCAGATCTGAAGCTAGTAGAGAAATAGAAGGCGAGGAGTAGCTCAGATATGAGCTTAGTAGAGAAACAGAAGGAGAAAAGCTCAGATCTGAACTTAGCAGGGAAAAAGATGGAGAAAAGTTCAGTTCTGAACTTAGCAACGAAAGAGACGAAGGAGAAGATTGTAGAAGATAAGGGTCTGTTTGGTTGGAGGGGAATGGAGGGAAGGGAAGGGGAGGGAAGGGGTTTTTTATTACTTTTCTTATTTGGTTTAATTTTTAGGAGGGGAGGAGAGGGGAGGAAAATGGGGGGTGCAACACCCCTCCTGAGCCAATTTTGGCTCCCCTCCAAAAGTGGGGGAATTTGGAGGGGAGAGAAAATAGGGCTAATTTTTTAAAGTGGCATGACTAAATTGCCCTTTAAAATCTAAATCCTAATCTAATTAAAAATCTCTCTCTTTATCCCTACCGACTGTTTCTCTCCCGCTCTCTCTTTCTCCATTGCTTTTTGTGAAAAAGAAGTCATAAATGAGTGGTGGAGGGGTGGGGAGAAAGAGCCCCAAAGTGGCTCAGATCTGAAGCTAGTAGAGAAAAAGAAGGCGAGGAGTAGCTCAGATATGAGCTTAGTAGAGAAACAGAAGGAGAAAAGCTCAGATCTGAACTTAGCAGGGAAAAAGATGGAGAAAAGTTCAGTTCTGAACTTAGCAACGAAAGAGACGAAGGAGAAGATTGTAAAGGGGAGAGTGGAAGACAACTGTGCCTCCTCGTTCGGCACGCCAGCCACTGCCTGCTCGCCACGTGCCCTCTTGTAGGAAAGAGCACATGAAGTGAGGCAGGTAAACTCTTCGACTTCTCCGCCAGCTCGTTTCGCACGTGAGGAGTGTTAGGCTTTTCCTATGGGTCTCCACAGACTAATTGCTTTTATGGGCTAGTAAACTCAAATCTAGTCTCCCTAGATGTTGTTTCCAGTGGGCTTGAGAAGGGGTCCAAAGATAAGAATCTGATACACAATCTATGTGGTGACGAAGACAAGGAGGAGCATCTCAATTTAGGTGACGATGACCCATACATTGAGGACTCTCACAATTCAGAAGATCTGTTTGTCGATATGCCGAGTGTACAGACTCGGGAGCTGGCTATGGCCGTTATCCTCTCTTTGGAAGTGGTTCCCTCTACTTTCCCCATTTCATAGTCAGTGTAGCAGAAGACCAAGGGTTTCAGACTACAGTCGGTTCACAAGAGGGCTCATGCGGAGTCCTTAGATGACTACCTGGATATTGCAGCTGCAACTAAAGCTGCTAAGACCGTCGGTGGAGGTACACGTGGTTTTTTAGCTTCCATATTTAATTTTATGTCTGATTCAGATGTTTTATGTCTTGCCAAAACCTGTGGACTCGCAGTGGGAGATAGAGATCCTAATGCTCTACTCCTTAATGATTAGAGATTGGGAGTTAGATAGAGAACTTCTCCCAGTTAACCCTGAATCCATCCCTACAAGTATTCCCCAACCAGTTATTAATGATACTGCTATTTTGGAATGTTAGAGGTCTGGGGGGTAAGGATAAAATGGAGATGGTTAGGGATGTTATTAACTTTTCGAATGCGGATACATTGGTTTGCAAGAAATGAAGCTATCTCTTATATCACGTTTCAATAGGTTGGGGGGGCATAGGATCAAAGAATGGAGGGTTCAACCCTCTTCAGGGGCATCTAGGGGTATCACCATTGGCTTTAACCCGTACTTATACAACTGTCTTGACGAATTCAAGGTGCATTCTCATTGTTTGCCCTCCAGCGGTGGTCCGATAACTGGATTCAGACTATTACCGTGGTTGATGGCCCTATCCAATCTGCTTCTAGAGTATAGTTTTGGACTGACCTTTGTGCAGTCCAAAGATGTCTGAATCATCCATGGGTTGGGGGGGGGGGACTTCAACATTACTAGGTTCGCCTTTGAGCACCGTAGCAGAGGGTCGAGTGACGCAGAGAGGGAGGAGTTCAATTAGGTCATTGCTAATTTGGAACTGGTGGACATCCCAATTCTAGATACTCTTTACTTGGTCTAATATGCAAGCGTTACCTATAATGGCTAAACTTGATAGGGTCTTGGTCTTGATGGATTGGGAAGCTAAGTTCCCTTTATCTATGCTAAATCCTTGCCAAGACCGTCCTCGGATCATGTCCCTATTATTTTATCATTTGGTGAACTGAACCCATGGAAAAAAATCGAAATTCAGATTTGAAAAGGCACGGCTGGAAATTCAGGGTTTCTTCATTTGATCATGGAAAGCTGGGCCCAACCTATGAAGCACGGATACGGAGGTATGGGGATACGACACGATACGATACGAAGATACCTTAAATTTCTAAAAACTAAGATACGATAAAACATAGATACAACAATTAAAAATTAACAATAAATATAATTATAATTATATTAATTTATATTTGTTTCATTTAAACATAACAAAATTTCATCCATATTTATTTCATTCAAAGTTTCAAAATATATCAGCTAGCATGAATATAAACAAATAGCAAGCAAAAAAACAGCAAGCATTCAAGCATTAACATTCAAGCGAAAAAACAAACAGCAAGCATTCAAGCAAAAAAAAAAAAAAAAAAACCAGCAAAGTTGATGTGGGCCATGTGGTCCATTGGGGGGTTTTGAGTTTCTGGATCTTCTTCTTATTCTCTATCTCTTGTATTTAAAAACAAAACCAAACAAAGAAGCATCGACTTTCCAAGTTTTCAGACCCTTATCTTCTGGCCTTCTTCTTCTTCTTCTTTTTCTTCTTCTTGGTCTTGGTCGATTTCAGATCAGATCAAAAAAAAAAAAAACTGAAAAAAGCAAAATCAAAATTGTCCAACACAGATCCCCTTTAGGCCCTTTCTAGACACTTCACCTTTCTTATTCTTCTTCTTCCATCACAGATCCAAAAAAAAACATAAACCCAAAAGTCCAAAACCATAAAGGAAGGCAAAAGTTAGAAAACTTACACGATGAAGTGGTGATTGGTGAAGACTGAAGAATTGATGCTTTATAGCTCTTGTTGGATGTTATTATAAAGAGTTATGAGAATTCCAAGTGTTTTGACTTTTCAAATTCAATATTTAATTTCTCTTGAAACTAAAAAAATATTTAATCCCTCTTAGTTTCTCTTTAATTTTTATCAAATTTATTGTAGCTATATTCGTTACCAACCTTTCGGATTCGCGTATCGAAATGTTCAGATACGCGTATCCGACGGTTCAAAAAAATATCATGTTTTTCGTATTCGTATGGTACACATATCCATGCGTATTGAACACGTATTGTATCGGATACGGGATTCGATACGGGATACGGTTCTCTGCTGCCGTATTCGTGCTTCAGAGGGCCCAACCAACTCGAGGTACCGAAGCTGCGGCCATTTGGTGCAAAAAATTTCGTAAACTACGGTCTAGACTTAGGAGATGGAACAACTCCAGATTTGCATATATCTGGCGTGCCAAAGAGTTCATCTTGATGGCATTGACGAGCTGGAAAGATTGGAGGAATCTAGGAACCTTACGCAGGAGGAAAGGAATCGACTACTCAATCTGAGGGAGCAAATTGCCCAGCTTTACAAGCTGGGAGAAATCAAATGGCACCAAAGGTCTAGAATAGCGTGGCTCAAATAGGGAGACGAATATGACCTTCTTCCATAGAATCGCAAATGAGCGTCGGCAATCTAATCTCATTCCTTCTATTCAAGCGGAGACGGGCACAGTACAAGAGAAGACACAAATTACGTTCGTTTTTCAAACATACTACAAAAACCGGCTTGGTCACTCAGGATTTCTGACACAACTCACAGAATGTAGAGCAACAATTTATGGATATTGAACTGCCTTTTACAAAAGCGGAAGATAGGAGGTAGTCCTTCAATCAGGCAAGGAGAAGTCTCCAGGACCGGACGGATTCCCCATATTCTTTTATCAGATTTTTTGGGAAGAGATCAAAGATGACATGATGACATTTATAGCCGAATTCTATGATCTCGAGCTTAAAATGGGCAGAATCAACTTTGCATAAGTAATTCTTTATCCCAAAGTAGGTCGAGTCAGTTACAGTGGGGAATTTTCGTTCCATAATCTCATCAACTGCTTCGTTAAGATTATCACCAAACTATTGGCCAACAGATTGGGGAAGGTGATAGACGGCCTGATCAGTAAAGAACAGATGGGGTTCATTAAAGGGCATGGCATCCTTGACTGCAAAGCTACCGCCGAGGAGACGATTCACCAGTGCCATATTTCGAATAGTTGTAGTTGTCTGTTGAAGCTGGGCTTCAAGAAAGTATATGACTCAGTCGATTGGGACTGTTTACTCGTAGCACTTAGTTAAATGCTTTCCACGCCTCCATATGTATCCAACAGTTTTGTGCAACCATTCTTTAATAAATCATGCTTCCTTTTTGTGAATGAAGGATCTCTTCGGATGGGAGAAGGAATCATATCTGAGACATAAAAAGAAATGAAAGTTTCAGGTACATCACAATATTATGAAGTTTTGTTACTCTATTATAAAATTATTACAAGTTTACAGCTCTGCAATTCAGAACCATTTAAGAAGAACACAGCTGACAGCAAATATACTATACAGACACGATAATTTGTTGTCTCTTCGGAGGTGACCGATAATTAGATCTATAGAGACAAGATAATTTTCTAGATAATCAAGATTCTCAAATTTATATCTCAAGTTGCAGTTCCATTTTATGATATTTCAGAGTAATTTGTCATATTATATCAATTGTCCATGTGTTTGGTCCTGCCAAATTCTAACTTGACAATTTAAATTGAATTGACATTGAAAGATATATTTAAGTTCAATAGCCAAACACATTGCCTGATACATAAAAAAGAGAGGTCCAAATTGGTCAGATAAAAAGTACATTGTATTTCTCACTATATTTTTATTGCATATTCTCGTTGCAAAAGGTGAATTAAACTAGATTTCGTAGAGTTATTAATGAATTTCTTGACGTTCCTGGTTCATTTGTCTTCTGCATGGTGGAAGACATGATCCTTTCCTTGCTCTCAGATGCAGCAGAAGTGAAAGGTACAAAGAATTTTATGCATGCACGGTCAGAAGATTTCTACGAAAGGCAGTCAGTGCCTTTGAATCACCCTCAAAATATGCTCCCTACTTGATCCCCCCCCCCCCCCCCCTCTCCTGCCAGACCTGTAAGGCATTAGCTACATTTTCATACCAAACAAGCTTGTGTTGGTTCAACAAAAGAGTTTGCATGGTCATCCCACTTTATGTGAGATGTGACACTGTATTCATTGTAGTGCGCACATTTCTCAAATATAGAAGTTGAAATAATTTTATACTAGTAATTTTTATTTTTATTTTTGAATAAAAGGTGGAATATGGCCAACATGTTTCATTAATAAGGAGTTAACAAAATGAATCCGGCAGACCGGTAAAAGTACAGATAGAACTAACAAAAAATAAAACATAAGACCCCCGCCTAGCATAGGAGGGTGGGACAAGTAATCTGAGCAAATAAAGCAACACAACATAACGAGTACACGAATACATATAAGGGGTAACATCGAATAGGACCAAACTCGACCTCCTCATCGTCGTACTCTTCCACACAAAAGGCTCTCGCAATCCATCCCCTAGGTTCCGTCGCAGCAGCTATAGCCCAAAGAAAATCAGATGTATAATAAGAGTTAAATTACCAGAAATACTATTATGAGTCCCACGAAAGTAAAAGTTATTTCTATCTAGCCATAAAACTCATGTCGTCACGGTGATGGCGATGTACCAAGCTTTCCCCATTTCCTTTTGCTTGGAAGCAAAACGGGGACCAATCCATAGGTCCTAATACGTCTGTGAATAGGTAGAAGTCCCTAGAGCTCTCAAAACTTCCACCAGCACAGCCTTGCTCCTATGACACTCTAAGAATAGGTGGTTTCTCGTTTCCACCGTGCAAAAGTCGCAAGCGGTATCGATGGTCGGAATTATTTTAACAAGGTTCTCCTGAGTCAGAATCACGTCATTAGGACTAGCCATAAGAAGACTCTAACCTTAAGTGGTGTCTTGGCCTTCCAAATGATTGTAGACCAATTCAGATTGCACCCTCTGAAATTGATGCAATGTAGCGAGACCGCACCGAGAAAGATCCGCTTTTATCTATTCCCAGGCTCTACGATCGGGGCCTTAAGAGCACCTAACCCCTGAGTCCCTGAATGTGCAATATATGTCTACAAGGCGACAAGTTTCTCTTGAGAGTTATGTGATAAACGTGATCTGAAAAGGGGGTCGCCATGAGCCTCTTTTCCAACATTTGGCCATCGTGACGTGGGGAGAAGAAGTATGTTCGTAAGCTCGTGGAACAGATCTTGAAGTGGGCGTGCCCCCACACCATTTATCCCACCAGAACTTGGTAGTGGAACCATTGCCAATAAAGGACAAGGTGCAACTGTTAAAAGTGTCAAAAGCTCTAGTCACTCCACGCCAGAACTAAGATACCGCCGGGCCTACCCTAAACCCCAAATTGTGAGTTCCTCTCCCTTGTAGATAGGGTTGGATGAAATCTGGCCAACCTTCATCGTTAGAGTGGTAAACTTTCCACCACCACTTGTCGAGAAGCACGAGGTTCATGTCCCTCAGGCCAATGATACCCAGACCTCCATGGGATTTCTTCATACAGGCTTTCTCCCACCTAATCAGGTGGGATCCCCTCTTACTCTAATCAGCACTTTTCCACAGGAATCTCTTCCGGATACGATCGATCCTTTGAATAACCCACTTTGGCAATTCAAAGAAGGACATGCAGTAGGTTGGTAAATTGGATAAAACTGCATTAATCAAATCCAGTCCTGGAAGAGCGATTTACCTTTCCAACCAGACAGTCTAGCTTCGATTCTGTCGATGAACTATATCCAGTCAGACTTCTTAATTCTCCCAAGTCTGAGTGGCAGTCTTAGATACTTAATAGGAAACTCTTCAATTCTGCAATTAAGGATGATAGCGTGAGATGCCACCTCATCCCTTTCCATTGCAATGGGTATGAGAGCGCTCTTGTGAAAATTGATGCGAAGACCAGACCATGCCCCAAAGAAATACAAGGCCCCCTTGAACGCAATTGTCTACCCCCATATTCCCATTTCTAAAGAGCAGGGTATCATCGGCGTACTATAGGATAGTACAACCCGGTCCGTTCCTCCCTCTAGCCACTGGAGAAACCCAACCCGCGAGTTTAAAGTGATCTAACATGGATTTGAGAGCATCTGCGACTATAGTGAACAACAGAGGAGAAAGTGGATAGCCTTGTTGCAACCCCCTTCTACAGGAGAAAGGTCATCCAACCATACCATTCACACTGATTGACTACCTACTCGTTGTCAAGTAATATTTTACCCTGCTATAGAGTTTCACTCTAATGACAAATTGGAGAGGAATAAATCCCACAATGTGGGTGGTGTATTTTCACAAAAGATCCATTTTTTGACATGGAGGATGGAGCCGTGGAAGGTGTATTGGGAGTCGGTGAAGAGCGCTTCTTTGTCGTGGAAAGCAATAGCCGTCTTCTTTATTCTCATTGTAGGTGGATTTCTCTCAGCTTGCTGGTTCGACGCCTCTGTAAGTTATCCTGCAACTACTTTACTATGAGCTGTCTGTTGTGAATGATTTGATAAGAAAGAAATTTGGAATGGTACACTTGATATGCACAGTTTGTGGAAATCATGAGTGTAGAATCTCTGTTTTAACTAAGGTAAATATTGGAAAGAAAAGGAGAAAATAAAAACGAATATGTTGGAACTGGAATTCAAGAAATTTTGAAATACATGACTAATATCAAAAGTATTTATAAAAGGTTTTTAAAATTTCATGAAGCTTGGAAGGGGAGAGGAAGGGAAATAGGTTGCAAGCATTGATGACAAGAAGTTTGATTTGTTGACACAAGTAGAATTCTGTGTTCCTGTATCATATATTTGTGGATATATATTTGCATGTGTGTATATATATTCTTTTTGAATTCTGTTTCAAGGAAATAGATTTTGATAAATAAGTTTTATATCTCCTCTGATTTTCAGCTCCATCTTAGATATAAATGATGACACCGAGAATATCACTGCAGCAATTGATAGTTGAATTATATGTACCAATTGATAGTTGAATCACGTGTACCTACTCTTTAGTGAAATTTACTGACAAAAAAGAAAATTTTTAGAAAATTAAAATACAAGCAGAGATTGTCATATTTTTATTTCTGCTGATAATTGATCATTTTTCACTTTTGAAAGATTAAACCATACTATGTTATTAGTTGCTATTCTTGGCACTAGAATTAACATCTTTGTTGGTTGGTGGAAGATCTCGCCAAGGTGGAGATTGTAGGATAATGGCTCGATTCTGGTTCAGATTGTTTTGGAGTATCTGCAGCAAAAGAAAGTTACAGCATAAGTCGACTGATAGAAGGATCAGGCGACTGTCCAGAGAGTTTTCGAAGGCTAAAGATACAAGCAGCAGCAGAGGATCAGTCGACTGATCGGTCGACTGCCAGATGGAGTGCCAGTCGACTGGTAAGTCGACCAGTCGACTGTCGACGAGATTTTGAACTAGATCTGGCCCAATTCGAAAAGGCCCAATAGTTTCCCTATAAATACACTTGTTAGGGTTTTGTAATCTGGGACGAAAATTAGAGATCCCTATTTCGGTTTTGCAGCCGTCATTATTTGTAAGGGTTTGTTTTCGCCCATTGGTGATAATTTGAAGAAGAAGAAACCCCAACCGCCCCGTGGATGTAGGCATGTATTTTGCCGAACCACATTAAATCTGTGTGTCCTTTTGTGTTGGTTTGCTTTTGTGTTTTCTCGCTGGTTCTCTCTTTGTATTCCGCATTGATTCTTGTTGATTTGATTTGTACCGCGCACAACAAGTGGTATCAGAGCTATTGGTTCGACCTAGAGGGAGATGGCGGGTGACACAGATGCAACCAAGGATGGTGTGGGATCAAGTTCATCAAGAACAACGATTCACAACGCAAAATTTGAAGTTGAAAAATTTGATGGGACAAACAATTTCGGGATGTGGCAATGTGAGGTGTTGGATGTTCTTGTTCAACAAGAACAGGATGTTGCTTTGGAGGAAGAAAAACCTAAGGATATGTCCGAAGCAGATTGGAAGAAGTTGAATCGAGTTGCGTGTGGGACTATTCGGCTCTTTATTGAGAAGGCTCAGAAGTACGATTTGATGAGGGATACCGTTGCTGCGGTGTTGTGGAAGAAGCTCGAAGACAAATACATGAGGAAAAGTTTGGAGAATCGGCTGTATTTGAAGAAGAGACTTTTTCGCTTCACCTATACGGAAGGTATGTCTATGAATGCTCATGTGGAATCATTTAATAAATTATTGGCTGATTTGTTAAATTTGGATGAGCAAATTAAGGATGAAGATAAAGCCCTAATTCTGTTGAATTCATTACCTGAAAGTTATGATCATTTAGCAACTACTTTATTATATGGAAAAGATACAGTGAAATATGAAGATGTTGCAAATGCTTTGTTAAATAATGAAACTAGGAGAAGGGATAAGATGGTTGATAGAGAAACTTCTGAAGCGTTGATTGTAAGGGGCAGGACTGAGACAAGATCTGAGTCCAAATCTGGGAAAAAGGGAAACAAGTCTCGTTCCAAATCGAGAGGAGTTTCGAAGGACAGGAAAATACCGGCCAAAGATGAATGTGCTTTCTGTCATGAAAGGGGGCATTGGAAGAAGGATTGTCCAAAGCTACGAAATAAGGGAAATTCGACTGCAAATGTGACTGTTGATAATTTAGAAAGTGGCGAGGATTTTTCTTTTGCACTTGCTTCTAGTCCCTCACTTTATCAAGAAGTATGGTTTCTTGATACAGCAGCCTCCTATCATATGACTTGGAAAAAGGAGTGGTTTACTTCTTTGGAGTATATGGATGGTGGTGTAGTTTTGATGGGAAATGATGCACCTTGTAAGAAGGTAGGAGTCGGGAAGATTGAATTGCTAATGCACGATGGTCTTATTAGGGAGCTTTCAGATGTATGGTATGTTCCAGATTTGAAAAAGAATCTGATTTCACTAGGTGCTTTGGAGGCCAGTGGTTTGAAATTTGCTAGTGAAGGTGGCATTCTGAAGGTGACTAGCGGATCACTCGTGGTGATGAAAGGGCAAAGAAAGAGGAACTTGTTTTTCTTGCAGGGAAAAACATATTTGGGTCAGGCTGCCAGTGTAACTGAGAAGCCTAAACAGGTTGTTCCCGACTCTACTAGGTTGTGGCATATGCGACTCGGGCATGCAGGAGAAAAGGCCTTGCAAGGGCTTGTGAAGCAAGGGTTGCTTAAAGATGCTAAAGGGTGCAAGTTAGAATTTTGTGAACATTGTGTTTTAGGTAAGCAAACTAGGGTGAAATTTGGTACAGCTGTACATCAGACAAAGGGTATCCTCGATTATGTGCACACAGATGTTTGGGGCCCTACTCAGACACCTTCTATGAGTGGTAGACACTGGTTTGTTACTTTTGTTGATGATTACTCCAGACGAGTTTGGGTATATACCATGAAGCACAAAGATGAAGTTTTGACATTGTTCACAAGTTGGAAGAAGAAAGTTGAAAATCAGACTGGTAGGAAGATTAAGGTTCTGAGGTCAGATAATGGAGGAGAATATAAGAATGATCCGTTTCTGAAGTTGTGTGAAGATGAAGGGATCCAGAGGCACTTCACAGTTAGGAAGACTCCACAGCAAAATGGGGTTGCAGAAAGGATGAACAGAACCTTATTGGAGAAGGTGAGATGTATGTTAGCACAGTCTGGATTGAAGAAAACATTTTGGGCAGAAGCTGTTATATATGCAAGCCACATCGTCAACCGTTTACCATCAGCAGCACTTGAAGGCAAAACGCCTATTGAGGTATGGAGTGGTAAACCTGCATCTGATTATAGTTTTTTGCATATATTTGGTTGTCCTGCTTATTTTCATGTAACTGAAACTAAACTTGATGCAAGAGCCAAGAAGGCTATATTTGTTGGTTTTAGTACTGGTGTCAAAGGTTACAGGTTGTGGTGTCCAGAACAGAAGAAGTTAGTAATCAGCAGAGATGTCACTTTTGATGAGACCAGCATGATCAGCTCGGGACAGTCGACTGATGGTATAGGACAGTCGACTGGTGAGCAGCAGAAGAGTGGGACAGTTCTTCAACAGGTGAGTAGAAGAAGTTCGGGACAGTCGACTGATGAACAGGAGCAGTCGACTGATGGTCCAAAACAGCAGAATTGTGGGAGCTCGGGACAGTCGACTGGTGGCAATAACCAGTCGACTGGTAGGAGAGTGTTCCAACAGGTGGAGTTAGAAAATTTGTCAGTTGAAAATCCTGTTCCGGTCCAAGATGAAGATGATGTGGTTGATACTGAGATTGACGAAGAAGCTCCTATCCAGCAGGAAGAATCAATTGCAGTAAGAAGGCAAAGAAGAGATATCAAACGACCGTCTCGTTTTACAGACACAGTTGCATTTGCTCTTCCCATTGTGGATGATGAAGTTCCCTCCAACTTCAAAGAAGCCACTAGAAGTTCAGAAAATGCAGATTGGAAAGTTGCTATGGATGAAGAGATGAACTCTCTTCATAAGAATAAGACTTGGGATCTAGTGCAACTACCAAAGGGGAAGAAAGCAATTGGTTGCAAGTGGGTGTATACGAAGAAAGAAGGTCCAAAAGGCAGTGTTCGGTTCAAGGCAAGACTAGTTGCAAAGGGGTATGCTCAACAGGAAGGAATTGACTATAATGAAGTGTTCTCTCCAGTTGTGAAGCATCCTTCTATTCGGATTTTGTTGGCATTGGTAGCACAGTTTGACCTTGAGTTGACACAGATGGATGTGAAGACTGCGTTCTTACATGGGGAACTAGATGAAGAAATTTATATGTTACAGCCAGATGGGTTCAAAATTGCTGGGAAGGAAAATTGTGTTTGCAGGTTGAAGAAGTCTCTCTATGGGTTGAAGCAATCTCCAAGGCAGTGGTATTTGAGGTTTGATCAGTTTATGAAGGTGCAGAGATATTCCAGAAGTGAGTTTGATCATTGTGTTTACTTCAGGAAGTTGCAGGATGGCTCTTTCATATATCTGTTATTATATGTGGATGACATGTTGATTGCCTCTAAGAATGCTAAGGAGATTCAAAATTTGAAGAATCAGTTGAGTTCTGAATTCGAGATGAAGGATCTTGGTGAAGCCAAGAAGATACTTGGGATGGAGATAGCTAGAGACAGGGCAAAGGGCACAGTGAGTTTGACTCAGAAGCAATATCTTTTGAAGGTGCTGAAACGGTTCGGTATAGATGAGAAGACTAAACCAGTAAGTACACCCTTAGCCAGTCATTTCAGAATTAGTGCTTCTCAGTCTCCAAGTTCAGATGAAGAGAGACAATATATGGCGAATGTACCTTACACTAGTATAGTTGGCAGTTTGATGTATGCCATGGTTTGTACTCGACCAGACATCTCTCAGGCGGTGAGTATGGTTAGTCGATATATGCATGATCCAGGCAAAGAGCATTGGCAAGCAGCTAAATGGATTCTAAGGTACATAAGTGGCACCACAGATGTGGGTTTGAAATTTGAAAGGGATGACAATATTAGCAGGTTATTAGTTGGATATGTTGATTCAGACTATGCAGGTGATCTAGATAAGAGGCGGTCTACTACAGGCTATTTGTTTACGATGGCTAGAGCACCTATAAGTTGGAGGTCAAATTTGCAGTCCACTGTAGCGTTGTCTACTACTGAGGCTGAATACATGGCAGTTGCTGAGGCCATGAAGGAAGCCATTTGGATACATGGACTTTTGAAGAGCTTGGGGATTCATCGGGAGAAGGTGGAGGTACACTGTGACAGTCAGAGTGCTATTCATTTAGCGAAGAACCAAGTTCATCATTCGAGGACCAAACATATTGATGTCCGTTATCACTTTGTGCGTGATTTGATAAAGGATGGTGATATTCATTTGGTGAAGATTGGGACAGCTGATAATCCTGCTGATATGTTGACCAAAGTTGTTGGAGCAGCCAAGTTCAAGCATTGCATGAACCTGGCTAATATTTTGCATGTTTGATGATTTGGAATGGGGGGTTGGAATAGTGCTTCGCTATTTGTTCGCCTAGTATGTGATATCATACTAAGGTGGAGTTTGGATTTGTTGTTACATTTGATGATGAGCATTTGGAGTATTTGTGGAGATTGCTTGGGCTACTTGGAAGATCTTGCCAAGGTGGAGATTGTTGGTTGGTGGAAGATCTCGCCAAGGTGGAGATTGTAGGATAATGGCTCGATTCTGGTTCAGATTGTTTTGGAGTATCTGCAGCAAAAGAAAGTTACAGCATAAGTCGACTGATAGAAGGATCAGGCGACTGTCCAGAGAGTTTTCGAAGGCTAAAGATACAAGCAGCAGCAGAGGATCAGTCGACTGATCGGTCGACTGCCAGATGGAGTGCCAGTCGACTGGTAAGTCGACCAGTCGACTGTCGACGAGATTTTGAACTAGATCTGGCCCAATTCGAAAAGGCCCAATAGTTTCCCTATAAATACACTTGTTAGGGTTTTGTAATCTGGGACGAAAATTAGAGATCCCTATTTCGGTTTTGCAGCCGTCATTATTTGTAAGGGTTTGTTTTCGCCCATTGGTGATAATTTGAAGAAGAAGAAACCCCAACCGCCCCGTGGATGTAGGCATGTATTTTGCCGAACCACATTAAATCTGTGTGTCCTTTTGTGTTGGTTTGCTTTTGTGTTTTCTCGCTGGTTCTCTCTTTGTATTCCGCATTGATTCTTGTTGATTTGATTTGTACCGCGCACAACAATCTTCACATCCTTCTTCTACCCACGACTACCACCAACCCATCCTCCTGCCACCATCCATCTCGTCTGCCCTTGAAGCTTCACAGAGTCCCCAAAATGCCCTTCCTCCAAACCCCACAACCTCCCGACGAACCCCTCTTCCCTCCCTACTTTCCCTATACTTATGACGACCTCTGGCCCTCGAACTCCATTGGCATCACAAAAGAAACCCTCGGAGCAGCCAAAAAGGAGGCCTCATTCAGGCTGGTTGTGATCGATGGGCGGGCTTACTTTGAGAAGCATGTGTGGCAAACGAGGGATGTTGTTTACCTCGTGGGGGGTGCTTCAGTTGCCAGGGGCGAAGCCTGAACAATTTTTCCCGGGGGGATCATATGACTATATAAATATATAGGAGATTTTTCATAATTTTTAGAGAGGCCAAACCATAGAACTTTTAATTTTTAGGGGGGCCAAATCATAATTTTTTAGGGGTTTTAAAAAATTTCAATAGTGTGAAGGGGGGATTTTTTTCAAATTGGGGGGGGGGGGGGGGGGGAATCATATGACTATATATAAATAAATAGGGGATTTTTCATAATTTGTAGAGAGGCCAAACCATAAAACTTAATTTTTAGGGGGGCCAAATCATAATTTTTTGAGGGGTTTTAAAAAATTTCAGTAGTGTGAAGGGGGGATTTTTTTAAATTTGGATTGGGGGGGGGGGGGGGGGGGGGGACGAGCCCCCACTAATGTCCGCACCTGTCAGCTGCTAAACCGATATCGAGACAGAGTATGGGATGTTGATATGATGTTCTTATATGACGATTTGCCGGTATTTCGGGCTATAGAGTATATAGGAAAAAATGTGCCACTGCCATTGTTTAAGTGTTGCAAGGATGATATTTCGCTGGAGATTGTGTTCCCTGACTTGTCCTTCTGACTGGTCCTTCTGGTGTTGATATGTACTCCCTCTATATATAAGTCATTCTAGGTTAACGACCCACCGTTAATTTTGTAAGGAACCATTTGCTTGTCCTGCACCATTTATTTTGTAAGGAACCATTTGTATCTACACATACAATTAGACGCTTCTACCAACGATTAAACCTGCCTAAAATTACAGCCATGAGATAGATAACTTAATTTATGATTTTCTTTTTTTCTTCAATAAACCATATTTCACTACTGATATGGCTAAAAAAGGATCGGGACCGTTTGAATCGGACACGAATCTTAAAGCTTAGGGGTAAAACGGTAATTTCACCTACAAACGGATCTAAAATTGGGACCGAGTCTTTCTTCAAAGCCCAATAACCCATAAACAGATCTGTCTTACTGGGTACGAGTCCTAACCCGTTACAAACCAGTTCAGAAGGATAAAGAAGAATTCAGATTCATAATTATCCCTAAGAGGTAGTCTTAACCGCTTCTATCCATTCACACCGGGGAGTAGAGATATGTTCTTATCTCGAAACGGATCCCTAAGGCGACTATAAAAACCCCTCTTCCCACCACCATAAGAAGGTAATCAATCTTTTTCCAGTTAAAGCTTTTTCTTAATCATTCTGATTACTGATAAGAGCGTCGAAGGGTACGTCGCCGGGATCCATCCCGGTGTTTCACACTTTTTGCTGGTTCGCAGCAGCGGCAAGAGACAAAGTCAACAAGTTGGTAAGGTCAACAGGTCAACATGTTTGTCTTATTTATTTTCTCAAGAATTTACAAATTCTATCTATTACCCCCACACCAGATTCAGCGGCAACAACTACCTTTTTCTCTCTGCCTAGCTTCTACCTTTGAAATTGGTAAATACTGAATCTTTCCACTGATTGAAAATGAGATTGTTTTTGTGAGCAATACAATCTTAATCATTTTTTCACCCTCACAAATACATCTAATATCATTCTAAAGATATAATATTTTTGTGTGCTGTAACTATAGTAACAATTATTTTAATATCACGCCTAATACATATTTCAAACCATAGCAATTCAGTTCAAGAAAGCAAGTATTTTTAAACCATTAATGAGCGAGATTTTTGCAGCTTGCAGTACTAATCAATTCAAAGAAACATGTGCGCACCGCACGTTTCATTGTCAACTGAGGTCGCGTTTGAGACCAACCGAACCAAACATGGGTTTCAATTAATATATTTCCCAGACAAATTATTGAAGAAATTGATGTGGTTTGTGTGTGTGTGTTTGGGGGGGGGGGGGGGGGGGGGGGGGGGGTAACTTGAGATAGTGCCCTCAGTCACGTTTAGTGCTTAAGATGAAGGGTTACTGGATTTAAACCAAACATTGTTCTCTTGATTGTTGATTTGAGAAATCCATCATTTTAATTTTCTGGTGAGAATTCCTGAAAAGACCAAGAACTTGAGACCCTCTCCACTCAGTTAAACCAGGATGATGCAAAAATTGGGACCCAGCTAATAGCATGCACCTTCACCATTCAAGGTCAATCAATACCAAGATTCTTAGTTTATGTTCTCTACTCTATTGCTTTCGGGGAAAAAACATATTCAAAAATGGTTGCTCTTAAATGGATGCAGGGGACAATTATTTTCCTGCCAAATTGGACATAGAAAATTATATACTGGCTATGGAAAATTTTATTCTATCGTATGTTGAGTTTGTTTATGCAATGCTTGTCAGCAACAATAAAGGGTGCAATTAGGAGATCGAGTTAAGAGTAATCACTCTGTTAAGAATCTTTGACATGCATTTAATGTACACTAATCTATTCCGTATAATTTATTTTTGGACACAATTTTTCAAGCATATAAATACACACGCACACACAACAATAGATATATATACAAGTTGTTATATTGCATAAAATATCTGCATTGAAATTTTGATAGAGGCCTACCTACATTATGATCATACTACTGCTGGATTTCTATTGATGCATCTTTTAAGGTGATACAAAAATGGGACGACTGAACCATGCATGTATATTATACTCCCCAGTAAATGCAGTAAAAGCTACTTACTGAAGATTGATAAAAAATTCCATATTTTTAACTCCATCAAAGAAATAAATGACTGTTGGTATTTGTTGCAGTTTGGCAATGGAACCACCATCGTCACCTCGCCACAACAGCAACCACCATCACCACCTGCCACCATCCATCTTCACTGCCCTGAAGACCTCACAGCTCCAAAATGCCCTCCTAAACCCTCGTTGTCAACTATAAACTCACCACAAATCCCCCCACCCACCCCACCCGCCCTCCCACCACCCTTCTCCTGCCCATCCTACTTCCGCTGGATCCACGAAGACCTCCGCGCCTGGCGCTCCACCAGCATCACACAAAAAAAATCCTAGAATCCGCCAAGAATGAGGTAGCTTCATTCAGGCTCGTTGTGATCGACGGTCGAGCTTACTTGGACAAGTACCGGGGCTTTTGGCAGTCTAGGGGTACACTTACATTGTGGGGGATACTTCAGATGCTGAACCGATACCCCGGTAAGGTGCGGGATTTTGATATAATATTCAACTTGGAGGATATGCCCACTGTCCACGCTGAAAAATACGAGAGGATGAAGCAGGCGCCACCACCGCCTTTGTTCAGGTTCTGCAAGGATGACTCTACGGTGGATATTGTGTTCCCAGACTGGTCTTTCTGGGGTTGGTGAGTACCACTTTTTTTTTTACTAAGCTGGGTGTATGTTAGTTTTTTTTTTTGAAAATAAAAGTGGCCAGTGCTACTGGTTTCATTAATGATCGATTAACGAAACAGAAAGTACCCATCAATACAACATAATCTACTCATTCTAATACAAAAGATAGATCCAAAAACAACCAAACGAAAAAGTTACATCAATGATTACATAAAAATCTCCCAAAATAAGCGACTCGCCCTGCATGCTTTTACCCACAAAGAGCTAAGGTCCTCCCATCCATGATCCATCACCACCTACTGTGCACCGTCCAGCCTCGGTTTCTTCCACCCCCTTGCTTGACCTGTCCAAGCCTTTGTTAGAGCTAGCAATTTATGAATAAACATTTGAAAAGAGCATTTATAATTACGAAAGCAGATATCATTACTATCTAGCCATAGACTCCACACAATGGCCCTAACCGTACTATCCCATAGATCCCTATGTTCTAGTTTGATGTGTCTTGTTCTCCATTTCCCCCACAGATCGTTGATGCAGCTCGGGATTGCAGTTGTGTGAAAGGCCAGACCCATGATTTCCCAAGTCAACCTAGCTCTAGGGCAAGCGAGGAAAATGTGAAAGGTGTCTTCGTCTCCATTGTGGCACCGTTGGCACGTAGCATCGAGCAAAATATTTTGTTTCTTTAGGTTAGATTTGGAGAGGATACTGTTGTTGAGCACTAGCCAGAGGAAGCCCTTAACTTTGGGGGGCGCTTTAGTCTTCCACATTGTGTCTGCGAGTGAATTCCTTAACCCACCATCGTTAAGGAAATCATACATGGAGGAAACTGTGAACGTTTTGCTTTGACCTAAGTTCCATTCTCTATCGTCCTCCTGTGTCCTCTCTCGTGTTCCTTCTTCCAGTAGCATCGCGTTAAGCCTCAGTAGTTGTTCCTGAGCATCGTTGGATAGGCTCCCTGTGTGTTGTTATGTCAGCCTCCTATTTCTCCATACATCTACAACCAGAGCATCACCCCTCTTAGTTGACACTGCTAGTTCAGGGTAGAGAGATTGAAGCGTATTATCTTCACACCATTTGTCTTTCCAGAATCTAATATTGTTGCCCTTCCCCAACTTGCACCTCGTGTTAGTATGGAAAATGTCCCCCACCTTAGCAATCCCTTTCCAGATACCGGACACCTTCCCATACCTACATTTTCCTCCGAATCTGGCAACTTTCCTCCTTCGGTATCTCATAAAGGAGTTGCTCCACCATGCCTTACATTGTTTGTGCATCTTCCACCACCATTTTGACAGTAGAGTCTTGTTCATGTCTCTGAGGTTAAGGATCCTCAGTCCTCCGAACTCTTTCTTCTTGCAGACTTTGTCCCACTTGATAAGATTAATGCCTTTGTTGTCATCGCGCGCTCCTTTCCATAAGAATTTCCGTCTACATTTGTCGATTCTTTCGATAGCCCAGCCTGGAATCTCGTAGATCGACATAAGGTAGGTGGGAATGCTACTGAGGACGAAATTGATAAGAGTGATTCTACCTCCCAGAGATAGAAATTTCCATTTCCACCCCGCCAATTTCTTCTCGATCTTTTCAACCAAGGGAATCTAGTCTTCCTTAATCAGCTTTCCCGGTCTGATTGGCGTTCCCAGGTAGTTCAGCGGAAAAGCCTTTTTTTCGCATTGAAGCAAGGTTGTAGTAAAATCCGTGGGATCTGCCCTGTTGTCGGAAAGAGCAGTGACGCAGCTCTTTTGCAGGTTCACCTCCAGACCGGACCAGAATTCGAAGCATCTTAGAAGGACACGTACTGCCATTATTTCTTCCACCTTAGCCATCCCAAACACTAAGGTATCGTCAGCATATTGTAGTATCGACAACAGTTTGGAAATCCCTTTGAATGTAATCCCTACAGTAAGTCCTACCTCCATTCCTCTCTTGTTTGTTTCGGCCAATCCATCAGCAATTATAGCAAAGATAAGTGGTGACAGCGGGTCTCCCTGTCTCAGCCCTCTCTTGTATCTGATTTCCCGTCCTATAAGTCCATTGACTAGCACAAAGGATTTGCCTTTCATAGTACTCATCATCCATAGCCTCCATTTCTCTCCAAATCCTTTAAGTTTCATAGCCTCCTCCACACATTCTCATTCTACCGTGTTGTAGGCCTTTTGAAAGTCTAACTTTAGCAAGAAACCATCTATTTTGTCTTTGTGGCCCCTGTAAACCATTTCATGTGCCGAAGCAATGCTGTCCAGAATGTCTCTTTCTTTAACAAACCCACTTTGAGCCTCACCTATAATGTCATTAAGCACAGGGGCTAGTCTATTAGCCAAAGTCTTCGTGATGATCTTGAACGATCCGTTGAGCAGGCTGATAGGCCTGAGGTTCTTAAACCTGAGAACTTCTGTCTTCTTTGGGATGAGGGCAACGTTCGCGTAGTTAAGTCTCTCAACCTGCGCTTCCCCTATGAAGAACTCAAGAAAAATGTCCATAAGGTCTTTCTTGATGAAGGCCCAATATTTTGTGTAGAAGCTGATCAGGAAACCATCTGGGCCTGGAGCTTTGTCTTGTCCCAACATCTTGATAGCCTTTCGGACCTCCTCCGTCAAAGGTTCTTCAAGTCTGTCGCTTCCCTCGAGTGCCCCCTCGCTCCACATGTACGGGTTCAGCTCTCCTCTCAGCACTCTCCTTCTTCCTAACAGATCTCTGAAGGACCCGTCTATATGGTTTCTAATAGCGGATAGACGTCATCCACCAGTAAACCTCTAATTTGGTTGTGTCGCCGTCTTCCATTAGCCACCTTGTGGAAGAAGGTGGTGTTAGCATCTCCTTCCTTAAGCCATTGGACCCTCGATCTCTGTCTTCAATAGCATTCTTCCATTTCTCCAATTCTATGGATTTCTGCCCTACTGGCCGCCAGTTCCTCAAATTCCCCTGCGAGGAGATCTCTATCCTCTTCGGATTTTTCTAATTCCTGGGTCCTCCTTCCTAGTCTCTCTTTCTTTTCTTTGAATTCTCCAAATTCCTCTTTTGCCCATCTCTTAAGGCGCCTTCTCAGGCGACGAAGCTTGATGATCCATCTAGTTATTGCGTCCGATGTCGGCACTGTCGATTCCCAGGATTCCTTGATGATGTCTGCTAAGGTAGGATTAAGCGTCCATGCCTTCTCGAATCTGAATTGGCGCTGCCTTGGTCTCCTGTCAATCTCCCATTCTCGCAGTAGTGGTACATGATCGGACGTTAGTCTGGGAATTGATCTAACCGTAGCGAGGGGGAATAAGTCCTCCCAATCAGTGGAAACCAGAATTCTATCCAATTTAGCTAGGTTCGGATTGGCCTGCATGTTAGTCCATGAGAATCTCATGTCGTTCGCTTGAATTTCAATTAGTCGAAGATAGTCGATAACGCTGTTGAATTGAAGCATGTCCCTCTCATTTGGTCCCCTATCCTTGTGTTCGTTAGCAAATCTAGTAATGTTAAAGTCTCCCCCAATGACCCATGGACCACTCCGTCTGTTCCTAATATTTTTTAATTCTTCTCAAAATTCCCCCCGCTGTCATGTACGAGACATCTCCTAGCTCGTCTGCTGGCTCTGGTTCTAGCTGGATTCTTTCGGGCTCCAGCTCGACGGCATCGAGGGGAAATACACTGCTCCTGATCGCCGTCATGTAGCACGAACAGGCTGCTTCTTGATTTCCTCAGACAACTCCGACACCAGTGTTAATAGGGAACTTCATTTTCTGGTGGTAGGCCGAGGGAACTGCCTGGAGGGAGTAGAGCCCCGGACGGCCGAGTATGGCGTTGTAGGCTGCCTTGACATTCACAACCATGAAGTTCATGGACTCGGTTCTTCTGTTCGGGGTCGTGCCTGTCGTGACGTCTAGGGTGACGATCCCCTCTATTGTCACGGGAACGCCGGAGAATCCGTGTAAGGTGTATCCGGCCGGCTTTAGCTTCTCACGGGAGAGCTTCAAGTTCTCGAATGCTCACAGGAATAGAATGTTGACCGAGCTCCCATTGTCCACAAGGATTCACCGGACCTCAAAGTTCGCATGCTGAGGCTGATGACAAGTGCGTCACAGTGAGGGAGCCGGACTCCCTCCAGGTCCTCCCCCGAGAAAGAAACAGGGAGTTGCTGGATTTGGGGGGAGAGAGGGCCCTGGACGGTGTTGACATCCCGGACGAATGCCTTGCGAGAAGTGTTGGATTCTCCTCCCATGGGCCTTCCGTGGACGCAATGTAACATTGCCTAACCTTCGGGCTCCTTGGGATCCTCGGGTTCTGAATTCCGCTCGGGGCGCTGTCGGGGTGCCCGAGGAGGAGGGGAATCCCTCCTGTTTCTGGTGTCCCTCTGTTCCTGGGCGCCTTCCCTTTTGAACTCTCGGAGGTACCCTCGTTGAATGAGGGCCTCAATTTCGTCCTTCAGGGCACGACAATGATTTGTGTCGTGCCCGTTGTCCCCGTGAAAGCGGCAGTAGAACCGCTAGTCCCTGTCCTTGCTAGTGTTATTGGATGGTCGAGGGGGGAACTGTATGAGATCCCTGTCTTCGATTGCCAAAAGTATGGTGGATACATTCTGCGTCAGAGGGGTGTACCTCTCGAAGCGAGGGACCGGCGGAACCTTCTTCATGGCGCCCGGGTCTCTTGGAGCCTTCTTTGCTGGCTCGGCCTCTTCGGCCTTCCGTTTTCCCTTCCCGGGAACCTCCTTAGGCTTTTCTGAGTTTAGGGCTTCTTCGGCCCGGATGTACTTCTCGACCCGGTTGAGGAGGTCGGGAAAGTCCTCCGGGGGCTTCTTTGCCAGGGAGGCCTTCAACTGTCCATGCCGGACGTTGTGTCGGAAGGCGGCTGAGGCAACGCCGGGGTCGAGGGAGGAGACCAACCTTGCCTCCGCGGTGAATCTCCGGACGAACACTCGGAGCGACTCCCCCTCCTTCTGCCGGAGGCCCAGTAGGGACGCACTTGTCCTTTCGTCCTTTCGGCTGGTGATAAAGTGGACAAGGAAGTTGCCCTCTAACTGATCGAAGGAGTAGATGGAGCCAGGGGTGAGCTTGGAGAACCATTCCCGGCCGGACCCCAGAGGGTGGCGGGGAAGGCTCGGCACAGGAGGGGATCCGATGCGCTGTGAATCATCATGAGGGTCTTGAAGCCCTCCATGTGATCAGCAGGATCGCCCTCGCCGTCATAGGTCTCGAACTGGGGAGGACGGAAATTCTGGGGTATCTTTGCCTGTAGGATGAGGGCGGAGAAAGGAGGTCGGACGGGCATGTACCCCTGAGCCGTCCTTGGGCCGCCGTCGCCGAAGTTGTCTAGTCGGTCTTCCATTTCTTGGAGGCGCTTCAGGAGGTCAATGTCATACTCCGGCTGGATAGATGGGACGCGAGTCAAGCTGGCCTCGGCATCCGACCGGATATGGGAATGGTGGATGTTCTCATCGACAGGGGTCCCCCAGATGGCCTCCAGGATTTCCCTCCGGAAGTCTTGGAACTCTTGGTGAGTGACCGGAGCCCGCTCGGCTCGGTTTGGTTGAGCGGACTGTTGCTGACCGATACGGCTGAGCACCGGCCCCTGCCCGTGGGACGGAGGTTTTGGACAGTTTGGAGCCGAGTTGGAAGCGGCTCCTCCCCTGCTGCGGCTAGCCTGTCGGTTCAGGATTACCCCCCGCAGGTCGGGCTGGACCGGATGGGAGGCACTCGGTTGATGTGGGTGACTGACCCCCGGATGGTTGGATCCCTGAGCGTCGGTAGCGATGCCCCGTGGAGGGATGTCCTGCCGACGTGCAGAGGTAACAGCTTTCGTGGCTTTAGGCACCATGTGAGCTCGAACTGACGGTACACCGTTGACGGCGGAGCTCGGGTCGGCGTCTGTAATAGAGAGTTTCCCACAAACGGCGCCAACCTGATGCGGTTTGTTTTTGGGAGACGTGTGGATGCATCAGGTGTGAGTTCTTACTCGATTTGTATTGATAGAGGAACCTCTTATGCAGACGACCCTCGGCCGGACGAACGGTGCGGAAGTAGGCGGTAGTGAGGTGGAGGCTAGATGTTCGGCTCGGATCGGGAGGCTCGGATCCGAGGTCCCGTGTACCTGCAGACGGTCTAGGAACACCGGGGTTGGTCCCGGTGGCAGACCCTTCGATGATCTAGTCAGTTACTGAGAGAGAGTAACAGTAACTAGGGTTTTGGTGGGAAAAGATTGATTACTCGGATCAAGGGGTAGGAGTCTGGTATTTATAGGAGAACCCAACCGGGTCTGGACCCGGTTGCCCGTGGGGTTGAAACGGTGGAAACCCGGGCGGTATAGGGCTGATGTGGCAAGGGCCCGAGCGGTTTCTGGGCTGACGTGGCAAGGGCCCGGGCGGTTTTCGGGCTGACGTGACAGAGGCCTGGGCGGTTTTCCAGTGCTGACGTGGCAGATCTGGATGATCTGGAGGCGCGCGCTTTTTGAGGAGATCCTGTGGCCCAGGAGGGGCCACGTCATCCAACCCATATCAGGAAGGCAGGAAGCAGCTTCATACAAGAGGAGCTGAATATGGACTCTGTGTACGAGTATATGTTTCACCTACTGAACGAATACTCAAAGCTGCTCAGATACAAATCAACCATACCTGAAAAGGCCATCGAATTGTGTTTAGAATCCATGGCTGGCCAAGCCAAAGGGAAGCTGAAGGAACACATGATGGAGTCATTGGTGAAGAATCCTACCGATTCGGAGCCATGTGTGATGCCTCAGCCTTTCAGTGCTGATGAGCTCAAAGAGTTGCTAAAGAGGAAAGCAGACTCTATGGCTAAAATGGAGAAATGGGAATGAAGGGAGATCAGAGAAGTCCAACAATGGAGATAGTTAGCTTAGAGAATAGAAAGTAACTTACACAGATTTTGAATATTACATTCTTGTTTATGGCAAAAACAAGATCAGTAGGTTAAATTTTTATTCTAAGATATGGTTGTAATAATTTTGCAAGCAAGATTAATTTATTTTTGCCTTCTGCTCGATCCAGTTTTGAGTTCTGAGTTCCCAGATGAGTTATTTTCTTGAGAAGAGAGAGGAAGATGGTTGTGTTGAAATTTAACAATGGTGGATTTTTTTGGGGTATATTAAAAGAATATTTTTGGGTCTTGAGTCTTTTTGGCTCTTGACAAAAGTGTAAAAAAAAATTGAAAAAGTAATTCTAAAAGGTTAATGGTTAACGGGTGCTTGTAGGTATGCGTTAGCAAAACACTCTTAAGACAAAACCGCCAAGGGGTTTGGGTATCGGTTACTTGTCGTTGATGGGATCGCCGGAGCTGGTCAACGCTGATGATGCACTCCATTAGGCGAACTTTTTGCGGTACTGACCCATAAAAAAAAAAAAAAATATTGAGCGATCTGACTCACTTTCAAAAATATTTAGCCAACTGACCCAGTTTTGAATACGTCAGTATTAACCGTTATTTGAAATAACTACATAGGTTAATTCTATGCCGTTATTTTCAATTGCGACATCTTTATATAAAAAAAATTCGTGTGCCGCTATTTGGAGTAACGATATCAGTTAACTTATTCTCAATAATGTATTATATGTGACTTGAAAAAAAATGCAAGTGTGAAAAAAATATATAGATGATGCCGTTATTTTCAACAACCACCTTCTCATTACATATGTCATTGTTAGGGATAGCGGCATCAGTTATAGTATTTTTTTGTATATATAGATGATGCCACTATTTATATGTAAAAAATTCTATAACTGATGCCGCTATCCCTAACAACGGTATCTGTAATGAGAATGCCGTTGTCTGGAATAGCAGCATCATCTATAGGATTTTTTCACACTAGCAACTTTTTTCAAGTCACAGAGTACACGATTAAGAATAAGTTAACTGATATCGATACTTCAAATAGCGGCACGTGAATTTTTTTTATAGAGATACCACTATTGAAAACAACGGCATAGAATTAACCTATGCTATTAGTTTCAATAACGGTTAAGGTTGACGTTGACGTGTTCAAAATTGGATCAGTTGGCTAAATATTTTTGAAAGTGGGTCAGATCGTTCAATATTTTAAAAAATTGGCTCAGTAAAGCAAAAAGTTCCCATTTTAGGCCCACTCTCTCCCTAGCTCTCATTCTTCAGCATTCATTTATTAACACAGAAGACTTATCTATGGATTTTCAAGTTCTAAGCTGCTGCTGCTTCTTCTTACTAGTGCAGAAGTACTCTGCACGTACGATGCACGTCTTAATAATTAAAAAAATAAAATAAATACTAAGATATAATCTGGCATCGAACTTCAGATATCCCTTTACTTATCACATACTCTTTACAAATTACCTTAGTGGTATCAACGTTTATTTTATTTGAGTGGCATTTTATTTTATTTGAGTGGCATTTTTGTAAATAATTATGTCGTAATAAATTTGAACTTTGAGGGTATTATGGTAACTAACAGCAGTTAAGTAACCAATGGTTAATATAACTCTCACTTAAAAATAAATGGTTGAGATTTGAGAGTTGGTTGAATGGTTGTCTAAAAATTACAGGTTGTCTACAAATGACAATCCCAACTCTTCCATTATAATATTAGAGATTATTTAGAATTTCTTGTTACCGAATACCGAATCAAGTTAAACTTAACACTGCGTCAAATATAAATGTATTTCAATTCCATACAGGTGCATGACGATAGTGCTTGAGTCGACCTTATCATGAGCATTAACTTTCATCATCTGCTTTGACTTCTCTACTCTCTTGCATTAATCAGAAATCATATTCACGTTGACTAATTAACTATACAAACAATATCAATATTCTTAATCGTATTTAGCAAAAGAAAGACAAATATAAACACTGTAACTTCTGTACATCTCTTCGGCGACCACCCTCTCCAGCACCCCGTCGACCATCCCCACCTCGATCTTCATCACCCCTGCTCCTCGACCACCACTCGAACCACCGTCGACCTCCTCCCTGCCGCTCGCAGCCTCGCCTAGCATCCCATCGGCCGCCCTCCATCACCCCGATCGCCAGTCACCACCTCCAGTCCTCCATCGACTGCCAAACCCATCACCAGTCGCCCTCCGACCACAACCAGCACCCCGTCGACCGTCCCCACCTCGATCTTCATCACCCTTGCTCCTCGACCACCACTCGAGCCACCATCGACCTCCTCCCTGCCGCTCGCAGCCTCGCCTAGCATCCCATCGGCCGCCTCCATCACCCCGATCGCCAGTCACCACCTCCAGTCCTCCATCGACTGCCAAACCCATCACCACTCGCCCTCCGACCACAATCGCCTCATCGACTCTAGATCCCCGCACCTCCGTCTTCATCCTCATCACCTTGACTGTTGCCACCTCGGAGCCCCACCTCGCAAGCCCCTGCCTTCGCTAGCCGTCGAGTGCCACGGCACCCATCGCCACCTTCCTCGCCTTTGCCCCACTCCGAAGAACCCTGCATCGCCATTGTCGTCGCGCATTCTGTCGTTGCTGCTCTTGCTGTTGTGTGGCTACTACGTGCATTGCACGTGCTGTTACTGTGCTGTGCTCCTCTTGCTGTTGCTGTTGATCAAGTGCACCCTTTCGTATATATATGCAGCTTGGAGGGAGAGCAAGAGACGGATTCAATGGAGGGAGAGGAAGAGACAGTTTCTTTTTTTAGGGAACAAAATTTGATGGAGACTTTAAATGTAAAGTGAAAATTACATAATTAACTTTATATATTTTTTAAAGTTTTTTATGTATATGGGGGCATAATAGTAAAAAGCCACCAAAATGGGACTTTGCTTAATAATAGTATAGATTTATTTTATTTTAATAATAATTTTTATCATTGATCATCCCTAAATGAAACAATAAATCAGTTGAATTGAAACGATATTTATAGTTTGAGAAATTCAATTTCCAAAAAATACTTACAGTTATTCCCTATAGTTCTATTTATAGGGGTTTAAATCTGTTTAAAAACTCTTTGTTGATCTCATCTCGTAACGAATCTAACCCACGAATGTTCTGTTTGTTGATGAAAACCAAACGTGCTTTTGCTGGACGATTATCAAAAACGTTGTAAGAAAAAAATTGTTTAAATTCACAGTTCTCTTAGTAAGTAAAACTACATTTTGAAAAGACCAAAAGCAACATTCCAGTTGAGAAAAAGACACTTCTAATTCAAATTTCTTCTCTCTCTAGATTTTCTAGAGAGAGAAAAGCTCCTCAAAAATCCCCAAAAAAAGAGAGAGGAGATAGTCGGCGTCTGGGGAGGGGGGAGGACCCCCCTGCGTCTCCGAAGCGGAGGTGAGCTCGTCAGAGTCTTCGTCTTGGTGTTTAAATGTGGTTCTCTTGGATTCGTGGTGGATAGATGCAGAGGGCACGGCGAAGATGATCAACGGCAAGGTGGCCGACGTCGAGGGTGGGGCTGCATCGTCGGGAGCAACGGGGTTGTGTGTGAGCATAAATGGAGGCAGTCGGCGGGAATGACGACATCAGGGATGGTCGACTCCTCGGGGCTACCATAGAGGGACAGGCTCTCGGATTTTGGCGTCTAGGGTCGGAGCTATCTCGGTGGGTGTTCGTCGGCAGCTAAGGTAGCGTCGGAGCTACTGTGGAGGCTTGGATTTGACGCCATTAGAGTATGCCGTCGCGGTGGGGTGGCTTGGTGGTTGAGTACGACGTCATCGTCGTCAGAAGGGGAGGAGGGGTGCCGACAGGAGACGATGGCTGTGGTGTTGCCAAGGGAGTTTTGAGAAGATGGAGGGAGATTTTGGGAAGAATTTTGGATTTCAAAATTAGGGTTTTGAAATTCAAAATAGATTTGGCAATGTGGAGGGGGAGATTGTGTTGAACTTTGAATTTCAAATTTGATTTTTGAAACTCAAATCATATTTGGACAGCGTGGATATGAAACTTTGACGATGTTTAAATTTCAAAATTAAACTTTTTGAATTTCTATTTGTTGACTTTTGATGTGGGCTCTTTTTAGATGCACCACATGATCCACATCTTATAGGTAGGAGAGCAGTTTACAGGTGTTTTCGTTTACAAATTTAGTTTGTGGAGGAACAAGTTAATGTTGTAGCTGTGTAATAATTTTTCTTTATCCCGTTTGAGAACAGTTAGATGTATCGTGTAATACTTTATTTCATTAATTACTTATTAATGAAGCGGTGACTTTCTTTTTAAAAAGAAAGACAGTTCTAGTTATGTTTTCAAAACAACTGGTTTTAACCTAAAATTGATTTTAAAACCAAAAGAAGTATTTGTATTTATCACAAAACAAAAACCGTTACGTACATATTGAGACGTGAAAGACATTATAGTGCTTTAGAGTGTGTTGCAGGTTTAATTATCTCTTCTGAAGTTCTAGTAAGTGGAGGGTGTAGTTTCACTCACCTCAGTCTTTTTTTTTTTGGACATGAATACATGGTGCTAGGCATATTGGGGAATTGTTGAAGAGCGCTTCTTCGTCATCGTGGAAAGCGGTAGTCATCTTTCTTCCTTCTCCTCATTGTAGGTGGACTTTCTCTCAGCTCCCCGGTTTAACACCTCAATAACAAGTCACCTACTCTGCAACTGTACTTTCATATCTTTAAGATTTACTTGATGATGGTGATAACTGCAAAATCCTCACTTGTACATTTAACAAAATTAAACCAATAAATAATATATATTGTTTGTTAAACAGCAATGCAGTCCAATATCTCCTCCCCTTTATCGCCCCTGCCCTGAAGCATCACAGAATCCCTGAAGTACCTCTCCTCTAAGGCCATCTCCAATACCAAAACGGTATAAACATCACATCAAACAGTAACTTTATCTTCAACCCATAACACCATTTCTAGCACACAAAAAAAAAATATTCTCTGCATATTATTCTTTACCTACTTTTTATATAACTTTTTACTAACATCCTCATTTCTTATTTATTTCATCAATTTACCACATACAAATTTTTATTGCGTATTGATCATACGATCATAAGTTTCATAATTTTAACAAATTTGAACAAAATATCATATGAGTAAATTATATTTTATTATCTAAAATAAAAAAATAATAATATATTATTAGAATACAAATGATCTAAAATGAGAATCTACATTAACATACAACAATTTTGAACCAAAATATTAAATTCCATAATTAAACATTTATATGTTGACCGGTTTAATTATAGAACAATTTCAGAATAACTTACAAATTGTTAAAATAGTAAAATTAATTTAGTTATAACTAAAATACACTTGTGACAAAAAAATAAATTATCTAAAACACAAAATTGGCAACAACACTAACCTTATAACTAAGACAATTGTGACCAAAACACACAATTATCTAAACTATGAGATTTTTTTTTAATAAAATAAACAATTTAAAAAAAATGGCGGTCATGAACAGTGGCTCACCAGATTTGGCACATCATTGTTCACTAGCACGAAAAATGATGTTTAGCTTCCATACATTAATAGTTGTATATCTCTATTTTTTACAAGCATATATTATCATGAAAAGGCAATCTCTGATTTTGTTCCTATCACTAATTTTCTTTGACCTTCAGTGCTCATGGATATTGGAGATCTCAATAGTGATTTTGTCTTAAATAAAAATAAAGTTCGAATTTATATTTTTGAAACAGAGAAAAGTGAGCATCATATTTGTATGATAAATTTTTTTCTCATACAAATCATTTATACTCACTTAGTGGGACTCATGGAAGATTCACTATGTCCATCATGTTTATCATGTCAATAAATGTATTTGTAGAAAAAAATCAAGTAGTTTGGAGATCATTTACACATGCATCATATAGTTGAAAAATGAACGATTTTAACAGTATTACAAATCGTACAACAAATTGGACCACATGATGTATGGATAAACGACCTCCAAACTACTAGATTTTTTTCTACATATACATCTATTCACATAATAAACATGATGAACGAAATAATGAATCTTCCATAAGAGCCCGCCCCATAGAGTGAGTACAATTATTTTGTACGAGGAAATTTTTTTCATACAAATATAAGGCTCACTTTGTATAGAGAAATTATTAGTTCTGGGTTGTACCGCTTACGTCTTAAAATTTTACAAATACGTAAGTGTTTTCTTCCAGATTAAGAATCACTTCTTTTATATATATACTAGTTTTGCCCGTTGACACGTGCCTACGGCACGTCTTCGAAACGGTACACCTTGTTTGATCATATAAAATAGTTTTGAAGATCCAGTAAATTAATTGAAGTAGCAAACATTTCATATGAGAAACTTTTGGGGGTCTAGCAAAAAACATATTATATGATTTTTATTTATTTTTTAAATTTATTTTAAAAGTTTTTAATTTTTAATTTTTTTAGTTTTTAGTTTTTTATTTTTTAAAAATTAAAAAAAAAATTATTTTTCGTAATTTTTTTAAGAGAAGAGAGAGAGAGAGAGAGAAATAATTAAATAAATATAGGAGTTGTTTTGGGTGGGAAATTTGAATTTGAGTTTTGGGGGAAACTTTTCGCCGGGGGGGGGGGGGAGAATATGTTTTGTGATGTTAGATCTGGGCCTTTAATCTTTTGGGGGATTGAAGGAGAGCCACTTCATAGCTTTCTTTGTGTTTTATTATATATATATATATATATATATATATATATATATATATATATATATATATATTGTTGGATATATAGGTATATTCTCAATATAATAGAATATTATTGTGTATAATGTTCTATGGGGCAACACGTGCAAAACACGTGTTATCTGCTTAATTGTTGGACCGGGTTGAGTGGACATAAAGGCCAGTACCCTAAATGCAGTTCATCTCATACAAAAGTTGGTCTAGAGGTAGTGCTCTGTGACTGTGATATTCCAATACTGATAAGCAGGGTATAAGATCTTAAACGGATATGAGATATAAACCCTAACCCTAATTTCTCCTCATTAGATCTAACATAGATATACCTTTAATAATTTAGAATTGAACGATCTGTGAGAATTTGAAGCTCCTCTTATCTATATAATAAAATACAAAGAAAGCTATCAAGTGGCTCTCCTTCAATCCTTAACAAATCAAAGGCCCAGATCTAACCTTATAAAACACATTTTTACCTCAAAAGTTTTCCCCCAAAACTTAAATTCAAATCCCCCGCCCAAAACAACTCTTTTTTTTATTTAATTATCTCTCTCTCTCTCTCTCCTATTCAAAAAATTTAAAAAACATTTAAAAACTAAAATCTTTAATACTAAAAACTAAAAAAACTAGAACTTTAAAAAATTTAAAAATAATTCAAAAAAAATCAAAAACTTATAAAAAAAATTAAAAAATTAAAAAATTTTTTAAAATTTTAAAATTTTTAAAATTTTGAAAATTTTCAAACATAAAACTTTAAAAACTGAAAAATAATTCAAAAAATCAAAAAATTTATATTAAAAAATTAATAATTAATAATTTTTTTATTTTAAAATTTTAAAAATTTTAAAATTTAGAAAATTTTTAAAATCTCAAAGTAAATTCAAATTCAATGTCGAACCCCAATCAAGAGGTCGTCGCCGATATCTGATCCATTGTTGATTCCGTATCAGTGACTCCCCTCCACCAAATCGAGCGCGAATATCAAGCGACTCCGTATTGGCGACTTTCCTCCACCAAATCGAGAGCCTCTATATGCTATGCGACGACTCTAATTTCATCCCATTAACTGAATTCTCATTCTAATTTTTAATTTTGTGTGTGCAGGGAATTACTCAGTTTTTTGCTGACTCGAATTTTGTGTGTGCATGGTGTGACAGTGTAAAAATGGCCTGAGGCCCATCCAGGGCCCAATACAATTCCTACTCAGAAAAGCAAAAATAACAACCTGGTTCGGCTCCGGACCACTTCAGGGTCGGCGCCGAACCTCGTGTTTGCCCCCACAGTGCCGGCCTCCTCGTACTGGCGAGCCTCAGCATCCCCCGGAGTCCGATCCGGAGCAGTCCCTCAGGCCGTCCCCCCTCTCTGGCGGGGCAGAAGGATGACCTGGCGCAGCCTAGGCCCTCCGATTCCCCCCAGAGGCACAGAGGGCTCACGATGGGCCACGTCAGCTCCAAATACCGCCAAGGGTTTCGCCACGTCAGCCCTATACCACTCCTGGTATCGCCACGTCCGCCCTAAACCCCCTGGGCCTTCTGCCACGTCAGGCCCATGGGCTTTCGGATCCAAACCCGGCCCCCAAGTGGAACCAAACCCGGTTGGGATTCTCTATAAATACTAGACCCACACCCACCTTTTTGAGGTAATCAATCTTTTGCCACTTAAATATACCTAGTTATTGCTACTCTCTCACAGAGACTGACTAGAGCGTCGGAGGGTCCGCCACCGGGACAAACCCCGGTGTTTCAGGACCGTCTGCAGGTACACAAGACCTCGGATCCGACCCTTCCGATCCGAGCCCAACCTTCAACATCTTGCCGAGCTTATCGTAGGTCCCAGAAGGTCAACTGAAGGTCGGCAGACGAGCGGCAATCTCCTTCAATACAAATTGAGTTCGAACTCACACCTGGTGCTTCCACACGTTTCTCAGAAATAAACAGCATCAGGTTGGCACCGTCTGTGGGAAACAGCTGCTCCAGAAGCCGATCCGACCCAGACCCTCAAAGGCCATCGACAGCCGAATCCTCATGGCCTCCAAAGGCAAGGGGGCTGCTTCCTCCGTCAACCAACGGGACTCGCCCCCACCCACCGATAAAGCCAGGCCACGCCCGTCGAAACACAAGGCTCCCTCTCGGGAGTCCCAAAGGAGCGTCGGCCGGCCGGCCCAGCCCGACCTCCGGGGAATAATCCTCAACCGCAAGATTACCCGCCGCAGGGGAAGGGCCGCTTCCAACCCGGTCCCGAACCGTCTGAGACCGCCGCCCGAGGTACGAAGATCCGCGCTCAGCCGAGTCGGAAGACAACCCTCGGACCAACCCAACCAAGTCGGTGGAGCCCCCGTCACTCACAAGGAGCTCCAAGACTTCCGAAGAGAAATTCTGGGAGCCCTCCGACGGACCCCCAGGGAAGAAACCCCCCATTCCCAAGCAGGGTCGGACGCCGAAACCAGCGCGTCCCACCCTTCAATAACCCAGCCTCAGGAGGACGACGTTCTCCTAAGGCGCCTACAAGGGATGGAGGATCGCCTCGATCACATAGGGGACGGCGGCCGAAGAGCGACTCAGGGGTACAGACCTGTCCGTCCTCCCTTCTCCACCCCCATCCTCCAAGCGGAAATACCTAGGAATTTCCGACCCCCTCAGTTCGAGACCTACGACGGCGAGGGAGATCCTGCTGATCACATGGGGGGTTTCAAAACCCTCATGATGATTCACAGCGCCTCGGATCCCCTGCTATGCCGAGCCTTCTCTGCCACCCTTCGGGGTCCCGCTCGTGAGTGGTTCTCGAAGCTCGCCCCTGGCTCCGTTTACTCCTTCGACCAACTCGAGGGCAATTTTCTCGCCCACTTCGTCACCAGCCGGAAGACCGAAAGGACCAGCGCCTCGTTACTCGGACTCAAACAGTTAGAGGGGGAATCACTCAGGGTGTTCGTCCGGAGATTTACCGCTGAGGCAAGGTCGGTCTCCTCCCTCGACCCGGGCGTCGCTTCCGCGGCATTCCGGCACAACGTCCGTCACGGACAGCTGAAGGCTTCTCTGGCGAAGAAACCCCCCGTCAACTTCCCCGACCTCCTCGGTAGGGTCGAGAAATACATTAGGGCAGAAGAGGCCCTTAACCCCGAAGGTACCAGGGATGACACCGTGAAGGGAAAGCGGAAGACCGAAGAAGTCGAACCATCGAAGAAAGCTCCAAGGGACCCGGGGGCCATGAAGAAGGTCCCGCCGACCCCCCGCTTCGAGAGATACACTCCCTTAACGCACAACACATCCGCCATCCTCCTAGAAATCGAAGACAAAGGCATTGTTCGACTACCTCCCCGACCTAACAACGGCAAGAACAGAGATCAGCGCTTCTACTGCCGCTTCCACCAGGACCATGGACACGACACAGATCAATGCCGGGCCCTGAAAGACGAGATTGAGGAACTCATCTCCAGAGGGTACCTCCGAGAATTCACCCGAGAAGTCCCGCGGGGTCGACAAGATAACCGGAGAGGGATACACTCTCCCCCGAACCCCCCTTCGAGCCGCATACCGGGTCGGGATCCCGAGTCCGAGGGAACCGCGGACGCACCGTTTATCTTACATTGAGCCCATGGAGGGCTAATAGGAGAAGAATCAAATACGTTCCGAAAAGCCTTCCTCCGAGGGATGAATACTGTCCAAGACGATCCCACTCCCGAGCTACAAACCGCGCCAGTCTCCTTCCCAGGGGAGGACCTCGAAAGCGTTCGCCTCCCCCACTGCGACGCCCTCGTCATTAGCCTCCGCATGGCTAAGTATGAAGTTCGCCAGATCCTTGTCGACTACGGCAGCTCGGCGAACATTCTTTCCCTCAAAGCCGTCGAGAAACTGAAGGTACCTAGAGGCAAGCTCCAACCGGTCGGATACACCACATGGGGTTTTACGACATCCCTATCGAGCTAGAAGGGATCGTCACAACACCAAGACAGCTAACAACGCCATACTCGGCCGAACCAGATTATGCTCCCTCCAAACAATGCCTTCGGCCTGCCATTCGGAACTCGAATCTTCCACCCCACACGGGGTCGGCGCCTTCCGAAGTAGCCAAGAAGCAACGTGGTCGTGCTGCATGACCATCGACGGAGGAGCAATGCCCACCCCCCAACGTCGTCATGCTCTAACCTAAGAAGGACAGCCCTACCCCCGGACCTACCGCCGAACCAGAGAGGTTCCCCCTTGACGCCTAGCACCCAGTGGACTCCTGCAAAGAGCAAGTCTAGACATTAACTTAACTAGAAGTAAACCTTTTTGTAAAGCTTTCCATTGTATAGGACCGTTTTTAGCGGCCCTCCCCCCTATCTTATACTAAGGAAATCTCGTTGCATTATACTCCAAACACCCCGGCGGACCCGACCTGATACCCGGTTAGGGGGTCGACCCCCAAGGCGTCGCCTCGCCCCACTCCAATTCCTCGCGAAACAAGAAGGCCGAGCCACATCCCCTTCATCACTTTATATACCGTCAACCGAGGCAAAGGCCGTTACAGAAATACTCCCCTCGTCTCGAGCGGCACGCCGCGTCGGAACGATGGGGGCCCACCTTGGGAAGGGAAGCTGCAACCTACGAAGTGAGCCAACTCGAGGCACATAAGCGGGGAGATCCGGAAACGACCGGCATCGAAACCCGTGGCAAGTCCGAATTACTTTTTTTTATATATATATATATATATAAACACGAAAAGGCGGGGGCCAGTCCGCGGGAGGCAAATACAATCGAAAGGAGGAAAGAAGAAAGAAAAGCAAAGTTATACATCTCGGTTTCCCTCCTCGACGCCGATCGGGTTCACAGAACGATCATCGGCCGGGTGGTCAACGAGCCCCTCTAAGGCAGGGACCTTCGGGGTCCCATCAATCTCCATGTCATACTCGAAATTCGACAGATCGAGGGTCGGATATAAATGCCTCACGTGACTGAGCGCCTTCGCGTAGCACTCATCTTGGGCGGCTATCACCATCCGCTGGCCCGCATCCGTCAGCTCTTTCCTCTCCTTGGCAAACGCGGCTATTAGCTCTCCCTTCTCCTTGGCAAACTTCCTCTTCAAAGAGGCCACCCTCTTCTCCCACTCGGTGTCCTTGGCCTCGAGCTCCAGCTTCATCTGCTGCTCCCTCTGACGCGAACCCTCGAGCTCGATCCGCATCTCCTTCGTCTCTCGTCCGCTCTTGTCCGCCCGAGCATGCTCTTGTAACAGGGACGCTTCGTAGAGATTCTTCACATTAGCCCCCTGCATACAAGCCTGCGGCCGAAAGAAGCGGATTAGAAGCAAACTCCTGAGGCAAGACCAAACGGAAAGGGGGAGGTCGACGAGCTTACCGACACGGTGGCCTGCGCCAGGCACGTGAATGCCACCTCCACGGGCTCGTTCTCCATCATCTGGCGATCGCGAGGCGTTGCCAGCTTCTCCACCACCTCTACGGCCTGGGCTTCCTCGGTCAGACAATCGCTCATCCGAACCGACCAATCCGGCACCCACCGCTGCCGCAACAACTCCACCACCGGGTCCTCCTCCTCGACCCCTGCCAAGGGACCTTTCCCCTTGTCAAGATCGGACGCCCTCGCCGAGCCCTTACCCCTCAAAGGGGCACCCCCTTTGCCCGTCTCCGAACGAGTACTCTTAGCCCTCGGCTCAAGCGGTGCCTCAGAGATAACAAGGGGCAGCTCCCTCGGCCTCTTCACCGCCTCCGCCTTCTTCTTCTCGGCGTTTTCCTTCTTCATGGCGAGCCGCCTTGCTTGGATCGATGCCTCATCCATATCTGCAGAAAAAACCATTAAGAGCAATGAGCGAGAATGTACGAAAGGATCGAGGGAAAAGAAACAACTACATACGGAGAACGGCGGGGCTCAGTCCAACGCTCGCCAGGCGAACCTCCGTCACCTTCGTCCAATTAATACTAGGGGACAAACGAAGACGCTCTACAAACCCCCACTCCTCGACCGTCAGATCTCCCTGCCCCGGCGCAGGATAACTCGGCTTGGAGTAATTCCATCGAGTCGGAATGTCCCAGGGCTCTTCACTCCGGATTACCAGATACTTCCTCCTCCAGTCCTTAATAGAATCAGGACGGCTATGAACAACCTTCCTCCTACTCCGGGGGGAGATATAGTAAATCCCCTCGGCTGCCGAACAAAGCGTCAGCGTCGCTCGGAACACGTTCAAGCGCAAGGGTACCCGTTGTTCCTCGCACATCAGTACAAAGCTGATAATCTGCTCCCAAGAGTTCGGCCCGTACTGCATCGGCGCCAGGGAGGCCCAGTTCAACACTTCCCGAACAAACGGATGGATCGGCAGCCTCAGTCCAGAAATAAACGCGTCCACGGGGAAGACACAGTACCAAGCAGACAGGGGATCGGTTGGGCGAAGAGTAGAGCTCGGCAGCATCAATTCATAACTAGGACCTATGTGGTACGCCAATTGCAAGACTTCCAAATCCCCGCCATCCAAGGCGGTCAGAATCGCGTCCATCAACACTCTCGTCCGGCTCGGCGAAGAGGCCTGCACACCAAAGAGCTCCTGGTCGGACAGGTCGTCCGGATACTGACGGAAATGCTTCGGCTGCGCGGGCGAACCAGTCCCCTGGCTCGAGCCACCAGTTCCCAACCCTACCTTCCTCGGAGCCTTCTTCCTCTTCTCGGACCGCTCCAACGAAGGAGTGAATAAGGGCCCCCGACCAGTCAGCATGGAATTCGGGCCTGCCCCCGGAACCGTGGATCTCCTTACAATGCCGCCCTCGCCTCTCTCACCCTCGGTAGCCGGCTCCAAAACACGGACGTCGTCCGAACCATCAGTCGTTTCCTCCGACTCGCTACTCTCCACCACGAAGGGACGACGAGAGCGCGACCGCCTCGCACCATGTGCCGCCTCCTCAACCACCGGTTCCTCCCACGAAACCGTGTCAGAAGACTCGTCAGCGTGCACTGACTCCTCCTCGGGTACGGGCTCCTCCCAGGACGTCGAGTCAGAGATAGGCTCCACCCCGCCCCCAGACGTCGACGCTGATGAGCCAGACTGAGCCCTGTCCATCTATGCCTAGACTAAGTAGACTTGTTAACTCACCTGGGGTTACTTCGGAAGGGCAAGTCTGGTACAGCAAGACGCGAAGATGAGCGCTGAAGTGTTGAAAAATTTTATTTTGAAAAAAGAAAGGAATGGACAAATAGGGAAGAGGGGGGACTATTTATAGGAGATAGAAGCGACTCCTCGATTCCCGCGAGTACTGTTCACCTATCCAACATGCAACTGCCGCCTAAGAATTCGCGCCACATCCTCGAAACGTGCGACGCTGACATCATCCATTGACAGGCTGGCAGCCAGTCAAGGAGGCCAGCGCGGAAGAAGTATTCGGAGGAGGGAACGTTTTTATTTTAAAGATTTAAGGCGCCGTCCTCAGACAGACGCCCCGGGCTCCGAGACTGGGTCGGTTCCCCTTTCACCCGCGAACAGCTCGGGGCTTACAGCGTCATCGGCCGAAGACCCGAACTGTTCCCGGGTGAGACAGAAACCGCCTCAACCTGGAGCCCTATTAGAACACAGAATAGTCAGCCTCCAATCGGAGAACTGCTCATCTACCCGGGGCCCAAAGCTTCAAGACGCCCCCCTCGGAAAGCACCCCGGTCAAAAGCAGATCAACACCCGAAGGCCGAAAGAAGTGCTCCATTCCAAGCCAGTTGATGCAACTGCAAAGGCCCAGCCTACTCCAGTAACGGAACCTTCGCAGTTGCAAACAACCGGCCCGGAACGCCCTTCATCCCTCTCGGAAGGATAGAACCTCCGCTGTTGCAGACGGCTCACCCTTCGACGTTCGGTCGTTATCCCTCTCGCCCGGATCCCCCCTGGATCTGACCGCCACCTCAGGGCCATCAGATCCAAGAGAAGATCGGGCGACAAAGAAACTACCTCTCCGACAAAACCGGGGGCAAGAATTTTTAAAAAACAGGCGTCCGCCGAAGCACACCTTCAAGGGCCAAGCGGACCACCTTTGCTTGGATCTGAACCACAATGAGAAAGGGGGAGGGGGGTACTTATAGCCTCCCCCCAGGGGCCGGCCATTATGATGTGGGGAAAACCAAACGGCGGAAGACCATGCGCCATACAGTTATTAGGCGGCGCCATTAACGCACCTAGGAAATGGGAATCTTGCACAGATCCCAAGGCGCCCCCAAAATGCTCCGCGAAAACAACGGACTACACTACTCAAAACAACCCCAAGGCACAACGGTTCGCCCCCTAACGGCCCGACCTATGATCCCCTCACCAGCTCGAGGTCCGGTCTGGCGCCTGGGCACCCCTCGTCGGAGGATCCACGGGCTGGTCATCACCCTTACCGGCCCGTAACTCCCCCTCATCTCGGGGTCCGGTCTGGCACCCGGGTACTCTTCTCAGGAAGAAACAACGGCTCACCTTCACCCTCACCGACCCATAATCCCTCGCCAGCTCGAGGTCCGGTCTGACGCCTGGGTACTCTTCTTCGGAAGATCCACCGGCTGGCCATCACCCTTACCAGCCCATAATTCCCCCTCGTCTCGAGGTTCGGTTTGGCACCAGGGTACTCTTCTCAGGAAGAAACAACGGCTCGCCTTCACCCTCACCGACCCGTAATCCCTCGCCAGCTCGAGGTCAAGTCTGGCACCTGGGTACTCTTCTTCGGAAGATCCACCGGCTGGCCATCACCCTTACCAGCCCATAATTCCCCCTCGTCTCGAGGTTCGGTTTGGCACCAGGATACTCTTCTCAGGAAGAAACAACGGCGGGCCTTCACCCTCACCGACCCGTAATCCCTCGCCAGCTCGAGGTCCGGTCTGGCACCTGGGTACTCTTCTTCGGAAGATCCACCGGCTGGCCATCACCCTTACCAGCCCATAATTCCCCCTCGTCTCGAGGTTCGGTTCGGCACCAGGGTACTCTTCTCAGGAAGAAACAACGGCTCGCCTTCACCCTCACCGACCCGTAATCCCTCGCCAGCTCGAGGTCAGGTCTGGCACCTGGGTACTCTTCTTCGGAAGATCCACCGGCTGGCCATCACCCTTACCAGCCCATAATTCTCCCTCATCTCGAGGTTCGGTCTGGCACCCGGGTACTCTTCTCAGGAAGAAACAACGGCTCGCCTTCACCCTCACCGACCCGTAATCCCTCGCCAGCTCGAGGTCCGGTCCGGCACCTGGGTACTCTTCTTCGGAAGATCCACCGACTGGTCATCACCCCTACCAACCCATAATTCCCCCTCATCACGAGGTTCGGTCTGGCACCGGGGTACTCTTCTCAGGAAGAAACAACGGCCCGCCTTCACCCTTACCAGCCCGTAATCCCTCGCCAGCTCGAGGTCCGGTCTGGCACCCGGGTACCCTTCTCACGAAGATCCAGTGGCTCACCATCCCATTTCTACAACCATGAGCACTCCTCCACGGCTAGCTCCCGCACCCCCTGCAGGAGTGGGGGGCTTGTGTGACAGTGTAAAAATGGCCTGAGGCCCATCCAGGGCCCAATACAATTCCTACTCAGAAAAGCAAAAATAACAACCTGGTTCGGCTCCGGACCACTTCAGGGTCGGCGCCGAACCTCGTGTTTGCCCTCACAGTGCCGGCCTCCTCGTACTGGCGAGCCTCAGCATCCCCCGGAGTCCGATCCGGAGCAGTCCCTCAGGCCGTCCCCCCTCTCTGGCGGGGCAGAAGGATGACCTGGCGCAGCCTAGGCCCTCCGATTCCCCCCAGAGGCACAGAGGGCTCACGATGGGCCACGTCAGCTCCAAATACCGCCAAGGGTTTCGCCACGTCAGCCCTATACCACTCCTGGTATCGCCACGTCCGCCCTAAACCCCCTGGGCCTTCTGCCACGTCAGGCCCATGGGCTTTCGGATCCAAACCCGGCCCCCAAGTGGAACCAAACCCGGTTGGGATTCTCTATAAATACTAGACCCACACCCACCTTTTTGAGGTAATCAATCTTTTGCCACTTAAATATACCTAGTTATTGCTACTCTCTCACAGAGACTGACTAGAGCGTCGGAGGGTCCGCCACCGGGACAAACCCCGGTGTTGGTGTTTCAGGACCGTCTGCAGGTACACAAGACCTCGGATCCGACCCTTCCGATCCGAGCCCAACCTTCAACATCTTTCCGAGCTTATCGTAGGTCCCAGAAGGTCAACTGAAGGTCGGCAGACGAGCGGCAATCTCCTTCAATACAAATTGAGTTCGAACTCACACCTGGTGCTTCCACACGTTTCTCAGAAATAAACAGCATCACATGGGATCTAAGTTCGGAGAGGTATGACTGTTTTATTTTTGGGTTTAAAATTTTTAATTTGGTGATTTATTTGATGAGTTTTTTATTGGTTTTGATTTAAGGTGTACGTAAGTTGAGAGATGGATTATTTGGTGACCTCAATTTGGGCTTTCAAACTATAGCAAGACAGGTAAGCTGATCAGCAACCTAAAATAACTTCGCAAATATGCAACATTAATTTCTTTACTACAAGAGAAAATACTATCGTGAAGTGTTCAGTTCACTGATTATTAGAAACCATGGATACCATAACATATAAAAAATTTTAGTGTATGTTTGGATATATAGGATTTGGATGACTGAAGTTTACCAGTGAAGGGTGCAAACTCTCCACTCAAGAAAGACAGCTAGAGTAAATTTGTTATTTATCCATTTTGGATTTTTTTTTTTATAAAGGTGCAATGGGGAGACAACGTGGAGATAAAAGAAATGATTAGCTTGGTTTAGAGTTTTGAGAAGTTCATGTATTTCATTTTGGTTGAAATAATAATAAGATGTATTTCAATTATAAACTGAGTCTCAGACAAACAAATATTTTAATTATTGGTATTGTAGATACCTTCACACCTGCACTTGCGGTACCATTGTATTTAGACATGCTCATAGTGGTTATGAGATTAGAGTAAACTGTATAAAACCTATATGATAATGTCCTTGCATAACGATTACAAGTATCTAAAAATGATGTTGAAGTTAAAAAAAAAAATTATACAGTGTTTCTAACAAACTATATGCATTTCAGGTAAGTTCAAGCTAATGATCAAGAAGACGATGATTGAGCTTAAAGGTAGATATACTGCTTCCTAATATAATATGTTTGCTATTTCAAATAATTTGTTGGACCTCCAAAACTATTTTATATAATCAAACCAGGTGTACCGTTCCGAAGACGTGCCGTAGGCACGTGTCAACGGGCAAACCTAGTCTTTTTATAATACTCAATCGTTCATGGGTGATTATTCTTCTATTGCTCTGTTACTAGGAAGTCAGTATCCTTCCACTTCCATTAGTCGGTGGATACTTGTTCAATCCATGATCTAGGCGATCTTTAATAACAACTAGAAAACTTTACTTTGACCTCCTTCCATATTCAAATGGTTGAAGCCAACAGGATTTCAGGCTTGCTGTGATCAATGGGTGGAGTTACTTGGACCTGTGTGGGTTTGCTTCAGCGCTGCTGAACTGGTACCCAGGTACTCAGGAAGACAACAGGATTTCGATAGAATATTGTTTCTTCTTCTTCTTCTTCTTCTTTTCCTGAAAAATATTTAAATGACCAGCGGTGGTGTACAGTATCAGTGAAATTAAAGAAAAGGGTGGAACACGAGCATAGGCAAACAAATTTAGTGTTACCGTGGAGGAGATGCATTAATTATCTAGTCTTTTAGAGCATCCACAGTGGTTTGCTATATGCTAAAGATAGTATTTAGAAATAGCAATAGCAATAGAAATAGGACGCTGCAATCGTCCAAATCTTAAAATTAAAAACGACGGATGAACATCATCCGTTTTTGTATTTTATTTTATTTTAATTTTTTTAATAGTTATTCGGTGATTTTAAACCCAAAAATAATAAATAAATAAATAAATAAGTCAAAACCATACCAAATGGATGAAGATTATCTGTTTGGTTAGTTTTGACAATTTTTTTGTTTTTTTTTGTTTAAAAATATAAAAAAATCAAAAAATAATATAAAAAAAAGTCAAAAACTGACCAAACGGATGATCTTCATCCGTTTTGGTATGGTTTTGACTTTTTTATTATTATTTTTTTAAATCACAAAATAATCAAAAAAAATAAAATAGAACACCAAAACGGATGAACATCATCTGTTTGGGTTTTTTTCAATGATTATTTTTTTTGAAAAAATTATTTTGGACGACAGACAGAGTTTCTTCACCCGTCTATCGTTTTTTTATTTTTTTATTTTCCTAGACGGATGATCTTCATCTGTCACTACCCTCAAACGGATGAACATCCTCCGTGCCCTATATTTAGCAATCGTCTAAAACGGCTCCTAACTTTAGTTTTAGACTTCTAACTTTAGCATTCTACTGTACATTCCTATTCTAAATTTTGAGTTTTTAGCGAACGACTACATGGTGTTTTCCTAAAGCTATTTCTAATTTTTGAGTATTTAGCAAACGACTGTGGATGCTGTTACGCACAATGTTATCCTTCAATTATTCTTGAATGTTCAGTGTGACCCCAAAGCCATGGGAGACATTGTTGGAGGAGATCAAAGAAGGGAACAAGAGAACACAGTGGAAGGACAGAGAATCATATGCTTATTGGACAAATGGTCAACTGAAAACCACAAATGGTCAACTGAACAGTGAACTTTAAAATAAGAACTTCTCCAAGATCTGTTGAGAAGCAAAGTGCCCCAAAGACAGTAAAACCCTTTGCAAATCCTACCACTCCACCAAAGTAAACGGCTTCTGAATCAACATAGAAGTCTTCTTGAGTAAGGACTTCAAATTTTGGAAACTCATAACATATGCATTTCTTATGCAGTGGAGTACTATAGGGATTGAGATATCCAGCATAAAATGATGGGTCCAGCAGATGATGAAGCTCATTCATCCTATATAAATATTGTTGTTATACAATAAGTTCAGCTGAATTATATAAGACAGTAGTAATATTCAAGAGGAATTTCACCTGAAAGCTGGTTATTTGATAGATCAAGATTCAAGATATTCTAGCTGTTGGACATTACCGATATACTTAAGGATCCTTCAAGTCTATTGATATAATTCGCTGAAAAGTTCAAACTCAAAAGCTGAATAAGAGACATCACTTCAACAGGGATTGGTCCTGAAAAATTATCTCCTGAAAGATCTGAGGACACTACCATAGGAAGACTGCTGCTATATTCGAGACCCCTCCTTTAGTGGCCACCAACAGGATCCCCTCATAAACTGGACCAAGGTCAGAAGCTAGAAGGTTTTAATTTGACGGCAGATTCAAGATTTACAAAGGAGGTGCATGGCATGTAAGTGAGAAGTATATACTCGATTTTGACTCCCTTATATTGTTCATCAATAGTCGCTTCCAAGACTTCCTCAGAAATGTGGTTATTGCCCGGAAAGCAATACTTGCCTATTGGCAAGAACGATAAGTTGGGCAATTCCCATCAAGATCAGGCAGCAATTCATTACTTTTGCAATTCACATTGACTCATGACAATTATTACTTTCGAAACTGACAACAAGCGCAAGCTATAGGAAAGGCAGGAAGCATCTTCGTTCAAGAACATTCTACTGCATACTTCACCAACTCGATGAATATTCAAAGCTGCAGCAGAAATGAAAAAGTATACCGGAAAATGCCAATCGGACTCTGCTTAGAATCCAGGGCTTGCCAACTGCAAAGCCGAAGGGAGGATGAGGGAATACATGGAGTCCAGGTCTCCTCGAGATTCGGAGCCATGTCTGATGTCAATCGTTCAGTTCTCATGAACCCAAAGAGCCTGGAAAGACAAGAACAGAGTATAGTTGAAGCAGAGAAATTAGGAGGAGTCAGAAACTCTATTTCTTAAATATTGGCAAAGCCTAGTTAAAATCTTAAATCTTCGGCCACATCTCTCTATTTTTATCACAAGGCTAAAGATGAGGACCATTTTTATATAAGTTTCACTCATGAGTCACAATTATGAATTAATGATACAATTACATTGCACAGCGAGGTTCTTCATATAGAATAATATAATTCCAATTCTGACACGTCCGATAGTGAAATCAGGGGACGAAGCCAGATTCCTGGCTTCGTCCCCTGGAATCTTGACGTGTGCAATGTAATTATAGAGAATTACATTGGAGGTGACACTATCGGACGTGCATCGAACACTGTTGTTCGTGCATCGAACCTGTAGTATGGGATGCAGTAGTACGTGCACTAAATTAGGAGAAATGACACTCTAATGAACATCAATTGACATGTATATATATATATATACTTGATTAAGACCATTGTTATTAGTACCAGAAATTGTCCCCCCCCCCCCCCCCCCCCCCCCCCCCCCCCAAACAACAACAACTAATAATAATAATAATTGATATCATTTTGCATTGTTCATCCATATGAAGAGGAGGGGGAGGCTGCCGGGTTGGTTGGTTTCTTTCTTTCTTTCTTTCTTTCATTCTTTTCTTCCTTTTAAGTAATAAACTGTAGATTTGGAGGGAGGTAGGGGTTTTTGTAAAAATATTGAGGGCTAAAAGGGTGAAAATTTTAAAAACTAGGGGGTTTTCTGTAAAATTGGGGGTGCACCTGCCCCTTCATAGCTCCGTGCCTGAGTGCCACCATGCACAAATCTTTCTGATTCTGATAGTTTCAAAATCTAATGTACTCTTTACTGACAAAGGTTGATATTGTTATTAGTTATTCATTATTTTTTATTTTTGATAACCCATTATTAGTTATTCCATAGATTCCCATCTCTTATGTTAACAAAAGATTTAAAAAAAAGTTAAGTTGCCTTTTTTTTTTTTGAAAATAAAATGACCTAGGTCATCTGTTTCATTAATGATAGATTAAAGAAACATAGAGTACCATCATTACAAAAAGTCCCTACTCCCATCTAATACAAAACAAAGTTCCACACCAAATGAAAGAAGTTACAACAATGATAACATAAATATTCTTCCAAAATATCCGAGATGCAAGGCCTGCTTTCTCCCAGTTGTAGCTAATACCCTCTCGGTCTTGATCCTTCATCATCTACTGTGCTCCTTCCTGCCTCGGTTTCTTCCATGGTCCTCCTTAACCTGTCCAAGCCTCTGTTAGAACTAGCATTTTATGAAGTAACATATGAAAAGAACATCTAGTATTACGGAAGCAGAATTCATTCCTATCTAGCCATAAACTCCATAAAATAGCCCCAACTGTACTATCCCAAAGATCCCTATGTTCTATGTTGATGTGTTTTGTTCGCCAGGTCCCCCACAGATCCTCGATGCAGCTCGGAATTGTGGTCGTGTGAAAGCCTAGTCTCATGATCTCCCAAACCAACCTAGCTCTAGGGCATATGAGGAAAATATGAGTAAGGAAAAGTTTTTTTTTTTTGAGGAAAATGTGGAGTCTAGCCACCCTGTTTCATTAATAAGAGATTAATAAAACAAACTCAGGGTACTGAGCATACTACAAAAAACCTACAAACATAACATAATAACATGCACTCCTCCCCAAACATGCGAGGAGGGATCAAAAGTAACCTAGTAAGCAGAAGGGAAATACAACATAGCCCCCCCCAACAAGGCCCTGGGGGGTGGGCATCCCTGATCAGTGTTGGCTGCACAAACTGTCAATCGATCGTCGGACCGATCTCAATCTCCTCGTCATCAAACTCCTGAACCTGGAAAACGCTCGCTATCCGTCTTCTGGGACCTGCTGTGGCCACAATAGCCCAAAAAAAATAAGATGCATAGTGTGAGTCAAGTTGCCAGAAATACTATTGCAAGTTCCACGAAAGTAACGGTTATTTCTGTCTAGCCAAAGAACCCAAGTCACTACGGCAATAGCAATATACCATGCTTCTCTCATGGCGCCCCTCTTTAACCCGGATTTGGGACCCACCCACAACTCCTCGTAAACAGTAGGGTATTGTGATGTCCCTAGGGCAGCGAGGACCTCTATGAGGACCGCTTTGCTCCTAGGGCACTGTAGAAATAGATGGTCTCTCGACTCCAGAGTCGCGAGGCAAAACCCGCATTGGGTATCCACATTAGGCTGGCACTTGGCAAGATTTTTCCTGGTCAGGATTGCATCATTCAGAACCAACCATAGGAAAGCTTTGATTTTAAGCGGGGCTTTTGTTCTCCAAATGACAGCCGACCACGTTGGTGTACAATCTCTATAGTGAATGCGATTGTATATGGAGCGAACCGTGAACTTCTCGTTTTTCTCCCAACCCCAAGATTTCTTGTCAGGGCCCTGAGCGCACACAATGCCGGTGGTGGAGATGAGGTCGAGGAGTTCCGTTAGTCTAAGCTGGGAGCCTGAATCAAGCTCTTGTTTGAACTTTGGTTTCCAGGTGCCCCTCTTCCAGGTTGAGGCCACCGTGCAGTGTGGGTGTGATGCCAAGTCAAATAAGTCTGGAAACAGGTTCCCGAGCGGGTGATCCGAACACCATTTGTCCCACCAGAACCTGGTAAGTCTGCCGTTGCCAACCACTGACTGTACGCAAGTAGTGAAGGGTTCATAGGCCTTAGCGATGCCTTTCCAGAACCAGGAGACCCGGGGGCTTATCTTGAAGCCTAGGTTCCTTGTGCCATTTTCATGCATATATCCCTGCACGAATTGTTGCCACCCTTCTCCGTTAAGATGGAAGACTTTCCACCACCATTTGCCCAGCAGAGTCAGGTTCATGTCTCGAAGGTCGATAATGCCTAGTCCTCAATGTTTCTTTTTCATACAGGCCTTCTCCCATCTGATGAGGTGGTACCCCCCTCGTTCTGTGTCTGTCCCTTTCCAAAGGAAGCGTTTACGCGTACAGTCGATTCTTTGAATAACCCATTGCGGCATTTCGAAAAAGGAGATGTAATAAGTAGGTAAGTTTGACAGCACGGCATTAATAAGCGTCACTCTCCCCCCCAGGGATAGCGCTTTGCCCTTCCATCCTGTTAGCCGTCTGTCGACCCGATCGATGATAGGAAGCCAGTCTGCCTTCTTGAGTTTCCCGGGTCTAAGTGGTAACCCTAAGTACCGGATGGAAAAACTGTCAATGGTGCAGTTGAGGATTGTGGCGTGATCCAAAGCCTCTTCCGCAGTTAGGACCATGGGAATGAGAGTACTTTTGTGGTAATTAACCCTAAGGCCTGACCAGGCTTGAAAACAGTACAGAATATCCTTGAAGACGGTGGTCTCCCCTAGGTTGCCATTGCCAAAGAGAAGTGTGTCGTCTGCGTATTGGAGGATAGAGCACCCCTGTCGATTTGTGCCTTCGGCAACTGGCTTAACCCAACTCGCTCTACCGCATTTCGACATCATTGAGCGGAGGACGTCAGCTACGATTGTGAAGAGGAGCGGAGAAAGCGGATCACCTTGTCTGAGGCCCCGTTTGCAAGGTAATTGATGTCCTGCAACCCCGTTGACCAGGATCGACAACCTACTGGTGGTAAGGCAAGTGTGCATCCATCTAATCCATCTCTCCCCAAAGCCTTTTCCCACCAACGCTTCAAACAGGCAGTCCCATTCCACGGAGTCATAGGCTTTCTCAAAGTCCAGCTTCAAGAGGTAGCTCTTTGAGTTGACCGTGTTACAGTGATGGATCGTTTCCTCGGCTGTTGCCATACTGTCTTGTATGCACTGACCTTTGATGAATCCCGTCTGATCTTGGCTGATGAGGTCATCCATCACCTTTCCTAGCCTGTTGGCAAACGTCTTGGTAATGATCTTAACCGAACAGTTGAGGAGGCTAATGGGGCGATAGTCTCCGACTCGTCGTGAGTCCTCTTTCTTTGGGATCAGAACTACTTCAGCAGAGTTAAATCTCCCGAGCTTTAGATTATGTTCGTGGAAGTCTGCAAACATCTTCAGGAGATCGTCTTTGATCTCTTCCCAGAAGATCTGATAAAAAAAGATCGGGAACCCATCTGGCCCGGAGGCTTTATCATTGCCCATTTGCCGGATCGCCTCCCAAACCTCTTTCTCAGTGAAGGGGATTTCAAGAGATTGTAACCTTGAGCTTTGATGTTCCGGTTGACCTTGCCAGAAGTCAGGTCGATATGGGACCCTCATTTCGGCCTTTTGGTCGAAGAGACGCTTGTAATGAGATTGGAAAGCCAGCTTAATGGCGTAGTCATCTTGCACCATCCCGGAATCCGTGTGGATAGAATGAATAAGGTTGGACCGCCGTCGAGCACTGGCCACCCGGTGGAAGAATGCAGTGTTCGCGTCTCCCTCTTTGAGCCACGAAACTCTAGATCTTTGTCGCCACTTCATTTCCTCCATCCTGTATAGCTGATCGATTTCCTGTCTGAGCTGCAACAGTCTATTCCGCTCTTCCTGTAGCAGGTCCCTAGTCTTTTCAGTTTTTTCCAGCTCCTCAATACCATCCAGAAGGGACTCCTTGGTTTGCCAGATTAGAGTAAGGAAAAGTTTAAGTTGCCTTACTGACCGGGCATTGCAAAATGAGAAATCCAAAAGAACCAATGAGAGACATCCATTGATCCACTGGAAACAGAATCTCATATATAATGCAGATGCCTTTTAAAGCAAATTAAAATTTGGTGAAAATTATATGCTTTGAAAAACGGATGAGGTGGCCAATGGTGGTATTGTTATGCTTGCAAGAATAATTGGGACATTAATTCTGATTATTCTATTATATGTAATATAATGAGGTTTTCATTTAGCATTAAATTTTGTATTAACTAGTGAATTTTGTATGCACTTGTCAATGAAAATTCAAGTGCAAAATCATATATGCATTAATTAGTTTATTTTTTATCATTAGAATTTTCAAACTTTACCTTTTTTAAGTGAGAAGTGATAAAAAGAGCATCTGAATTTAATGCTAAACAAGTGCCCAAAAAGTGCACTAATTGATTAGAATTTAATGGTAAACGTATTATATAATAAGAGAAAATGCGAATGGACTGATTCTTCTCTTCTCTCTCTGCTCAAATATGGATCCTTTTCTCCATCTTCAAAACAACAAAAAGACCAAGTCCAAAAGGTTACTCTCTAAATTCTTTCACAAAGGAAAACATGATCACTTGAACAAAACTGCATATATGGAGTATTGGGTGTCGGTGAAGAGTGCCTCCTCGCTGTGGAAAGTGAGGGTTATCTTCTTTGTTCTCCTCATTGTAGTTGTACTTCTATCATCTTACTGGATCGCTACTTCTGTAAGTGAACTTACCCTGAAACTACTCCATATACTACTTGTGAAAGTTGCAAATTAATTTCGTTTCATGTTACAAGTTGTTTTAAAGGTTTCGGTTATTGAAATCAAAAGAAAGTTGCTTGCATGCAAGTTTCTTTTAACTTCACACTTTGCATGTATGCTATTATATGTTTCTCATCTTCTCAAGGCTTTGGAATTTTGTATAGATTTGTTTGTTTATTATTATTGTTATGATACAACAAGGCTTTATACAGACCACAGAAATGAAAATAAGACTAAAAATGAAAAGTGTACAAATATATTTTTTGGAAAATTTGCAAAGGTGGGGAAAGGAGATGAGCATTTACACTCCTGGTATCTAAAAATTTGTTACTGATTACTTTAAATTGAGAAAATAAATGGAATAATATACTAAATATAAGAAACTTTTTAATATATTTTAGCCATTTTTCACTTTATAAAAATCGTTTTTCCCCTTAAAATTCTTTGGCTTCTCTCATAATAAATAACTTACTGCCTTCTTTTTTTTTCACTTGTATCCACAAATTCTAGGTATAGTGTCAGCCATGAGAGACAGATTAGTTAATTAACTTGTTTTTGCTAATCAGATGAGTTAATTAATGATTTCATCTTTTCTAAATAAACCCACTTAAACTTGGCCTGACAAGTTACATATGCAACTCGCATTTTAAAAGAATGTATGCACAAAATAGCATCACTTATAATAAGTATGTAAGCATATGTGATATTTACATACTTATTATAATAAGCATATATGTCTAATAGCTTTTATTAAAACAAAATAAAATAATAAATTAAAACAAAAATACTTCACCCTCTGAAAGTGGCAAATAATGAGCAAAGTCGATTCTATTAATTAGTAATGAGATTGGCTATAGGTGCAATGCATTTTAAAATCATGCTAAAGATATAATCCTTTTATCTGCAATGAGCAAATGACACCTCAGGATCCTAAATAATATGCATTGTAAGCCTGTAACTATAAGAACAAGAATCTATGCTTCAAACCTGAGTAATTCAGTTTAAAAGTAGAACTTTGAAAAGAAAAGAAAAAAAATCTGACCTCAGCAAGTTCTGCCGACAATTGAGGTTCTGTTTGTGACCAACCAATCGCTGCTTTCCGATTAGTATACTTTGCAGACTATATTCAAGAAAGTGAAAGTCACGTGGGAATTATAAGCTACGAATTAAGGGAATGACTCGACATCATGAACTTAATATTTTTCAGTAAAATGTAGGGGAAATGTTTAACCTCTTTCACTAAAAGTGAAATAACATATTCACTAAAAATAAATCAATATGATGGTTTAAATTGTAAAATATGTGCAATAATCAATGATACAATTAATACCTAGTAGATCGGGAAACGAGTATAAAATCACTTGTTAAGAATCTGACATACATTTACCATACATGAAGATTTTCTGTATAATTTATCTTAATGAACATTTCAAGAATATAAATGCATATATAGATAAGTAGATACAAGTTGTTATATTATAGAAAATACATGCAGTTTAATTTTGCTTAAGGGTCCTGTCTACACTGATGCATGAGCCAATGGGCAATTGACTGCAAAACTATATAGTATATATCTAAGGTTCACACTACTGTGTATTTCTACTGCTATATCTTCAAGAAAATACACAAATGGATGAGAATCATGTGTACTGCACTCTAGTAAAAGAACTACTTACCGAAGGTTTGCTTGATCCTTGGCATTTGTTGCAGTCCGGAAGCAGAATCAACATCTTCACCTCCCTAATCTCCTCACCACAACACCTACCCCTCCGTTCGGCCACCATCCATCTCCACTGCCTTCAAAACCTCACAAAATTTCAATGTCCCTCCTCTAAACCCTTAATCTCAAACAGAACCCTAACACCAACCCTTCTTCCCCTCCCTCCCTCCTGCCCATCCTACTTCCGCTGGATCCACGAGGACCTCCGTCACTGGCGCTCCACCGGCATCACAAAAGAAACCCTAGAAACTGCCAAGAATGAGACTGCAGCATTCAGACTCGTTGTGATTGATGGGCGAGCTTATATGGAGCAGTACCTTGAATTTTGGCAATCGAGAGGTTCACTTACATTGTGGGGGATTCTTCAGCTGTTGAACCGATACCCAGGTAGGGTACGGGATTTCGATATAATGTTCAACTTGGAAGATAAGCCAAAGGTGCGGGCGGCAAATTACGAGGGGAAGAACCAGACACCACCTCCGCTGTTTAGATACTGCAAAGACGATGCTACTGTGGATATAGTGTTCCCGGACTGGTCCTTCTGGGGTTGGTATGTACGTTGATCTTTTACTGTGTTGGGTAGGACTGCAGAGTTGAAGTAGTATTAGAATTTTTGCACATGCAATCAGGGCCAGAAGCGTTCACATCATAAGGTGGGCAATTGTCTGATACAGAAAAATATTTAAATAGTACTTCTAATTTAGATAACTTTAGTTAGGTCTTTTCATTTACCCACCTTAGTTTGATTGATCTTTAGCTAACTATAAACTTGCCCTCTTTCCTCCAAATCAAAAGGACACAAACATGACAAGGACTCACTGCCATATAACCACTAGTACATGTCAAATTTTGCATCAAAAGAAAGACCAAACAATTGTATGTAACTCGATGGCTAAATTTTTAAAAACAAACCCTCAACTTTGGGGCTCGTTTAATTGACACTCGCTCAAATTTTTATATCAGAAACATCCTTCAACTTCCATTTTCATGTTGACCACCAATTCTTGGCTCACCATTTTCACTTTAGCACAATATCCATTGGTGCCCCAACTGGCAAGTGAAAATGGAAGTTGAAGGGGGTTATTTTAAATTTTAAAAAAAATTAGTGGTTACAGGGCCCAAACTTGAGGGGTTACTTTAAAGTATAGCCTAACTTGATCGTAAGCTTCCTGTATGTAATTATATTCCATCCTTTTAGTGTTAATTGTTATTATGTGAACTATTGAATTAGTTTGTGTTAAGCCAATGTGAGCATTGCTCTAAACTAAATTTCTTCTTTAGGTTTTCAAAATTCAATTTATCTCCTATCAAACAATATCTTACCTTTTTTTGGAACTATGTATATATACTGCAAGAAAAAAATTAATAGTATTACAGTAGTTATTTCTTCCTAACCTTGAATGCACTCCTGATAAAGGACAAGCAAGTTCTAAGAGAATTTGTTTCTCCATTAAATTTTATGATTGAGGTAGAATAGAAAATCACTGTGCAGTTTCGCTCACTTCAGAGAAGAAAAAAACTGGCTATGCCACTGCATGCAATGCAAGGTTATGAAAATATAGAAGTATAATAAGCATATAGATAAGAGGTTCGTTATAAAGTAGTTATTCTTTTTTATTTCACTGGTTTTTGGAAATAAATTTTTATGAATAATTGGATCTATTTGAATGTATTTTGTATGGGGATGTTTGCAAATAGACTACCAAAGACAGCCACTTTCTTTTGTGTTAGACTACCAAAGACAGCCACTTTAAGGTATTATAGGTTCTTTTAAGCATACACACTTAGTTTTATTTAATAGAATTAATAATTATCGAGAGTTTAATATATTTAATTCTTAGGTATGCTGCACACATGCTTTTCTCTGTTGTAGTTCTTGCTATTGAGTATGCACATATGGGAAGTTTGGGAAATGATCATCCTCTTAATCTCTTCATATAATAGTTCCAGTTTGTTACTTAATCTCTTCATCAAATCTACAAGCTTCTCAGCACCTTGATGCACATGAGACAAAAATTATGCCATTCGTCATGGGCACTCCTTTGGAATTATACAAGTATAAGATAAGTTTACATATTTTTGATTGAATAAAAAACATATATGCTTCTGAATCATCCATGAATCACCAGATAATTAGGCAGAGAGAGACATCTATAGCCTAGTAGCTACTGTTTAATTACTTAGAAGAGTATAAACAAAGGGACTTTGACTATGATGATGGAATGGGAATATTATAAGTACAGCATATGGAAATAAAAAATATAAAAAGTATTAGTACTTCTTTTACTCACGCCAAATGTGATGTAAAACGTAATCTTAAATAGAGAATTTCCAAGATTTTTAAAGGACTAATTTTACCAACATGTAATGCGGTTCAAGTTAGAAATCAAAACAATTAATCGGTTCAATGGATTTTCAGGAATTGAAATAGTTTAACAAGCCCAATTAAAAGTTCAATCCTATCAATCGACAATAATACTTAATCGTACTTAGCATGTAAGATATTCAATAGAGGTTTGTATACTAATCGGCAAGCAGAACGCACACACTCAATATTTGTGGACGACAGATAAGATAATATCATAGAGATGATAAAGTAGTATAACACAAATATTTGAAAAGTGGAAAGAGTTTACCGGGATTCAAAGCCAATCGCGTAAGAGCCCAGAGGGCTGCAGTGGTCGATGCTAGTCGCAGTCGATGGCTGCAGTGGTGCACAGGGGCGAGGCTGGTGCTCGGGTTTGCTGGCGTTGGAGGGAAGCGGGGTGTGAGCGACGAGGGTGGTCGAAAGTGAAGGTGAGGGCGATCGAAGGTGCTGGCGGCGCGGGGTTGGGTCGACGGAGGCGAACAGGAAGACGAAAGGGGGAGTCGGGGTAGGGAAGGACGAAGGTGAGGGTGAGGGGCGAGTGGGTTGATGGCGGTGGTGGTCGAAGATGGTGAGGAAGAGTGGGTTGGTCGGGAGTTGAAGGAAGAAGAAGGAAAGAGAAGGGGATTAGGGTTTGGGTTTTATTTGAGAAATTTCTTTTTGGATTTGGGGGTAAATTTAGAGTTTATTACAAACCCTAAAATTGGATCTCAACTGTATCACACAAAAAGAGAGATGAAGCAAAACTCATCACAATAAATTTTTTTATATCAAAAATAGCATAACTTCTCATTAACCTCAAGGTCCATATATAGGTTCCAAACAAATCTTCATACAAATCTCAAAATATTCTAAAATCTCAGAAATATTCTAATGCGTAAAAAAAAGATTACATATGGCTATAATTGCCAAAAACAAATATGGTACTGAAATAAAATCCTAAGCTAATGAAGCATTTGTCCTAGACGATGTCTGCACTAATAGAAATGCCCAAATCGTCTTGAACCGATGTCCTCATCAAAATGTCAAAGCATCCATGATCCGTCTTCTCAAATATGTTTAAAATTGTGCAATAGGCCTGAGATCAACATAAAGCCATGGGTGACACTAGTGGAGGAGATCAAAGAAGGGAACAAAAGAACAAAGTGGAAGCATAGAGACCCACATGCTTATTGGAAGGGAAACCCATTTGTTTCTGAAACTAGGCATGATCTCATGAGGTGTGGCAAAGACAAAAACTGGAACGCTAGGCTTTTTGTGCAGGTTCAATAATTGAATTTTCTGTAGCTCATATTCATCAGTTTGTCATTTATGATTCATAATATACTCTAAAGAATTACACACTAACTGTTTATACAATTGAACACTACAGAATTGGACCAAAGAGATCGAAAAGGGATTCAAAACATCAGATTTGGCCAGCCAGTGCACCCACAGGTAATTGATTATCAATCAACTCATCAAGGTTGTCATTCATGCATACACATGTTCTGCATGTGAATTTCTTCTTCATATGCACATATTTGAAATTAGTGAGACATTCTCAAATACCTCGAGCTTAACAATGTTTACCAATTCCGAATGTGTGAATTGCAATGATGTTTCTTCTTTTGTTTTTACAAAAAGAATTAAAAGCCTCAGTGTGTTCACTAATTTCATGTATGTGCATGGAATTGTAGTATGGACTAAATAGGAGAGGTCAAAGTTCTAAAAAGAAAGGAGGGGAGGACAAGTGCAAATGCAAACAGATTTAGTGATAGTAGAAAAGAGATAATACTGTCTAGTCTCATGCAACATGCATTGCACGTGAGATGATGTCATCATGTCAGCCTCATAGAATCGATTATGTTGGAACAGATTCAAGATTTATGTAGAAGGGCAGGCATGGTCAGTGAGTGAGAAATACATACTTGCTTGCGACTCGCCTACATTGTTCATCAATACTCCATTCCAAGACTTTGTCAGCAGGGGCTTAATGCCTGGACACCACTACATACCAATCAGCGACAAGGACAAGTGCAAGTCGATTCAGGCAGCAGTTGAATGGGGTAATTCACATCAGGATCAGGTACAAAATTCGTTATTTCTGCAACAACAAAACAAAAAATGTTTCTTATCAAATTATGCTTGACAGTTCAAATGTATCATCTCGCTAGACACATAAACAAAAACCACTTTTTGTAACTGCAACTTTTAGTATATGTTGGACCAAGAAAAATATAAAGGAATGAAGAAAATAAGCCAAAACTGCAGTTGTTCCAAACTACATTCTTTTCCAACAGAGATGGAAAGTACAAATTTGATTAGAAACAAAAAATTTGAACAAATATTGCAGTTCTGTTTGTTCCAACCATTGATTACCAAAAGTGGTTATGAATACCTATGCAACTTTTCTGGCCTAAAATACACTAAAATCACAATCAACTCTGTAGTATTGGTTGATGTGATTATGGAAAACAGAGAACTATTCTAATTTCTGAAGACTTCAAAATTCTTAATTATTTTTAAAAAAAGCATTATTAAGGAAAGGAAAGGGAAAAAAAGTTCAACTAATGATTTGTAGTCTGTAGAACCTATACCACAATAACCAATTCTTACTACTGCTTCATGGTTTTCATTATAGTATGCTTTCAAAATGGTTCAGGCACAAGCCATAGGAAAAGCAGGAAGTAGCTTCATGCAAGAGGAGCAGAATATGGACTTCGTGTACGACTATATGTTTCACCTACTCAATGAATACTCAAAGCTGCTCAAATACAAACCAACCATACCTCAAAATGCCACCGAATTGTGTTTGGAATCCATGGCTTGCAAAGCCAGTGGGAGGTTGAAGGAATCCATGATGGAGTCCATGGTGAAGTTCCCTCATGATTCGGAGCCATGTGTGATGCCTCAGCCATTCAGTGCCAATGAGCTCAAAGTATTCCTGAACAGGAAAGCAGACTCCATAACTAAAGTGCAGATATAGGAATGAAAAAGTCAGAGACAGGGCCGGCCCTGGGCCTGTGCGACCTGTGCGGTCGCACAGGGCCCACGATCGCACAGGGCCCACCAATGAGAGGCCCGTGGACATCATATATAATTAATAGAGATTTTATTCCCTATTTTAGCACAAAAGTCAATTTGTTCGAGTGGTTAAGGAGACAGATTTTAAATCTAATGAGTGCCGGTTCGAGCCTTGTTGTTGATGATTTTTTGTTTCAATTATTAGTATTAAAATATCTAAAGAAGGCCAATTTTATTTCTTTCCGCACGAGGCTCTATAAATTTCGGGACCGGCCCTGGTCAGAGAATGTACAACAGTAGAGCATTGGAGATTTTTAGTTAGAGATTAGAACTGGAATACACACAGATTTTGATTACTTTTGGTTTATTGGAAAAAAAGAAGACCAGCAGGTTAATATTTTCTTTTTTTCCTTTTTAAAATATGGTGGTAATATTTTGATGCCAGCAAGTGTTTATTTATTTTTTATTTTTGTCTAAACTTTTTAGATTAGATGAAGTATCTGCAAATGCAAATCTTTTAGTTCAGTTTTGTTAATTTCTTTTAATAATTAGAGAATGTTAGTTTTGATCTAACATGTTTTGAGTTTCCTATAAAATGAAATAGGATTCTTTCTACTGACAGAAAAGGGAAAGTGTCAAGTACATCGATTTTAAGACGAAAGATAAACTATTCTGGAGCAACTTCGCAAAATAATTATTGCTTCAACTAAACAACCTAAGAGATCTATGGTAGTAAACAAGTCCCCTCTAAGGTACATGTGATACGACCCACCTATCCTAAATCAATGACATGTCAATTGTCAAAATAGTATCCAGTTTTAGAATCTGTTACTAATACATCACATGGATACTCAATAGACCAAATTTTGGCATAGTTAACAATAGTTTACATAGATGATTTTAAACCACATTCACACCAAGCGGATAGTTAGTTTCACAACCATTTGCAAGTTGGAACTAGCCGAGTTCACTACTAGTAAAACAAACTGGAACAGACAAATGTATAAAGTATAACTTGAGGACATATTCATGCACTTAACATGGAAGAGCCATCATGATGAGGGCATCGGCTCTGCTTTGTTTTATTTTAAGATTTAGCCCTATGTAATAGTTTTGCAATTTGCACCCTTTATTTTATATATTAGAATATTTTGGAGATTTGTATTGAGATTTGTTTTGAGCCAATATATAGGCCTTGAAAATAATGAGAAAGTATGTTATTCTTGATTAAAAAAATTATTGTGTTGAGTTATTGCACTATTTTTTTTTTCTTGTGCGTGTGAAACCATAAGAAATTATTAGGGTTTGTGAAAAATCCTAAGAAAGTATTAGGGTTTGTGAGAAACTCTAATTACACCCCAAATTCCCAAATCTTTATTCAAACCCTAAACCCTAATTCCTAAATCTCCACCCAAACCCTAATCTACTCCTACAACCACTCTCTCCCTCTCTCTCTCCTTATTCTTCTTCTTCCTCTCCTTCTTGGGTGAATCCCGAAACCCAACACCCCAAGCCCCACCGATCCCCTCTCCAATCAACCACCCCGAACCCCCTTCTCTTCGCCGTCGTCGACTCCCCCGCCGCCCTCCTCTCCCCTTCCTGCATGCCTCCACACCCGACCACCGACTACCCCTAACACCAAACCCCATCGGGTTCCTCCATCGCCAACACCACCTTCAACCGCCCCGCCAGCACCACCGCTGTCGTCAACTCCCCGTAGACCACCAGTGACCACCTCTGAAGCCCTCTCATCACCACCTCTCCACTGCCATCTCGAGCGCCACCTCTAGCTCGCGACCTCCACCGCCAGCTCGCAGCCCGACCAACGAACGCATACTGCCAACAGGCACCGCCACAGCCCCTATCCGCGACCTCGGTAACTTCTTTCCTCTTCTCAATTATTTGGGATACTGCTTTATCATCTCTAGATTATTATCTGAATTTTTTTGTCGTCCACAAATATTGAGTGTGTGTGCTTTTACTTACCAATTAGCGTACGAATGCTTATTGAATATCTTACTTGCTAATCACACTTAGGTATATTTGTTGATTGTTAGGCTCGAACTTTAATTGAGTTTGTTAAAGTAATTCATATCTTGAAAATCCATAAAACCAATTATTAGTTTTAATTCCTCCCTTAATCTGCATTACATGCTTGTAAACTTAATCTTTGAAAACTCTTGAAAATTCTCTACTTAGAGTTAAGTTTACATCACATCACCTGGACATTCCCTTCCCATATGGCATCAATTCAAGTAAACTGCAGCTACCAAACAGTCATGCGGTCAATAATCTCAAAATAAGTATATCTCCAAGGCCTATCAGCAAAGTGCCCCAGAGAGAGTAAAAACCCATTGCAAAACCTACCACCCCACCAAAGTAAATCCAAGCAGCTTCTAATCATCATCAAAGCCCTACTCTGTAGAGCATCAGGTTTTGGATCTTCATCATCTGGGGCCTCTGTGCATTTCTTCGGCAAAGGATTACCACAGAGATCAAGGTTCCCAAAATAAATTGAAGGGTCCATAAGAGTTTGAAGCTGGTTTCCTGATGGAACTCTCCCAGATAAGTTGTTATACGATACATTCAAGTGACTTATATTAGACAACATCGAGATGCTCGAGGGAATTTCTCCAGCAAGCCGGTTTCTTGATAGATCAAGAGATTCTAGCTGTCACAGACCATCGATATGCTCAGGGATCCTTCGTGTCTAATAATTGCCCAATAAGTTCAAGCTTTGAAGCTGATTAAGAATCATGACTTCTTCAGGGATTCGTCCGGAAAAAATTGTTTTCTGAAAGGTCTAAGCTCACTACCAAAGAAAGAATGGTTCTATATTCCAGCTCCCTCCCTTTCATGACTACCATCAGGCTGCCCTGTATATTGCATTAAGGTTGATGTTCTTGTAATCTACAAGTACCTCGTGATAACCAAATGAAGTAACTTCTTTTATAGGTGTAACTATTTCTGTGTCTTGTGAAACCATGGCCGTCAAATTGGAAAGCCACTGAGGAATGGTGCCAGAGAGATTATTTTCAGCCAGGTCCAATACCTGAAGCTGTCCAAGGACTGCTAGCTGTTGTGGAATACTTCCCTTGAGCATATTAGATCGCAGGCGAAGCATTGTCAAAGAAGATAATCTCTCTCCTATCGAAGCGGGTATATTCCCTTTTAGTTTGTTCCCTCCAAGATCAAGAATGGACAATGCAGTGCAATCTTTCAAAGACGGGAATTCTCCATGAAGACTATTGTTGTTCAAAGACAATGGCTTCAGGGCAGTTTGAAAACCAAGCCACTGGAATATTGCCTGATAAGTTGTTGTTTGCCAAGTTAAGAGTAACAAAACTGTTTAAACGACTGGAGCACATTGGGATCTCACCAGACAAGAAATTGCTTGAAAGATCAAGAACTTCCAACTGCATCATTTGACAAATGGATGGGGGAAGGCGCCCACTCACAAGATTTCTTGAAAGAAGAAGGACATTCAATGTAAGGACTGCATTGTCCAGTACAAGATCGCCTGAAAAGGAATTATCAGAAAGATACAAAAAGCTCACTCCATTACCAATAGGAGGCAATGATCCATGAAATTGATTCTGCCTTAAATCAATGACTGTCATGTTTTGAAACAATGACAGTGGAAACTTCCCAATTATTTGGTTCCACGAGAGATTTAAGTAATAAACTCCTGTAAATAGGTTCCAAAACCAGTCAGGCATTGCATCGGAAATGCTTGTGTTGGATAAATTTATGGTTGAAAGCATTGACTGGGTTTTGACCCATGCTGGAAACCGTCCTAATATATAGGAGTCCAGATGAATATTTCTAAGCTGGAAACCTGGGTCCTAATATACTGGAGTCCAGATGAATATTTCTAAGCTGGAAACCTGGGTCCTAATATACTGGAGTCCAGATGAATATTTCTAAGCTGGAAACCTGGGTCTTAATATACAGGAGTCCAGATGAATATTTCTAAGCCGGAACCTGGGAATCCATTCAGAACTCAAGTTAAAAACCAAGGAATATGAAGAAAGCAATAACGCCTCTTCATATTGGAAATGTGAGCATTAGAAATAACACCTCCCAATGTGTTGGACCTGAGATCAAAACAAGAAGTTGTGAGAGCAGTCCGAAAGTTTCAGGAATGGGCCCTTACAATCTATTCCTACCCATATATAGATATCTTACCGATGACAGATGTCCAAGTGATTCGGGAATTGGTCCAGAAAGGGAGTTCGGCTCAAGATTAAGTTCTAGTAGATTCCTGAACATCCCAAACAAATTAGGCAGTTTTCCACTCAAATGATTCTCTTACAAGTTACAAATTCAACATCTGCAAGCTAGAAGCAGCACAACCTATCAAACCTTCAAATAAATTTGAAACATCTCCTGTGAGGTTACTATGTAAAAGATCTAAAGTACGCTAACTGCAGAGGTTTCCAATGCTAATGACTGGTGTCAATGACAGTATTGACTTGGAAGTTTAGCACCTGGAGGGAGGGCAGACTCCTAAAACCAGAGATTGGACAATGCAAACTATTATAACTGAGGTCAACATACACAAGGCTAGTTATATTGAAAAACCAATCAGGCACGAAAGAATTATTGATAAGATTCTAGCTCAGATCAAGGGTTGCCAGAGCCAGGGCCGACCCCCACCTTGAGGCAGGTAAGGCGGCCGCCTCAGGCCCCCAGATTTTTTGCAATTTTAGGGGCCCCAAATTTGTATTCTCCTTGTAAATATAGACATGTATTTTGCGCGTAAAAAAATTATATTGATATTAGGGGCCCCAAAAAATAACTATTTGGGCATTTTGCCTCAGGTCCCACGGGAACTGAGGGCCGGCCCTGCCAGAGATGAGAGGTTGACAAAAGGCATAAAGCTTGGGATGCTCTGAATACCACAACCAAACAGGTGAAATACTATTAGAGAAGAAAGCCTATTTACAGCACTGAAAACATCTGTTTTAAGCGTAACGCCGACATGTCAAGATACTGCAAAGAAGAAAGGTACCAAAGCCGGTCAAGATTATCAACTACAAAAACTGTGTCCGGATTATAAAAACAATTGAGATCAAGATACCCTCATCTTGAGTTTCACTCTTTAGAATTTCTAGAGAGAGAAGCTCCTCTCAAAACCCAAAAAGAAAAGAGAGCAAGCCAGGTGATTTCCGATCGGGGGAGGGGAGAGGACTCCTCCCCCCTATCCCGCCACTGAAACGATGGTGAGGTCGTTAGGCATCGACGAGGGTTCGGCTCGGTGTCTTGGAGGTGGGACGAAGGTTGGCATCGAGGGCGGACGAGGTGCCGCCAAGAGACATCGGGTGCGGGACTGCCTGCCGGTGAGCACGGTGGTAGTCCATGCGATGGGAGGTTGTATGGCGGGGGTTGGCGACTGGTGTTGGGGCAGGCGCATTGGGGGCGTTCGTCGATCGGTCGCCCTCATCGGGGGCTAGCGTCGGGGTTGGCAGTGTTGGACTGGCATCGGGGTGGCAGCATCGGGACTGTGGTTGGAAAGGTGTGGGTGTCGTCGCCGGGGCTGGCATCGGCGTGGAGGGTCAGAAGGGGCTCTCATGGATGCTGTTTGCTGGCGAAGCTGAGGTGATCGGTGACCACGGTGGGGGGATGGGTGATGTCGAGGAGGGAGGGGGAATTTGGGGGGAATTTGATTTTTGAATTTCGAAATTGTGTTTGAAATTCAAAATTCGATTTGGGAGGGCGGCGGTAGGAGTAGATTCGAATTTCAAATCATTTTTTGAAATTTGAATCGAAATAGATTTCTTCCCTAATATCCAAATTACAACTGACTTATAATTAGCAGTAAAATGTATTCTAGTTGGTATGGGTGACGGTAGACAAACAATATTATAGTTTGGGCTCAACTTTGACCTATTCAGGTCAATATGAGGGATGTCTAAGATCTCTCTAATGTCAAAGGACTTGGAGGAGATGGTGGCATTTGAAGAGTCGTCAGGGGGTGACGACAACCTTCGTTGCGAGGTAGCGGTGAGAGTCAATGAGAGTCAAGCGAGGGGATGAGAACGAAGACTCAATCTGTACAAGGAGATGTCAGATTGGTGGAGTGCCTACGGTGTCTCTCATATGGTGCTTGAAGTTGATGTATGGGTCATTGCTGGAGGCGACGGAGGTATTGTTGCAAACGACGGCGAGGATAAACGGTGTACAAGCGAGGGACTGTGAGAGAATGAGATCAAATTGGCATGAAAAATTGGCGCTGGCGAGGTCGGCCGATCAGTAGGATTAGATTTTGCTGTATTTTTTGTCGGTGGTTGGGATGTATGAGTTTCAGGACTCAGCCTGTTGGGATCTGAATTTTATAAACCTTATTTTTTGTTAGATGTTTTGTTAAATTTTTTTAATGAAACGCGGGGGGCATTCAACCCACCGTTGATAATAAAAAAAAAACATTTGAGATCAAGATATTTAAGATTGGTGAGATTTCCAAGGTGATCCACACTTGATGAGCCAAAACCTGCGAAAGAGAGATTCAGATACCTCAATCTCACCATGGACCCAAAGAACTCCAGAACAACAGTGCGATTGAATTTGTTACCGCTCAAAGCTAGGTAACTCAGGTGCTTCAACTCACGCAAGGAAGAGCTAACCTCACTACCCAAATACCTAGCCTCTACAAGAAAATACGGGTTGCGCAAACTGAGTCTCCTAACGGGACCCCTCTAATTATCGCACCGAACACCCTCCCATTTGCAGCAATCTCGACCTTGCCAAGACGATAGAAGCTTTGCACTATCAAAGACTCGGATCCTTAAAATCCATCAGGGCTTGTCTCTCTCGCGGCCAGCAAGCCGCATTGCCTCCACTAAACTGAATGGCTATAATGCAAAGACCCAACGAAAGAATACCAAGACCCTCCATCACTGTTCGAAGTTACAGCATTAAGACAACGAAAAAATGCATTCAAAATGGACTGATGCATACCATTCCTTATACTAACAAGTAGGCATTCTTTATATCAGATTTATTTGTTGCTTGCAATTATACAGTTTCCTATTTTGTTTACTTACTAGTTCTCTGTACATACACAAATGTCATAAACGAGCATGGTTTTGTTTTGCATTCAGAGAATGTAATTGAAGAACGGCAGATGCTTTGAAATTCGGACTAAATCGCGAGAAAGAACAAACCTTGATCGAGTATCAAGAAATAATCTTTGGGTCAAACCGTCAAACAACTTATCGGCAGAATCGACAGAGATTCTGACGCCGTTGACTTGACGACGCCATCGACAGTTTGCTATGGTTGAGAGAAGGAAGTTGAAGGCGGAGATGGCGGAAGCTGACGGAGTCGGAGACGAGCTCCGTCGAGATTTTGGGGGTGGGGTGGGGTGGTTTAGATTTAGGGATTTAGGAATCTTTATGCATAAATGCATGTAATATGAGATAACTTGCACTCCTTCTGCGGTTGACTGATTCTCACATTTAGGTCAATTAAGAAACGATTTGCTTTTTAGGGCCACTAGCCAAACTATCTCTAATCTCTAATCTCTAATATTATAATGTGAGAGTTGGGATTGTCATTTGTCAACATACAAATCCGTACATTGCACGTGCTACTCCAACTCTCATTAACAAACAAATATAAAAAAAATCACCTACTTAAAACGTGCAACGCACGTGCAAAACTATTTTACAATATTTTTTTAATACTAAACATACACATATGTTGTACATATAATTCAAAATTCTACTTATAAACACGTGCATTGCAAGTACAAATTGTAGTTTTTCTTTTAAAATATTTTTACCAATTATGTGCAGCGCACGTCCAACTCCAAAACTATTTCTTAACACTTCAAACAGCTTTAGCTTTAACCATGTTAATGGTCCCACATTATTTGTTAATAGAGAATCAAAGTTGACTTACGTAAATTGTACGTAAAAATCCACCAACTCCTATCAAAACGTGCATCGCACGTGAAAAATACTAGTTTGCGTTAAACGCCAGTTGAAGAAAATCTTACAAAAACAACCCTACCTTTAAAGATATTTATACTGCATAAAAACAAAAAATTTGCATAACTCACTACCTAAGTTAAAAACTGGATATTTCACAGAAAAGAAAGAAATTAAGGTTAAAAAAACTCCCAAAATTTAAAATTAGATACATTGATAGAAGATTAACAGAAATGAAACATATAACTGATAGGGAAATATGAGAATATTTGTTAATAATAAGTAAAATAGCTAAAAATTTGCCTAAGGAAATACAAAAAGAGATAGCATACAAGGTATTAGATTATAGAAATGAAGAAACAAGCTGATATTACCAACACCTACTAGCATACAAAATATTAGGCTAAGTATGGCCAGCGAAGCAGTAGGATTAGGTCCAAACATAGGAAGAGAAATTTATATGATAAATATACAAGAATTGGAAGAAGATTGCAATGGTCCTGAGTTTGTAGGAGTTATAAGAAAAGATTTAAAAATCATAAATAAGAATATAAAAGAACTAGTTAGATATATAACTGATGACACAGAGAAAGAATTAGGCATAACTGAAGAAGGCATGAAGGAAAAGCTATAACAAAACTTAATATAAATATTTTAGAAATAGAAGATTTAATGGCAAATCCCAATTCAATGGAAGTTGATGAAGCCTTAAAAAATCTGGATATAACGAATGAAGAAATAAAAATATATCAAGATAAAGAAAAGATTATAGCAAAACCTACAGAAATTCAAAGTGACATGTACGAAATCTTAAGACCACCACCTAACAAAATACTTTACCAATTGCCATGGAAATGACAAAACACAAAAAATAATAAATTAGGAAAAGACAAAGAAAAAGAAACCCCAAAATATGAACCTAGAGAACACTATGAAAAAGGAATAGCAAGAAATGGAGAGTTACTGGATCTGGACTGCGTAAAAGACGTAAATAGAACAATAGAATAATGGGTAAAGGTCTTACTAATAGTAGGATTTAGACAAAATCTTTCAAAAACCGCATTTGAGAAATTTATAGAAGTCACCTTCATAGGAGTAGTAGTAAAATGGTGGAATGGACTAAAGGAAGAAGAAAGAAATACTATAAGAAAATCAAGACCAATTAATGCTAATGGAACTGAAGAAACCTCAACACAACGAACCTTAGGCTTGAAAGAAATAACTACAAATCAAGAAATAGCAATAAGAACAAAATTCAGTGTCTACGATAAAGGAGAAAAACACAATATATACAAAAAGAATCAAGCAAGATACTATGTAACTTAGAAATATGCGACATGTGTTATTTTGACAACTATGCTTATGAATTTCGGGAATAATTTTAAGATAGTTATTATACAAAAGAAGAAAGGAGTCTAATCTTAGACTCATTCTTTCTACAACTACCTGATCCATGGAGTGTAAGCATATATAGTGCATACATAAGTGAGAAAGTAAAACCAGAAGTAGATACTTTAGGGTATAGAACACAATTTGTAAAAGATTATAGGAATAAAGTATGCCAAGATGCTAGAGCAACAATAAAATACTACAGAACTTATAAACAATGAATTTGTTGTGAGGATGCTAGACCGAATAATTGGGGATGTAATAATAACTATAATTATATAAAGAAGAATAATCACAAATTCCAAAAATATAAACCAAAATATAGAAAAACTTTTAAGAAATATAAAAAACCCTATAAAAATACTTTAGAAAAATAAATAAAAATAAAAATAGACAATATACGAAAAACCCTAAGAAATGTAATTGTTATATATGTGGAGAGGTATGACATATATCACCAAATTACCCTAAAAGAACGAAAAAAGAAAAATGTAAAATACGTATAAGAAATTGAAGAAATGAATAACATAAATTATGAACATATAGAATATGAGGAAGAATGGTCAGATATAAGTGAAGATGAAGAAATAATGGTAATGGAAGAAGATAGTAAAAGCAGTGAAGGTGAAACAGAAGAATGTGAAATAAACACGATAACAGAAATAACAAAAATAGGAGAACCATCAGAAAAAGAAGAAAACAATGAAGAAGTAAGGAAAAGAATGTGCTCTGACATACAAAAATACGATAAAATAAGAGCGACCAAATTAGATATAAATCAAAAAGAAATTTTTAAACTACCAATATTCGAAAGGAAGAAAAGTACCATCATAATATCTAGGAATAATGAACAACCTATAGACATTGAACACACACAAGGAAAAACAATAATCCCATTAATAACCGAAAGAATAATAAGACAAGAGATGGAAAAAATAAGTGAGAAAACCAGAAAAACATTAAAACACGTACATTTAGGAGCTGTACAAATAATAATAAAAGCCTACTTTAAGGAAGGAATAAATACACCCCTGAAAATATACCTAATGGATGATCGAATAATATCAAGTACACAAGATGCCTTCATAGGAATAGTACAAGGTAACTTAATGTACCAAAAGATAAAATTTACAATAAAACCTAATTTATCTATAAGCATGGCCGAAGAAAATAAAGACAACAGTCTAGTCATGTACCACAAATTATCAGGAATAGAAATGATAGAAAAAAGCAAAGTTATGAGTATACAAATAAGAAATATTTATGCTTTCACTAGTAAGTATGAAGTAAAAAATAGATATACAAATAATTTTAAAATAGAGCTGCTATTCAGCGAAATTATAAGATACAAACCAGCTAGAGAAAACCCTGAAATGACTATACCAAATTATATAGAATTCGAATTTAATAAAGCAAAAGAAATTGCAAAAGGAAAACACCACAAATAATGTTCGGAAAGATATCACTATCAATAAGAAACAAACAACAAGCATTAAAATTAATACCAATAATAAATACATTAGAACACCAGAACAATAATCAATTTAAAATAGAAATAGAATATTATGACAATGGAAAATGGAATAAACAAGTAGCCTTAGTAGATATAGAAGCTACAAATTCACATATTAAACAAACAAATATAAAAACAACTGAATTAATGCCATTAGAAAACCCATATTACTATCTAGACTATTACAATAATAGACATCCAATTGTACATAAAATAATAATGCCACTAAGGATAAATGGTAGAAATAAAATGTTATTACATTTACACGTAGACCCAGAACACCATGTTAATGAAATGTTATTAGGATCTGACTTCCTTACATCAGTACAACCTTACTCAATTCAAGAAGAAAAAATCACAATAACAGTAAACAATGAACGTATAGTAATAAATAGAACATTGGACAAATGAATCCATTAAGAGCAACAAAGAACACATTATACATATTAATAGATTTGTTTACGAATGATACAAATCAAGAAACTATCATAGTCTAATAGACATCGGGGGCAGGCACTAGCCTATGCCGCGAAAATATACTATCAAAATGAAAACAAGATGGATATAATAAAAATGCAATAACTAGATTAACTGGACAAACTATCATACTTGATAAAGTATCAACAAAATGTTAATGTACAAATAGGAAATTACATACTAAAAGTACCAATAATATACCAGCTTGATGATATGAATAATGATGTGCTATTAGGAAATGACTTTTTCCAACAATACTATCCTATAACCATATCACATAAATTAGTTGTATTTACGACACCTTGTCGACACCAAGCAATAGCAATTAGAATAACCCAACCTTATTCTAGAACCTACCTACCGCACATCAGAGTTTCTTTAACCCAGCGTGGTGAATATCAATATTTACCAAACAAAACTAGAATACAACAAGTCCAAGAAATAACTACAAAAGAAATTTTACAAAAACAATTAGAAGATCTGTGCGGAGAAGACCCCTTGGCAAAATGGGACTTAAGTAAACCCATGGCACATATAGAGTCAATAGATAAGAACAAAATAATAAAAATTAAACCTATAAGGCACACTCCAACAGATCTAGAAGAATTCAAAATACATATAAAAGAATTAATGGAAAATAATTACATAAGAAAATCACAAGGCCCACATTCATCACTACCTTTCATAGTAAGAAAACATTTAGAAGAAAAAAGAGGTAAATCTCGAATGGTAGTAAATTATAAGGAACTAAAGAAAAATACTAAGAGATTTGGATATCAACTACCAGATATGCAAATTGTAACCCTCGTTTCCGTAAATATATATCCTGAACAATATTCTGTATTTCAAATTTTATATGAGTTAAGTTGTGTTAAATTCATTTTAACTTTTCTATTTAAAATATTTCTGATCGGAAAATTTTGTTTATTTTGAATAAGAGTATTTTACTTTACTTTCTATTTTGCAATTGATCAACTATTTTTATTTTAGCCAAACTAAAATTATTCGAAACATCCTTAATTATTTGTTAGAGCCAATTTCTTTATATAACTTTGTTATAATTATTTTATTATTTTCATTGTTAAATCTATTATTTTTAGTATTGTCATTATTACAATTTTTATTAATATTGTTATTGTTTGTTATATTATTAGTAATATTATTATTGTTAAAATTAGTGATATTGTTGTTACTCATATTTTCTTGATATTTATTATTAAATATTATTATTTTTAAAGCCCAAATTGATCTCGATATATTTTGTAATATTTATTTAATTTAAAGCCCAAAAACAAATGTTTATTTTTAAGCCCAATGGTTTTAAACCCAATACCCACTAACCCAATTCCCCTACTAATTGGGTGTTGACCAGATCATCTATTCCTAATCAATCCCAAAATCTCTCTTGTAACTGCCCAATTACTATTCCTAATTATTAGCCTATTAATTCCCCTCATTATGTGATCCCGTAACTTCCTCCTCCCCTATTATCTCTCAACCCCTTAATTTAACATTATTTCTATACCTATATTATAATATCTCTCTCTCTCCCTCCCGTATTCTCACTCTCCCCTTCTCTTCTCTGTTAAAACCAACGAATCAAAAACAAACAGATCAAAACCCACAGAACAAAACCACCAAACGAACAGAACAAAACAAACCCAATCTCCTCCTCTTCTTCCTCCCGTCAGAACCCATCGCTCCAGTGCCGTTCTCCTCTCGAACCGCCGCTCAGCCATCGCCAATCCTCGAAGCACCCCGTCCACCTTCTGCCGAAGCACAGCCACCCTTTTCTTCCCTCGTGTGTGCATCGCCGTCAGCCGCCTCTCCATGTCGCAACGCCTCTCCTCGCGATGCAGCCAGAGCCCACTCCTCCGCCTTGCCATGTCGCGCACCCTGGCGGCCCGACCCCTCCTCCCTGGCCCTCCTGCGTCGCGCCCCACCTTCGCGCGACTGCAGCATTGCTTCCCTCCGCGCCAGCAGCATCGCGCTGCCCGGTTCCCTTCGCTCGACCACCTGCGGCAGCAAAACCCCGCCGAACAGCAAGCTGCGACAGCCGCAATGCCTGCCTGGTGCCGCCACTCGCCTCGCCGTTGCCGACGCCGGTGCTACTCCCACACTCGCTCGCTCTCTGTTTTTATAAGAGTGGGAAGAAGAAGAAGGAAAACAGTATGGTGGGATTTAATCTCGGCCGTTAGATTCGATCAAGATCTGATCTTGATCAGATCTGATCTTTTGGGCCAGATCAGATCTCATCCGTCCACCCGATCGTGATTATCAGCTCAGATCGAAGCAGATCCAGCCGTCCGACCGTCTCGATCTTGATCTTCCATCAAGATCCGCTCTGGATCCGATCTTATGTGGGCGTTTGTACGTGTCCCGTACGTGCGCCCGTGTGTCCGTGCTTGTGCCTCGTCTCTCGGGATCCGCATCCCGTATTGGTTCGTGTTCGGACTCACCATCGTAAAGGCAAGTAATTCTCTTGTACAATTTTATTGTTCTAGTACAAGCTATTTGTAAAAATACCGCAAGTCTATTATTTTTGACTCCAATTCGCATTCATAAGTCGAATTGATACCCTTTTATATTCCTAATCCGTCGATCCGTATTCACATGAGATCGTGAATATTTTGTTACCCTAAGCATGACACGAACACAAATTAATACACATCTGTACTTTTAGGATTATACATGTTTATGTGCAGGAATGTTTCACCCGTGACAGTAGTTAAATACGGAAATGACATCTTGTTCTTTTTGATTAAATTAAAATAAAAGTAATAAGCCGGGGTATAAGGAGAAGATTTAAGTAGTGGGCAATATAGAAGAGCGTACTCGGACGGGAGCTCGTGGTTTCCCGACGCAAGTTGCAATTACAAGTTGCAAGATTGCAAATGACAAGTTTACATGTTTGCACGTTACAAGTTTACACTCTACATGTTTCACGTTACAAGTTTGCACGTATCTTTGATACAATATTGAATGTACATGTTTTTCCCGAGTACGTGACCTATAAAACCCACCACTAAATCTAAACGAAATTGTATTGACTGTAGCAACCATGTAATAAAAATATGGGGTGCATGAAGTGCTACCTAGATAGAATCAAGACATTAGACATAAGAATAACACGTGCATTTTCATGATCCAACTATATGTTACATGTTCATGTTGACTCGATACTTGTTTACTTGTACATGTTTTACACGCCACTTGTTTCATATTGACTTGTTCATTCCATGTTACTTATTGCAATTTCCCTTACTTTTGATTCCTTGCTCTTTCCCTGTTTATCTTTTGTTCTATTTTTGTTCATGTTTTCTCTTAGCTTGTACTCCCCTTGCAGCCCGTAACTTGTATTAACGGGTCTCCTTGTTTTCCTTTTCTTTTCTGTTATTATAATATACTTGCAGGCCCGAATGGAGAATTACCAGAAGGTGTCGCCGATCAAGTGTTCTAGTTATTTATTTTCATGTTATCCTAATTTGTGTTTTATTTCATGGACTCTTTATTTGTAATTCGGGCTTGTTTGACCCGCAATAATTTGTGTTTCCTTCCCAGTTGTTGGTTATATTTTTATGGATTATGTCATGAATTTTCATTATCAAATTGTGATTTATATGCCTGCGTGGATTGTTCTGTTATATTGTTGTTGAGTTTACTTGTACAGCTTATGAATGGTGTGTTCGCACCATTCGCTGGGCCTTAGTCTCACGCCCGTATTTCCTATTTTTGGGAAGCGGGGCGTGACACAAATACTACTCAACACAGTAAGAACAAAAAAAATATATTCGAAATTTGATTGTAAATCAGGATTTTATCATGTAAAACTAACAGAAGATTCAAAACAGTTAACAGCATTTAGCACACCTCAAGGATTCTATGAATCGAATGTATTACCATTCGGTTATAAAAACAGTTCAGGAATATTTCAAGAATATATAGATAAGATATTTGAAAAATACAACAATTTCATATTTGTATATGTAGATGATATTCTAATAGGATCCGAAAACGAGGAACAACATAAAGAGCATCTACTAAAATTCATAAAAATAGTAAAAAAAAATGCAAGTATTATACTATCAAAAAAGAAAATGGAATTGTTCAAAACTGAGATAGAATTCTTATGAATAAAATTATCACATGAATGAATAAAGCTACAACCACATATAGCAGAAAAAATAAAGACATTTCCTAATATCCAAAAAGAAAAAAAAGAAGTACAATCTATAATCGGGTTACTAAATCAAACAAGAGGTTACATACCAAATTTATCAGTAAAAACAAATTGGTTACAACAAAAATTAAGAAAGTTTAAGAAATGGGAATGGACCCCAGAGAATGAAGAAAAACTTAAAATATTAAAAACAACATACTTCAAAATTAAATAAGCTAAAATTGTCTGTCAAAAAATGTTTATGGATAATAGAAACAGATGCATGTGAAAACAATTGGTGAGCAGTATTGAAATTCATTGAAATAGGAGAAGAAGATGAAAGACTAGCCAGATATACTAGTGGATTTTTCACACAAACCCAACAAAATTATCACATAAACAGAAAATAACTACTAGCAATGTTAAAAGCTATAAAAAAGTTTGAATTATTTATAATACATACGAAATTCACAGTAAGGACAGTCAATATGCAAGCAAAGAGGTGGATTAACAAAATAATAGGCTCAACTATAGCAAACAAAAGATTGATAAGATGGCAAATGGAGTTAGCACATTACGATTTCTCAATAGAAAACATAAAAGGAAAGGATACCATTTTAGCTGATTTTTTTTATCAAGACTTTAACTATTTCATTTGTTGCATAATGAAAACTAGAGTCCAGCAAATAGAACAGGATGTTATTTTCCTCAAGGGAACCATGGAACAAATAAAATGAGCATTTAATCAATTATAACTACAAATATGCAGAATCAAAAGTCTGTTCTACCAGCATGTAAGTCAGTATGTAACCACAGAAAATATGATGGACAATACTAGCGAGAAAATGAGTGAGATAGGCAAACCTACTCATTCCTTAAAAGACACTTGCATCCTCAAATAAGACTACATACAAGGAGACACTTCTTACTGAGAAAGCTCCTATCAAAGTATCAAAGAAAATATTATTTTTACAATATATTCAAAAACTATGCCAAGTAATCGAGGTGAACCAGTTCATCAAAACCATATCACAACAACATATGAACAAGGCCATTATCCTACTAGAAGCTAATCCAAGAACAACCAGGACATTGTTCGAAAGGGGACTTATTCATTGCATCTATCTATCTAGAGAATGTGAGGAACTGATCCACCTATCAAGAGAAATTTACAAAGCAGCCAAGAGTTATTTTGGCCTCACAAAGGCATAAAAAATATATGTCAGAATGTATTCAGCTATCTCTGAGTATCTTGACGACAATGAAGAGCTTCAAGCAGAACACGTTATAAAAATAGGGATGACTACCCAAGTAATCTATGGAGCATCAAATATTGTACCATTTAAAACTGAGGAATTTGATAAATTAATCCCAAAAAGAAAGGCAATGAGCTTCAGGAACATGTAATGTGCGCTAAAAGATATAAAACTAAGAGACAACAATATATGGATCTATGACAGCCCAGATCCAGAAAATAATAATAATGTATAGCATAGCAAAAATAGCATAGCAAAAACAAAACAGCCACAAGATAAGCATGAGCTGTTTGACAGCTGGTACCAGATACTATTTACAGGAGCAATGACAATAACAGAAGAGACATGTGGATACTATTGTAGCTTGATGAAGACAGAACATCAACACAAATGCGGAGCATGTGAAGATGTCGGCCAGGAGGAATCTCTTTTTCTAGAATAGTCCATAATGCAATTATTAAAGACTGATGTAAGCAGTAATTATTTGACATGTGATGTAAGCAATGACGTATGTAAACTTGTTGTAAGCTGATCCCTTTATCTATAAAAGGGTAGGCTAAGTAAGGTAGAGGGGGGAGGATCTAGATCCAAATAAATTCCACATAAGTTTGTAAGATCTTTTCTGTAAGGGGATTGAGAGAAATAAAACTATCTTTCTATAGTTCTACTACAAGATCTTGTACAAGATAAGGTATGAAAAACTAATTTTTCTTACTTAGGGAGAGTTTTGTAAGGCTCTGTCTGAAGAATCTTGCAAAAAGATCCATTTGTAACCTTCTATAGTTAGACTATACACCTAGTAGCAAGAAACGAGCTAGGTTGTGGTTGCCTATATCGAAGAGCTACTAGTTGTTCCAAACGTATCTCTCGGATAAAGCTCTCTTGGGAGCATAGTTTTCCTGAGATGGAAGGAACGTAAAAGGAGCACTGAAATCAGGGTGCATAACAGATGTATTTTATCCACTGGTAGTAACTGGTACGGAGCAGCTCAAAGAGGTTTAACTAGGTCGGAAGCATGATGGGCTGTTTTGTTTTGATTTTTAGGATATCCTTAGAAATCTCTCTCCACTTTTTATTTTATAATTATTAGAACCAATGGATAATAATAGTTTCAGTATTGCCTCGGAAATCTTTGAATTAATGATTAATTATCAAGAAAGAGATAGAATGCTAGTTTTTTATGTTTATTATCCTCATAGAGTAACAAGCTCGAATGATTACTATGAATTCAAATTATTTTTCTTTAGTGTACAACGAGTAATAATTATAACGATAAATCAAATAAATCCTGGAGAAACTAGTAACATAAATGTCGAAATAATTGATGATCTAACTTTTTATGACAAATCTTTATTATTTTATGAAAATGGTGTATTTAGTAGTTATATCTTTTCACGACCCGCTTCACAAAATACGGGAATACAAGTCCGTGACGAAGGTCCAGCGAATGATTTTAACATTATCCATAAGTTGTACTAATCTTAACTCAACAACATGAAAAGAAATAACCACAACAACGCAGAAAACATAATCACATAAACGATAATAAAATCCAATAACCAAATCTGGGGTACAAGAACTTATCAAATAGTTCCAGAATATGCAATACAGTAACAGTTTGACGAGTTCCTTTTAGTTACCCATCACTGTACCTGTATAACATAACTCAAAAAAAAAGGGAAGAGAACCCATTAGAGCAAGCTTCGGGCGACAAGTAGTAGAAAGCAGTAAAATAGAAAATACGGACTATATAATAAGAATAGAAATTGGAACGATATCGAAGTCAATAAATGATAAACGGTAACAAAATCAAAAGTTGATAATCAATAATTCAGAATCAGGAATCAATGTTTAATAACCAATATTCAGTATTAGTGTCAATGTTCAGTGTTCATTTATGTCTATAAGTTTTTTATCAAACCTAACTAATGCACGTACTACTGCGTTCCATACCACAGGTTCGGTGCATACAAAATAGTGTTCGTTTTAGACTTTGTTGTGGGATCTACAGAGCGTGTACTCGGTGTAACATGATAACATGACAACAAGATAACAAGATATCAAGTTCACAAGTTCACAAGTATTTTTCCACCTTCCATGTCAATATTCCATGTAAACAAGAAGGGCTCTACCGAGTACATTTTCTGAAATTATCCACTACTAAGTCAACCCTTATTAACCCCGACTTATTTAATATTTCATTGACAATCATTTATAAACATGCATGTAATCAATTTGGACGATGGTATCAATACTCATGCAACAGGTACAATCGATGAGATCGGTAGCACCAGTACTATTTCATGATGATATCAAGACTATACAATACATGAAATACACATGGTACAATTTATTAAATATAGAAAACACGGTTTATATACAAAACATGACAATATATGGACTAAGTGTACTACAATTTCTATATGCAATGTTTTAAGTTTCTATGTCAGGAACCAGGTCGAAACCTCAATACAAAATCAAGCAAATGATAAGGCAATATATTTGAATGTTCCATAGTACAATAAATTTACGGTTTGGGATTGAAGTCAACAATAATAGCACGATGAGAAGACTATGAATCAATAATATGATACAATAAATAAATAATGGAGTTCAATTAGATATGATATTCAATTTGATTACTACTTGCCAGATTTCAAAGAGTATTTTCTTGAACTAGAAATAATAAAATTGAGTTCAAGAGATGTTTGCCTGTTAGGAGGCGATTAAATCTGATATAGGGAATAATGGGATTAGGATCCCGAGCGACAAATCACAAACACGAAGCACTAACACGTGCGAGCCACGTGCAAGACACCAAACAGCGAACCCAGTACACAAACAACAACCCAATATCCAACAGCACACAACCCCACAACGGATCCCCTTCCCAACAAACACCAAACACTGGATCCCTGGATCCCCTACACCAACACAACAAACACGCTGGCTCACTGTCTCTTCTTCCCCACTTTGATAGAGAGGGAGAGCGCGGTAGACGGCAACGACACTACGGCGATGGCTGGCGACAGCGACGTCAGTCATAGCGAGGGTGGCGACGATGGCACTACGGTCGAGAAGTGAGGACAGTGGTGACTGCGGCTCGACTTCACGACAGTACAGTCTAGGGGGCTCGGGGGTTTGGACGCAGACGAGGAGCAGGGTCGGTGCAACTGGAGGTCATGCGGGCTGACGGGGGAACAGGGCGACGATCTTCGGAGTGAGCAGAGGTGAGGGCAGTCGATGGCTGTGGAGCTTCTGATATCGGCAATGGAGGAGTTGGCGGTGGTGACTGGCGACTGCGATGGACGGTGGTGCGGGCGTGGAGGAGGATGGCGGTGACAGTCGACGAGTCTGTGGACGAGGGTGGCTTGTAGGCGGGGTGAAGCGGCAATGGCGATGCTCGGGAGGATTGAGTAGAGGATGGGGCGGTTGGTGTTGTTGGATATATTGATATATTCTCTCTATATAAATATAGCACGTGCATATGTGTAACACGTGTAATGAACGTACAATCGATTGGATATTGGAACGCGGGTTTGTGGACTTATAACCCGATACCCAAACCAGGATTTAGGAATAAATACTGGCTTGTGATAGCAGTCTATGTATTCCAATCTTGATACCTAGGGTGAATATCTCAAACATCTTAGATCTAGATATTAACCTTAATTCCCAATTATTAATTTCTCACAAAAACTAACAATCTTGAGATATTAAATTAATTTTTGTGAGATTTGAGAAGAGACTCACCAAAACCGACGCCATCGCTGCTGTCACCGTGCACCGTCGCTGCCGTCGCCGTGCGCCATCGACGCCATAGTGGTCGACTCGAGATCTGGTCGTCTTCTCCTCGCTGTTCTTGGTTGGGTCTGTTCGTCAGCCCAGTCGAGATCGGATCCTTGCCCCGTCGATCGATTGCAGCAATCGACGCACTCGACGACGCCGTTGATCCTCGTCAGTCGTTTTTGCGCACTTGCCGTCGCCGTGCGTCGTCGTCGCCCTCTTTCTTCCCGATTGCAGTCGACGGTAGCCCTTCCCTCAGGCGCCGACTCCGAGATCTTCCCTCTTCTTCAACTTTCAACAGATTGGGTTGTGTGGAACCCTAATTGAAGAAGACAGTGAAGAGAATTTTTGTATCTCATCATCAGATCTGTTTAGATGCACACAAGGTGTTCGATGTTGGGTCTCTTTGGTGCAGAATGGTTTGTTGTTTGGATTTGTTCCCAACAGACATGAGTCTAATCAATTGAAGGGGAAGAGATGGTGAAAGATAAGTTCTTTACTTTCCTCATATTAAATTTCTGTTAAATATTTTGCTATGTGCTGGAAGTTCAAAACACTCGTTCTAAGATTACGTTTTGAATTATAGAATTACTATGATTCTAAGAGTGGTTAAGTTCAAGACTGTATTGATCATTTGTTTAATTTAATACAAGTTGAACAGTTGTTTTGGCTATGTGCTAAAACACAATATCTATTTTGTTAAACAGTATGTTAACTATAAAATTCGGATCTCAAATCAAATTGTTGCTAGAATTAGATGCGCTAATAATTTGTTTAATTGGCTAATCTTTAACAATTTGATGAATGTAGGAACTTTAATGTTGCCTACAAATTGTGTGTGTTGGAAACGATGGATACGCATCACGGTTGAATAAGTCTGCACTATGCAGGCTTCTCCATCGAATTTGGAAAAACACTTCTAACTTGAAGTGTCGGTATGATCTACTCCAATTTTCTTAGTATTTTTCATGTGATGAATGTGTTAACGTTTTATGTGTTTGATCATATGATTGAGAGTTTTAGATCATAGTTATTCTCACTCTGGAAAACTAGCATGTTTAGGGTTGTTAAGTGTTTTATCATACTATGTGTATAGATATTCTGACAAATCCATTGTTTGTAGTTTGTGTAAGATTACATATTAGCTTCTCTAATAATTAAAAATAAAATAAAATTGTATAAGATGTATAACAAATGTTTATAACTTAGGAGAGAGCATCTCTTAATGTAGGATATGACTCTATTAGTTATGCATTGTTTTTTCTCGTTCATTGTACTGTGTGTGCAAAGTCGAATTATAATATGTTAGTCATTATCTCATCTAGAGTTATGAAGATGATGAAGAACGAATAAAGGAAAGAACTCTTCGCTCAATGTATTTGAGCAAGAGGACATTGTTAGAACCATTAGAGAAAGCAAATAATTCTTGTAAAATGTGATAGAGTAATTTTGTATTAACTCTTATAAAATGCATATATTGTCAATCGTATGTATAAGTTGAATTTAACAAATGAGACAATTAATAATAATAGTTCTAATTGTGTTCTTGAACATAGCATAATTAGCTAAGATTTGAGAACTATGTATTCAATTGTTTGTGAGGAAATGTGATCTAATTATCAAAACTGTGGAAAAATGGAGTTAAAAGCTATTGAGTCAAAGCTTTAACATCCAAGTTGTTTTGAAATTTAGAATCACTATGAACTATATATTAAATTGTTTGTTCTTGTTAAAACTCATAATTCTACTAAATGACACTTCATTAAATATGACAAATGTGAAGTTTGAATTCAGATTTTGATCACTAGAAAATTATTTTGTATGGTCTCTAGGAGTTCATAGCTTTTTGAATCAATACATTCTGATATTTGTGATCTCAGTAGCTTTGTGACTAGATGAGACGATTGTTGGTCAGAAGTATTTAATCGCTTTTGTAAATGATTAATATAAGTCTGTCATATATATGGAGAATGAAGCACTTGTTATTCTTAATGAATTAAAAATTATAGTTAAATGCTAAAAATCAAGGGTTCAGATTTGATAGAGGTGGTGAATATGTTTTAACAACTTTAGAGAAGTTTGTATTGAGCATAATCTCTAGTGCACTCTACTTACAACAGTCAAACGGTATTGATAAAAGTTAGAATCAAACACTTAGTGAAATGTTGAATTCTATATTATTGACTGTTGTTTGTCTTGTGTAATTATGAGTGATTTTGTATTGTTAATCATATCTCTAATGTGTTACTACACTCTAAATTGAATACACCTTGTAAATCATGGTATGAAAACACAAATAATTTTGTTAAAGTGAAAATTTGTGTTGTGATACATTTGTTAGAGTACATGATCCTAGAATGCCTAAAATAGGACATACAACAAATATTTGTGTGTGTTCAGAAAATGCAGAATGTAGTTCTGTGGACAGATGTTTGATCTATCTAATTTTGTGTTAGAAGAATCTAGACTTGCAGAGTTCTTTGAGGATGTATTCATCAAAGATAAATGTATGAAATAATCTAGTCCTACAGACACGTTCAATGATTCATAGTTGGAATCAAGAATCAACATTACTGACACTTAAAAACCTGAATGACAAATGAGCTAAGAAGAGTCTTTAGTAGACAATGAGATGATTTTGTGTCGTACAATAAAACTTTAATTTAGTTGATCTGCCGACATGTGCTAAAACTATAGTTAGTAAGTGGGGTTCTATAGAAGAAACTTAATTTTGATTGTTTAGTAGCAATTTTAATGCTTTTTAGTAGCTAACAGATTGACTCAGAAAAATGGGGTAGATTTATTTGATGTCTACTCACATGTTTGTCATATTGCTACAATAAGTATTCTTCTTACCCTTACATCTATTGAAAATTTTGTCATTCATAAAGGATATTTAAAAGGCTTTGTACTGAACAGTTTTGTACTGGAAAGTTTTGAACTAATATGTTTAGTGAACAAGATTTACAATATAGTAAAATCATTGTATGTTCTTAAAACATGTATAGCCAACGAATAAATAATTTGACAAATTTTTGAAAGAGCCTAGTATATGAATCAAGTAATTCAGATCAGTGCCTTCAACTTTGTGGTGTCAAATATAGTGGCTATTATTTACTTGTTCTGTTGATATGTATGTTTTTGGAAGTGACCTCTCTATTACAAATGAAGTTAAAATTGTGCTATCCAAAGAATTCAACATGAAAACCTAGGTACTGTGGATACCATAGGTATAAGGGTGAGTTTTCAGTTGGCAAAGGATAACTCTTAGTCAAACTCATCAAATCAAAATGTGTTTCAAAAGTGGGGATATGGTGATTGGAAGTGTGTTTTGAAACACCTTATGATTATGATAAAAGGTTGACACCTAATGATGGTGCAACTATGAGACATGTAGATCATTGTAAAGGAATTGACAGTCTCATGTATACAAAGATCTGCACTAGAATAGACATAGCCTTTGAGGTAGGTATGATCTGCAGATTCAGTAATAATCCCATACACATTTGAGTGCCCTTAAGAGGCTATTGGGATACCTGAGTGGTATTCAAGAGTTTGCTTTGTGCTACTCTAGTCATTCTTCGAATGAATGACTGATCTGATGCATTATGGTGCTCAGAATTTAGTGAAAGTCGATAACTAGTAGATATGTGTTTGCACTAGGAGAAACAGAAATGTTATGAAAATGAAAAGCAAACAGGCATTGTGCTATCATCCATGAAATCAGACCTCTATGTGTAAAGCAAATCCCATCCTTGGTCAATCCACTCCTGCCTCGCCAAGTGCTCAATCAGTAAGATCCTCTGCAGGAAAAAAGGCTAAGTGGATTGAAGAAACTGTTGCTAGTTATCCATTAAGAAGTTTAAGTAACTCTCTAATTCTGTTATGCGACTATCAAGCTACAATGCACTGTAGCTCATAACTCACTCTATAATAGTAAGAGGAGTATATTAAGGCTTAAAGAAGCCTAGTTGAAATTTCTCATAGATAAAGTGCAATTGCGACAAGTATGGCTAATGCTCTTGCTAAGAGACTTGAAAGTGATCTAATTATCAAAACTGTGGGGAAAAGTGGAGTTAAAAGCTATTGAGTAAAAAACTTTGACATCCAAGTTGTTTTGAAATTTAGAATCCAATTGGAGTCATAGAGAAGTTCAAACTTAAGCATCAATTTTAGGCAGTTGACATGTTTTAGATAATTTTAATGATTCGACATAAATTCCACAAATATATAATGTCATTCCAATTTTGATGGTATTATATATCTAGGAAATTTACTTAGAATAATCATATTATTCCAATACGAAACATGAAAACTTGTCGATGTGTTTCCGATGATTAAATTGTCCTAAATATCATTCTAATTTTGATGATATGTCTTTTATGGATACATGTTTCATTCCAATTTTGATGATTCAATGTTAAACCATGATTGAAACGGCAGTCTTTTCATTCCAATATGAAACATAGTATGGTTCTTGTGTAGAAACTATAAACTTCATGTACATTACTTATTAAAGATACTTGATTGTGATGCTTGCGTTACATTTTTACTAAGCTAATTATGAATTGTACTAAGTTCTTTTGTGGAACTAGATACTTTGTGAAATATGTTGGAATTCTTAGAGATGTGTCTTTTGATATTATTGTTTTCAATAAGCTAGCAAAGATGGAGGAGTTGAATTTGTCAACATAGATTTCAAAATAATGATTTGCTCAAAATGGAGGAGTAAACATAAAGCAGTGTGCAAGGATAGAATTTCAGTTTATTTCTTTCGAGAATAAATTAGTCACTTGTATGGTAAAACTTCTGTTGAGTTTAAGACTCTTGTGTTCATGAGCTTAAAACTCATATTTTGTTCTCGAAATTTATTTGCTTTGTTTGATTTTGAAACTATGTCAGATTATTCCAGTTGGTTTAGTCTTTGTGAACTATTCTGAATTGGATATGGTTTGGAACTAGTTAATTATATTGGTTTAGTCTTGATTGAACTATTCAGTTTTATAATTCTATTGGTTCTTATGAAACTATACCTTTATGATGCTTTTCCTTTATGGACTGTTATCACCCAGTCAGTTGTATACTGATCTGATGAGATAATCCTGTACTTTATATATTGAGAATATAGGAGGAGATTGTTGGATATATTGGTATATTCTCTCTATATAAATATAGCACGTGCATATGTGTAACACGTGTAATGAACGTACAATTGATTGGATATTGGAACGCGGGTTTGTGGGCTTATAACCTGATACCCAAACCAGTATTTAGGAATAAATACTGGCTTGTGATAGCAGTCTAGGTATTTCAATCTTGATACCTAGAATGAATATCTCAAGCAACTTAGATCTAGATATTAACCCTAATTCCCAATTATTAATTTCTCACAAAAACTAACAGGTGTGACTGGCGATGAGGGAGAGCGGTGCAGAGTCGAGGATGGAGGTGCAGGTGGTCGGGACTGCGACTGGGACTGGTGGAGGTCGACGGGGGGAGGAAGCTTGAAGCTCGGAGGTTGATGGAAGGCGAGGTCGAGGGGATGACGATGGGTTCTTCGGAGGTTGGGGGTGGAGGCGATGATCGAGGGAGGTGAGTCGCTGGTGCGAGACTGGAGACGAGGAGAAGGCTCACGAGACGATGGCATTGGCAATAGTGGACGAAGAGGTCTTGACAGGTTCTCGGAGGTTGCGGGGGACAGCAGAGAGGGCGAGGCGGTGGACGAAACCCTGCGGAGCTTCGAGCGGAGGAGAGGAGGTGGAAGACGATGAAGGAGGTTGAGTGTGTAGGGAGACGAAAGGGGGGGGGGGTCTCTCTGTTTTTGTTGGGAAACAGAGGAGAAAGAGAAGGAGAGTGGGAGAGAGAGAGAGAACGAGGGAGGTTATGTAATAATATAATAATAATAATGGGTAGTTGGAGATAGTGGAGGGTGAAGAGTGGGGGGCGTGAAGAGATTTGTATACGGGTAATTATACATGATTGATTCTGCACAAATACATATGGGTACTGGGTTTAGATTTGGGCTTGGTTTATGGGCTCAAAATATTTTAATAAATTAGTTATAGGATTGGGCTTATGATAAATAGTTAAACAATTGGACTCAGGCTTTGAATTAAATATTTAAACAATTGAATAATTGAATATTGGGCTTCATAAAAGTAGTTTGAATAATAATATTAATATTAGACTGGGCCTAGGCATTAAGCAATAATTAAATAAAAAGGATATATATAATTATAGAATGTAACAAGTGATCGAATAAATAAATTGGTTTAAATAATTAACCAAAAATAAAAGATTCAACATTTGGTTATCATATCAAAATCATAGAATGAAATACAATTTAGGTTGAAAATCGATAATCAATTGAGAAGAATTAGTTACAATATACTAATAATTTGAAATACAGAAAAATACATAAAAAAATACGTATTAACGGGAACATGGGTTACATATCTGAAGCCCTACAACAGCATATAGACAATTTATAGAAGAAAGTTAAAAGATTGGAGAAGGATATGGACATATAGAAGAACTCGAAAAGCCCCCATATGATAGTAATAGTGAAATATCTGAGACAGAATTAGAATATATAGGAGATCTTGAATACATGTTTAATTATTTTTTTGAGATAGACAATATATGTTATTTCGAAGAATATTATTTTTCAGAAAACTATCATCTTTAAAATTCTTTTGGTCCTTTAAAGTTTTAAAGTTTTTTTTTTTTTTGATATTCTCTTTAATTCTATTTTTCAGGAGAGATTTCACGCTTCGCAACCCGTAGTGGTATCAGAGCCTCGTTTTTAAGTAGTAAAATATTTAATACATTTTAAGCCGTTAAAAAGTCAATTATGTAAGGAAAATAGAAAAAAATTGCAAAAACAAATTTTAAAATTGCAAAAAGGTCACACATCCTATGAAAAATAGTATAGAGAAGGATGTATAGAAATTTATTTAAAAAAACTAGCCCTTAATCGCAAATACTTTTGGAAACTAGGCATTAATCGCAAATACTTTTGAGATTAGGTCTTTTTTGCAAATAATTTCAAAAAGAAGCTTAAGGTACTGTTTTTTTTTACCTCTTATAAGAGGTTACCTCTTATAAGAGATTTATAGTAAGAGCCACTTGTAAGAGCCTTTTTTTGAGGTGTTCTTTTTATATAAAAATAACCTCTTATAAGAATCTCTTATAAGACATTTCTGTTCTTTTTTCACCTCTTACAAGAACCTATATTACCCCCAAAGTATAAAAATAGTGAGATGAAGGATAAGAAAAGAAGGAAATTTGAGATTGAATGTGGCGTTCCAATAAACTGAATATAAAAAATAAAAAAAAAAGTTAATTAATAAGGAATACATCACAATCCTCAGAAGGTATGCAAAGGCTGGAGGCGACAATTTTATCAGTGCAATACAACCTCAACAACACTATAAAAGGAAGTCAAATATACAACATTAATATAATATAGATAGTAGCTGCTTTTAAACGTCTAAATCATTTACTTACATATGATGCTGAAATGAATGTGTATCTACACTTCTAAATCAATTACTTATAATTGACAGGCCCCGTCTAAAGTAAAATTAGCAACATTGAATTCAAAAATATTAGAGGCGAGCTAAGAAGTGGCAGTCCAATTGAAGAAGCCATGAATTACAAATAATCAAAACATCTAGATGGAATCCTATGATAACAATTGTGATTCTAACAGCCACTACTGTGCCCTTCGAAAAGAAAACAATGACATAAGCAAAGTATAAAAATAGTGAGATGAAGGAAATTTGAGATTGAAATTAATAACAACTAGTAATTTACACGTGCGTTGCACGGCTTAATAAATACATTTTTTTTAAAGTAAAAATTCAGGCACGTGTGTTGCACGGGTTGGTAGAAGGACAAATTACACTAAGGCCTTTTCCCATTATAGTAGTAGAGATTATAATATAGACTCCGGGACAATATAGACTTTTCAAGTGACATAAGAGAATTCAAAAATAACAATTATAATATAGACTTTTTAAAAAGAGGTTTAAAAAAAGACGCTAAAAAAACTCTTGTAAGAGGTAAATCACTTATAAGAGGAGAAAAAGAACACTACCTTAATCTCTAATTAACTCTCTGCGATTAGTACTCTCGGTTTTGTTTCAATGTCAAATTTGCGGATTGATAATGGACAATGAAAATCGACTTCGATTTATGTGATTTATAGTGAAATTGATATGGGTATAGCATTACCCATAACATATTGTATAAACAAAATTTTATGCGATTTTGATATATTTTAGATGTGCATCTTATGACTACAAAATCGATGTTGTAAAACAATTTTACTTTGGTTTGCAATTGCGTGATTTATGGCTAAAATTCATTAAAATTGTTTCAAATTTTGTTGTGTAATTTGGTATCTAAACAAAAATGTGAGTACTGCTTTCAGTATTAGCCTAACTCTACTCCGTCAAATATTACAATTCATTTTTTTTTTTCTATACTATACTTTTGTCACGATTTCACGCTACTAGACTCAGAAAGTCCGAAGCCATTTTAAGTCAATATCACATGCCTGTGAGCATTATCTTTCTCTCATGTTGTGTGAAACTCCGACTTCCATAATAGCTATGTGACACAAGCTCCATCGCCTTTTCGTTTCAAGGGAACTGTACAATACAGCTAAATTTGTGGTAGAATAAGGTAGACATACTAACAGTCATCTCAATCTCAATACTGCTTATTACGTACTTACATACAAACTCATCCTACTGATCTTACAATGAATATGTTAAAAAGTGAGGTCAATTTTATGAATCAGCGTTCTCATAGCCGGACCGGACCGGATTGGTTTCGTATAAGAACATCACCGAGTTCACAAGATTAAGATTATTTTCTCTATGATTACCAGCAAATACATATTTTTTTTCAATAGCATGTATTATTGTAAGAGAAGCAGAATGACACTACATGCCAATCTGGACGATTGTGCACATACATTGACCTATTTTTCTGGCTCTAATATCTAAAAATACTATAATCAGAGAGTTTAGTCTGTTTGGTTGTCTCGATTATGGACGTTGGTAAATTTGTACTACATATGAAATTCCTACATCTTTTACTACAACCAATCATGTAAAACTTTGACAGGGAGAGTTGCTCCATTTTCTCAAACTCAATTTTACCTCTTACCAAACACTGCAAATGCATAATGTGCGTCCATTTATTTATCTAACGGGAATCCCTAATTAGATTAGTAAGTAGACAATGTCAGGGCATTTGGTCTAGTGGTACGATTCTCGCTTTGGGTGACCTTTTTAACTTTTTTAAATTTTATTTTTAGAAAAAATAAACGAATAAGCTTCAAGTGAACACGAAGCTTGTTCAGCTATAAATGCACACAGACCAAGCTTGATAGTTAGACACTGGACATATGACAGAACAAAGCTATTAATGCACAATGCACATGTACCAGGTTTGAACATCACTTAGAGAACGGCAGAATGCTCTCATCTTCTTGCATATAAACGAGGCCAGATATATAACGTGTGCGCTGCACATAGAGCCATGCAACCATTCAACCTCTAGGCATTGCAAAATTACAAACATAGACCAAGAATTAAACCCTGTTAAGCATTCGATTTCTCATAATGTATGCTTTCAAAATTTAGAACTCAGCAAGACATGAAAAGAACCCACAAATCCGCAAGAACCAGTGTCAATTCTCATGATAGTGAACCCACATAAAATGCTTAAAGAAGAACACCAAGGAAGAATTCAAACAAGCCAAGGAAACACAGAATTCAATACAACCCATATGAGATTACCATCATGCTTTGAAAGCCCAGAGATTGCGCAGAAATTCTCATTCCAATAACTATTTCTTGATTTTACACCAAAATCAGGCTTCAGATTTGTGAGGAATGACCCATTTCCTTTCCGCAAAATTAACTACAAACAATGCTAGATTTGACAATAAGAAACAAAGTCTGTCAAATGTATCAAGAGGCAATCCCAATAAGTTAGTACAATAAACAAGTGAGAGCTCCAGAAACTAGACCGTCTTCTCCATCTAAATATGACCACCAAAATATACAATCAACCATTCATCCTTGGATAAGATTATACATCAGCAAACGATCATCCACGAGTCAAGTCAAAGTCGAAGTGGGGATTCCTCGTATCCATCGGCCTCGATCCTAGCCAACCGCCCATTACTGGAGATGTGAAGGTCTGGTTGGCCATCAACTCGCTGGTTGGCGGGCTCAGTTCATCACCCATCGGGAGTACTTGTTCAGGACCTGATTCCTGATCAGTTTTGACCTTCTTTACTTTTGAGCCACCATGAAGAAAACTCCCCACAATAACCTGCAAGATCTCTAGTGACCATATAGCTAACTCCCAAGGATGGAAATTTAGTAGACTCAAATAACTGTTTCAGCATAAGTAACAACTTCATACCTGGACAGGGGAGGCAGCTATTAACAACCCACCCACACCGCCACCAATTACCCGACCATCAGGGCTTGCAAGGGATATGCTGAGGCCCCCACTCCTGCCCCGGGACCCACCATCATCTGTCGTCAGGTATGAGCCCGACAAACATACTATCTCAAAACGGCCCTGCACGAGTTCAACAACAACAAATGCAGTAAATTCCCACTTAATACGCCATCTCATAATGGAATGAAGTAAACTAAAAAGAGCATAGAAATAAATAGAGATTGAGAACTATATTAGTAACCCCCCCCCCCCCACCCAACACACACACACACACAAAAAAAACATCCACACACTCATGCACGCGCTTTTAACGGGATTCCAACTCCCAACCTATTGCTCACCAACGAAAAGGCTTACCAGTGACACTTGCAACCTTTTGAATATGAAGTACTGAGACATTTTAGAGCAATTATTGAAAATTTACGAGATCGGATTTAAAAATGGAAACTATATTTATTGTCATTTCTAACATAATATTTATAAACAAATTTCAATGAGATCAAACTTTCTAGGAGAGATCAGAATGTATGAGAATCAAAGATGGTCAACAACTTGCAGTCCGTTAGTAACAAAAAGTGAAACAAAGACAGCATCCAATTGAAACTACCAAAGCAAGCAAATTGTGAAGTAGACACTTTCAATCAGAAGATGTACAGTCCCAACTCTGTGTAAGCTGAAACAGAAATTGTCATGCTAATGATTTAAATAATAATCCAGAATTACCTAAAACAACCAACAACAAATGGAATCAAAATAAGGATCAGACGTTTTCCACATATTGCTTGGCATGTGTCGACAATCAACCATATGCATTTTATGCTGCTGTATAAAAAGGCCTTATTTAACAAATAGGGCAAAAACACGTGCTGGCCGAGAGTGCAACTCTATGAATTTGACTCAAAAAAGAATGAACCACTAAATGATATATAGAAACAATGCTACTGCTAAATACTAGAAACAAGCCAAACAAGGAAATAGCCCCCCTCAATATCTCCCCATCCTTCCTCCACAAGCATTATTATTTCTAGTAACTAATAAAATTCCATCAATAACACTCCTAAAATTATTATAATAATAAAAACCTGCATGGTAATTATTCAGTAGAAAGAAAGAACTACCATCTTTAGCTAGAATTATTTTTTTAATTAAAAAAAACAAACCTAAGAAATGAGACTGGGTTATCATTCACAACAAATTCAATCACCACTTTATATACTAGGGCATATCAAAACTGCCTATAGTTCCAACCAAATTCAGTAGTTACTTAGTCCTGCCAAAGATGAATGCGTGAATTACTATTAGGAAAAACATTAACACAGCAAACTTATAATATAGAAAAAGATCAGAAGTAAGCTCAGCTGATCAGTGATTCACTAAAACTGAGTGTGATGTATGAACTGTATCAACTAAAAGAATTTTTTTTAAATTAAGAACCCAAAGGGAAGAGCATCCAGTCATTTGTGGAAAGAAAATGGCAAAATGGCATAATAGAATTTGGCAAAATGTCTTGTTTGCCCATTCAAATGCAAAAAATGGCAATTTCGTAGAGGAATTTGGACGGACGAAACATATCCCTATTTTTTTTTAAATAATCAAATTTGGACGGCAAATTTGAAAAAAAAAAATTAAAAGGTCCTCGCAATTTTTATTTTTATTTATTTTTAAATAGTGGGGTTTTGCTGCAAATGTAGGGAAATGGAGGTTGGTTGGGGGGATGTGGAGGGAGGGAAATTGAGGGAATGGTGTTTGGTGTTATGGATTTGGGAGGGAATCTAGGAAACCAATAACGAGGGAAGAAACATGATGTTCCGTCCCTCATTGTTTTCATTTCCGATGAAATGAATTTTTTTTTAAAAAATCTTTGACGAAAGATGTTGTTTCGTCCAAGAATATTATTATTTTTAAAATGGAAAAATTTCTCGGACGAAACAGTTCGAGAATTTAAAATATATATATAAAATATTAGGGACGAAACATGATATGGCAATTGCCAAATCCGTTCTCAAATATAGCAGCAAACTATTCACATAAATGGAAAAAAATGGGAAGATAGCAAACACTGCAGCTTGGTTTTTGCCAAAATATGGAAATAATGGCAAAATACATGACGACTGTGGATGCTCTAAACGGAATAAAAAGGGAATGCAGACCACCACTTGTCATAAACACTGTTGCTAGGTATAAAGTTATTTTTTCTTCAATCAAAAAACATCCAGAATTTGAATGGTGTTGCAAAGGGTTGTGCATAGAATTATAAAGACGCACAAACACAAGTATCATAGTTTGATATTATAAAACTAGACTACTTACACGCAGAAGTGCATGTAAATATGATAATACATGTTAAAATAAAATTGCTTTCAAGGATAAAGTAAAAGAAATGAAAAGAAATGCCTTGAAAGAGTACATTAAATATGGTCAGTGTGATTATGCACACAATTAATGTGTCGACTCTTCATGTATGGAGTGTGGGTTGGCTCTCACTTCTTTTTAGCGTAGTTAAATAGTCAATACCAATAACGGAAAGAACAGTAGACTAATGCAAAATTAATATTCCATGAACTAGATTTATATAAAGACACAAACTACATATAGGTATAAACATTATCAAACTGATATATTATAACAACCATCCAACAAATTTAATTTCACAACATATCAAAGTTACAATTACTTGTAATCAAATAACAATTAGAATTTGTTCAATAAATACAAATTTAAAAAAAAATCTTTAAAATGTACCTCATAAGTGATATTGCCACCAGAAGTTGCCGATTGGCGAAGGGTCACGGTGGATACAGCACCATTTGCTGAAAGAATGCAAACAGCTCTAGGACCCTGCTGTGAAAATGACATTATCTTTGCTGCTATATCCTGTACATGAATATTGAATGTCAAATATAGTCATATTTTCAAGATTAACCCCTCTTTCATCCTTCAAATGTTGGACTACATGGACACTTCCGCCCTCCAAAGCCATCACAAGACACAAGTAACCAAAAAGAAATAATACAAATGATCCCACGAACCTACAAATTCTTCCAAAAAGTACTAAATAAATGATGCAACAATATTATAACGCAAGCCCTACAATTAAGTGAAGCTCAATGATCCACACATGCTCAATTTGATTAAGTTAATCTAAGATTAATCGTAAATTAACTAAATCACATTACTGAAAGAAAAAACTAAACTAGAACACAAGAAGCTATCCTCAAAGGTGTACTTATTTAGTATTTGATTACAAAATTACCGAGCAATCCTAACGTCATTCTCCACTAACGAAATGAGAAGGATTTAAAAAAACGTGACTATTTTTTAGCTACCCAAAAAGATAAATAATATGGAATTGTATATAGATCTAAATTCACATATAATTTTTACTTTAGGATGTGAGACATACCTCTCCTACAGCAATTGTAATGATATGCGGAGTGAAACCCATTCCAGCAGAGCCAGCGACCCATTCACCTAAAAAAAAGAGGTAACAAAGATATACACAAAATTACTAAATAGTCCTTAATAATAACCAAGCTGGATAAGAAGTTCTGTATCGTTTGAATTCAGAGCAAAAATACTTAGAGAAATCATGTAGAAGAGGCACAACATAGAAATTAGGGGGGAAACATAGAAGTTGTGTTCAACCCGAAAAAAAATAGAGAAGTTGCCGAGAAAATAGAGTTGCGGTAAAAGGTGGGATAAAGTGAGTTATATTTATTTCTAAAAGTAAAAAATAACTAAAGGAGCTTGCATATATTTGCAGAGCACATGTTAAGCCAACTAAGGAATTAAAGTAAACAAGTGTGTGCCTCAACTTATAAGAAAGATGAGGTGAGAAGAGGAGGAAACTAAGGGCTAATTCAGTATTATTAAAAGCCTCAAGGATAATTCAGGATTATTAAAAGCCTCAGGGATTATCCACAGCCTCCCACAGATTAGGAACTTGAATCTAAGCACGAGTATGATAGTTGCCAGAGTCAATTTGTTTTCGCAGAGCCCATTACGATGGGAAACCGCTAAAGGAGTGGTTATGTATCTTGTAAGTAACAACTATTAGCTTAAAGTCATGAATAAGATGCAAAGCAACACCAACTTCATGCTGACATCAGCAAATGCAAGTAAAAGGTTAACAAATCAAAGTAAAACAAACACGATTCAAGTCATAAGAAAGATTAGGTCAGGAGATTTATACGTTCAAATTTGTACCATACTGAATATTTCTTTAAATGCACTTGCAAATTAGTACCAAATTGAATACCTTTTTGAAATACTCTATTTTGTTTCAGAATTCAGACGTTATCTACAGCTCAAGGTTGAACATAATTTTCTTTAACAAATCAGTCATTTTTTCTCTTTTTTAGGGTTTAGCGCAATATAAAGAGATTTGACATAATCATTCTGCATTTGCCAATAAAAGTAATCAGTTTCACTATTCTAATTTAGCTTTTCTAGAGGGAACTAAGTGATCAAAAAGAATTCTGAGACTCGTAGGGTCCAGTAAGTAGTATTTGATAGCTACCTTTGTTTTATTCTATTTTTAAAAAAATATTCTGATAGTAATTGGCAATGTTTTAAAAATCCTCGACATATCGGGTTGGAGAGTAAACCAAACACGATATCATATACTTATATAATTAGTATATGGCTTTTGGGGGAATATATCACCGATATAGGAAATTGGCCGATATATCACCTGATATTTTTCCAAACTATGTCGGTTATATCTTTTCAAAAAGGTTTTTGATTTTAGGGGTTTGAAACAAATCAAACTCGAAACCAGTATCCATACCAACCGAACTATACCAACCCAATTGAGCCCAATAACTTTCGGTTATATTTGAAATGATTATGACATTTCAAAACTTTCTCAGTTTGCTTGGATTCCTAAAAGTTGTTTTTTCTTGTGTCGAATTAAATATGCCAAACTTTGTGATGGTTTCTATTTCTAAAATCTATATTTTCGTTTATTTTGGTTGATTTTTCAATCTCGTTATGCTATATTTTAATTCATGCATATGTATATTTGGAATCATATGATTTATTGTACATAATTAATATGCAATGTGTGTGCGTGTGTTCAGTTCGTATTAGAATACAGTGTATGTACATGTCTATGTAGATCATATCTAGGTTTTTTTTTCTATCCTATATAACAACCCGACATATTCAGATCATGGTTTTAAATCTCGGATTTCGGATTCGTCTCGACAAGGGGTGTTTCGTCTCGGATCAAAGATATCAGAGAAGATCTCGAGGAAATGTGATCATATCGGATGTTGATTTCCTATACTCAATAAATATTTTTTTGGTACTAAATAAGATATTATATGTCCTACATGTTATTTATCATATAAAATACTGTATAATGTAACTAATGACATGAATCAATTAGAGTAAATATGCGCATAATTTAACAATAATATAGAAGAGAATAAAATATAAGTATATAACTAAATTGAATTTGCGTTGATTAGAAAAAATGTATTAGTTAATAAGCTTACTTGACTTTGCATATACACAAACAATTGCGATATGAAATCCTCACATTATTTTAACTTAAGGTCCTATATTGAAAGATATATATGCAAAAAGTAAAACAATTTTTAAAAATATATTCACAATAACATTTGTGTCTATTTCGGCTGATATTTCGCCAATTTCGGTAATATTTCGGCCGATATTTCGGTAATTTCGGCTGCAATCTATACATTTCGGTCCAAAATGATGTAGAGTATAAAATATGTGATTTCGTATCGGCAAGCGTCGCCGAAACAAAATTTCGGCCGTATCGGAGAAAATTTAAAACAGTGATTCAGATATCCTGATATATCATGATACACACAAAAATTCATAGGCCGACACAACACTGATATCTGACATTTAAAACCTTGGTAATTTGATCCTATTATATACAGACTAGAGCTGGTATCGGGTCCAATCAGATCAGGTCTTCCACTACCCGAACCCGGTACCTCATGGGTCCAAAAATTGGACCCGGACCCGGACTTGCAAGAACCGGATCCGGGTTCGGGTTCGGGTTTTAAAAAAAATTACCCATCGGGTCCAGTAGTAGACAATAAATTTTTGCACTTAAGTATTTTTGCACCCGATACCCTACGATTCTATAAATTTTTGCACATAAGTACATGAATTAATATTATATTTACATATCTATCTTCAACAATTACTTTTATATGTATATTCCTATAATCCTGTTATTCAAATTCTATATGTTTGGGGATTTTTTTAATGGGTCCGGGTCGGTTCTATTTTGAGCGGATCCGGACCCGAAAGTGCATCGAATCTTATTTTAGGATCCGGACCCAGACCCATATAGATCGGGTCAGTTTCGATCCAATGCTGGGTCCGAGTACCGGGTAAATGTGACAGTGCTAATACAGACTTTAGTGTTCTCGAAAGGTATACAAGTTATCTCAATAAGGTAGGGTTGGGGGGGGGGGGGGGGGACATTTTTAAATAGGGTATGCAACCCTGTATTTAATCTTTTTTTATTTTTGTGAGAATCGTATGAAATGTTATTTTGCTTAAAATCTTACTTTACGATTGTTAGTGCGCAAATTTTATGATTTTTCTTCTTACAGGGCTGTTCTGGCCCCATCTTAAATGAAAAAACATAATGTAATCATGTCTCGATTAACATAAGAATTTGCACAAATTTTAAATTTTATAGATAATTTTTTTCTCCGACTCTTTATTTGAGAGAATTTTTGACGTTATTTTTCAAATTGTTGTGTAGGTGGCTGAGAAAATCCCCGAAGTAGATCGGTTTAAGAATTATGGAAAGCCCCTTTTATCATACTTCTCTTAATTAGGGCCTTGACACAAAGCAAAAGCCCCATTTTAATGAGGAGGTAATTATGTAACCTTTGAGTAATTTTGAAAGTAAAAGCTGTAAGATTTTGGAGTCATGAACAAGATACAATGCATCATTAACACCATGCTAAAACCTCATGTTCTCTAATTGCTACTACCAAACAAAAAAGTACCTCCAGATGAAGAATAAAAAATCATCTTCGAAGGCCTCTTTATAAAAATGTACATAACTTGTGCATAACAAAGATACTACTGTAATAAACAATGAAGCAAATAAACAACAATATCAATTCTTGAAGACAACAACTACCCAGCAATAAAATATGTTCAATAGTCAATCGTTTCTCTATAATCAAAGAAGAGAACATTAAACAACCACATTATTCTAATCACTTAATCTGGTAAACCTCCAAAAAAATACAAACAACCAGAAATACATCTCACCCAAAGAAGCCAGCTGCTGCTTCCTCCCCGTACCCGGCGGGCGTCCTCTCCCCCGTCTCGGAGCACCACCACCCGATCCTGAAATCGACATCGTTCCTACATTGGCTGAAGGGGGTGTAGCCGAAAGCGGCGACAAAGCCAAAGCTACGCCACCATCAGGCCCATATTTCCGAGGCCTCCCTCTCTTCCTCTTCACAGGTTCTCCAGAACCCGCAACCGAACTCCCACCACTCCCACTAGGTGAGACTGCCATGGATGTAGATGACTCTAATTGGAAACCCGACCCGATAGAACCACCAATGTGGGCAGATTGGGCAGCTGCCAAGCTAGGGTTCTGATGAGGATGGGGCCGCATAATGGCTCCATGTAACCCAGACTGTGGGCCAGGATTTGGGCCTCCTCCTCCTCCTCCAATCCCTCTATGGATGAAGTACGATGAAGAAGAGCCCGACATCGCCATTCCGTTTCTCCCATCCATGCATGAAATAGCTTCCCAAAAATGAAAGGGTCACAATCAATAAGCTCTAAACCTAGCTTTTCTTTGGGGGGGGGGGGGGGGGGGGGGGGGGGGGGGGGGGGGGGGGGGGGTCAAAGAAACCCTAATTCTTTTTCAGAGAAGAAGGGTGAGATCTTTTGAAGGCAAAGAAATTAAGAAGGGTTCAGGAAAATAGGGTTTTCAGAAACCCTAAATTCTCAGTAGCTTCCATTGGACATTAAAAAAAGGAGGATGAATGAAAACCCAACTTGATAGATTTTTTTTTTAAAAAAAGTTATTTGTTAACAAAAAAGAAAAGTGGATTTGGTTTTAAAAAAAGATGGAGGATGAAAAGGGTTGAGTGGTTTTGGCCACTTGCAGGATTGAGAGGATGAAAAGGGAATTGAAGGAAGAGGAGAGAGAGAGAGAGAGAGAGAGAGAGAGAGAGAGAGAGGAAGAAGAGGATACAGTGAAAAGAGAGAGAGAGAGAAGATAGGACTGTATCCAAACAACTTACGGTAATTATATGGATTAATTAATTGAATATATAATTTCCAGATATTAGATATCAGATATAAATAATGCTAACCGTACTCTGCAGATTCTGAACTGAGAAGGGAAAAAGTGTATTTAGAACATCATCATATTCTTTGAATAACATTCTTAACTTTTTGTACTGCTTTATATTAATGCTAAAAAAATGTTAATTGAATCAATAATTTCAGATTATTTTTTTCCCTTTAGGTTGACACTACTTTTAATAATTTTTGGGAATTCCAAATAAAAAAATAAATCATTTAATATCTATAATTTTTTTATTGAAAAAAATAACTCTAATCTCTAATCTCTAATCACTAATTGGGGGGGGGGGGGGGGGGGGGGGGGGGGGGGGGGGGGGGGGGGGGGGTTATGCGGTTTGGAGATTTTCCAAGAATTAGTGGATTTCCAGGAATACGAGGGTGGGAATGAAAATTCTCGAAAATGTTGCAATACTGTATTTGGTATACGATATTACGTGCCTTGGAATACTTTATTACCGTGTTTGGTATAAAACAATTTATTCCCATCAATCCATCTCTATAGTAGTAATTACCGAAAATACCCTTTTGGCTTTATTTAAAAATAAATAAATATAAAAGTTATCTAATTTAGTAATTGATGTATATGCATGCATGTGCAAAATTAATACTGATATATATAAATAAAACAATAAAGTTCATAGAAGCAAATTTCAACTCCACATATTTCAACAAGTTCTAAATAAAAAATAACATTAGATTTCAATTCGGACTCAAAGTCACTCAAACTCCATTTCTGACCCTTTAAATACCCTCCTCATCGACGCTCACGGCTCACAATTCACAAAGGGTGCTTTTATTAACCCCCCCACCCCCCCCCCCCCCCCCCCCCCCCCCCCCCCCCCCCCCCCCCCCCACAAAAAAAAGGAAAAAGAAAAAAAAAAGGCCAGTCTCTACCTATACAGCCGCCAGCAGCCAGCTGTCCACCCGAATCCGAACACTTTCAGCAACCTTACAAACCTTCCATTACTACTTCACTGCCACTCCCTCTCTCACCCCCCAAAACCAAGCAGATACAACTAACAGCAACAAATGGGTCACATTGCCTCCATTCACTCACCATTTCGACCTATCTTCGATTGGTCGACAAATCATGAGCCGAAGTCCGAATGGAAGAGGAGAACCCATTACGATGCTGGCGTCCATGACGACGGCGCGACGGCAGGGTCGACGACCGGCTGGGCGACGGCGGCGTCGCGGTGGAGGCGCGACGGGACCGGGAGGAGGGAGAATTGAGATTTGGGGTTTTGACTAGCGTTTATCGAGGACAGGGAAGAGGTCGGGGGGGGGGGGGGTTCTGAGTGGTGCCGGCGTCGACAGGGGGTGTCGACGAATGGGGGGTTGACGAACAGGGAGGTCGCCGAAAACGGCCGGAGGAAGGTGGGGAAGACAGATGAAGAGTGGGTCTTAGGATTTAGGCAGGATTCAGAAATGTGGAGGGTGTTTTGGGTATGCAATAATCTCACTCATTTTTTTTATGTGGAGGAATCCACAAATCCCACCTTTTTCAAAATGAATGTTTATCCTTTCAAACTAGTTATTTTGATAACCCTGAGAATTTAAGATTATTTACAAAACTATACCTATGTCTTACCAAACCAGGTAATCAAGAGAGTAATCCTAGATTTTCTTATACATTACCGCGTACCAAATGCCCCCTAATATTATAATGGGAGAATGCCTTAGTGTCATTTGTCAATCTACCAACATGTGCATCGCACGTGCATAACTAATATGAAGGAGGTATTAGGTTCGAATCCTCACTTTTTTGGATTTTTCACTTTAATTTTTTTTTATATTAAACATGCATCATATATGTAAATACTATCCATCTATCTATCTATAATATAATATATTTACTTACTATGTAATGGAAGAGTTTGTCACAAACAAACAAATTTTAATAATTTTTTGTCACAAAAGAAACACCAATTTTGTCACCAAACAAACATGTGCATCGCACGTGCAACTCCAAATCTATTTTTTAACATGTGCATCACACGTACACATCACACGTACGCATCAGAGTTTTTCCTTCTTACTTTTAAAAAATACGTGTATTGCCCGTTCAACTCTTTTTTTTAAAATAAGGGCATACATCGCACGTGCTAATTACTGTTGTCTGAAGTGTATCGCACGTTTAACTCCAACTCTTTATCAAAACGTGCATTGCATGTGAAAAATACTGTTACCTAGTAATTTAGAATTGGATATGTGTAAAACATTTATGTATAAATATTTCTACAAACATTTATAATTATACTGGAGTATTATGTAACAGCAGAAAAGCATATTTATTCGTATATTTGGAGCTCTAACTAATATGGTACATACTATTTGTCTATTATTACAATGAGAATTTTAATGAATTATCGTGAATTAATAGTGAGCTTTCATTGTAATATGGATACATAAAATATATGCAATTATGCATTGTCAAATTAAAATTTTGTAATTAGAGAGTTAAAGTTTGGCTGTATAGACAATGTATGTTGGTTCATAAAATACATATTTCTACTATTTTAATGGAAGAGTTTGTCATCGAACAAACTTCATTTGTAACCAAATAAATACGTATAATGCACATGCATAATTAACATAAAGGATGTCTTAGGTTTGATGCCAGACAATATATGATTTTTTAAAAAATATATATATCTTATATTTTAACGGGAGAGTTTGTCACCAAACAAACTCCATTTATAACCAAATAAACACGTATAATGCACATGGATAATTAATATAAAGAAGGTTTTAGATTCCAGACAATGTTTTTTTTAAAATATATATATTTATAAAAACGGGCACCACATGTGTAAATTACTAGTATGCATAATGTAAAGTGCTTGCTTTCTGTATTAATCTCTCAGTGACTCACAGGGGGCATTTGGTACAAAGATTTTTATTTTGTTTCCTGGAAATCTTAACTTGGGAATTTAGTTTTCCATGTTTGGTATGCTAATTTTTAAATTCAAATTTCCAGGAAACTAGTATTCCTAGGAAATTTTTTTGCCACAATTCTAAAAAAAAAATTTCCATGGCAGAGGGGGGGGGGGGGGGGGAATTCTTAGATTCCCAAGTGCTTAGGAAAATATTATTTCTTTAAAATTACAATTTTGCCCCTAAAATAAAAAAACCCTAAACCTGACCCTTCATATTTCTTCTTCTTTTTCCTCCCCAATAAACCCATCTCCTCTTTCTCACCAAAAAATCCGAGCACCCAACTTGGCCGCCGTCGATTCTGAGCCTCTTTCGCGCCTCTATCAAACCAAGCTCCTGACATGGCTGCACGTCTTCACTCTGCTCGTGTTCTTGGAACCTTTGGTTATCACGCCCATGAGTAAGTTGTTTGTTATATTGATTGAGAGTGATTCTTCTTTTGCATAACTATACTTATGCTTTTGTAGCTTGACCATGAGATGGGATTGGTATTTGCAACTATTAGAAATTATTCTCTTACTGATGGTGCAGGTATGCAATGACTGGACAGCTTAGTTCCAGAGCCGTGTTACATGGGTAATAGTTGCCTATTTACTTATTTCATCTTCATTATAATCGATTTATTTAATTTTCAAGTGGATGATTTTTTTTGTCTCACATAGTTGAATATATTTAGGCAACACTAAAGCTAAGTGAAAACAAGGTAAGGCAATGTGTTGATGCGAGGCTAAATGAGGTTATTTGAGGATGATAGGGTATTTTGGACGGTAAGATTAAGATTTTCAGAAAATATGTAGCTTAACCAAACATAGAAAATTAAGTTTCCAACTAACATTCTCATAAATGTTCAAGACCTATCAAACATATTTTATAAATCCTAGTATAAATCCTAGGAATCATAAATCCTGAGATTTATGATTCCTGTGGAAAGAAAAAAAAAAAAAACCTTCCCTATACCAAATGCTTTTTTACGGTGAGAAAAATATAATATTGTGTACGCGCAAATAGTTCAGATTTTTTTGTTTTCCTTGTCTTTTTGCTAATGACATGTTATCTATTGTTAGCATTACTTTCTATTATAAGCTCATCACTCATCACTCCAACATCTTCATAAAGAAAGTATTCAAGAAAATTGAAAATTAAAAGGTATGGAGGGAGGGAGGCTGAAAAAGAGACAGCTGGGATCAGATAAAAGTGGGGCCCACCAACTCGAATCCCACGTGCGTAGGTTTTAACTATCTGCACTTTGATTAACCTAAACTAGCTATCCACACCTGCGATGCATGTCGTAAATTTATTATTAATTTTTTTAAAAAAAAATTAAAATTATGACATTGTTTAGCATCAAATCTGAAATGCATTTTATCCATCACAAAATTTTACTATACTTTTTACAATTATCAACTTTCCAATACAGTGTGCCACCTAAAATTAGTAAAAAAATTTGTAGTGAAAATGGAAGTAATTATGGCATTACTTTTATAATATTACTAGTAATTCACACGTCTTAATAAATATAGGCTTTTTAAAATAAAAATTAAGACATAGTATGGGTTTGCACCTAATACCTCCTTTATAATAGTTTTGCACATGTGTTGCTCGTGTTGATAGATTTACAAATAACACTAAGGCTTTCTCCTATTATAATATTATATTAGAGATTAGAGATTTACACATGTGGTGCACGTCTTAATAAATACAGTCCTTTTTAAAGTATAAATAATGAAGTAATATAGATTTGAACCTAAGGCCTCCTTTATATTAGTTATACTAGTATAATGCACGTGCAATGTACGTCTATAAAGGTGTGTAGGATTTTGAGGAAGGGGCAGGTCACCAAAGAGTTTGCATGCATGCATGCAGACATGCATGCACAATTTATTTATTTTGATATTTGCATGCATGTGTTAGACCTACTAGCTTTGATAAGAGGAAACTTTCTTATGAATAAATTGTGCATACAAGTACATGCAAATCTATACTATTAATTATTTTCCCAAATCTATGCAAACAGGCATCCAAATCTATGCATATTAATTATTTTTCCAATACATGCAAATTACATTTCTGACCTTCGATATTAACCCTATATTTTTTTTAGCCCTTTATGTTTATGAGGGCATGATAGTAAAAAACCGCCAAAATGAGGTTTTGCTTAATAATAGTATAGATATGTGCATTGCACATGTTGGTAGATTGACAAATGACACTAAGGCCTTTTTCCATTATAATATTACTAGTATTTAGCACGTGCAATGCACGTTTTAATAAATATATAAATTTTAAAGCAATGTAATTGATGTGGGTCAGAAATAGCGTGGCCCATCCTGGACCAATCCCCTCAGAGATGCGCGCTCCATCTGATCCTTCTGATCTGCCACGTCATCACCGGAAAACCGCCCGGAGCTCTGCCACGTCAGCCCGGAAACCGCTCCGGCGCCTGCCACGTCAGCCCTATACCGCCCGACTTTTCCACCGCTTCAGCCAAGCGGGTAACCGGGTCCGGCCCAGCCCCAAACGGGTCTGGACCCGATTGGCTTTCTCTATAAATATCGGACCCTCCCCCCTGTTTACAGGTAATCAATCTTTTCTCCACCAAACCCTAGTTACTGTTGCTATATCCTAAGTGACTGACTAGATCGTCGGAGGGTCTGCCACCGGAACCAACCCCGGTGTTTCTAGACCGTCTGCAGGTACACAAGACCTCAGATCCGAGCCCTCTGATTTGAGCCCAACATCCACCTCACTACGAGTCCGTCGCAGGTACCGTTCGGCCAGCCGAGGGTCGTCTGACCAGCAGCTTTCTCCTTCAAAAACAAATCGAGTAAAGAACTCACACCTGGTGCATCCACACGTCTCCCAGAAACAAACCGCATTAGGTTGGCGCCGTCTGTGGGAAAGCTACTTCGGAAGCCGACCCGAGTCCTACCGCCAAGGTACCTCGATCGCCGAACTCCCATGGCCTCCAAAGGCAAGGGGCTGCGTCATCCGTCAACCGACGGGACACACCCCAACCAAATACTAATGCCGGGCCGCGCACATCGAAGCACAGGGCTTCCCATTAGGGATCCCAGCGGAGCGCCACCCGTACAGTCCAGCCCGACTTACGAAGGGTAATCGCCAGCCGGCAGGCTAGTCGCAGTGGGGGGAGGGCCACTTCCAACTCGGCCCCGAACCATCCTAGACCACCGCCGGAAGAACGGAGGCCGGCACTCAGTCGGGTCGGAAGGCAACCTCCGGTCCAACCGGCCCGAGCCGAGGGAGCTCCTGTCACTCAACAGGAGTTCCAGGATTTCCGAAGGGAAGTTCTTGGGGCTCTCCGACGGGCCGCCAGGGAGGAAGCACGCCATTCCCAAACCAGGTCGGACGTCGAGGCCAGCGTGTCCCGCTCCTCAACAATCCAGCCAGAGGCAGATGGCGTACTCCTAAGGCGCCTCCAAGAAATGGAGGACCGAATCGATCATATGGGCGACAGAGGCATCGGGGCCGGTCAGGGGTACAGACCTGTCCGACCTCCCTTTTCCGCCCTCATTACCCAAGCGGAAATACCGCGGAACTTCCGACCCCCACAATTCGAGACCTATAACGGCGAGGGGGATCCTGCTGATCACATAGAGGGTTTCAAAACCCTCATGATGATTCACAGCGCCTCGGATCCTCTGCTGTGCCGAGCATTCCCTGCAACCCTTCGGGGTCCAGCTCGTGAGTGGTTCTCGAAGCTCACCCCCGGCTCCATTTACTCCTTTGATCAACTGGAGGGCAATTTCCTCGCCCATTTTGTAACCAGCCGGAAGGCCGAAAGAACGAGCGCCTCCTTACTTGGGCTCAGGCAGGAAGGGGGGGAATCACTCAGGACGTTCGTCCGGAGGTTCACAGCAGAGGCGAGGTCGGTCTCCTCTCTCGATCCGGGCGTCGCCTCCGCGGCATTTCGGCACAACGTCCGTCATGGACAGCTAAAAGCCTCTCTGGCGAAGAAGCCTCCGATCGATTTTCCCGACCTCCTCAACCGGGTTGAGAAATACATCAGGGCAGAGGAAGCCCTAGACCCAGATGAGTCCAGGGAAGCACCCGGAAAAGGGAAGCGGAAGGCCGAGGAAGTCGAGCCCTCTAAAAAGGCACCGAGGGACGCGGGCCCCATGAAGAAAGTACTGCCGGTCCTTCGCTTCGAGAGATATACCCCTCACTCAGAATGTGTCCTCCATACTCCTGGCAATCGAGGACAGGGACCTGGTTCAATATCCCCCTCGACCATCCAACAACACTAGCAAGAAAAGGGATCAGCGGTTCTACTGCCGCTTCCACCGAGACAACGGGCACGACACAGATCACTGCCGTGCCCTGAAAGATGAAATCGAGGCCCTCATTCAGCGAGGGTACCTCCGGGAGTACAAGCGGGATGATGCTCGGGGGCAAAGGGACACGAGGAACCGGAGAACCCCACCTCCTCCTCGAGCTCCCCTGCAGCTCCCCGGGCAAGAGCATGAGCTCGATGAGCCGGATGGCCAAGCCATATTACACTGCGTCCACGGGGGGCCCATGGGAGGGGAGTCCAACACCTCCCGCAAGGCGTTCATCCGGGATGTCAGCGCCGTCCAAGGGCCTCTCCCCCCTCAAGTTCAACAACTCCCCGTCTCCTTCTCGGGGGATGACCTGGAGGGGGTACGGCTCCCGCACTGTGATGCCCTCGTGATCAATCTCAGCATGGAAAATTTCGAGGCTCGACGAATCCTTGTAGATAACGGAAGTTCGGTCAACATTCTGTTCTTCGAAGCTTTGGAGAACTTAAAGCTACCCCGTAACAAACTCAAGCCAGCAGGGTACACTCTGCACGGATTCTCTGGAGTTCCAGTGACGATCGAGGGGATCGTCACACTAGACGTCACGGCAGGTACGGCCCCGAACCGTAGAACCGAGTCCATGGACTTTATGGTTGTCAACGTCAAGGCAGCCTACAACGCCATACTCGGTCGTCCGGGCCTCTGCTCTCTCCAGGCTGTCCCATCGGCCTACCACCAGAAGATGAAGTTCCCTACCAGTACCGGGGTAGGAGTGGTCCGGGGGAACCAGAAAGCCGCTCGCTCTTGTTACATGACCGCAATAGGAAGCAGAGTGTTTCCCCTCGACGCCGTGGAGATGCAGCCCCAAAGGACCCAGCCAGAGCCAGAGTCGGCAGACGAGCTGGAGGACGTCTCCTTCGAGACAGGGGATTCATCGAAGCAATTTCGAGTGAGTCGCTCCCTCGCACCCCGCCTTAAATCCGACCTCATCACTTGCATTCGGCGCAATGTCGATCTGTTCGCCTGGAAGCCATCCGGCATGCCCGGTATTTCCGAGGAGCTCATCATGCATAAACTCAGCGTGATCCCCGGCTCGAAACCGGTGGTCCAAAAGCGACGTAAGTTTGCGCCAGAGCGACAACAGGCAGTTAATGCAGAAGTTGACAAGCTCCTGGCCGCGCGCTTCATCCAAGAGGTCAGCTACCCCGAGTGGCTGGCGAACGTCGTCATGGTCAAGAAGGCGAGCGGGAGCTGGAGGATCTGCATAGATTTCACGGATCTCAACAAAGCGTGCCCGAAGGATCCGTTCCCCCTCCCTAGAATCGATGCTCTTGTCGATGCAACGTCGGGTCACGAGCTCATGTCCTTTATGGATGCGTTTTCAGGCTACAATCAGATCCGCATGTTCCCTCCCGACATCGCCAAGACGTCCTTCGTCACAGACCAGGGGCTCTACTGCTACAGGGTCATGCCCTTCGGGCTGAAGAACGCCGGCGCCACATATCAGAGGCTCGTCAACTGGGTCTTCAAGGAGCAAATTGGGCGCAATATAGAAGTATATGTGGATGACACACTCGTCAAGAGCCGGTGGGGGGAGGATCACGTAGCCGATCTGGAGGAGGCCTTTGGGGTACTTCGGACCCATAATATGAGACTTAATCCGAACAAATGCGCCTTCGGCGTCTCCGCAGGAAAGTTTCTTGGGTTCATTATCAGCCAAAGGGGAATCGAAGCGAACCCCGAAAATATCCAAGCAATCCTAGACATGGCACCTCCCAGGAACATCAAAGAAGTCCAACGACTGACGGGGAGACTGGCGGCCATTGGCCGTTTCCTCTCCAAGTCCGGAGAGAAGTCCCTTCCCTTCTTCAAAGCCCTGCGCGGCACCGATGGGTTCGAATGGGGAGTCCAACAGCAAGAGGCCTTCGCCCAGTTAAAGGAATACCTCGCAAACCCTCCCCTTCTCAGCAAGCCCGAACCAGGGGAGCCACTCTGGCTTTACCTATCAGCCTCGGAGAAGGTGCTCAGCGCCGTTCTCGTTCGGGAGGAAGAGGGATCACAGAAGCCTGTATACTACGTTAGCAAGGTCCTACTCGATGCCGAGACCAGGTATTCTCGGATGGAGAAGGTAGCGTACGCCCTGATCATGGCCTCACGAAAGCTCCGCCCATATTTTCAATCTCATTCTGTCCAGGTACTGACGGACCAACCCCTGAAGGCCGTACTCTACAAACCAGAAAGCTCGGGTCGACTGGTGAAATGGTCGATTGAGCTCAGCCAGTACGACATTGGCTATCAGCCCAGAACAGCAATCAAGGGGTAGGCGCTCGCGGAGTTCATCACGGAGTGTACCATCTCCGAGCACCCTGCAAGCAAGGAAAGCGACCAGACGTGGGAAGTTTACGTCGACGGCTCCTCCTGCGAGGCGGGTAGCGGAGCGGGCATCATCCTGCGAGGCCCGGACGGTTTTCTTCTGCAATACTGCCTCCGCCTTAACTTCCCGGCCTCCAACAACGAGGCCGAATACGAGGCAATGATCGCTGGGCTCACCCTAGCTCATCAAGCCGGTGCCAGGCAGATCAGGGCTTTCAGCGACTCCCAGCTCGTGGTCAACCAGATCACCGGGGAGTACGAGGCCCGTGACGATCGCATGATTCGTTACCGAGCTATAGTTCAATGCCTACTAATGTCCTTCGATGAGTCGGCTGTTTTGAGGATCCCCCGGGAACAGAATGTCCAGGCTGACGCTTTGTCAAAACTGGCATCCTCTTCCTTCGAAGGTCTCGACCGGACGGTCCTGATCGAGGTCATGCTAAAACCCAGCATCGACATCCCAGAGGTCTTGTGCATTGAAGACGGGCTTCCCCCCGAAGACTGGACCACTCTAATTAGGCGATTTCTCGTCAAGGGAGAGCTCCCAGAAGACCGAGCAGAAGCGAGAAAGGTCCGGGCCCGAGCGGAAAGGTTCACAATGACCGACTCAACACTCTTCAAGAGGTCCTATACTACCTCGGATGGTCGGCCTTATCTCCGCTGCCTCACTCCCGATGAAGCCAAGTATGCTCTCAAGGAATTACACGAGGGGATTGGCGGATGTCACATGGGAAGTCGTTCGCTCGCGCGAAAGTCTTTGAACCACGGGTACTACTGGCCCACCATGTTGCAGGACGCTTTGACCCTTGTCAAGAAGTATGGCCCCTATCAGAGATTCTCGCCCATCAAAAGAGTCCGGCAAGCAAACCTCCGGTCCATGGCCAGTCCGACCCCCTTTGCAATGTGGGGGATGGATCTGGTAGGCCCCTTTCCTAAGGCGACGGGGCAACGAAAGTTTCTTATAGTTGCAATCGACTACTTCACAAAATGGATCGAGGCGGAGCCATTAGTTACGATCACCGAGCAGCAGACTCAACAATTCTTTTGGAAGCACATTATCTGTCGATTCGGGATCCCCCAAGTGCTCGTCACGGATAACGGGATCCAGTTTGCAGGCAAGCATTTTCGCAAGTTCTGCGAAGACCTCGGTATCCAACAGCGCTTCTCTTCAGTATGCCATCTCCAGTCCAACGGGCAGGCAGAGAATGCGAATCGTCAGATCCTCGATGGACTCAAGAAGCGACTCGATAATTCCTCCAAGGGGTTGTGGGTGGACGAACTGCCAAGCGTTCTATGGGCCCACCGAACAACAAAAAGAATTCTGACGGGGGAGTCACCTTTCAACTTAACATACGGCGCCGAAGCAGTCATTCCCCTGGAAGTAGGTATTCCCTCCCCGCGGATCCTGGCTTTCGATGAAGCGAGCAACTCCATACAACTACGAGCCGACCTAGATCTCATAGACGAGGTCAGGGAGAAGTCGGCCATCAGAAGGAACATATACCAGCAGAGAATCGAGAGGTTCTACAACAAGAAGGTGCGCCCAACAAACATTGCACTCGGAGATCTTGTCCTCCGAAAACTGGCGGTATCCAACCCCGGCCAGAAAAGAAAGCTGGCACCAAATTGGGAGGGCCCTTACAAGGTTTCAGAGGTCGTACGACCGGGTACCTATCGCCTGACCGACACCGACGGCAAGCCTGTCAAGAGGCCCTGGAATGCGGAACACTTGATTAAGTACTTAGGAGAGTAGCCTCCATGTGAAATATAACGGTTGTAATCGGCACATTGTGCCTAGTCTTTTGTAAAGTCCTGTAAACGGCACGTCGTGCCTAGACTTGTTTGTAACAGGCATGTATTGTAAACATGTCAGCTTTCTTAAAACAAGCTTATAACTTTATAAACCGATAAATGAACTCGGCACTCGGATGAAATCGCGAACCCAAACACGCCTCTCTTGCAAGCATGGGACTCGGCACGCGGATGAAATCGCGAGCCCAAACATGCTTCCCTTTCAAGCATGGGACTCGGCACCCGGATGAAATCACGAGCCCAAACATGCCTCCCTTACAAGCATGGGACTCGGCACCCGGATGAAATCGTGAGCCCAAACCCGCTTCTCTTGCAAGCATGGGACTCGGCACGCAGATGAAATCGCGAGCCCAAACATGCTTCCCTTTCAAGCATGGGACTCGGCACCCGGATGAAATCGCGAGCCCAAACATGCTTCCCTTACAAGCATGGGACTCGGCACCCGGATGAAATCGCGAGCCCAAACATGCTTCTCTTGCAAGCATGGGACTCGGCACGCGGATGAAATTGCGAGCCCAAACATGCTTCCCTTTCAAGCATGGGACTCGGCACCCGGATGAAATCGCGAGCCCAAACATGCTTCCCTTACAAGCATGGGACTCAGCACCCGGATGAAATCGCGAGCCCAAACACGCTTCTCTTGCAAGCATGGGACCCGGCAAGCGGATGAAATCGCGAGCCCAAACACGCTTCTCTTACAAGCATGGGACTCGGCACCCGGATGAAATCGCGAGCCCAAACATGCTTCCTTTATAAGCATGGGACTCGGCACCCGGATGAAATCGCGAGCCCAAACATGCTTCCCTTACAAGCATGGGACTCGGCACCCGGATGAAATCGCGAGCCCAAACACGCTTCTCTTGCAAGCATGGAACCCGGCAAGCGGATGAAATTGCAAGCCCAAACACGCTTCTCTTACAAGCATGGGACTCGGCACCCGGATGAAATCGCGAGCCCGAACATACTCTCGCACCATCTCTCACGAGAACATGTGCAGGAGCTCGGCGCCGACCCCGAGCAAGGCGGGTGCCCTCTCCGAGGGCACCGCGACCTGAACGCTCGGCGGCGGCGCTACGCTACGCCTGCAATTGCCTTTCTCACCGTTGTGGGGGCTCGACACCCGTCCCTCGCTCGGTTTGGTCTCTTCGGAGGCCATCAACCGATACTCGAGGCGACATCCGCCAGCCACTCCCGCACTGTCTCTCCTCGAGAACATGTACAGGAGCTCAGCGCCGATCCCGAGCAAGGCGGGTACCCTCTTCGAGGGCACCGCGACCTGAACGCTCGGCGGCAGCGCTACGCTACACCTGCAAGTGCCTTTCTCACCGTTGTGGGGGCTCGGCACCCGTCCCTCGCTCGGTTTGGCCTCCTCGCAGGCCATCAACCGATACTCGAGGTGACATCCGCCAGCCACTCCGCACCGTCTCTCCACGAGAACAAGTACAGGAGCTCGGCGCCGATCCCGAGCAGGGCGGGTGCCCTCTCCGAGGGCGCCGCGACCTTGACACTCGGCGGAGACGCTCGACGCTGCCTACCGCCTGTTCCCCCACCAAGTGTAAAAAAAAAAAAAAAAAAAAAAATAGTTTTGAGGCGTCCGCCTTCCACAGACACCCCAAGCCTTGAGTCGGATTATTGGCCACCCTCTCACCCGAGAACAGCTCGGGGTTTACGACTTTTTGCAAAACCTAAATCCCAAACTGTTCAAGGATGGCAGGGGGGCCAACGACTAGCGGCTCTTTCTCTCGAAGCGCACCATTCCGAGCCAGTTGATTGCAACTGCAAAGGTTCGACCTGCTCTGGCAATAGAACCTTCACAGTTGCAAACAACTTGCCCGGAACGCTCTTCATTTCTTCCGGAAGACAGAACCTCCACAGTTGGTGAATTCGGACTTCTCCGAACACCCCAAACGATCGGTCGGCCCACCGCTCACCAACGAACAACCCGGGGTCCCATGGCCCTGACGGCCGGTACCCCGAATTGTTAGAGGGTGATCGGTGTGCCTCCGATCCGGGATGCTCGAAAAAATTATATTTTTTGGACGCTCGCCATAGGCAGGCATCCAAGTCGAATGACTCACTGATCAAAAATAGATGGGGAGTGGTGATTATGTAGCCCCCTGAGGCCTCACTTATTACGCCTGGGAATGTGAAACGGCGGAAGGCGAAACGTCGCCATAAATGTTCCTAGGAATGCGAAACGTCGCAATTATTGACGCAGTCGTGTCGGTTGCGACTCTTCGAAGATTCAGAACCAACAACCCTCGGCACCCGAGGCAATCAAGGCTCCGGAGAACAAATGACCTTATTCATTACTCATTGCTTACAATTCAATGAACGAAAGTACAAATACAAAGAAGGCTCTCAACTCACTCACAATCGGCCGGGAACTCAAATTCAGGGCTCCTATGACGCTCGGCCATTCCGATCGCGGAGGACGCGCCCGCCACCGAGCTCTCTGCATCATCCGGCTGGGTCTCGACCGGCGAGAGCGGCAGCAACCGTCCCGGGGTGGAGTTGCTTGCCTCTTCCACAAGACCGGCACCCAGTATGAGCTTCAGCTGGCGAACCTCTAACTCTTTCTCTACGACGGCCTTGCGAAGAAAAGATTCGGAGGCCGAACGCCCACTAGAGGTATCTGAGACCGCCCAGTCTTTCTCAATGACCCACCAGTCGTGGTCGGCTACAATTTTCCTCAAACGAGCCACCTCTAGGCCGAGCTCTCTCGACTTGTTCAGAAAGTAATTCTTGGCAGCCTCTCGGTCCCGAGCCAACTTTCGTTGACGAGCAAGCTTCTATCAAAAGAAAAATAAAGTATCACAAAAAAAGACAAGTGTTCGATGGTCAGCCCAAAATTTCATATTTCATTCCATTTCAAAAAAGTTCGATACAAAAATTTGCGGTGGCCAGTCCGCCGAAGGCATTTACATCAAAAAGAATAAAAACAAAAACATCTAATCTTGGGGGTCGAGTGGCACCTCTTCTTCGCCGTGACCTTCTTCGTCACCATCACCACCAGGGGTCGGAGGAAGGTACGATTTCCACCCGAAGCTGAGGTGGTCGACGTTGCACTCGGGATAAATGTATTTGAAGTGAGACTTAGCCTGCTCATAAGCCTCGTCCTGAGCCGTCACCAATGTCTCCCCCAAGACCGCCTCTAAATCCGCAACGGCCTTCTGCGCCTTTTCCTTCTCCGCCGCCTCGGCCGCAACCTTTTTCAGCAGATCCTCCCGGTCCTGCTTATGGATCTTGTCCAAGGAGTCTATCTGGACCTCGTGAATGACCACCATGTTCCGGGCCTCCTTCAAGTCGTCCGTCGCCTTGTTCAGCTCCCGAAGGAACTTCTCCACCTGCTTCCGCTCATACAGGATCTCCTTCTCCAGGCACTTGTGGAAGTGCTGACCGTGGAGCATCGACTGTTACCAAAGGATTAAAGTTAGCGATAATTACAAACCAAGTGAAAACGAAAAAGACCTCGGCCGACTTACCGAGAGGTTGGCTTGGGCCCATCGCATATAGGCCTGGTCGGCCGTCTGAGCCGCCAAGGCCATTCCATCCCGTTCGGTGATGGCCTTCGTGACGAACTCCATCGCTACGGGTCCGTCAAGGATGGTGTCCCCCTTTAAAATCGACCAATCGAGGACAAAGGGCATCGTTGCCATCCTTCCCACCAACTCCGCAGCGCTCGGGCGTACGGGGGGAAGCTGTTGCGACGGGGCCTCGACCGACTTCCCCGAGCCCCCCGCTACGTCTCGAGCCGACCTCGACGCGTGGGACTGGTGCTGGTGGTGCTTCTTTTGCTTCTTCGCCGGAGACTGCCCCTCGGGTGCTGGGGGAGGTGCTTGGGAGGGCCCTCCGGCTTGCTGGACCTGGACAGAGAGTTTTCTCTTCTCGGCGGCGAGGCGATCCTGCTCATCTTTCTTCTTCTTCTCCTACCTCGCCTTCTCGGCCGCGGCGAGCAGAATCTTCTTGGCATTCGCCTGTTGTGCCGACATCCCTACAAGAAGACAAGGAAAGAAAGGCTAAACGTTAACACGAAGGTAGAAAGATTAAAAAATAAGGAAAGAGACATACTAGGGTCGGCGGGACTCAGTCCGGCCCTCGCTAGGTGGGCTTCGGTCAAACGGGTCCATGAGATGCTGTCACCCCTGACTATCTCATCAACCCTCCCCCACTCCCGGGCAGATAACTCGTTCCTCTTCGGAGGCTTGCGCTTCGGCTTCACGAAGTTCCACTGGGTCGGGATATCCCATTCCCCTTCGGTTTTCACGACAAAGTATTTATCCCTCCAAAGCTTGATCGAATCCGGGTGACCGTGCACCACTCTCTTCTTTGGCCTCGGTGTGAAGAAGAATACGCCCTCAATATCTCCGAGCGAACCAATACTAAAGATAGCTCGGAAGTAGGAAAGCCTCGGCTTCACCCCCTTTTCTTGGCACTTCAGAATGAAACAGATAAGGTGCTTCCACGAGTTGGGGCCATACTGCATAGGGGACAGCTCCGCCCAGTTCAAGACCGTCTTTACAAAAGGGTGCAGAGGCAGCCTCAGCCCCGAGATAAAGGCGTCCTCTGGAAATATGCAATAGCCCGGAGCCAACACTGTCGTGGGACGAATACCCGGGCTCGGTAGTAGGAGCTCGTACTCCCTCGGGATATAGTAAGCGGCCCTGATAATATTGAGGTACTCCGGTCTCAAAACGCTAGGGGTGTTGTCCGCACGGATCTTCGTCCTTGTGTTCTCCCCAGGCACAGGAGGGATCGGTTGAATGTCCTTGACATCGTCAGGATACATTCGTATCGACACGGGATTCCGAAAGGTAACCGGTGGTACGTCAAGGCCCCCCCTCGGCGCATTCTCGTCAGGCGAGGAGGGACTTTGAGGGATGGTGAGGACTCTCTTCTTCCGACGTGGTCGAGGCTTGCGCTCGGGGGAGAGCGTCGACAAGGGGGGCAACGGAGGCAGATCTTCTCCGTGACCGGCCTCCATCGCACCAATACCCTCTCCTCCCTCACTTTCCGTGTCAGCCTGCCCTCCTTCGTCACCCTCTTCTTCATCACCACCACCACCCTCCTCTTCATCATCACCAGCGCCCTGATCCGACTCCTCGTCATCATCATCACTATCCTCGTCCACACCGCCCTCTTCCATCGGCTCCTTCCCCAACCTCCGAGAACTCAGCGGTTGCACGATTAAGGCTACGTCACTATCGCCTTCGGAGCCAGGCTTGGAGAAAACCTCCTCTTTGACCTGGTACTTGCCCAGAGACGATGACGTTTCCAAATCCGACTCCATCTCCGAGTGACCCGACGAACTAGTCTCGGATCCGGACTGAGTACGCGACATTTTAAAAAAGAGAATTACTAACCTGATGTGTTGAAAGTTACGCTTCTCTGCGAAGAATCCGCCGACAGCGATCGAAATGCCTGCGCTAAGTTGAAAGTTGGAAATTACAAGTGATGAGGTGAATAAAAAAATGAGAGGGGGGTGGGGGTTTTTAAAGTAGACAACGACTCCTCGATTTTCGCAAATAAGGATCTAGCCGTTAGATCTTATCTGACAAGATCCAACGGCTAAACAAACGTTGATCTTTGCGCCATAACGTCAGCAAAAAGGGTAAAATTCCAATACTACCCCTTCCTATTTGCCAGGAAGAAAAGATTTCACCAAGATAGAGTAGCTCGGGACTCGGGCCGAAACTCGAGAAGGCCAACTTCTCCTTCCTCAGTGGGGACTTGACGCTCGGATAGAATGTCGAGCCATGTGGTATTTTGCGCTCTCAGCTGTCGCTCGGATCTCGGATGGAATCGCGAGCCATGAGGTACTTTCCTCTCGCAGCTGTCGCTCGAAGCTTATCGTCAATCTCATTTCTTGGCTTCACTGAAGAGTCTAGATCTGTTCGTCATCTCCCACTTACTTCTGTTCAACCCATTACCAATGTCTTCCAAAAAGCGATCCAAATAGCTTCCTCAGTGGGGGCTCGGAGCTCGGATGGAATTTCGAGCCATGCGGTATTTTCCTCTCGCAGCTGCCATTCGGAGCTCGGATGGAATTACGAGCCATATGGTATTTTGCGCTCCCAGCTGTCGTTCGGATCTCGGATGGAATCGCGAGCCATGAGGTAGTTTCCTCTCGCAGCTGTCGCTCGGAGCTCGGATGGAATCACGAGTCATGTGATCTTTTGCGCTCTCAGCTGTCGTTCGGATCTCGGATGGAATTACGAGCCATGTGGTATTTTGCGCTCTCATCTATCGTTCGGATCTCGGATGGAATCGCGAGCCATGAGGTACTTTCCTCTCGCAGCTGTCGCTCGGAGCTCGGATGGAATCACGAGTCATGTGATCTTTTGCGCTCTCAGCTGTCGCTCGGAACTCGGATGGAATCGCGAGCCATGGGGTATTTTCCTCTCTCAGCTGTCGCTCGGAGCTCAAATGGAATCCCGAGCCATGTTGTATTTTGCACTCTCAGCTGTCGCTCGGAGCCCGGATAGAAACACGAGCCATGTTGTCTTTTGATCTCTCAGTCACCTCTCGACACTTGGATCGGATCCCGAGCCATGCCGCCTTTCCCTTCTCCAAATGGGGCTCGAAACTCGGATAAAAAACTCGAGCCGCGCCCCCTCTCTCCTCTCAGTTGCCGCTCGAAGCTCGGATCTAAGCCCGAGCCACGGTGCCTTCCCTTCCTAGTTCGGGGCTCGGACGAGCTAACCCCCTCAGGCCTCAGCCGCCGACCAATCACACTCGACCAACGAACCCCAAGGGAGGGCCTCGACGACCCCTCGCTCTTCCAACTAGCGAGGTGGTCGTCTACCGATCCATGGGGCTCGTCCACCGACCCATACAGTTCGATAATCGATCCCTAAGGGCCTCAACGGCCCCTCGCTCTTCCAACTAGTGAGACGGTTGTCCTCCGACCCCTCACACTCGCCAAGCGAACCCTAAGGAAGGGCCTCAGCGACCTCCCGCCCTTTCAACCGGCACGACGGTCGTCCGCCGACCCTTGGGGCTCCTCTGCCGAGCCCCGGGACTCGGCACCGACCCCCGAGCCACGAAAGCGCTAATGGCTCTCTTACTCCCTCACAGTGCCTCCCGCGCAAACTCCAAAGAGGGATCCATTACTCTTAACCCCTGGCCTCTTTAAGGAAGAACACAGACCCTACCTTCTCACCCTGACGTCTGCTCTTCCCTCAGAGGCGAAGAATCGCTCCTACACGACTGGATCACCCAGCCCTACAGGAGCGTGGGGCTTGTGATGTGGGTCAGAAATAGCGTGGCCCATCCTGGACCACTGGATCCCCTCAGAGATGCGCGCTCCATCTGATCCTTCTGATCTGCCACGTCATCACCGGAAAACCGCCCGGAGCTCTGCCACGTCAGCCCGAAAACCGCCCCGGCGCCTGCCACGTCAGCCCTATACCGCCCGGCTTTTCCACCGCTTCAGCCAAGCGGGTAACCGGGTCCGGCCCAGCCCCAAACGGGTCTGGACCCGATTGGCTTTCTCTATAAATACCGGACCCTCCCCCCTGTTTACAGGTAATCAATCTTTTCTCCACCAAACCCTAGTTACTGTTGCTATATCCTAAGTGACTGACTAGATCGTCGGAGGGTCTGCCACGGGAACCAACCCCAGTGTTTCTAGACTGTCTGCAGGTACACAAGACCTCGGATCCGAGCCCTCTGATCCGAGCCCAGCATCCACCTCACTACGAGTCCGTCGCAGGTACCGTTCGGCCAGCCGAGGGTCGTCTGACCAGCAGCTTTCTCCTTAAAAAATAAATCGAGTAAAGAACTCACACCTGGTGCATCCACACGTCTCCCAGAAACAAACCGCATCAGTAATATATAACGTGTGAGGCACGTGTTAATAAACATATATTTTCTAATGTAATATAAAGAGTATAATGAGATAGTTTGAGCTGTACGTGTGATGCACGTAAGGTGGTAGATTTAAATAAAATGTACAATGGGAGAGTTTGAATTGCACGTGCGATGCATGTAAGGTGATAGATTTACAAATGATAATAAGGCCTTCTCCCATTATAATTTTAGAGATTATTATTAGTAATCTGCACATGCGATGGACGTCCTAATTTTAAAAAAAAAAAATACTAAGACATAATCTGACATCGAACCTGAGATCTCACTTTACTCGTCACATACTCTTTATAAATTATCCCTAGTGACACCAACTTTTATTTTATATGAGTATCACTTTTGTAATTAATTATGTCGTAAATAAATTTGAACTTTGAGGGTATTATCATAACTAATTGCAGTTAAATAAATGAATGGTTGATATAACTTCCACTTAAAATAAATGGTTGAGATTAGATGGTTGGTTAAATTGTTGTCTATAAATTATAGGTTGTCTACAAATGACAATCCCAACTCTCCCATTATAATATTAGAAATTATTATTAATTATTATTAGAGATCGGAGATATATTAGAGATATCTCATTATTACGTGCTTAAAATTTAAATTTAAATTATATTATATACCTTTTGAGAATATAATATTATGTTATAGAGCACAATGGGTCCGAGTGCAAAACTGACGGCCTGACCACCAATACCAGCTTTTTAGAGCATCCACAGTCGTTTTTCTCATTTGGTATAATATGGCAGCTACAGTAATAGCAAATACGATCGTTCGCTGCAGTCGTCGTTTGCTATATTTTTTCTATTTTTTAGAGAGACGGGGTATCATACCCCGTCCGATCGTTTCCAATAAATTAAAGAAAGTTAATTACTTATTAACTATTAAACTATATTAATTAACTAAATTAAATAATATAAAACTAACTAAACCTAATTAATATACTAACTAAACCTACTAATATACTAACTAATCCTAAAACTAATCATACAAACACCTGCACAGCATTAATTACCCACCATAAAAGGTGGACGGGGCATCATACCCCGGACGGGGTATGTGTTCCTGTCCCACTTTTTTTTTCTTTTTTTTCTTTTTTTTTCCTATCGCTCAATCCTGAGCGTTCGTTTTATAAAAAAAAAAAAAAGAAAGAAAGAAAACAAATAAAAAAATAGGGAGAGACGGGGTTTGATACCCCGTCCGGGGTATCATTCCCCGTCCGACCTTTTAGAAAAAAAAAAAATTAATAAAATAGTAGAGACGGTATATGATCGTCCGTCTGATACGATTAAAAAATTATTATATCCTTCGGACGGTATATGATTCCCCGTCTCCTATATTTGAGAATTCTTACTTTCGTTTCTCAAATTTGAGAAACAAATTTGAGACGAATGGAAAAAATGGCAATTATAGCAAACGAGTGCAGCGCACCGTTTGCTATAATATGGGAAAATGAAAAAAATAGAAAACGACTGTGGATGCTCTTACAATGGGAAAATGCTCCACTTGATAGATCTGATACAAACCATAGTACACAGTTCAGCACTTTCAGCGAATGATACTTTTCCCTGCCACATCAGCCGGAATCTTTGCTCATTCGGTGCAGATACTTGTTTATGAGTTTCATTGTTTTTTTTTTTTTTAAGTTTCATTGTTTCAAAGTCTATACATGCGATATGGTTTACTTTTCCTTTATTTAATTGGAAAAAAGTTATAATCATTTTCCCATAAAAAATACTACTTTTACATCAGATTCTACTTTAAATTTATATGTAGTTTGTCATTATTAAAAGACAAACTACATATAAATTTAGAGTAGAATCACATGTATGTGCAACGTTTATTTTTTTCTATTCATTGTCGTTGCTTGCAATTTAAACCAATCAATCATGGAGACATTTTTTTTTTGTTTTTTTTAAATAATTAGGTTAGAGTTCATATTATTTTTTGGGATCTCTATCTTGTGACAATGTAAATTACGTAAATACATTTTAATTCAATTCGCGTATACAACTGAAGACATAAATTAAATTTAATTTGGGTACAAGAAAATAACTCATTTGTATAGCTTTAATTTCACAAATCTTGCTTGCATCGGACCATGAAAATAATAATAATAATAATAACAAATTTTGGAAAAAAAATCGAGACATAAATAAGGATAAATTTGCATTAAGATCATTTCATTCACACTTTCGTTACAATATTTTAATAAAATAATTGTGTGAAGATCGTAGACCTTTATAGCATGGCTCATGGGAGTTGTTCGCTCATTCTCTCTATCATTCCTCAAATGATGATCTCTTGATGTAAACATTGTTAAAGATTATAAAAGATAATAACAATAGAAATTAAGATTAATATTCTAAACTAAGGTGTTTGAGATATTTACCCTAGATATCAAGATTGAAATACCCATACTACTATCACAAGCCAGTATTTATAGGATAAATACTGGTTTGGGTACTGAGTTATAAGCCCGCTCAACCCAAGGTCCAATATCCATACGTACATATAGTACTCGTGTTACGCATATATAAGTATTATTATTTATATATAGAGAATATACTCATATATCCAACAATATCCTCCTATATTCTCAATATATAAAGTAGTACTGGATTATGTCATCAGTTCAGCATAAAGCTGGCTGGCTCATAGCAGTCTAAAATATAAGAAATGCATCACAAAGTATAGTTCATAAGCACCAAGATAATCATTAGATCTGAATAGTTCAATCAAGACTAACCCAATAAAATTAAATAGTTCCAAACCATATCAAAATTAAAATAGTTCACAAAGACTAAACTAATAGATAAAACCACATCATAGTCTCAAAATCAAAGCAGATAAACTTCTAAACCAAAGAAAGAGTTTTAAGCTCAAATATGTAGAGTCTTAAACGCAAAAGATGTTTCGTCAAGCAAGTGATTAACGATAGAGAATCCTTGCAAGCTGCCTCATGATTACTCCTCCATGCCGAGCAAGTCATCATCTTCAAGATTGAAATCTAAAATTCCACCTACATTATTTTTTCCAGTATCAATTTCTCAATATTGCAAACAAGAATTTCATGAGTCACTTCTCTTAGAATTCAAACAGATTGCATCAAATATCTAGTTCAGGCAAGAGAACTTAGAACCAGTCAATTTAGCTTAGCAAAAAACTATAAGCATCACAATCAAGTATCTTTAACAAATAAAGTACATGAACTTTTACAGTTTTTACACAAGAACTATATTATGTTTCATATTGAAATGAAAAGACTGTCATATCAATCATGATTAAATACCGAGTCATCAAAATTGGAATGAAACAACTATCCATAAGAGACACATCATCAAATTTGGAATGATATATAAAGACAATTTAATCATCAGAAACATGTCAACAAGTTTTCATGTTTCGTATTGGAATAATATGATGATTCTAAGTAAATTATTAAAATATATAATATCATCTAATTGGAATGATATTACATATTTGTGAAATTTACATGGAATTTTTCAAAATTATCTAAAACATATTAACTGTCATAATTAATGCTTAAGTTTGAACTTTTCTATGGCTTCGTTAGGTTCTAATTATCAAAATAACTAGGTTGTTAAGGCTTTTACATCTCAATAGCTCTTAACCCCATTTGCCCCAAAGTTTTGACAGTTAGACGTCGTTGTAGTCCCTTAGTAAGAGCATCAACCATGTTCTGTTTGGATCGCAAATCAAATAGAATAATAATCCCTTGTTTAATGAGATATTTCAACTTTGCCTCTCTAAGGCCTACAGTACGTCTTTTACCATTGTAAAGAGTATTAGATGCAATAGTTTTTGTGGCTTGGTTGTCACAGAACTGTAAATCACCCTGGGGGGTGAATAGGGTGATTGTACGGAAAAAAATTAAAAAATTAAAACTGAATTGCAAAGTAAATGAAAGATAAGAAATGCAAACACAGCAGACACAAGTGATGTAGCGATATAACGTGGTTCGACCCCCAGATTTACGTCCACATCACCTACTTGTAGAAATTCTCCACCACAAGCGTTCCACTATACTTAAACCCTTGTACAGTGATTCTTGGATTCAGGCCGAGAGACCTATTACACCCACAGAATTTCTAACACAAGTTCCGTAAATCTCACCAAAGTGGAAGAAAAGAAAAAACTCAAGATCTTTAATGATTATCACACACACTCAGATTGATTGTTGAATTGATTAGTTCAGAAGACTTTTCTCAAAGTAATAGGTGAAGAATATATAGTGGGTTCGTCCAAATATATAGAATAGGAAGTGTATCAATCAAAAATAGAAACGATACATTCCCAAAAGTAAACCAAGTTACGGTTGACCGCAATTTAGGGACAGTCGACTGTTCATCTTTAAACAAAAAGTCAAAAGATGAATGGTCGACTGTTTCATTATATAGTTATAATGTGCAGTTGACTGTGGTGCGGTCGACCGACATAAAGTGCGGTCGACCGCAATCATGCTATTTATGATGAATCCACTTTATATTTTTTTTACCATATACTAATCAATCATCAATCATTCAAATACAGATAAAATCTCATAAATATGGAATGGCAACAATTGGTCTTGATAGCTTTCTTAGGCACTAATCAAACATGTGCTTTTTTTGAATATCTTTTTTTTTTGCTTGATTTTGTAATCTTTCTTTATTACTTTCCTTCTTTGCATATTCTTGAATCTGTCCTGAATCTCTTATTGATATTATTTGATCTTAAAAATCTGAACAACTCAACTTAAACTTATTAGTATTTATAGACACGTTTTGTGCACACCAAACTAAGAGACAATAATCTCTCCCTTTTGGTGTGAACAAAACATGCCTTTGAATGTTGAAAATAAAATTAAGCAATAAGGCATAAAAATACTCCCCATCAATACAATACTTCCTGGAACATAGATTTTTATAAATGAAGAGTATTTAAGAGAGATAACTGTTATACATAGTTTCAAATATATTGTGGGAAAAACATTTAAGAAGAAACATTTATTTTCAGTAACATTCATAAGAAATTCTCCTCCCCTTTGGAACACACCAAGAGGGAGCAAAAAAAATAGCATAAGGTAAATGTATAACATACTCCCCCTAAATCCATAAAGTACCATACTGTAAGCAAAACAGGAGATTAATTTGGGGAATAGAATATTTTGTAAAGAACGGGAGGAAACTCTTCTTACATGATACCATTGATCGCGTGACTCTTTGATATACAGTGATAATGTATATCATAGATTTGAGATTTTCCCAATACAAACACGTGGCAAAGTACAAAAACAATAAATTTCAAAAAACTAAACTCATAGCAGATGTCAACTATTAAAAGCAACCACAGAAGAGGTCAGTCGACCACAAAAATCAATTCAGCTCATAAAACAAAGAACCAACCCGAGAGCGAACCGGTCGACCGTACACCCTATAAAGACAATTCCGATGATAGAAAAAAGACAGTGAGCGAACCGGTCGACCGCAAATACTGAAGTTCAATTTTTGAAAAAAAACTCGCGAAAAACAGAAACGAAGACCGAGAGCGTGCCGGTCGACTGTACACCTTCTTAGTCGTACAGTCGACCGTCTAGTCGACTGAAACCCAATTTTAAGCAGAAATATCAATAACGTTTAATTCTTCTTTCAAGAAATAAAATCATTTTCCATCTAAAGGCCTAGAAAAATATCAGTAAGTTGAGAATTAGTGGAAACATAGTCATGAATAATATCTCCCTTTTAAAAATGGTCTTTAATAATGTGATACCGAATATCAATATGTTTTATGCGACTATGTTGGTCAGAATTTTTTGTCATATGAGCAGTACTAGTATTATCGCATTTAATTAGAATATGATCAAAAAATACTTTGTAGTCCTCTAAAGTGTGTTTCATCCATAATACCTGTGCACAGCATGATCCGACGGCAATATATTCGGCTTCGGCAGTGGAGAGAGTCACAGAATTTTGCTTCTTGGATGCCCATGAGACAAGGCAGTTTTCCAAGAAGTGACATGTGCCGCTAGTACTTTTTATGTCTGTTAAACTGCCGGCGTAATCTGCATCTAAGTACCCTACAAGAGAGAAGTTTCTATTTTTCGGGTACCAAAGTCCAGTATTTGGTGTGCCCTTAAGATATCGAATGATACGCTTAACGGCAACAAAATATGATTCTTTGGGACATGATTGAAAACGTGCACATAAACCGACACTAAACATGATATCTGGCCGAGATATAGTAATGTAAAGCAAGCTACCAATCATACCACGATAAGTAGAAATATCAACATTGTTACCAGATTCATCCTTGGAAAGCTTAGTGGTAGTTTCCATAAGTGTTTTGTAAGCATTTGTATTTTCAAGCCCAAACTTTTTGACTAGTTCCTTTGCATATTTGGATTGATTTATGAATATGTCATCCTTCTTTTGTTGTATTTGGAGTCCAAGAAAATAAGTTAGTTCACCCATCATACTCATTTCGAACTCATCCGCGTTTGCTTTGAGAATTTCTTGCAAAGATTTTCATTAGTAGATCCAAATATAATATAATCAACATAAATTTGAACGATTAAAATATCTTTGAAAATATGTTTTATAGAAAATGTAGTGTCTACCTTCCCTTTAGAGAAGCTATGTGAATTAAAAACGAACTTAATCGTTTATACCAAGCACGAGGAGTTTTCTTCAAACCATACAAACTTTATCAAGATGATATACATGGTTTGGGTGTGTGGGATCAGTGAATCCCGGTGGTGGTGCAACATATACTTCTTCCGAAATAAAACCATTTAAGAAAGCACTTTTGACATCCTTTTGAAAGAGAGTAAAGTCCATATAAGAAGCAAAAACAAATAAAATACGAATGACTTCAAGCCGTGCAACAGGTACAAATGTTTCATCAAAATTGACACCTTCTTGTTGGTTATAACCTTGTGCAACAAGACGGGCCTTAATTCTAGTGATAGTGTCGGATTCATCCAACTTGTTCCTAAACACCCACTTAGTTCCAAGTATGGTCCTATCGTGAGGTCTAGGAACAAGTTTCCATACTTGATTTTTTTCAAATTGATTAAGTTCTTCTTGCATTGCAATGATCCAGTCATTATCTTACAAGACCTCCTTAATATTCCTAGGTTCAAGTATAGAAACAAAAACAGAAAAACACATGAAATTTTAAGCTTGTGTGCAAGTCGTTATCCATTTCGTATAAGATTTGGTGAATGGCTAGACATGATTTTTTATACAGGGCACCTTTCGTTGGTAGAAGGTAGATGTTGTATATGCTCATCTTCCATGACATCAATTAGTTGTGTAGGCATTTCGTCTGTTTGGAATTTGGATGCATCTCATTTTGAGGAGGCTTATGATTTTGAGAATTCTCATATGGTTCTTGGTCAATGTGTACATGTTTCTTTTCAACATGAACACCTGTCTCATTATCATTAACAACATGCAATATTTCTTTGGTGTAGGAATTAGTTTCATCAAATATAACATCAATGGATTCTTGAATGGTGCATCTTCTTTTATTAAATATACAATATGCCTTGCTACCTAAGGAATATCCCAAGAATACGTCTTCATCACTTTTACGATCAAATTTTCTTAAATTTTCAAGAGTATTTAAGATAAACACTTTATACCCAAAGACGCGAAAGTAACTTAAGTTGGGAATTTTGCCATAATATAGTTCAAAAGGTGTTTTCTCAAGATATTTCCTAATGATTACTTGGTTAATTGTATAACATCCTGTATTGACAGCTTCTGCCCAAAATGATTTAGGTAAAAAAATTTCACTAAGCATGGTTCGGGCCATTTTTTGAAGAAATCTATTTTTCCTTTCAACAACCCCATTTTGTTGAGGACTGCGAGGACAAGCGAACTCATGTTATATTCCCTTTTTGTTACAAAATGATGTGAAGAGTTCATTTTGAAATTCTCCACCATGATCGCAACGAATAGTAACAATGGTGAGGCTTTTCTCATTTTCCACTCGACGACAGAATTTTTGAAAAACATACAATGTGTCATCTTTTTGTGGCAAGAAGGCAACCCAAGTAAATCTGCTATAATCATCAACAATCACAAAGGCATATTGTGCACCTCCATTACTACGTGTTTGTGATGGTCCAAATAGATCCATGTGCAAGCGTTCAAGGGGTCTAGAAGTTTATACCATTTTCTTGGGCTTGTGAGAACTTTTAGTTTGCTTACCGAATTGGTACGGCTCACAAGGTTTATCTTTCTCAAATTTTATTTTAGGGATCCCCCTCACAAGCTCCTTGGTTATAATTTTGTTGAGATTATCCATAGTTGTGTGTCCAAGTCTCCGATGCTATAACCAACCATCCTCATTTCTAGCAACAAAGCATTTCATATTTTCTTGTGCTAATTCATTAGAGTTTATAACCTATACATTGTTACATCTGTTAGCAAGAAGTAAATAAGATTTATTGCTATCTAGTACAGTGCATGCATTTTTATCAAAAGTAACAGTATAACCTTTGTCACATAATTGACTAACACTAAGTAAATTGTGTTTCAGACCTCTTACCAATATAACATCTTCAATGGAGCATGAAGAAACAAAGTTTATTTTACCTTTACCGACGGTTTGACCAGTGCTATTATCTCCAAAGATGATATCCTTTCATCTTTCCCTTGATAGTGATGTAAAGTATCTATTGTCATCTGCCACATAGTTTAAGCATCCACTATCAAGGTACCACCGATCTTTAGTTTTGATATGCTGAGATACCTATATCAAGATTAGTATGTATAATTTTTGGTGTCCAAATTTGTTTTGAACCTGCAATTACATTCTTTCCTATCCAAACAAAATTAGTATTCCCTTTTAATGAACAGTTATAAGAAATATGCCCTAGTCTACAGTAGTAGTGACATGTAATACGATTATGCCTTGGGTCATGCACACTTGCGTAGTTTTGAGTTAGTTTGTGATTATGTTAATGATTGTGCAAGTGTGTATGACATGATGATTTAGGTTTTTGATGGTGTATGGCTCTACGTAACCAAGCCCTAGATTATCATGATAAGATTTTGAATTTTTTGTAATAAGGTAACTAGGCCCTTCATATTTTTCAACAAATTTTTCGAGCTCAATTATTCTTTTACAAAGTCTTTTTCTAGTCATCTCATCGTCTTTTGTGTTCCAACGAAGAGTGTCTAGTGTAGCATCAAGTATTCTATTTTACTCAAGAGGTTCATTACAACCTTCCACTACCTCATCAAATTTTCTTTTACATTCCTTTAAATCATCCGTGAGCTTAGCAATATAGACAGATTTCTCATGAATTTCTCATAAGTGTTCATTATGTGTTGTTAGGGATTCTTGAATTTGTCATTTTAAAAGTTCATTTTCCTTTAGCAATACATCATGATCTTTTTTGAATGACTCGAATTTTTCCATGATCAAAGAATTTTTATTTTTCAGTTTTTGATTTTTAGCGATGCAGGAGTCGTGAGATTCATTTGGAATTTGTTTATATTGTCTTAGTTCATGACTCAATTTCTTAGCATAATCTTTTAATCCATTACACATATCTACTAACTCATCATAAGTGGGTTCTTCGATTGCCTCTTCTTGAGATGGTGATTGCACCTCACCATTCCCAAAAGCCATAAAGCCAACATCATTGTGTCCTTGCTCATCCTCACTTGAGTCCGAGTCTAGCCACATAGATTTCAACACCTTATTTTTCAATCCTGAATTTGAGTGGTAGTAGTCCATATTCCTGTCTTGTGAGATTAGGACAATTTGCTCGAATGTGTCCAGGCTTCTTGCATTTGTAGCATACGTCATCGTTATCTTTTTCTCCTTGGTACCTGCCAAATTTTTTATGTTTGAGGTACTTACGAAATTGCTTAGTCAATAAGGCAATGTCTTCGTCTGACTCCTCACGGTCTAAATCTGCTTTTGATGGTCGGGATTTCTCTGCTTTCAGGGCTATGGTCCTCTCTTCGATTTTTGGTTCAATCCCACTGTTCTGCCTGTATCTTTTGGTTTCTGTCATCTCTATCTCGTATGTCTTCAGCTTTCCTTGGAATGTGTAGTAATCGAATTCCTTTCCCTCAAAAGTTTCCCTCATTGCAGCAGCTTTTACATCCCACTCGGGCGTGAGACAGCTTATGAGTTTTCCGACCTTTCAGTCATCATCCAACCTTTTTCCTAAGCTCTCAAACTCGTGTGCAATGATATCAAAATGAGCAAGCATTTGATCTACGTTTTCTCCTTGCAATATACAAAAAACATCAAACTTATAAAAACATAAATTTACTTTAGCTTTTACCTCAGAAACAGTTCCCTCATGTCGTTTCAGCATGTTGTTCCAAATTTCATATGTTGTCTTACAGTTTCGTCCGCATCGCATTAATTCCTCATTGTTTAACCCTGCATAAAGAGCCATCATGTCTTTGGAATTTGCGGTTTTTAGTGCCAACTCTGCTTTTGAAAAGGCCATTTTCCCATCGCTGACTGAGATATTGTTTTGTTTATGCACACATTCCACACTTCCTCTCGAAGCATCTGTAAGAAATGAGACATACGAACTTTCCAGACGTCATAGCATTTTTTATCAAAATATGGTAAGCATGTAAGACTTGTCCCATTGGAAACGAATGGCTCCAATGAGTACAAGTTTTCGTGAGGAGGAATTTCGGCCATTGAACCTTTTGCTTAAGCTTTTAAGCTTTTTGATAAGCACCTCGCTCTGATACCACTGTAAATTACCCTGGGGGGGGGGGGTGAATAGGGTGATTGTGAGGAATAAATTTTTTTTAAAAAATTAAAACAGAATTGCAAAGTAAGTAAGAGATAAGAAATGCAAACACAACAGGCACAAGTGACGCAGCGTTATAACGTGGTTCGACCTCCAGGTCTACGTCCACACCACCTACCTGTAGCAATTCTCCGCCACAAGCATTTCACTATACTCAAATCCTTGTCCAGTGATTCTCGGATTCAGGCCGAGAGACCTATTACACCCATATGACTTCTAACACAAGTCCCGTCAATCTCACCGACGTGGAAGAAAAGAAAAAACTCAAGATCTTTAATGATCCTGACTGAAGAGAACAAATGATTATCATACACACTCGGATTAATTGTTGAATTGATTAGTTCAGAAGATTTTTCTCAAAGTAATATGTGAAGAGTACACAATGGGTTCGTCCAAATATATAGATTAGGAAGTGTATCAATCAAAAATAGAAATGATACATTCCCAAAAATTAAACAACGCAAGTTACGGTCGACCGCAATTTAGGGACAGTCGACCGTTCATCTTTAAACAAAAAGTCGAAAGATGAATGGTCGACTGTTTCATTATATAGTTATAATGTGCAGTTGACTGTGGTGCGGTCGACCGACATGAAGTGCGGTCGACCGCAATTGTGTTGTTTATGACGAATCCACTTTATATTTTTTTACCATATACTAATCAATCACCAACCAATCAAATACAGATAAAATCTCACAAATATGGAATGACAACAACTGGTCTTAATAGCTTTCTTGGGCACTAATCAAACATGTGCTCTTTTTAAATATCTTCTTCTTTTGCTTGATTTTGTAATCTTTCTTTATTACTTTCCTTCTTTGCATATTTTTGAATCTCTCTTGAATCTCTTATTGATATTACTTGATCCTGAAAATTTGAACTACTCAACTTAAACTTATTAGTATTTATAGACATGTTTTGTGCACACCAAACTAAGAGTCAATAAGAACAATGTAAGAGTGCTTACTTTAAACCTTCTCAATGGAATATCTCGCAACAAATCTCTCATCTATTTTGCTTCTTCACTAGTACAAGATAGCGCAAAGAGTTCAGACTTCAAAGATGAGAATGTAAGGCCTGGTTGCCTTTTAGATTTCCATGACACAGCTATTCCTCCTAGTGTAAACACATAGCCACTAGTGGATCGACTTTCACCAAATTCTATGCACCATGATGCATTTGAATATCCTTTCAAAACTGAAGGATGTCTGGAGCAGCACAAAGCCAACTCTTGAGAACCGCTTAGGTAACCCATTAGCCTCTCAAGGGCATTCCAGTGTGACTTATTAGGATTACTAGTGAATCTGCTTAGCATGGCTGCCGCAAAGGCTATGTATAGTCTAGTGCAGATCATTGCATACATGAGACTTCCAATTAGTTTAGAATAATCCAACTGTCCCACAGTTGCACCATCATTAGGTGTCAACTTATTGTTATAATCATAAGGTGTTTCAAACCTTTTGCAATCACTGTTCCCCACTTTTGTAACACATTATTGATGTAGTGAGATTGACTAAGGATTATTCCTTGCCTTCCAAAACTCACTCTCATACCTAATATGGTGTCTACAAAACCTAGGTCTTTCATGCCGAATTCTTTGGATAACAAAGTTTTAACTTCAATTACAGTTGAGAGGTCACTTCCAACTAGGGCTGCAAACGAGCCGAGTCGAGCTGAATACCTTGAGGCTCGAGCTTGGCTCGTTTATGTATCGATCTCACTTTCAGGCTCGAGCTCGACACGAGCCGAATACTTGCAAGCTTTTGCCTAAAACCCACGTACCTTCGAGCTCGAGCTCGGCTCGAGCTCGACACAAACCGAGCTTTGACTGAGCTCGAGCTGAGTAGCTCGTGAATAGCTCGGTTCGTTTGCAGCCCTACTTCCAACAACAAACATGTCATCAACATACAAACAAATTATAGCAATTTTATTTGAAAGATCACGAAAATAAAGGCATTTATCATAATTGCTAGATTCAAAACCTAAGCTCTTTATTATTGTATCAAACTTTTCATGCCATAATTTAGGTGCTTGTTTTAATCCATATAAAGATTTTACTAATTTGTAAACCTTGTTCTCTAAACCTTTAAGTACAAAACCTTCAGGTTGTTTCATATAGATTTCTTCATTAAGATTTCTTTTTAGGAAGACGGCTTTAACATCCATTTGGTGAATAACAAAATTTTCAATAGATGCAATGGCAAGAAGATTCCTTATTGTCGCAATATGACAAACATGAGTGCAGACATCAAAATAATCTACTCCACTTTGTTGATTATAGCCTTTAGCTACTAGTCGTGCTTTATACCGTGCCATAGATCCATCAGGATTAAGTTTCTTCTTCAAAACCCATTACTTCCTATAGTTTTAGCCCATTTTGGCAAATCAACTAGTTTCCAAGTCTTATTTTGTAATAAAGAATCCATTTCATTATCAATAGCCTCTTTCCAATGTAAACCATCCCTAGACCGAAGAGCTTCTTTCACACTAAGTGGATCAGCTAACAGGGCATATGTTACAAAATTATCACTATAAGTTCTAGGTGTCTTGTCTCTGGTGAAAAAATTTCTTGGTTCATTTTCTTTTAAAGTTTCAGTGTCAGTTAAGCTAGGTATGGATTCCATTTGTAAATCATTGACTAAGTATGTGTGACCAGATAATGTTATGCCTTTATCTTTGATGAACATATCTTCAAAAAATTCTGCATCTCTAGACTCTATTATTCTGTTAAGAGATAGATCTAAAAATCTGTATGCTGCACTATCAAGTGCACTTCCTAAATACACACAAGTATTTGTCCGAGGTCCTACTTTAGGCCTTTTAGGGTGGTCATGTAATATAACAAAAGCAATACAACCCCATGTTTTTATTTTATCAAAATTAGGTGTGTGTTTATGCCATAACTCATAAGGTGTTGCAGATAATTTAGAGTGGTAACATATTAAGAATATTATTTTCAGTCAATGCAACCACTCCACAAAACCTCGACGGTAACCCAACAGTCAATAACATAGAATTCAACATTTCAGTGAGTGTTTGATTCTTTCTTTCGGCAATATCATTTGACCGTGGTGAGTAAGATGTTGTTTCATAGATAATACCATGTGAAATACAAAATTATCTATAACCCACTGATACATATTCCCCACCCTTACCAGATCCGAACCTTTTTATTTTAGCATCCAACTAATTTTCGACTCGGTCTTTAAGTTTTTTAAATTTGGTAAGAGCATCCACAGTCGTTTGCTTATTTGCCATTTTTTCCATTTTTTTTTACTGTTGCTCACACAGTCGTTCGCTATTTTGCCATTTTTTGGCAAAATCGCTACAGTAGAAAGGGGCGAATAGCATTCGATATAGCAAAATGCATATTATAGCAGACGAAACATTAATTATTATTTTAATTGATCGGACGAAACATGATGTTTCGTCCGAAGTAAAAAAAAAAAACCAAATAAAATAACCTTTAAACGTGGGAATGAACATGATGTTTCGTCCCAATTTGAGACGAAACATCATGCTTCGTCCCAATCCAATTTTAAAATTTTTTTGTAAATTTGTAATTTTTTTTGCAATTATCTAAATTGATTTTGCAAATTTTTAAATTGTTTTTGCAAAAAAAAATTTACAATTTGTTCAGAAAATTCTTTTTGCAATTTTTTTTACAAAAAAAAACCTCCGGAATTTCCGGACGAAGCACCATGCTTCGTCAAGCTACAGTGATTTTTTTGGAACTTTTTGTAATATTTTTAATTGTTTTTGCAAATTTTAAAATTTATTTCCAAATTTTTAAATTGTTTTTGCAAATATTATTTACAAACTATTTTTAAATTTTGTTTTTACAAATTTTTTTTGCAAAAAAAAACATCCTTTTTTCCCCCTTTTTGGGACGAAACATCATGTTTCGTCCCGTAATTTTTTTTAGTTACAGACGAAACATTTTTTAACGAACTTATGCATTTTTTTGCCATTCGACGACTGCAGCGTTTCGTCGAATTGGATGGGCAAAAAATGCATTTTGCCATTTTTCACATTCAACGACTGTGGATGCTCTAAATGCTTCATCCTTAGATTTTAACAAATAAATATGAAAATATCTAGAATAATCATCTATAAAGGTGATTACATACTTCCGACATCCTTGCGTTATAAAGTTTTTGAAATCGCATATATCAGAATGAACTAGCTTAAGAAGTTGTGTACTCCTATAAATGGAACTAAAGAGTTTTCTAGTGATCTTTGTCTGAGCACACACTTCGCATTTGTCATATTTTAAGGATATATCAATTGGCAGATTAAATTTTTTAGCAACAACAAGTAATTTAATATAGTTCACATGTCCCAATCTGTTATGCCAAGTAGAAGGACTACACAGTTTTGAACTAACAACATTAATCACTTCATTTGCTAAACTAAGTCTATACATATCATTGACTAAGTAAGCCCAACCAAAGTAGTATGAGTTAACAAATAATATAGCTCTACCACTAACCATAGAAACTACCATGCCAGCATGATTCAGTAAGCTTATAAAGATTAAGTTTTTTGCTAAAGTAGGCACATACTTAACATTACACAAAATTAAATTTTGACCTGATGAGAGACTGAGATTTGCAGCTTCAACCTAAAGCACCTTCATTGACTCTCTATTCGCCATAGAGACAAACTCATTTGCATCCTTGAGATCAGTTAGCAGGCTCTCATTGTTGCATGCATGACATGTAGCTCCCGAATTCAACAACCAACTAGTAGAGGTACTGACCTTATCGCCACCAACAACACACAGAAAGTTGGTGGGTTCAATATTTCCTTATAACAAGTACACACTTTCTTTGTTAGGTTGTTCCTTTTTGGGTAGCTTACATTCGGAAGCATGGTGACCCCACTTTCTGCAGTTGTAGCACTTTCCTTTCTTTTTAGCAATCTTTATAGTGACTTCCAACTTGGACGGTTTACCCTTATTGTTAAGCTTGTTCTTCTTAAACTTAGGAGTATGTTTGGTATTGGTTAACACATTAGCATGAGAAAGTTATTTCTTGGCCAATTCCAAATTGATCCTAGTTCTAATCTCATCTTCAACTTTAATACATCGTTTAAGTTGTGCAAGCTTAATCTGTTCCGGTAGTCTATACATTTCAGTCTTAAAAGTAAACCATGATGCATGTAATTTAAAGATTATTACTCCAGTAAGAAAAACATCACACACAATGATATCTTTAGTTTTCATTTCAGTTACTAAGTTTTCAAGATCAGTTACCTGAGGAAGAATAGCTTTCTCCTCTTTGAATTCGAAACTCATAAACTTTATCTACCAAGCGAGCCTTGGAGACTTTCTCCTCCTTTTTGAATTCATCCAACAAGTTATCCCATATCTCCTTAACAGTCTCATACTTCATGTATATATCTCCCAGGCGAACTGATACACTGTTCAATAGAAACTCCCTACACAAGTTCTTATCTCTTGTCCAAGTTGCATCATCCACATCCTTAGTACAATCATTATATGGTTTTTGACAAGTGTAAAATATTTTCATAAATTTCATTCCATATTGTGCTTTCCTCTTCTAACTATTGAATTCAGAACTACTGAACGCCTCTAATTTAGGAACTTCGTACGGACAGTCATGTTTTTCCATCTCAATGAATAAACAATAAGTTCTTAATAAAAATTTACGAGTATATTCTGAATTATTACTACACAAGTAACTTCAGAGGAAGAAGATGATTTTCTTTAAATCTGTCAATTAAAACCAGAAGGAAAATTAGATAAAATTGCACAAATATTAGGGTTAGATGGATACCCAGATCTTATGAAGAACAAGGTGGAGATTTCGGGTCGGGTGCGGGTTTAGATCTGAAAATAAGGACCTTCACATAGCGGAGGATCTGCTACAGTCCCACGAGTTGACGACGATGGCGACAACGGCAGTAGCGACGCAGGCAGTAATGCCGTCGGGATCTGGTGACTGGGCTGACAAACAGTCCCAATCAAAATAAGGAGAAGATCGGCAGTCCAGTTCAATTTGCTTACGGATCTGCGACAGTGCCACCAATCAACGATGATGGCGACGACAACAACGGCAACGTCAGGATCTGGTGAGCTTTTTTTTTCCTCTTTATAAATCTCACAATTAGTATTAAATTTCTCAAGATTATTAGAGATTATAAGAGATAATAACAATAGAAATTAGGGTTAATATCCTAGACTAAGGTGTTTGAGATATTTACCCTAGTTATCAAGATTGGAATACCTAGACTACTATCACAAGCAAGTATTTATAGGATAAATATTGGTTTGGGTACTGAGTTATAAACCCACTCAACCCAAGGTCCAATATCCATACAGCTGTACATATAATACATGTGTTACGCATATACACGCATTATTATTTATATAGAGAGAATATATCTATACATCCAACAAACTTAACCCTGAGTAGATAATTTTCAAGAATATTAAAATATTAAGTTTACCAAAATGTAATGTCGATTATGTTAGAAATTAAAACTATTAATTGGTTTGATGGATTTTCAAGAATTGAAATAAAATTAACAAGTCCAATTAAAGATTCACGCATAATAATCAATAATTATACTTAATCGTTTTTAGCATGTAAGATATGCAATAATGATTCGTATACTAATTGGCAACTATAAACACACACTCTTAATATTTGTGGACGACAGATAATTCAAATAATATTATAGAGACGATAGTGTAACACTCTAGATTTTTAAATAATATTTTTGAGATTAATAAATGAATTAAAATGATTTTTGGAGATTTAATAAATATTTTTCTGAAAATTATCTTTTTACACGTGCAAAACACGTGCAAATATTTTTTTAGGAAGTTCAAAGTCAGAAATTATTTAGGGAAAACTTAATATTTATTAGTAGGTATTATTTATGAATTTTCTGAATTTTTTGGTATTTATTTGGCATATTTGCAAATATTAAAAAAAGATAGGTTTCTATGCAAAATTACCACTTTGAGTAAAAACTCCAGAATTTCATTTTCTGGGCTGAGCATGATGGCTAGCCAACATAGAGGTAAATATTTTACTTTTTATTCAAATAGATTTGGTTTATTTCGCAAATTTGTTAAAGAATTGTCTTTTTTGCAAAATTGCTACCTGGAGGCAAAAATTACAAAATTCGTTTTTCTGGGTTTGAAACCAGTGCCGGCCAGATCTTGGTGATTATTTTTTATTTTAAATCTCAATTGAATTGGTTAATCTAGTTTCCTAGTATAAGGATTTATATATGTAAAGATATATTCTAAAAGAATATTTTACAAAATCTTCTCAAAACCCTAATACCCTGAATTTCGACCTGTTATAAGAGGTGGAAACCGTCTCTTTGCTGCACTAAAACAAAGGCTTTTCTTTATTATTAATTTCTTGTAGTTTCGAAACGAGGATCTTGGATTTCTTGTGAAAGGAAGAATTTTTCTTATTCTCGTTATTATTTCGGCTGATTCTTCAGTAAGGTGAGTGACATATGTTTGCTTTCTTACTATTCTATGCATGTTGTATGTGATGATTTTTCTAGTAGAATGCATGTTAGATGATTGTAGGATGATATAACGAATATATTGATGGATTGATGATTAAAAGTGGACTTTTTATGAATGTTATGAATAGAATCTCTATATAGATGACTTAAGAATGTTAAGAACATAATGGAAATCGTGACTATACTGTTTCTTTCTTATTCTTGCTGTTTTGATTGTATATATATATAGATTACATGATTGAGATGCATAAAAGTGAACAAGGTTGGATCTTTACTGTGTGTGCATATGGGTATGATCTGTTTTTGATTTTTGAAAAAAAGAACTTGACTAAATGAATGTTGTGGATGCATATAACCATGGACAACAATCTAATAGGTTGTATATGTGGATAACAAGTTGTAAGGGGAATTTGAATCGAAAAGATCAAGTTTGTGTACATTGAAAGCTTGGGGTTTGAGTTCGGATCTGATGTGCAGGCCGAGGGGAGAAAGTTGTTTTTTTGTGAAGTTTTCAAGTAGACTTTTGGTTTATTTTGGTATAACTAGTTTGTATATGTGTTTGAATAATTTGTAAGAGGATTTTGAGATCAAAGAATCAAGTTTTGAATGATTTGAACATGGGTATTTTTTGGATTTGACTTGTGCAGGCCGAAATTGATTTTCTTGGTGTTTTGTGAAATTCGATTGAATCTTGATCGTATTGATTCTGAGATTTAATTGAACCATATACTACTTATAATCAGTGACTTCTTGATGTTATAACTACTGCATAAACTTATATATGTATATATGAACATGTTATACTGTTTCGAAGAAAGATTGATGAAACTTTGTTGTTTTATGAATTTGATGAGATTTTTATTAGATTTAAACTCAACTATATTAGACAAGTTGTATTTGATCATCTCAGGGTTTTAGAATTTTAGATTTGAGCTTTTTAAAATTTTAATCATGTATCAGTCGAAAAAGTGCACAATTTTGAAACTAGTCGAGTAGCAGCTAATGGTCGACCGGCCCTATTTTGAACTAAGATGTGCGGCCGACCGTAATTTGAAAAATTGGATTTTCTGGGCATGTGCAGTCGACCGTTGTTCTTTTGAACTGTTTTCGACAGTCGACTGTTACCTGTTGTTTTTGGTGATTTCTTGAGTTTTCTTGCTAATTTCTTGAATGAGTATTTCTTTACACTTATGGATTATTGATCTGCTATTTTAGATGATTTGTTGAGTTTTCTTGCTGATTTCTTGAATGAGTATTTCTTTACATTTATGGATTATTGATCTGCTGTTTTAGATGAAGTTTTTGCTACAGATTACTATAAATTACGGAGAGTTATATGTTGATTATAATAGAGTTTAACTTGCATTTCTATGACTTATAAAGTGAAATATATACGGTTTTCGAAGGAATTGATGTTTCATGATATTCTATGACTTCAAAATACGAAACTCAGTTATTTTGTGGATTTGATACTTTATTTCAGTTCTGGAAATTTGTGAAGTATTTGGATAAATTTGGATTTGTTTGGTTAAAGGAGTTTTCTTAATATAAACGTTTTGATGATGGAATTAAGAGTGTTATTGAAAGATTTTGTGTTGATATTCGATTTGTGAGTCTCTAGGAGTTGAGTGGGATTCCTGTAAACCGGCAAATGAGATTTTATGGATTTTTGACTAGTTGGGTCTTGGAGTTGTTTTGTGGAATTAAGTCGGGCAGGATACATTAACTCCAGCAAGGGGGAATTTGTGTTTTAATAATAATTAACTTAAGGACAAGCATAAGTGATGGAACTTGGGAAACGTAAGTATATGCTCTAGGGGTCTAGTCCAACGGATGTATTCCAGGACTGTGTGTTATTTTGTCCCGAGAGGACAGTTGGTATGTTCGTGTGTCGAGGGTTGGCAGGCCTATTCACAGAACATACGGTGAATTCGCGTGTCAAGGGTCGGCGAACCTATTCACGGGATGTACTGTGTATCTGCACGTCGAGGGTCGGCATGCCTATTTGTGGGGTACATGGCAGGGAAGTGATTCTCCGAGGGGTCAGAGCTATGCTTACATGATGCTTGCGCGTCGACGGTTGTCAGGCCTATTCGCGGAGTAATATGGATCTTGTTTCTATCACCGTAGTAGGATTAGTTGCATAACGAGGGATTAAACTCTATAAAGTGGAGAACGATAAGGGCTTGCACCGGACCTATGTAGCATGAAATGCATAGAATTCGACAAGTATGTATTAGAGAGTCATCATACTGCATTTGTGTTTTCTTGACTTGGTTTTGTGCATGTTTGTTTCCTGTTTTTCTATACTTGATGTTTTCATGCTTTATTTATTGTTATTTCATATTTCATTCGTTCTACTGTTGGTATGTGTCGATTATGATTTTATTCTTTATGTTTTATTTATGTTGCATTTTTAATGTCACTCACACCGTTATGACTGACCCCGTAGTTTTGGGGGTTAGGGTTATCTCTAGCCTCATGTTTTACAGGTAGGTACCTATAGCTTGGGATTTGGATGCATGTGGCTTATGCAATTCGTAAAAGAATGTGTTGTAAAAGAAAGAAATTGTAAATCAAGGTGTTTAATTTTCTGTTGTGCTTTGTAAAGATTGGTGTAATAAAAGTTGAAAATTTTTCTGTGTTTGGCTATGTTTACTATTACAATGAGATAGATGCTGAGAATTGTGTCGCGTATTTCTGAGTTATTATATTGGAAATTCGGGGCGCTACAGATAGGCAGTAACATAAATAATGGAGAAGTGGAAAGAAGTTACCAAAGTACGATGAACGTATTGCCGACACGGATGGAGAGGAAGAAGCGCTCAATCAAAAGTCGCAATCGAAAACCCAATCTGAGTTGATCCTGAGCACAACAACGACCAAGTCTCAACTGCTAATGCCCCACACCAAGATCTTAGTCAATGGAAAGATCTTGGTGGGTCAAATCTGATGGGAATTTGGGGATTATAGTTTCGAAGTTGAAGGATTTGGAGTGGAAAAGGTTTTCGGGTGAAGGTGGGTGGCTGATGAGATGGTCGGGTGATGAGGGAGAGGTTGCGATGAGGGTGGTTTGGAGGTGGTAGCGATGATGGGAGGAAGGTGGCAGTCGGGACGCTACAAGGAGGTTGGAGGGGGGGTATTCGACGACGGCGAGAGAGGTGGGGGTCGATGATGGTGATGGTTGAAGGTGGTGTTGGCGATGGGTTAGGGGTGTGAAGGTGAAGAAGAACTGAAGTTGATGAGAGGGAGGGGGTTGATGGCGAGAGAGAGAGAGAGAGAGAGAGAGAGAGAGAGAGAGAGAGAGAGAGGGTTAGGGTTAGGATTAGATATTTATTTGGGGTTTAGTACAATAGTCATCCGATGTATACTGAAGAGATAAACATACAATTAAAGCCATACGATCTAAACAGAAGACGAAGTGGGCTTTAATCGAAATAACAAACCTGCACCCAAAAAATCCATCAGCATCGACCGCAACTCCCCGACCATCAACCCGAGAAGGTGTCGGTCGACCGCACAGTCGACCATCCCTTTCTTTGTTGGCTGCTATTGCTGCTGACTGTTTCTCCTTCTCTTTGATCCTATGCTTCGAACCCTCTACTTGTATCACCATCTTCTCTTCACACCGAACAAGTATGTGAGACATAAAACCCAACACTTTCTCCACTCTTGAGCATCTATAACGGTGCCCAACCCGGGTGTTCTCTCTCCACTCCCCGGTCTTACATATTCCACCCAGCTTGAACCTCAGCAGCCTCTCTCCACTCCCCGGTACTACTGGAACCCTGTGGTCTTTCTCCGCTTTCGGACCTCACTAAAATTTATTACGAATATAAGACGACCCTGCAGACATTTCCTGCGTCGCCTAGAGACGCAGAGTTAAACTCTCGCTTCACATTCGTATCTGATAACATAAACTGTCAACGGACACTTATGGGTCCATCCCCTAAGTTCCGACAGGAGTCTACGATTTATACATCCGCACCCCCGTTCTAAACACTAGATCCCATAAATTAACAGTCGAGACAATGCCGCACATGTCCTCTTAATAGGTGAATACAACTCTCAATAATTATATAAATTCAAATACTTATCAGAAAATTGGTTTCTTAGTTTATATGAAATCTCAATGAGTCAACTACAACATTGTGGTTAAGAACCTCTAAATTTAACCCCAATAAATATGTCTAAAAACATTTGTAGGGTAGTAGGTTCAGAATTCAGAAACTGCAGCTCTTGCTACTTTTAAAAATCATAGAAAATCCCACTATTTGGAAATTGAATTTCTTAGATTCAAAAGAAAGATTAACTGAGTGTACTTCAAATTCTCAGTCTGTAGTTCTTTCAAAAATACTACATTTAAGGGGTTAAAATGATCAAATACCAGAAGGTGTATAAATTTCCAGAATCCAGGAAAACTGTCAACCAATTATAAGTTCAAATTTATTAAAAATAATAAACGATATCCAAAATTAATGAAATTTTGTGAACATATAATAGACATACATTAGATTCACATATAAAAAGTTCAGCTTACAATTCCATATATTTGTAGAGATATGATTCTTGGAAATAAGTATGATATTTAGCCAGAATTATGAAATAAATTCTGTTTCATTTCTAAACCAGTAATGTATTCAGATTTTATTAAAATACCAAACGACATAAAAAAATAATGAAATTTTGAGAATATGTTGTACACACATATATGATACACATATAAAATTTTTAGCCCTACATTCCATCTAGTTAGAGAGAAATAATTTTCTGGAGTGAGATTAAATTTCAGGAAAGAAACTATAATAACGTTTCTAGTTTAATCATATCGTAATCTCACAAATTAATTAACAGCAATTAACACCCATAATCGAATAACATCCATACACAATCTAAGCATGAATACTCAATTTATATAAATTATCTAGCATGCATACATCCTATAATATAAATAGAATTGGTTAAAGTTGTTACCCACTTATTCGATTCCGAATTTCGGTTGTATCTACGCTCGAGTTGAACAATGACTACGAAACCACGGACAGCAACCACGGTGACGATAACAGTACTACAGACTACAATTGTTCGCCAAGTTCGGAAAGAGTAATAAAATTAGGATTGTATGTAGGTATTTATAAAATTACACACACACACACACACACACACACACACACACACACACACACACAAGAGATAGACAAAGTGAGAGAGAGATAGTGAGAAGCTCGGATGGCGAGGTGATGGTAATGAAGTTGGCAGTCGGTGGACAAGCTTCGGGGTTGACGACGATGGTGCTGCAAGTGGCTATTGATGATTGCGGGGTGGTGATGCTGTCGTTTGGCCTCGAAGAGGGAACGAAGAGGCAATGGAGGAGCTTCGGGGTGCTTCGGTTGAGTTGGTAATGGAGCTCAGAGGTGGAGCTACTGTGAGCGGTGGCGTTGGGCTGGCAACAACAAGAGGAGAGGGTGGAGGCAGTCGGGGGTTGTGCAACAGGGAGCAAGGAGGAGGAGGTGGTGCTCGGGGCTGACGTAAGGGTGATGTAGGAGGCAGCGAGGGAGAGGAGGTGATCGGTGGTGATGGTGCTGGCCGACTGTGATGGAGGTTGTGGCGAAGGAGATGGTGATGGTTGCGGAGGCAGGAGTGGTTCAGGGTGAGGGTGAGGCAGAGGGTGGAGCTTGCGGTGGATGAGAGGGAGGAGCTTGGGTGAGAAGAGTGGTGGTGAGAGGGTGGTGGTGGTGTGGTCGGGATGAGGGAGGAAGATATGGCGATGGTGGTTGTGGCGGAGGAGGTCGGGATGGAGCTTCGGTGGAGGAAAGGAAGGAGCTCGGGTGAGGGTGAAGGTGGTGTGGTCGGGATGAGGGCGGGGTGAGGAGGATGGCTGCTGCTGGTGGTTTCAGGAGGTGGAGGGTTGGGTGTAGGCTGGAGGAGGGTTATGGGTTGCTGTGGGTTTCAGAGAAGAAGAAGAAGAAGAAGAAGAGGTGATGTGGTGTATGTAGGGATGGCAAGTGGGCCGGTTCAACCGCCGACCCACCCACGACCCGCCCGTATAACCCGGCCTGCGAAACGGCGGTTCGGGTTCGGGTCGAACCCGTGAACAGTAACGAGTCGACCCGGGTCGCCGAAATATTGGATCCAACCCGCCCAATCCGGCCCGCGAACCCGGTTAAATTCTCCAACCCGCCTGCCAACCCGCGGGTTGACCCACAAGTTGCGAACCGTTTGACCCGAACGGGTCCAACGGGTCGCAAAAGGGGGCCGTTGGGTACTGTACAACAGAGAGCCATAACGGCTCTTATAGCCGTTTTATTGGTTATTTTGTGTTTTTTTGTTTTTTTGTTTTATTTTTACCCTATAAATACCCCATCAAAAAATTCACAAAAAAACTCTCTTACTCTTTCTACTATTATAACTCATTTCTAAGCAATTTGTGAACAATTGAAGTATTCAACAAGCAAGTCTTCAAGGCATATACACGATCAAATTCCAATCGTATCGAAATCAAAATTCAACAACGTCTTCAACTCTTCAACTCTCGTCCAACTCCAAGTGATCAAGTCTTCAACTCTCCTTCAAGCTCTCCTCAACTCTTCAATTCCGAAATCGCTTATTTCTACTTCTACTTCTATTCTTATTTTCACGGATTTTTTTATATACGCGTATCCACGGTGAACGGTATCAAAATTTCATACCTTTCTTCTTATTTAATTTTTGTTCTTCTCTATCTCAACCTTCTTATTTTCTAGATTTTTTTTATAACTCATCGCTCCTACATTGTGTAGTTTTTTTTTTACATACATTACTACATTATGTCTAGATCACGCGGTAGCGGTCGTAGCCAAAGTGGGCAAGATTCCACCGGCACTTCCCGTAGGCCACCAATTGTTCCAATTAGTGATCCCGCCGAAGAGTACCATGATCCTCCTAACCAACAATGGGGTACACACAATGAGGTTGTAGGAGACATACAATTAGAACAACAACAACAACAACAACAACCAACCGAAACCACACAACCCCGTAGTGATAGGAAAAGTAGAGGAGAAAGTAGTGATTGACATAAATTTTACGATTTTATCCCGGACGAAGAAAATCCGGGTATAGGGTTGAAAGTTTGTAAAACATGTTCTAAGGCATACAAATTCAAGATGGGTGATGACACTGGTACAATTAGTAGACACATCCAATATAACCATAAAGACCTTCTTGTTGACCTACCCAGCCAACAAAAAATCAACCCTAAGACCAGTCTAGTTGATAGCCACCCTTATGATCCCGATCTTGTTCGTCGGAAAATGACCTGATTAGTAATAAAGGAAGAGTTACCATTTTCCTATTCCGAGAGTAGGGACTTGACAATTTTTAATCAAACGGCCTTAAACCCTCATTTTAGAAGAATCCCGAGAAATATTTGCAAATCGGATTGTTTTAAAGTGTACAATGAAATGAAGGATGCTTCGATTGCAATTTTATGGAGTTTAACTTATAGAGTTAGTTTAACTTCGGATTGTTGGACGGGTGTCAACAATATTCCAACGATGGGAATAACCTGTCATAGGATCGACAATGGTTGGATTCTTCAAAAAAGAATCATATCACTTGCTGCGTTGCCGTATCCCCATAGTGGCGCTGAAATAGCGAACCATATTTTAGAAATTTGTGATGTTTTTCATATTCGCGATAAAATTATATGTATTAGTTTTGATAATGTATCTAACAACAATGCAGCAATTACTACTTTAAAATATGTATTAAACCCTCCATCTGACAATATTTTTCATATTAGATGTGCATGTCATATTTTAAATTTATGTATTCAAGATGCATTAAAAATAGCCGATCCATATATACTTAAAATTAGAAATTGTGTACATTTCATTGCATTAAGTCCCAGCGTATTTCAAGAATGGAAAAATTGGTGTAGGATTTCAAATGTACCTTTAGAAGATTTCCAAAGGATGTTAAACACCGATGGAACTCTATTTTTAATTTACTACATGTTGTTACTGCCTATAAAGCAGTTGTAAATGATTTTTGTATCGCAAAAAATATGTCAAATTTTGAAATGACTCCCACCAATTAGTTTTATGCCGAATCTTTGTTGAAATTTTTAGAACCTTTTAAAACTGCAACTTTAAAATTTTCAAAATCATATGAATCTACTTTTAGTAGCATTTTTATTTCAATAGTTAGTATGATGCAAACATTTAACGAAATGTTAAATGATACTTTTGTTGGTGATATTGTAAAACCTGCATACAAAAAATTTTTGAAGTATTTTTATCCTCCTCCTATGTTGATTTGTGTTGCTACCGTTATGGATCCTCATATCAAATTAGAAGGTCGGAAGAGTTTGATTGAAATGTTTTTTGCATTACTTGGAAAAAATGTAGAAATAGAAATAGAAATTGATTGCGCTTCTTTTTTAGTTAAATTTGAATCTATATTAAATAACTTGTATGATTATTATGATCGATCTTTTCCTTCTAGTAGTACAACTTCTGTAGTTAGTTTTTCTTCTGGTAGTTCCAAAGGTAATGGTGAGAGTAAATTTGATGATAGAACATTTAATTTACTTGCACAAATTCAATCCAAAAAACCTAGAACTAATCAATCAAATGAATTAAATTGGTATAACCAACAAGATTCTGAATCTTCTTCTTCTCCACTAGATATTTTTCAATGGTGGAAAGACCATGAACACACTTATAGTATTCTGTCATATATGGCTAAAGATTTACTAACTCCACATGTCTCTACAGTTGCTTCTGAAAGTGCATTTTCTTCAAGTGGCAGGGTTCTAACTGATTACAGGAATCGCTTGAAGTCCGACACGTTAGAGATGCTCGTTTGCACAGAAGACTGGCTGAAGGCTGAAGATAGGACACAAGGGAAAGTATTATCTACGTCCACAAGTGGGAGCAACTCGCCGGAAGAAGAAGAAGAACAACAACAACAACAATTGCGACCAAAATGAAGAATTCAAGATCAACAACAACAAGTCAACAACAACAAATTGAAGGCCATCAACTTGAAGGCAATTGCAAATAGATAAAAAAATTGTATTATATTTGTGCTTGTTATTTCAAATTAGAAAAACTGAAGTAAATTGAAATTGTATATAAGAAATATGTTAGTGTATAAAACAAATTTGTAAATTGAATTCTTTATTTCATTAGAAATTGTGAAACTTGTATAACTTAAAATCATATAAATAATATTTCAATATTTTTTGGCAATTTCACTCTTTCAATCTTATTATTATTATTACGATTTTTAATGTTTTTATTATTATTATTATTATTATTATTATTATTATTATTATTTTAAGTTTTTTTTAAAAAAATCTATCAAAACGGGCCAACCTGCGACCCGACCCGACCCGGGTTAGACCCGAAAGGGTTCACGGGTTGGGCAGGTCGAAATTTTCACTTTTCGACCCGGTCCGGCCCGGCCTGGTTAAGCCACCAACCCGACCCGAACCCGCCCAAGTCAACATCCAATCCGCGCGGGTCCGGCCCGGCCCAGCCCATTCGACCCGAATGCCATCCCTAGGTGTATGTATGCATGTATGTGAATATATATAGGAGTGAGAGAGATGTGGTATATATATATATATATAGAGGGATATAGGTAGGGTGAGGTGGTGAGATAATGTATGTATGCATATATATAGGGAGGTGGTAGTAAGGGTGTTGAATGAGATGAATTTTGGCATAGTGTATACGAGTAGGAGTAGGAGCTAGGCTGCATGTGTGTATATATATATATATATATATATATATATATATATATATATATATATATATAGAGAGAGAGAGAGAGAGAGAGAGAGAGAGAGAGAGAGAGAGAGTTAGGAGTAGGATTAGTAGGGGAGGTGGACACAGCAATAGGGGAAGTGAGTTGATGTAGGCCGTAAAATATAGTTGGGAAAATGAGGGTTGACTGTTGGAGTAGGAAATTAAATTAGGATTAAGGGTACATGATTAATCAGGGTTAATGTTTAAATTAGACTCAAATTGACTAATCAGAAAATATTTGGGTTGGGTTCAAAATAAGGGATCAAAAATGAATTGAAAGAATGAAAAGAATTTATAAGAGATCAAAATACGAAAACGTATTGCGCTTGGTTTGTTGTTCTGAAAACACTTTTCTGAAAATGAGAGTATAAAAGCTGTTTGGTAACAATTTTTTATGAAAACAGTTTTTTGAAAATGAGAATATAATGTATTTATAGGTTTGGTTGTATGTATATACTGTATACAATATATATACTCTGATACATACATGTTGTATACATATACATACATACTGATATATAATAATATAAAATATTTTATTATAATAAACATATTTAATAATATACATATATATAATAATATATAATAATTATAATAATATATATGTAATAATAATATATTCAAATTATATATTAAACAATTTATTATAATAATAATAAATTATATAATAATATATATAATAATATATAATAATAATATATAATAATAATAATTTATATTATAATAATAATAGATTATTATAATAGTATATAGAAAATAATAATATAATATAATATATATATAATAATAATGTAATATAATGATTGTATATATAATAATAATATAATATAATAATAGATATATAAAATAGTATATATAAAATAATAATATATATAATAATAATATAGTATAATAATAGTATATATAAAATAGTATATATAAAATAATAATATATTGTAATAATTTTATATTATATAATAATATGAAATAATTTATTATAATAAACATATTTACTTATATACATATATATAATAACATATAATAATTATAATAATTTATATGTAATAATAATATATTATAATTATATATTAAATAATTTATTACAATAATAATAAATTATATAATAATATATAATAGTAATATATATTAATAATAATATATATTATAATAATAATAGATTATTATAATATTATATATAAAATTATATATGTGAAAAAATAATATATATTATATTAATAGAATAATAATAGTGTATATATATATATATATATATATTAAAAAATAAAAATAATAATATAATACATATAATAATAATAATAATAATAATAATAATAATAATAATATATGTAACAATAATATATTATAAATATATATATAACAATATATTATAATAATAGTATAGTATATAATACTATATAATAGTAATATATGATAATAATAATATATATAATAATAATATAATATAATAATAGTATTATAAAATAGTATATATAAAATAATAATATATATAATAATAATATAATATAATAATAGTATGTATAAAATTATATAAATAAAATAATATATATAATAATAATAATAATATATATAATAATATAATAATAATAATAATAGTATATATAAAATAATAATATATTATAATAATTGTATATTATATGATAATGTAAAATAATTTATTATAATAAACATATTTAATTATATACATATATATAATAACATATAATAATTATAATAATATGTATGTAATAATAATATATTATAATAATATATTAAATAATTTATTATAATAATGAATTATATATATATATATATATATATATATATATATATATATATATATATATATATATATATATATATATATATATATATATATATATATATATATATATATATATATATATATATATATATATATAAAATAATAATAATAATAATCTATATAATAAAACACAAAGAAAGCTATCAAGTGGTTCTCCTTCAATTTCCTAAAAAATCAAAGGCCCAGATCTAACTTTACAAAACATATTTTCTTCCCAAAAGTTTCCCCCCAAAACTCAAATTCAAATCCCCACCCAAAACAACTCCTATATTTATTTAATTATTTCTCTCTCTCTCTCTCTCTCTCTCTCATTCCCTCTTCTATTCAAAAAAATTAAGAAAATAAAAAAATTTTAAATTTTAAAAAATTAAAAATTTAAAAACTAAAAAATTTAAATTTTTTTAAAACTTTAAAAATAATTCAAAAAAACAAAAAAAAACAATATAATATGTTTTTTGCTCTATGTTTGCTACTTCAATTAATTTGCTGGACCTCCAAAACTATTTTATATGATCAAACAAGGTGCACCGTTTCAAAGACGTGCCGTAGGCACGTGTCAATGGGCAAACCTAGTATATAAATATATTTGGAGAGAGGATGTGGAAAAACAGAAAAAAGTTGAAGTAAAGTTTTGTGAAAACTGTTTTCAGAAAACAACCAAACCAAACGGGTTTTGGGTTTTTAAAAAACAAAAAAATGAAAAAAACAACAAACCAAACAGACCCTATTTCTAATGTATAAAACACATGTGTATAACACGTGTGGGGCAAAATTGTCATAACTCAAATTTGAGGGGTGCTACAGGTGCCTAAACACTTTGAGAAAGATTCTCACGAGCTAGCATCCCATCCACATACTTCGTTGGCCAAGACGTGGAGGAGGGAAACTTGGAAACCATCATTTCGCACTCGTCTTAACCCAGCTCTCATCGAGAGACTTCGAGCCCTCCAAGAACATATCACTCAGGTTGGGGTGAAGTGCATACACGGGCTGAATAGAAAGTCACGGGGGTTGGATAACAATGGTTCTTTTACGGTTCGCTCCTTTTACAACCGTATCAAATTCTGGTAATGTAGACCTAAGTGGGCCACGATCCTTTGGAAGCCAAAGGCACCCCCAAAAGTCAGGGTTTTTCGTTGGTTGGTGCCCAATAATGCTATCCTCGCTATAGATAACCTGGCCAAAAAACAACCAAACATCGCAACTACTTGTGGATTTTGCAACTTCCATACAGAATCACTGAACCATCTGTTCATCACTTCATTGAATGTCAGCAGAGTAGGGCTACGCTGGTTGAGGTGCTTAGGGCCTTGGGTATGAGTGAGTACCCAAACACTTATGAGGAATTGTGGGTAGGGCCCAAATTTGCTCCTATTCGACATGAAATGAAGGAGACAAGGTACATCGCTATCGTTGCTATGACTTGAGTTTTATGGCTTGACATGAATAACTTTTACTTCTGTGTTACTAGTAATAGGACTTCTGATATTCTAACTTATATCATGCATTTGTTTTCCTTTTGGGCTACAACTGTTGCTACAGGGTCGAGAGCAAGGATCGCCAAAGCCTTCCAGGTAGACGAATACGATGATGATGAGTTGGAGTTTGGACCTACCCTTGACTGAGTGGAGAGACGACTTCTTGACACTCACCTTTTAGAGTTTTGTTGGAAAGACCGCTATTTGTGTACTTGTTTTGATGTATTACTTTTGAATTCGTCCCACCCTCCAGGGAGTTATTGGAGGTTTATGTTTTATTTTCTGCTTTGTAGTTTCTTGCAATACCATAGGATTATTTTCTTAAAATCTTATTAATGAAATATTCTGGTGGTATTTTATATTTTTTCCTTCAAAAAAAAAAATGAGCTGTGAACACCTATATCCAACAGTTGCATAGAACACAAGATTTATTTTCCACCACAAGGGAAGGGGTGTTGGGGTCATGACCTCAGTTGGCATTGAATGCCAAAATATCTTGAATCCCTAAAGTCCAAATGTAGTAGGGGCCCTGCACCCCCTACAAAATGTCCCCCTCTCCAAAACTACACAAGCAAGTTTGTTGGCCTCACCAATACCATCCCTTATCCTACATACATTCACGCAAAGCAACTAAACAAAGGTCCCCACTATTTTTCCACTTTGTCATCATCACCCGCCCTCCTGCAAAGCTAATTCAAACTTGGGTTTTTTCCAATAAACAATATAAAATAAAGTCTTTTTTTTTTCAGCTAATTCAGATCGGCTACATAAATTCTAATTTTTCATTCTGCTCGATTTAGCGTAATATATTATGTAAGGCCACAAGTTATTATATATTTTCTTTCCGTTTTCACCCAAATAAGTTTAGGTCTTTCTCCACCCATAACTCTACCCTCAATACTTATCAAATTGCTATTTCTAACAGGAGTACTACTAGGTCTACGTGTGACATGTCCAAACCAATTGAGACGATTATCTCTTAATTTATATTGAATAGAAGCTACATTTACCATTTTTCGTATATACTAATTTCTAATTGTATCATTTCTGATTTTATCACACATCCATCTTAGCATCCTCATCTCCGCTACACTTATTTTTTGGATATATTGTTTATTTGTTGCCCAACACTCTGCTCTATACATCGTTGAAATCTCAAGTAGGTCTCAACAAATATTGAAATCCCATATCAGTCTTCCACAATTTGGTATTTTCATATTAGTTTCTCATATTAGTTTCTCGTTCAAATTCAAAAGTGATAAAAAAATGATCAACCAAAGTCTCAGGTGCAACACTACGAAAATGCTGACCCCTGAACCAATTTGGTAGAAAAAATAACTTCCTAAAATGTTCAATTGAGGCTCTAAACCCATCACTTTTTGAGTTGATCTCGAGACGAGAGACTAATTTGAGGATAACAATTTGTGAATGAAATTTCATTATTTGTTGAGAACTTGCGAGGAAAAACCCCTTCAAACTTTATGAGAGCCATAAGATGAATGGGCGCACACACATCACCAGGGGGGTCTACATGATATCGCTTTATGTCCATCAGAATGAATGAAAACCTGATTTTGTATCCTCACATATAATTGCTTTCTATCTTTGCTACTACCCAAGTGGATAGGGGGGATGGACCAACCCCTCCGACCAAATGCCATGCAGTGATCTTGGAACATTTCTTTCATTCTTTCCTGAAAATTCTTGCGAGTAGGCATGACTTAGTACTAGAACTTGGAGTCCTTGTTGCTTCCCACTTACTACTATACTGCTAAAAAAATCTTGTCACCAACAAACCCAAATTATAAATCAATGAAGGAAAAAATGCATGCAGACCATGATTTATATGAACTATTAACCATAGGATGCCGCGGTAGCAGGGCTGGCCCTACCCTAGAGGCGGGTAAGGAGGCCCCCGAAGATTTCGTGATTTTAGAGGGCCCCAAATTTGAAATTCCCTTGTAAATATAGGTTCGTATTTTGCGCGTAAAAAAAAATTATATGTTATTAGGGGTCCCCATGTCGGAAGTTCGCCTAGGGCCCCGGGAACTCAGGGCCGGCCCTGCCGCGGTAGTGACATACGCTTGTAAGATGTATATCTACTTGCATGATGTTCTTGAATTTTTTATTTATTTTTTATCATACACGGTGGGTACTCCCCGTGCTTCATTAAAAAAATTTTAATAAAACAAACAACCAAACCAAATAAAGGAAGATGATGTTCATGAGTCCGTACACGTGGGCCATGAGCCTCATTCCCCATCAAAAGAAAAAACTCATCTCATACAAGATAGTTCCCGTCCCAAAACTAAGGGCTTTCAAGTATTTACATAGTTTGTTGTTCCGCCCCAACAACAAAAAGAACCCCAAAAAAGGGCACCGCCACCGGCCCATACATAGTTTGATGTTCTTGATTTTCAGGAGATTTTCAAGTAGATAATGGGGGAAAGCACATTCCCTATATCCAGTCATGCATTGCAGCTCAGAATGTGGCACATCAACTTATTCAGTAGAAGCAGTGCACAGTGGTAATGATCAACATAACACTACTCGTTGATTAACAATCGACAAGCTGGATATTTGTACTGATTTTAATAATCAAAACTTCTCTCCCATATAATAGCACTAAACAGCTTTTCATAGGTTTAAGGAATGGCAACAAACAACATACAAAATACAGACTCCGTTAATATGAAACTAAAAGCATACTGTGAATCCCAGAACAGACAACAGAGTGGGGATTTCATTTCGTAATGACGTTAACACTACAGGTTTCACACAACCAGAAAGACTCGATGCATTGCAGACTCAATGCTGAGGGCACAATAAGGAGCCTGGGAACTCAGAAAGGAGAAAACGATTAAACAATATTGCAAAATATCACTCCTTAGATTACAAGATAATTTTGTTCTAAAGTGCTAATTGTAGCAAGATATAACAAGTACCATAAACGATATAGGCGGCGCTCCATGCAATACATCCACTAACTCAAATTCAAAACATACTGACAATAAAACAAAAGGACGATTACATTGCAGAAGAAGCTTCTAGCATACAATATATCTAACCAAGTACAATAGCAGCTCCATGCAATACATCCACTAACTCAAATGCAGAACATACTGACAATTAAACAGAAGGACGATTACACTGCAGAAGTTGCTTCCAACATACAATATATCTAACCAGGTACAATAGCAGCGTGGCATACCATTTAATGAAGTCCCAAAACTGAAGAAGCAGAAGCAAAATGACTATTTGTCGACCTCCATTGCTTGTGCTGCTTTAGCTTTTGCTAGTGCTGACAACTTGGTCTTCACCTTCCTTTTCCCGACTTGGAACCCGCCTGAATTTTTCTTTTTAGTTTTATCACTGCCATCAATCTGGATAAAAAAGTAAGGAAACTCAGAAAAAGCTTCTCAATATCACATGCTGATCATAAAAAACTCATAACAAGTTCATTTCCAGACAATTCCTTTCAAGGCATAAGTAAAACTAAGCAAAAATTAGTGAAGATGATAACAAAACCAAAAAGGATAAAAAAAACTCACCCAAATGGACAGACCACAATCGTTTACATTACAGGATTAACAAAATCTATGTTTCTCTGAAGCCGATCACAGAGGAGATCCTCAGTTCAAGACCAATCATGTTTTACCAGTTACATCCCTCAGTTGGAGATGATTACAAATGGTGATACATATGAGACAGAGAACTGGATAACAGGTGCTCCAATATTGTCAACTCAAATAGCCAGAACAATTCAGTGGAGTTGATCAACATGATCTTGAGTGCCTTAACTCCAATATGTATTTCCAAATCAAATTCAACATCTACAATTCAAATAGCGAATTAACTTTACCCATGTTGATCCCACCATCTACAGTACCTAAGAACGGACAATGTGTTATTAGACCTGGTAGATAGGTAAAACAAGTTGGGTACAGACGGACAAGTCTCACGGGTTGCACCCCCTGCGTATAGAATGAAAAAGTAGCTGTGTTTTGCGACTGTAAGTGATGTGGGCAAAAGAAACACAGCCAATCAGAACACTCGTGTAAGGAGGTGCTGGCCTCCAACAAGGATGGGGCAATCTCACACCTGAAGATGAAAACAGCAAAAATGTGGGCATACCAGATACATCAGCAACCATTCACTCATTCTACAGGTAATACTTGAGCATCCTGACAAATGAGTTATGTGATCTTAACAGCCTGGTTCAAAAAAAAAAAAATTCTATCCTACAAAAGATTGACCATGAGTCATATATAACAAATTCAAGACTTCAGTTATGTTATGTATCTAACTGCTTTTTCTTTTTTTTTTAAACTCCCAAGTATCTTGCTAACTTGATCGCCGTGGAGGAATCTTCGCGGATATAAAACTTTGGTGGTTGATATCATTTCCAGAATTTGAAGGAGATTGCATCAATTGCATCAAGCTCTGACAATTCCAGCTGACTCCTCTTCCCTCCTCATCCAACTTCCCTCTATTTCTCAATGTCAAGAATTTGCAAGTCGCAACAACAATAATGATAAGAAGTTATTGAAACTTTACAAAAGCAGCAATTTCTGGCATTTTCTGCTTTTCTTAGCACGTTTTTTTTTCTAGTTTCAGAGACTTAATGACCAGCCATTTTGCTTATTCATTTGCAATTATCAACATAGGGAAACAGAATCCATATGGAAGTGATAAACTGATTATGGTCTTTATAACAAAATAACTCATGATCACCATGTATCTACCGACCATTAGCATTACCATACATTGGGGGTAGGTGAATTTGGAGGATGGAGTTCAGCGAATCCAGGATAGTTTGAAGTGAGGAAAGTGCTAATTTGCCATGACAACCTTATCAATTCATCTAAAATTATGAGCATAAATGATAAAGATACAATTAAAAAGAAACTAGAGCATATTTAAACACTGGTTGTCTACATAAGTTAAACATATGCCCAATAAACCCAAACATTAAGCTTAGAAATTACAAAATAATATAGTCAATCAATCCTACCATACTAAGAACAATAACATCACACCATAACGAAAGCAGGTTTTCAACAAATAGATTACACCACATGCATTGTCCTCAATAATATAAATTCGCAAAATTATAAATGCAGCCAAGAATCAGCCTTTAAGCCAACGATTGAACCAAATCACCAATCATAAACAGAATGCAAACAACATGATGATACATTACAAGCCCTTGTACTTAACAAACAGTCTACTCTCCTCAAATGAAAAACAACAATAGTCACAATTTAACCGAACTATATTCACTGACTAATAGTACAGAGTTTTTCCAGCATGAATTAAGCTTCATTTCCATAATTATATAATAAAACACAAAGAAAGCTATCAAGTGGCTCTCCTTCAATTCCCCCAAAATCAAAGGCCCAGATCTAACCTCACAAAACACATCTTCCCCCCAAAAGTTTCTCCCAAAAACTAAAATTCAAAATACAAATTCCCCAAAACAACTCATTTATTTATTTAATTATTTCTCTCTCTCTCTCTTTCTCTCTCTCTCTCTATATATATATATAGGAAAATCTTCCATTGAGCACTACTTTCCGTGAGCACTCGCCCTTCTAGCCATCGTATGGATGATCCAAACCGTTCACATTGATCTAAACGTCTACATTAGTCTAAATGTATAAAATGAAGTCATTTGAAATTCTTTTGCTCATTCATTGAAGTGTTACAAAAATTGAATGGCCGAATATCAATTTTTTTATAACGACATGATGGATGGGCAAATGAATTTCAAATGACGTGATTTTACATAATTAGACTAATTTAAATGTGTAGATCAATGTGAACGGTTTGGATCATCCATGCGATGGCCGGAAGGGCGAGCGCTCACGAAAGTAGTGCTCAACCGAAGGGCCCCATATATATATATATATATATATATATATATATATATATATATATATATATATATATATATGGAAACATGGAATTTTATACCCCAATTTATAATTATTTTTCACCATATACTAATGAAAATATGAACTTTTATTTACAACTAATTATTGTCATACTATTCAAACGTCAACTACATAATTGTTGATTTACTGTTTACAAGACTTTTCATATGCTGTATCATTCTGAAAACGTGCCGTAGGCACGTGGCCATGGGCAAAACTAGTATATATAATAAAACACAAAGAAAGCTATCAAGTGGCTCTTATTCAATCCCCTCAAAATCAAAGGCCCAAATTTAACCTCACAAACACATTCCCCCCCCCCCCCACCCCCACCCCAAATTTCAAACCCCAAAACTCAAATTCAAATCCCCCCCCCCCCAAAAAAAACAACTCATTTATTTATTTAATTATTTCTATCTATATATATATTTACTCAGAGATTTTTAGATTTTCAGATTTCAGGTTTGTAAATTTTCAGATTTTTTATGTTTTTTTTATTATTCATGTTACATTGAAAATGGCAAATATCTCTTCAATAGTTAAATTTCATCATTTTCCACCCTCAGAATTCTAAGATGTTGGATTTTATACCCTCATTTATAATTATTTTTCAACATATACTAATGAAAAACTTTTATTTACAACTAATTATCGTCATGCTATTCAAACTTGAGCTACATAATTGTTGTTTTACTGTTTATAAGGCTTTTCATATGCTGTATCGTTCTGAAGACGTGCCGTAGGCACGTGCCCACAGGCAAATCCCAAATAATTAATAAATCCCAAAAACAAGACTAAAACCAAAATATTTTCAAATCTATTTCCCAATATCCATTTGAACAAAACCCCACAATTTCTAGCTGCATATTTACTAAAATGCATTCCCCTAATTTCCTTTTCTTCCCAAATATTTAGACCAAAACCCCTAATAATTACATTCCACTAATTACATAACACATCTAATCAACTGATCATAAAACTAATCAAATAAATGTCTAACCTTCATCTTAGACTTCTTGATTTGAAGCTTCTTCGCCCTCTTCTCCTTCTCCTCCTGCTCCTCTGCAAACAAACAAATTACAAAACGAAGTACCCCAAAAATACTAATTGATCACATCAAAACTACCAAACTACTAGAAAGCTCCTAATAATTTCTTACTTTTAAGTTCGTATTCGTGGAGCCTCTTCCTCTTCGCTAAGTTGTTCTTTTTCGACATTTTTCTTCTTCTTTTGGTTCGTCTCTGCAAAACCCTAACTGATCTTCGTTTTATTGGTTATGAGGCGGGGACGTCTTTTTAGCTCTTTATAAGAAAATGCCACTGTTAATGGGTGCCCATTTTAGATTGGGTCCAATCCATTTGTTTGTGGGCCGGGTGACAAAAAAATTTAAACTAGCAAATAAAAAAAGGGTTTTTAATACGTGTACCCTAACAAATAAGCTAATATCATATATACTCTTTACAAATAAATATTATCATATTTGTCCCTAACAATGTGAGCATTAACCATATATATCCCTTAGTTTATAAGATAGTTGGGATTGAGATTGGGATTTAGATTTAGATTGAGACTGAGATTGAGATTTGAGGTTTAGGGTTGAAATTGATGATGTGGCTGTGAGGTTTGAATATTATTTATGGAGGTGGGTTTAGTCGAAGGTGGTGATTGAGCGGCAGAAATACAGCGAAGTTGAGTTGCCAGTAGGAATTGGTAATTAATAAAGAAGAAGATGATGAAACATCAAGAGAAATTTTTGCAGACAATGGTCGAAACTAAAAAACATCAAGACACCAGCATCCCATAATCGAATCCGATAAAAGGAAACACTACAATTGCAGACATAATTCTAACCGAGTGTCAACTTGAGATGAATTTTAGATTGTTAGTGACAAATGTGATAATATTCATTTGTAAGGGGTATATATGATATTAGCTTATTTGTTAGGGTATACGTGTTAAAAACAAAACAAAAAGGTAAGGAGTAAGGACCAAATAACACATAAATTTACCTTAATTACTAAATAGCACCCGAAGTTATCATATTTCTCAAATAACACTCGAAGTTTATGTATTTGGACCAAATAGCACTCTACGTAAAGTCTTGTTAATGTTTTGAACGGCAGGAAGGATAAAAGACCAAAATATCGATGTATGTTCTTCTTTTTCTTGTTCTCTTAATTCTTCTTTAACCTCATTTTCATGATGTGGTGGATATGAAGGTGATGGTGATGAGTTTTGGGGATGGCGGAGATGGTGGTTGGTGGGTGATGAAGATGAAGTTGATGGTGATGGGTTTCCGAGATGGCGGAGATGGTGGCTGGCGGTGATAGGTTTTGAGGATGGTGGTCGGTGGGTGATGGTGATGGTGATGATGATGGTGATGGGTTTCAGGGATGGTGGTCGATGGGTGGTCGAGATGAAGGAGAAGAAGGTAAGAGCAATTTCGATATTTTACATGCTTATAATGAGTTTAAACATGTTAAGAGTTATATTCAATGAATATTCTATTAATTTAGTGGAAAACTTTAACATCATGTGCTATTTGGTCCAAGTATATAAACTTCGGGTGTGAAATATGAAAACTTCGGATACTATTTGGTAATTAAGATAAAATTTATGTGTTATTTAGTTCTTAACGAGAAAAAAGAAAAAGTATAGAAAAGAAAAGGAACTCATATATTCATATTATTATGATAAATTCAGAACGACAATATTTTTTTTATAGGGAAAAGGTGAAATATAATCACCATGTTTTATTAATAAGGAATTAACGAAATAAACGCAAAATATCGGGCAAAAAATACAACCTGCAATACAGGAAATAAAACATAGAATCTCCAATTATACATGGGAGGGTGGGACACTTGACAAAAAATATAAAACAACATAACTAGTACACGCAACAAGCGGACCCTCCAACAAAACCATGGAAGGTGGGTCATTGATCCGAACGATAGCAATCTCCACGATACATTTGAGCACATCCTCTATTTGCTTTTGAGTCAATATGATATATATGATCCTTGTACATATGAAATTACTCTTAACATCCACCATTGTTAGTTTCGCAATATTCCCATGAAATGCGGAGACTGCTTTGGCTGCCATGTCTTATTATTACAGCTTGGAATTACACAAAAGTAACAGGTACATACTCCTCAATGGTTTGTAATTGGAGGAGATGCTTCCTCAAGGCTCGCTTTCGGTGCTGCAGCACTGAGCAGTGTACTTGGGCCGGAAGCTGCAAGAGCCACCACACCAGAGCTCCGAATCTCAGCCATTGCACGTCGAGGATTCGTCTGTTGGGCTTCACACAAATTTGGAAGGAACACCTCTGTTTCAAGTAACGAATTAACCTTTAGTTTATAAACATACAATATAAGCACAAGCGATACATGTGTACCTTCAGCAGCAGCAAGGTTGAAGTAGAGATCAATGATGTTAGGACACTGCACCGAGCATTGAGGAGAACACAACTTCTCAGTAAAATGAGACTCGATCAGCGCATCTGAAGAGATTCCGAGTGACTTCCGATCCAACCCACAAGCTGTAATGCACTCATCAGTCTCAATCCGGTCCTTGATCCCCTCTGCTTCAACGCCTGAAGTGTGACACACGTACTTCTCGCTCCCTCCCCTCTTAACATGTTTCTCAAGCACGCAGCGCATGCCTGTTGCTGACACGGCAAATGCACATGTGCTCTGATCCAGCTGTTCACATACGATGTCCCCTAAAAAGACAAATCAGACAGAAGACAAATGGCATAAATAATTTTGTAACACTTGAAACACTACAGAACTAAAGGAGTGTATGTACCGAATGCACATGATATACAGGCAGCTAAAACAAGCCCGACGAAAACAAAGGCATTGGAGTTGAAGGAATGTGATGAAGCCATTGCAGGGAAGGAGTTGCCGGTATTTACTTTGTTAGTGTTTAACAAGGATCTCTCTATTTATACACGACACGGTGTGGAAATTCCATGAAGAGTGGAAGACTTGGAAGCTGAGAGTGACTTAATTACTTAGTTAATTGTCCAACTAAAAGTCTTCTTTTTCATACTTAGTTCTTCCAGTTAGCCGGCATTAACGGAGATTTAGTGGTTGTTGAGGTCTTTGTATGAAATGTGACCAAACTATGGAAGTATGCAAAAGGAATGCAAAATGGTTGACCTCTGTGATTCATGAGTTTGAGAACATGCATCACACATAGTGTTTATTTCCAACAAGTTAGGTATGCAAAGAAAGAAATGTTTGGAATCAATTAAACTCTTAAGAAGACCCGTGTAAATTATAATTCATCAGCTGTAAAGCCCTAAATTGTTCCTTTGCCTCCAAAGTCTAAAGCGATTGAAAAGTAAGATAACCAGAAGAAATCATATTACGGTTAAAAGCGCATTAGGTGTACTGGAGATACACATTAAGGCCTTAGTTACATCTTATGCGTAATTGAGGGGTTGGTGACACTGCATATGAAAAAGTTTAAAACTGATAACCTCCGATTGAGCATGAACAGTTCCTACTACATGTGCTATGCAATTGAACAAACTTATTCATAATTATTTTTTGTTTCAAAATTTCGGATGTATATGTATTCTTGCTTGTGTTTCTTCAGAGTTATTTAGGCTCATTTCATTTCAAGAAAAGTGAAACTGATGCTGCTGATATTGCTTTATAGAGATACACATTTACTTGTCGTCTGGAAACCTGCAGTAAATTTGACAGAAAATGTGTTTTATTTGTTCAAACTTCCATTGATTCAAATTAGCTTCATAGAGATACGTTTAATTATCGTCTGGAACTTCTGTGGCAATTTTTTCTGCTAAATTAACTACTCACTCTAATCTTACTTTCCTGCTAAACGTGTACCTTATTTTGATAATCTCTACGTTTTATATTCAGTCATAGAATAAATATATATCTATGATGCATAGCCATTTTCGAGCTGAATAAAATTTTGAATCTGCAAACTGAAGTATATTTATTCTTTGAGTTTTCCTTGCAAATGTGAAAGCATTCTACAACCAGGTTTTAACAGCAGTATTCATATATTTCCATCATCCTAGCTACAAGGAGAGCAAAGATGGAAATCGGTACAATATGACGAGAATGATAAGTAATTTAACAATATCTACTACACTTTTGAAATATTTACACAAATTGTTTGTAAATGCAGAGCCAGCAACAATAAGTACATTTGTGGCTCAAAGAGGGAGACGCGAATACGGCCTACTTCCACCGAGTGGCAAGCGCAAGACGTAGATCCAATCTAGTCCTGTCAATACAGACAGAAACGGGAGCATCGCAAGACGAAAATGTGATTTCCACAACATTTCAAAATTATTACAAGAACCTCTTTGGAAAGAAGAATGACTTCAGGATCCCACTGAGGGATGATTACTGGCAGGCATACCAGAACGAATCAGCACAAAAATTATCCACTTTGGAAGCACCTTTCTTGAAAATGAAAGTGAAAAAGACCATCACTCAAATGGGAGCAGACAAGTCGCCGGGGCCAGACGGCTTTCCAATGATGTTCTTCCAAGTGTTCTGGGAAGAAATTAAAGGGGACATTATGGCGCTGATGGATGAATTTTTCCACAACAATCTTAGACTGGGCATGTTCAATTTTGCGGAAATGGTTCTTGTTGCTGCTGATTTTGGTGTGGGAGCAAACAGATAGAATTTGTGGATTCTTGAGAAAATGAACAAGGCAAACCTGTTGACCTGTTGACCTTCACCAATGTGTTGACTTGATCTCTTGCCACTGCTACGAACCTGCAAAAAGTGCGAGACACCGGGATGGATCCCGGCGACGCACCCTCCGACGCTCTTGTCAGTAATCTGAATGATTAAGTAAGAACATAAACTAGAAAAGTATTGATTACCTCTTAATGATGGTGGATGGGGGGTATTTATAGTCGTTTTTGGGATCAGATTAGGAATGTAATTCCTAGAAACAGATTAGGAATGTAATCCCTAATTCCAGTGAAAGGATAGATACGAATCAGGGCCGTTGATTAGAATTAACCAGAAACCCTAATTCTACCCTGCTGGACTGGGTTCGCTGCGGGTTGAAATCCACACCCAGTTGAGATGGATCCGTTTATGAGTTATTGGGCTTTGAATAAAGACCCAGTTCCCATTTCAGACCGTTAGTAGATGAAATCACCGTTTTACCCCTGAGCTTTAAGATTCATGTCCGATTTGAACGGCTCCGATTTAATCTCGTTTTTAGCCATATCACGAGCCCCCCACTCCTGGAGACTGAGTTTTACAGTCTTTAAGGAATAGTTTTGTTGTTCTAATGGCGTACGGGATTTTATCGGTGTTCTTAAGGGAGTTTGGATCTTGCTTGGGGTGCAACGGTGTTATTCTGGACTTGTAAAATGCCCAAAAATATTCTCAGAATTTTCTGAATTTTTTGTGATTTTTCCAGATTTTTCTGATTTTTTTCTCAATTTTTTGAATTTTTTATTCATTTTTCGAATTAAATAATTAATTATTGAAAATATTAGTTAATTATTCTAATTAAATAATTATATTTTTCAGAATTTTAAAATAATTTTTCTGAATTAATAATTATTTTTAGAATTTTTAATTAATTTTTTTCGATTTTTAAATATTTTTTCGAATTTTTTAAATAATTAAAACAAATTAATTAATTAATTAATTAATTAAATATTACCTGGACACGTGACACATTTCTGAGCATCGATCATGATCAGATGTGCACGCATCGCAAAGCAGATCACGTTCTAGACGCGTGGCGCTTTTCTGAGTGTCGATCATGATCAGATGTGCGCGCATCGCAAAGCAGATCACATTCTGGACACGTGGTGCATTTCTGAGCGTCGATCGTGTCGTGACGCAGATTTTGAGAAGATTGGACGGCTTGTATAGGTCGGTAGGATTTTTTCTCCAATTTTAAGGTCGGTGCATCGGCACCTCGGTAACTGTCGACGCTGTGGAGCCGACACCACGTGGCGATGCCACGTGGCATTTTTTTTTTCCTTTCCTTCCCGCCTCTGTTCTTTCTTTCCTCTGCTTTCTCCTTCTCCTTCGCCTTGTTTCTTTTTGGCCTCGTCGTAAAGCTTGCAATGTGAAGGCGCGCTTGAGACGAGCTCGGCAAAGGGGTTCTTTTAGGGCGAACAGATTGTGATGGGGAGCTCGCTGATGGTGATAATGGTGGAGCTCGGCATCAGATCTCGGAGGTGGAGTAGAGCTCGCGAAGGAGACAAAGGTGGAGCTCGGCATCGGAGCTCGTAGGTGGAGCAGAGCTCGCGAAGGAGACGATGGGTTCGGCTCGGCATCGTGGATGTCGACGCTTCGGAGCTTGGTGACGGAGCTCGTCGGAGGTAGAGCTCGATGCTGGAGCTCAACGAGGGTGGAGAGCAGCGAACGGAAGTGAGCTCGAGCTCGGTCATGGGGGCTTGGCGCTCATGGGTTCGTCTGAAGTAGCTCGCGAAGATGGTGAGGAAGAGGAGCTTGGAGCTTCGGCAAGGGAGCTCGACACCGTGGAGAATTGGATTCGACAAGGAGCTCAGAGACAGGCCATGGCTGAGCTTTGGAGAGAGAGAGCTGCGCATGGGGAGCTCGGTGGTGGTCGAGCTCTGCATTGTGGGCTCGATGGCCGAGCTTCGGCCATGGCGGGGCACTTGGGAGCTCGCCGAAGGAGGAGGGAGCTCGACTCGGCATGGAGAGCTCGGTGGGGCCTCGGAGCTCGTGAAGTAGACGGGGTCGAGCTCGGGACAGTGGGCAAGGAGGTTGGAGGAGGAGTTTGGCTTGACATCGGTGGGTGGTGAAGAGCTCGGTGGAGACGTTGGCCATGGCGGAGCTCTCTCGAGGTGGGAGCTCGATGGAGCTTGGTTGCGGTCGGAGCTCGCACCGTGGAGGAGCTCGGCGGAGCTCGAAGTTGGAGGAGCTGGGTTTGTTCGAAGTGAGCTCGACAATAGAGCGTAGAGGGAAGAAGACGCCGCATCATTTGGGAAGAAGGCGCCAACCTGTTGGAGAAGAAGGGGAGGAGAGAGAGGGTTTGGGTTTGGTCCTTAATGGGTCCGAACCCGACCCTGTAGCCCCCCTTTTTTTGGCGTCTTCTTCGCTGCTTCTTGTTAGGCGAATCCGAGCACGAATTTTGAGGCATATTTTTTACCACTTTGCAGTTCGGTAGATCGGTAGCTCGGATTTCAGATCCGAGCTACGTGGCTCAATCTGGACGGTTGATCATGATCATAGCGCGAATCACGAGACAGGAGGCTCAGATTTCAAGATAATGTTATCTTACCGTTTTGTGGAGACGTGGCGCGATCTGAGCCGCTCATCAGATTCGGACACGAATTTTGAGACAATCTGACGGTGAAACTGGCTCGGCGGCATTTTTCTCCATATGTGGAGGTCGGTACCCCGGCACCTCGGCATTGTGGCCCGGTAGCTTGGCGTAGTAGAGCTCGACCCTGAGAAGAAAGAAGAAGAGGAGGAGAGGCATTCGGGTTCTCTCCTCTACCTTGTTTTGTCGCACAGTGAAGAAGAGGAGAAGAGCTGGGTGCTTTTGGCGAGGAAACTGAAGAAGAAGGAGAAGACCCGTTAGTCTCCTTTTCTTCTTGTTCGGTGAATCCGAGCACGAATTTTGAGGCACATTTTCCACCACTTTGCAGTTCGGTAGATCGGTAGCTCGGATTTCAGATCCGGGCTATGTGGCTCCATCTGGACGATTGATCACGATCTTGGTGCGAATCACAAGGCAAGAGGCTCAGATTTCGAGAAAACGTTATCATGTCGTTTTGTGGAGACGTGGTGCGATCTGAGCCGCTCATTAGATTCGGACACGAATTTTGAGACAATCCGATGGTGAAACTGGCTTGGCGGCATTTTTTTCCATATGTGGAGGTCGGTACCCCGGCACCTCGGCATTGTGGCCCAGTAGCTCGGCGTAGTAGAGCTCGGCCCTGAGAAGAAAGAAGAAGGGGAGGAGAGGCATTCGGGTTCTCTCCTCTGCCTTATTTTGTCGCACAGTGAAGAAGAAGAGAAGAGCTGGGTGCTTTTGGCGAGGAAACTGAAGAATAAGGAGAAGACCCGTTAGTCTCCTTTTCGTCTTGCTTGTTCGGCGAATCCGAGCACGGATTTTGAGGCACATTTTTTGCCACTTTGCAGTTCGGTAGATTGGTAGCTCGGATTTTAGATCCAGGCTATGTGGCTCCATCTGGACGGTTGATCACGATCTTGGCGCGAATCACAAGGCAAGAGGCTCAGATTTCGAGAAAACATTATCTTGTTGTTTTGTGGAGACGTGGCGAGATCTGAGCCGTTTGATCCAACGATGAAATTGGCTCAGCAGTATTTTTCTCCATATGTGGAGGTCGGTACCTCGTCACTTCGGCCCGGTGACTCAATAGCTCACCTTCTGCCTATAGTAGCTCGGTAGCTCGGCGTAGTGGAGCTCATCCATGGCGGAGCTCATTGAGGTGAGCTCGACGACGGAGGAGGGGTCGGCATATGGGAGAGGTGAAGAGCTCCGAAGCTTGGTGATGTGCTGTTTGGTTTTGGAGATTTTTTGAAGAGGAGCTCCACTCCTAGGGGTGGAGAAGATGTGCTAGGAAGATCCTCGTAAGAGCCATGGGAAGACCTATTCTTCGAAGTGAGTGCAAGGAGCAACTCTATGGGAGAGTTTTGAGCTCCGAACTCGCTTAGAAGAGGCCCGCTTTGGAGGCGAGCGGAGTGAAGAGCTCGGCTCTAGGAGAGAGCCATCTAGAAGACGAGTTAGAGGAGCAACTCTAGGGGAGAGTTGTCTCGTTGAGAAGAGGTCCGCTTTGGAGGCGAGTGGAGTGAAGAGCTTGGCTCTAGGAGAGAGCCATTTGGGAGACGAGTTTGAGGAGGGACTCTTGGGGAGAGTTGTGCTCCGAACTCGTTGAGAAGAGGTCCGCTTTGGAGGCGAGGGGAGTGAAGAACTTGACTCTAGGAGAGAGCCATTTGGGAGACGAGTTTGAGGAGGAACTCTAGGGGAGTTGTGCTCCGAACTCGTTGAGAAGAGGTCCGCTTTGGAGGCGAGCGGAGTGAAGAGCTCGGCTCTAGGAGAGAGCCATATGGAAGACGAGTTTGAGGAGCAACTCTAGGGGAGAGTTGTGAGCTCCGAACTCATTGAGAAGATGTCCGCTTTGGAGGTGAGCGGAGTGAAGAGCTCGGCTCTAGGAGAGAGCCATTAGGGAGACGAGTTTGAGGAGGAACTCTAGGGGAGAGCTTCAGATCCGAACTCGCTGTTCAAGTGAGAGAATCAACGGTTGTAGGAGCAGTTCCGAATGGCGAACCACTTCTAACTTGCTTAAGAGCAAGTTATTTGAAGCGGAATCGAGCCAAGTGTTGGACTCCGAACTCGTCGTTTAAGAGAGTATCAACGGTTGTGGGAGCAGTTTCGAATGGCAAACCACTTCTAACTTGCTGAAGAGCAAGTTATTTGAAGCGGAATCGAGCCAAGTGTTGGACTCCGAACTCGTCGTTTAAGAGAGGGTTAACGAGGTGTAGGAGCAATTCCAAATGGCAAACCATTTCTAACTTGCTAAAGAGCAAGTTATTTGAAGCGGAATCGAGCCAAGTGTTGGACTCCGAACTCGTCGTTTAAGAGAGGGCTAACGAGGTATAGGAGCAATTTCGAATGGCGAACCACTTCTAACTTGCTGAAGAGCAAGTCATTTGAAGCGGAATCGAGCCAAGTGTTGGACTCCGAACTCGTCGTTTAAGAGAGGACTAACGAGGTGTAGGAGCAATTCCGAATGGTGAACCACTTCTAACTTGCTAAAGAGCAAGTTATTTGAAGCGGAATCGAGCCAAGTGTTTGACTCCGAACTCGTTGTTAGAGCTTAGTGAGTTGCGGGAGCAGCCATGTAGAAGAAGCTGGACTTCGAACTCACCATTTAACGAGTCGTAGATGTGACTCGAAGAGATAGAGAAGAAGCAAGAGCAATAATTTTCAATGAAAAATGTAAAGTTTTATTGAGATAAACTAAGTGGTCGTTTCAATAGGGCGAGCCATTATTACATGCTATTGGCCGAGTTACAAGCATTGGCCTTATTGAAAAATCAAGATCTTACTTCTACAATAAGGTGAAGACCTCTTGGGAGGAGCTGAGTCGTGAAGCTCGGCGGGCCTTTCTGTTCATTTGTTGGCCCCTCAGGGGGGAAGCTCGGCCCCCTCTTTTTGGACGAACTTGGTCAGGTGCCCCCGCTGTATGAGTTCTTCGATCTCCTCCTTGAGAGCCCGACAATCATCCGTGTCGTGGCCGTGGTCCCTGTGAAAGCGGCACTACTTATCCTTGTTCCTCTTCTTGCCAGGGGTATTCAATCTAGGGGGAGCGCGGAGTAGTCCTTCCTTGTCCACCTCCATAAGAACTTCTGATATATTAGCAATGAGGGAGGTGAACTTCTCATAACGTGGAGTCGGGCGGCACTGGCCATTACTGTCCTTCTGGAATTTTTGGGACCCCTCTTCGCACGTATTCTTTCGTTTGTTCCCGGAAGATGTCTCCTCAAGAGCAAGGGGGTTGAGAGCCTCTTCCGCCCGTATGTACTTCTCCACCTTAAGTAGGAGCTCTGAGAAGTCCCGAGGAGGCTTCTTGTCAAGGGATGCCCTGAGGTTGGCATTAGTGACGTTGTGCTCGAATGCGGTAAGGTTACTGACTGGTTGAGGGAAGGAATGGACCGGGCTTCGGCGGTGAAGCGTCGAATGTAATCCCTTAGGCGTTCACCCTTTTCTTGGTTGAGGGTCACCAGAGATACACTTGTTTTCTCGGCCCGGCGGCTACTCACAAAATGAGTAAGGAAGAGCCCTTCGAACTGATCGAATGAGAAGATGGAGTCCGGGGCGAGTCGAGAGTACCATTCTCGCGCAGACCCCTTCAGCGTGGCAGGGAAGATCTTGCTGAGGAGGGCGTTTGAAGCATGGTGGATCATCATGAGAGTTTTGAAACTCTCTATGTGATCTGCGGGGTCCGACTCCCCGGTATACGTCTCGAAGTGAGGCGGCTTGAAGTTTTCTGGGATGGGGGCCTCCATGATGGTGCGGGAGAATGGAGGTCTGCTTGGGCGGAGGTTTATCGCCCGTTGCTCTTCTTCCTTGTCAATTCGGCCGAGGCGCCTCTCCATCTCGTGGAGACGGCGGTAGACTGAGTCTTCTCTTTGATCATATCTTGCCGAGCCCCGGGACTCATCTTCGTACGAGGATGGACTGGGGCTGCGGCGATGGTAGCTTGGAGAAGGACGAGGACTGAGAGTGTGAAGGCGATGGCTCCTAGCTGGCTCATGAGTAGGTGGCCTCTGGTCGTTCTTTGGGGTGATATTGAGGGCCCTTAAGACTGTCGCTTGGAAGTCTTGAAGATCTGCCCTTATGACTGGTGCCTCTTCAGTTTGGTGGTCTCTATGTGTGGCTCGGCTTACTGGAGAATGAGTTCTCCGCCGATGACACTGAGGGGACTCTCTTTGCCTCCTCGGGGGAGGGGATCTTCTAGTCCTCGGTCGGCGGGGGGTCCGGATTCTTGAGGCCCCTGGGTGCTCGGGTTGATGGACTCCACCAAGGGCTCGCCATCCATTCAGGCGAGTTCTGAGGTCGACCCCCTTTTGACGGTTGGCAATCACTTGACGAAGATCCCGCTCGGGAGGGCTTTGAGAAGCCATAGATTCAACTGAAGAATTGGGACCCGCGACTTGGTTATCAGGAGGATGTTGCTTCGGACGACTCTGACGAGAGCCCCCCTGGGCAGCGCCCCGAGATCCTGGAGGGGTCTGTTGAGTAGGAGCACCTTGAACTGGAGGAGGAGAGGAGAAAGAGAAGTGGTTCTTCGGTTGGAGACCGCTGCCTTCCCCTTCTATTTTGGATGCATGGCTTGAAACTAGTATCGTTGATGAAGTTAGGTTAGGTTGCTTTTTCGTTTTCCACAGACGGCGCCAATTTGTTGCTGCTGATTTTGGTCAAACGAACAAGACAAACATGTTGACCTGTTGACCTTCACCAATGTGTTGACTTGGTCTCTTGCCGCTACTACGAACCTGCAAAAAGTGTGAGACACTGGGATGGATCCCGGCAATGCACCCTCCGACGCTCTTGTCAGTAATCTGAATGATTAAGCAAGAACTTAAACTGGAAAAGTATTGATTACCTCTTAATGATGGTGGATGGGGGGTATTTATAGTCGCCTTTGGGATCAGATTAGGAATGTAATCCCTAGAAACAGATTAGGAATGTAATCCCTAATTCCCAGTGAAAGGATTATGAATCAGGGTCGTTGATTAGAATTAATCAGAAACCCTAATTCTACCTTGCTGGACTGGGTTCGCTGCGGGTTGAAACCCGCACCCAGTTAAGATAGATCCGTTTATGGGTTATTGGGCTTTGAATAAAGACCCAGTTCCCATTTCAGACCGTTAGTAGGTGAAATTACTGTTTTACCCCTGAGCTTTAAGATTCATGTCCGATTTGAACGGCTCTGATTTAATCCCATTTTTAGCCATATCAGTTTTGATACCCAAACGGGAGGAGTCTACGAGAGTGGGAGATTTTAGACCGATTAGCCTCATAAACTGCTCGGTTAAGATCATCACAAAGGTCCTGCCATGTAGCGCCCCGAATTTCTAATATGAGAACTTAGAAAATACGTGGCGCACTCCCAGCGATCCACTTCAATGTAACAATATACATAGCCCAAAAAACACAAATCTTTTTATTTCAAATTCTTATTACAATAGTCTTTTTCAATGCAGCGGAAATACAAACACCTTGAATTAAAATATTCTTTTACAACACCCCTCTTTACAAAATTACACGAGGCTCTATTATATCACTCATAAGCTCTAAGGCTAAACCAAGCATCCAAGCCTCCAACTCTAAGCAACAACCTGCATCATATGAGGCTAGAGTTGAACCCTAACCCCTAAACTAAAGGGGTCAGCCATAAATGGTGTGAGTGATATAAACAACAATCATAAATAAACAATAAACATAAATTCTCAAGCAACATGTACTGAACAAAAAAATACATAAACTGAACATGTAATGTGAAACAAGAAACGATAGGAAGTACATGCTTAGAATCAAGTCGAGAAACAATGCCATCGATTAGATACCCTTCAATCAATCACTCTCAAAATAGTACAGCTCAACTGCACTGCACAGTCGACTGAATAATTGGCCAGTCGACTGTTACTACCAATACCTGATCATCGGTTATTCTCAATACCACGGTACATGTCCCACGATCAATCACCAATAATGCCATAGATCGGATACCCATATATCCTTCTACAATGACTAAAGATAATATAGATCGGATACCCGGCATGCAATCACTAATAGTGACTCTTACACCGCAGAACGTATCCATCTACAAAGACTAAAGGTAATATAGATCGGATACCCGGCATGCAATCACTAACAGTGACTCTTACACCGCAGAACATATCCATCTACAAAGACTAAAGATAATATAGATCGGATACCCGGCATGCAATCACTAACAGTGACTCTTACACCGCAGAACATATCCATCTACAAAGACTAAAGATAATATAGATCGGATACCCGGCATGCAATCACTAACAGTGACTCTTACACCGCAGAACGTATCCATCTACAAAGACTAAAGATAATATAGATCGGATACCCGGCATGCAATCACTAATAGTGACTCTTACACCGCAGAACATATCCATCTACAAAGACTAAAGATAATATAGATCGGATACCCGGCATGCAATCACTAACAGTGACTCTTACACCGCAGAACGTATCCATCTACAAAGACTAAAGATAATATAGATCGGATACCCGGCATGCACTCACTAATAGTGACTCTTACACCGCAGAGCATATCCATCTACAAATACTAAAGACTTGAAAGAACACTCAAGATTATGTAAAACTTATCAGTACCAGTCGACTTATACTATAATAAGTCGACTGCCCCAAGAACCAATACCTAAGATTTTCACAAGTGCTATAAGTCGACTTATTAAACCATCAGTCGACTTACCCGAAGCAATTATCAATAATTCTCAAGAAACATTCCAAGTTCTAATAGTCGACTCATAGAGGTCATGGTCGACTGTCCCGAAAAGACTGGACAGATTTACTCCGTAGGCCAGTCGACTGACAATAGTCCCAGTCGACTGTCCCGAACAATTCTCAAATGCATGAAAGTACAACAGTAGAGTCGTACCAGTCGACTGAATCGTAGACCAGTCGACTGTCGGCCTACAGATTTCACAAATTAGGTCTGAATACAATAATCGATACTGGAGTTTTTCTAAAGGTTCTTATTCATGAAAATAATTCTTAATCAGGTGAAACGACAGAATCGAATAATTCTTCCTTACGGGTACATTATTCAATCATTAGATGTCTCAAATCTCAGATCTCATGTCCTATTGTCACGCCCCGTTTCCCGGTATACAGGAACACAGGCACGTAACTGAGGCCCAGCGAATGATATAAGTACGCCAACTCATATCATCCATAAGCTGTGTCAGTCTTAGCTCAACAATATAAAAAAAATTAATCACAACCACGCAGGAAACATGATAATCACATAAACGAGGGTGAAATTCAATAACCAATTCTGGAATATAAAGACTTACCAAATAACTCGAGAGACTCCTGCTCCAATTGTGAAAGATCTGCTCATCAATGCCTCCTAGAAATTCTCTTTGGCTCACCTGTGCTTGATTATCTAAAAAGAAAGAATAAATTGTCCTTAGAGCAAGTACGGACAGCAAGTAGTGAAAGCAGAGAGTAAAGGAAACAGGTTTCATGAAAGAGTATGAATCAAGATCAAGTTTGCAAGGCAATAATGGGTACTAGTAACAAATGGTCTTAATCAAGTGTTTATACATGTCAACTAGTTCTATTATCAAGTTGTTTCTCCTAACTAGTGCACGTACTACTGCATCCCATACTACAGATTCGGTGCACGCACAACAGTGTTCGTTTTAGACTTCGTGGTGGGGTCAACAGAGCATGTACTCGGCATATCACGACAACAAGATAACAAGATAACAAGTCACGTCTCCACACGCATTCTCCTCCTTCTACATAACAAGTCCATGTAACAAGAGGGCCCTACCGAGTACATTTTCTGAGACGGTCCACTACTAGGTCAACCCTTAGAAACCCCGGCTTGTTTTAGTATTTTATTAAGTCATTCATGTACATGCAAGTGGTTATAATAATGTCAAGTGAATGGTGATAATGCAGCAACATGATACATTACACAATAATAGGCATGAAGTAGTGATTCCAAAACAACAATTCTCTTTATATTAATTTAACTGGTTCCTGATAAAACTGGGTCGAAACCTCAGTACAAGACAGACAAGACATCAACACATAAATGTTCATCAAGTGGGCAATTATCGAGTTATTGAATCATACATGTATCAAGATTAATGTATAACAAGTAATGTAAATTTTTCCAGTAAACAAGTCAAGTTAATAATCAAGTTCCAGTCTCAAGTTCTCATGTAAACAGCATGTATTTAATCATGGTATGTTTTTCTCATGTATAATTTAATCATTTATATTATATGCATGTCCAGGTTTGGGTTTGAGTCAAAGGATAATAAAGGAAGTCAAGAGTACGTCGGGTTAGCTCGTGTAAACCCTCGATACTCCCAACAGACGGGACACAAGGCAAATTAAGATGGTTAAAATGGAACTACTTGCAGGAGATCAATAAGCTTGAACTAGAATAAATAAAACAGTTCAAGTGGACTTGCCTGTTAGTTGACGCCGATGAAATTGAACACTAGAATAACGGGATCAGTATCCCGGGCAGTCGAACATGTGCGAAATGTGTGGCAGCCACGCCAAATCAGCAACAGCAACTACTCCACAAAGCAAAACTCCAAAGTAGTAACAGCAACTCCACAAGGCAACTCCCAAAATAGCAAGCAGCAACAACCCCTTCAATAAACTCCAAGGCAGCAACTCCCTACCCAAGAACAAATAGCACCAACTCCACTTCTCTTCTATTCCACAACACCAACAGTAAACTAACTTCACTTCACAATTACCAACTCCAATACAAATACCCAATCACCAAAATAGTATCTTCAAATACCAATATAATATACCAACTATACAAAGCAACTATAATTTTCCCAAACAACTCCTTCTTAATCCCCAAAACTCTTCAGTAACCCAAATCCCCAAAACTTAATCCTTCTTCTTCACCTTCTTTCTTCTTCGACACAGACAGCCAGAGGGGGAGAGAGGGAGAGCGATGGCGGGAATGAGGAGGGCGGCGATCGGCGAGAGCGGCGGAAGGCAACGGGGGGGGTTCTCGAGCGAGAAAGTGAGCGACTGGCGGGGGGGGTTCTCGGCGATGGGGAGATGAGCGGCGGCGGAGCTGTGGCGATGCTTCGGGTCGGATGAGATCGAGACTGGAGGGAGAAGGAGCTTGAAGGTGAGGGCACAGCAGTGGCGATCGGAGAAGAGGCGAGGCTGCGGCTGAGAGGCGCTCGGGGTTCTCGACGGCGGGGCACAGGCGGCGGCGAACGACTGGACGGGGAAAGCTTCGAGGTGCTTCGAGATGGTGGGCTTCGACTGAGGTAGGGGATGGCGAACGCAATGGCCTCAGGCGGCGCGACGGGAGGCACAGACGCTCGCGACACCGGCGAGGAGAAGACGGCGCTGGCGTGAGCGGCGCGTCGACGAGGGAACGGAGCTTCGAGCGGAGCTGCGATCGGCAAGGGCGAGCGGAAGGAGAATGATGGCGACGGCTTCACTGTGATGGACGATGTAGGGCGGCACTTCGATGGTGGAGGAAGTCGACTGTGGCGGAGCTCGAAGGGACAGCGGAGACGGCGGCGCGTCGACTGAGTGCTGGCTGAGTTCGAGCGGAGGAGATGGAAGAGGGAGAACGATGGGAATGGAGTTTTGGTTTTTGTTCTGTTTGGTTTGATTCGTTTCTCTGGTTTTTGTTGAGAAACAGAGAAGGAGAAGGGGAGATTGAACGGGAGAGGGAGGAAGTGGGGTTGTTAATAACGGGAAAGAGAGATAGTGGGGGAGTGGTTACGGGATTGTGGGAAGAGTGGGGGAAAAGTGAAGAAATTGTATAGGGCTGTGTGTATAGATTTGGTTCTGTACAACATAGGGGTAATGGGTTCTGGGTTAGTGGGCTTGGGCTTAAAAAGGGGCTCAAAATATTTAAATAAAATAATCAGGGTGTTGGGCTAAATTCCTGGGCCGGATTAATTAAATAAATAGTTAAGATCAAAATATGAAATTGGGCTTGATTATTGGCTTCAAATGAATATAATAAATTCAATAGGAGTTGTTGGGTTTCAATTAAATAACATAACATGTATCAAAATCAATGGGCTCCAAATGAGATAAACAAAAGAAGAGAGACAAATTCTAACTTGGAATATAAATTTGGGTTTCAATATGAGATTCAAAATGATTTAAATGCATTGGAAGGATTTATACGGAATTTGAAATACAAGAATACATAGAAATCCGTATAATCGAAAACAGAGGTTACACCTATGTTCCAACTTCTTCCATTAGGGTTTCTTAATATTCAATTCTTTCAAAAATCAAAACCATGATCTGATTATATACACGAGATCCAGATGTTCTTGCATCCGATCAAACCATACTTGAATCTTAATATGATTTCGAGCAATAGAGAATTTGTTCAGCAATATCTACTAAACAATGATGGGTTTCACATGCATAATACGAATAACAACTGTTGCATCGATCACATACAAGATATGAAAACAACAAACAAAACAGCACACAATCATACAAAGTTCATATCGCAAAACAAAACAAACAAAACATTATCACTCACCTGTTGAATCAAGAAAATCCACGAAAAGCCTTCCTTTGCTAGATCCAAAAACTTCTTCTTCAATCACCAAGAAATAAAATAACGAGATCTGAGTTGTGCAGCGAATGACGGCTGCAAACTCTCTTATATAGGCCGGGAATATCATTTTTATGGTTTAGGAATACCTTTGCAAAATAGTCCTTTCAAAACATAGTTTTACATATATAGTTCTTACCCTTGGAAATTCAATAAAACCATTTAACTTAGGATTTAATAGTAAAATACACTCATTAATCCCAATTGGTACAGTTCAAAACGTCCAGAAAACATATTTTGCATTTCAACCCCTAAAAATGTCAATTTTGCGAAAAGGTCCTTCTTTTATCAAAAAATGCAAATAGATCAAATTAATTTCAGAAAAATCTGGAAAAATAGTAAATAAATCCCAAATATTAAATAATGATTTTTCATAAAGAAAACTAAAATTTTCAAACATCTCAAAAGTCATTTGCACGTGTTTTGCACGTGTTCAAAAGATAATTCTTTTAGAAAATATCAATTAAATCCTCAAAATTCATTTAAATTCATTTTCAAATAATTAAAATAATATTTGAAAATACGGGGTTCTACATGCCATCCGCCTGGGAAGTATAATGAACAGTCTAATCAGCAAAATCCAGATGGGCTTCATCAAGGGCAGATGTATCCTAGACAGTGTGGCCACTGCTGAACAAGTTATCCACCACTGCCATTCGAGCAACTCCAAGAACTTCCTCCTAAAATTGGATTTTGAGAAGGCATATGATATGGCTAAAAATAGGGTTAAATTAGAACCGTCCAAATCGGGCGCGAATCTTAAAGCCTGGGGGTAACATGGTAATTTCACTTACAAAAGCCTAGTAACCCACAAACGGATCCATCCCAACTGGGTGCGGGTTTCAACCCGCAGCAAACCCGGTCCAGCATGATAGAATTAGGGTTTCTGATTAATCCTAATCAACGGCCTTGATTCATATCTATCCTATTACTGGGAATTAGAGATTACATTCCTAATCTGATCTTAGGAATTACATTCCTAATCTGATCCCAAAGGCGGCTATAAATATCCCCCCATCCACCACCATTAGGAGGTAATCAATCTTTTGCCAATTTACACTCTTTCGTAATTTTCTCTGATTACTGACTTGAGCATCGGAGGGTGTGTCGCCGGGATCAACCCCGGTGTATCGCACTTTTTGCAGGTGAACGGCGGGAGTCAACGGTCAAACTCCGGCGGAATAGGTTAAGGTTTGACTATTCAGTTTCCCTAAGAATCCACAAATACTATCTGTTTGCCCCCACACCAGATTCAGCGGCAACAGATTGGCGCCATTTGTGGGAACCAACGAATAGCAGCCCTTCCTCTTTCCATTGGTCAGAGCTTACCCAGTCATGCCTCCAAAGAAACTTAGATCTAGGGGTTCCAACCGTGGACCTACTCCTCAACAGGAGAACCCCCTAGAAACGGTCCAGCCACAGGGACTCCCTCCTTAACCTGACCAAGCCCCGCAGCCTCAGAATCTTTAACCCCCTCGCGGTCAAACCGGTCCCCAGAACGCTGGTGCGGAAGGCTCCCGTCCTAATCCTCAGAAACAACCTCTCCAACATGATCGCATCTCCGTACACAACCCCTCTACCGACTCCATGGCATCCCACAACCCCCGAGCTTCCGATGACCTTCACAATACCATCCTCAATCGGCAGAAGGAAGAGGAACTTCGCCGCCGTTTGGATGAAAGGCGGGCCCGAGAGGGAGCCTCCCGCCAACAACGTCCAAATGAGCGATCTCTTCATCCTCAATCTCTGACCCAACAACAATGCTCCGAGGGCCCCCACTCCTCCTCTGGTCCAAAGTCCTCATCGACGGTCCCTAACTCCTCCCCCAGCTCCTAGCAACCCCCAGCACATTCCTAGTCCTCGCCACTCCCGGAGCTACCGTCGTCATAGCCCTCGCTCTCCCTCATACGAAGATGAGTCCAGAGGCTCGTTTGATTACTGTCGAAGGGATGACACTGTCTACCATCGTCTCCACGAAATGGAGAGGGGCTTGGGTCAGCTAGACAGAGAAGAAGAGCTTAGAGGGAAGACCCTCCGTCCAAGCCGACCTCCTTTCTCTCGAACCATCATGGAGGCGCTCGTTCCAATAGGCTTCAAGCCTCCACAATTCAAGACTTATTCTGGGGAGTCCGACCTCGTAGACCACATCGAAAGCTTTAAGACCCTCATGCTAATCCACCAAGCTTCCGATGCCCTGCTGTGCAAAACCTTCCCCGCCACTCTCAAGGGTCTGGCTCGGGAATGGTACTCTTGCCTCGCCCCATCCTCAACATTCTCCTTCAAGCAATTCGAGACCCTCTTCGTCACCCACTTCGTAAGTAGCCGCCGAACTGAGAAGACCAGCATTTCGCTACTCTACCTCAACCAGAAGAAGGGTGAGAAGCTGAAAGACTATGTGAAGAGGTTCACCGAGGAAGCTAGGTCCATCGCTTCTCTCGACCAGTCGGTCGCTGCAGCAGCATTCCACTCAAATGTCCTTAACTCCAGCCTTCGGTCCTCCCTTGCCAAGAAGCCCCTGCAGAACTTTTCCGACCTCCTCCTCCGAAGCGAGAAGTATATCCGGGCTGAGGAAGCTGAGCATCGCCCTACCTTTGAGGGGCCTTCCTCCGGAACCAAAAGAAAGGCGGGTGAAGAAGAGGGAGCCAAGAAGCTCCAGAAGGACAATGGCGGTCAGCACCGCCCTCCCCGCAGATTTGAGAAATTCACTCCTCTTAATGCCAACATTTCCACTATTCTCATGGAAGTTGAGAAGGAAGGGGTGATACCTCCTGCCCCGAAGATGAACACCCCCGGCAAGAAGAGGGACAAAGAGAAGTGGTGCCGCTATTACCGGGACCATGGTCACGATACCAACGATTGTCGGGCCTTGAAGAACGAGATTGAGGCCCTCATCCACAGGGGGGCAACTGGCCAAATTCGTGAGAAAGGACCAAACCGATCTTCCTCCACCCCCTCAGGGGGCCAACAAGCATCCTGAACGCGCGATAAGACACCCGAATTCGAAAAGGAACGTATCCTGTACCTCATTCATGGAGGCCCCATGGGGGGCTCCTCCAACTCCTCTCGAAAGGTGTTTATAAGAGAAGTCAATTCGGTTCACGGCACCCCTCCCCCTAAAGGCCTCGGAGTACCAGTCACATTCTCATATGAAGATCTCGAAGGGGTCCGAACCCCCCATTGTGACGCACTTGTGATCAACCTCCATATGGCGAACTTTAAGGTGGAGAAGATCCTAGTAGACAATGGAAGCTCCGTTAACATTCTCTTCCTCACGGCTTTCTGAGGGCTCAAGCTGTCCCGGGACAGGCTCAAGCCGGCCGGCTACACGCTCCATGGGTTCACGGGAGTGCCAGTGACTGTCGAAGGGGTAATCACCCTCGACGTAACCGCTGGCAAAACTCCTACTAACCGAACGGAGCCGATGGATTTTATGGTCGTTGATGTTCCCGCCGCTTATAATGTCATCCTAGGCCGACCCGGCATAGCTGCTCTCGAAGTCGTCCCCTCGGCTTATTACCTCAAGATGAAGTTCCCCACCCAGGCAGGAGTAGGGGAAGTAACAGGCAGTCAAAAAATGGCCCGCAAATGCTACATGACCTCTACTGGGGGACCAGTCATCTCCCTCGAAACTCTTGAAATTCCCCACGAGAGTGTCCGATCGACGTCCGAGCCGGTGGATGAATTGGAGAAAGTGCACTTCTCCGAGCAGGACCCGAGCCATAAGTTCTTTATCAGCAAGACCCTTCCATCTGCCCTATGCTCCGACATAATCCAATGCATTAGAAAGAACCGCAACCTCTTCGCATGGTCGGATGCCGACATGCCAGGAATCTCCGAAGAGCTCCTCGTCCACCACCTGAGTGTTGCACCGTGGTCCAAACCAGTTCAACAGAAGAGGCGCAAATTTGCTCCCGAGTGCCAACAAGCTATAAAAGAAGATGTGGACAAGCTCCTTAAGGCTCGGTTCATACAGGAGGTCAATTATCCCAAATGGCTCTCAAATGTTGTGATGGTAAAGAATGCCAACGGGAGCTGGAGAATCTGCATCGATTTTACCGACCTGAATAAAGCATGCCCCAAAGATCCATTCCCTCTTCCAAGCATCGACACTCTGATTGACGCCACTTTGGGCCATGAGCTTCTCAGCTTCATGGACGCTTTTTCCGGGTACAATCAAATCCGCATGTTTTCCCCGGATATCCTGAAGACCTCCTTTGTTACTAATCAGGGCCTCTACTACTACAGGGTGATGCCTTTCGGGTTCAAGAATGCAGGTGCCACCTATCAACACCTCGTTAACAAAGTCTTCCAAAATCAGATCGGCCGCAACATGGAGGTGTATGTTGATGATATGCTTGTGAAGAGCATTCATGGGGCCGACCTTGTCACCGATCTACAAGAGGCGTTCGATGTACTCAGGAAGCATGATATGAGGCTCAATCCGAACAAGTGTGCGTTCGGAGTCTCGTCGGGAAAATTCCTAGGCTTCATGGTCAGTCAAAAAGGAATCGAAGCCAACCCCGAGAAGATCAAAGCCATACTGGACATGGCTCCCCCCAAGAATGTGAAAGAGGTTCAGAAGTTGACAGGACGCCTCGCTGCCATAGGGCATTTCCGTTCTAAGTCAGGGGAGAAGTGCCTTCCCTTCTTCAAAGCACTCAGAGGGGCCAAGGGCTTCGAATGGGGTCAGCAGCAACAAGAATCCTTCGATCAGCTCAAAGTCTACCTAGTCAATCCCCCTATTCTCAGCAAGCCTATCCCCGGGGAAACCCTCTACCTCTACTTAGCTGCCTCCGAACAGACCCCCAATGCCGTCTTGGTGAGGAAAGAAGACAGGGCTCAGAAGCCCATCTATTACGTAAGCAACGTACTTCGGGATGCCGAGCTTCATTATCCAAGGCTTGAGAAGATGGCATACGCCTTGGTTATGGCAGCTAGGAAGCTTCGCCCATATTTTCAGTCCCACTCGGTGGTCGTTCTTACCGAACAGCCGCTGAAGCAAATCCTCCACAAGTCGAAAACCTCTGGCCGCCTCATGAAGTGGTCGATCAAGCTGAGCCAGCATGATATATCATACCAGCCTCGGACCGCAATCAAGGCTCAGGCCTTAGCTGAATTCATTGTGGAAAGTACCATTTTCGAGGTCAGTCAAGCGGCAAACAGACCTCCTATTTGGACGGTATATGTAGATGGATCCTCTTGCACCGAAGGGAGCGGAGCCGGGGTCATTCTGGCAGGCCCAGATGACTTCGTTCTCCAATACTCCCTCCGCATCAACTTCAAGGCCTCCAACAATGAAGCGGAGTATGAAACCCCTATAGCCGGTCTCGGAATGACCTACAAAGCAGGGGCACAACGTCTCCAGGTATTTAGTGACTCTCAACTGGTCGTAAATCAAGTCTTAAGCGAGTACGAAGCACGAGATGACCGAATGGCTAAGTATTTAGTCAAGGTCTAAAATCTCATGGCTCTATTCGAAGAGGCACTTATTCAGCGAATCCCCAGAGAGAAAAATTCCCAAGCAGATGCCCTCTCCAAGTTAGCCTCTTCTTCCCTCCAAGGTCTTGAGCAGACTGTCCTGATTGAGGTACTCCTGAGGCCGAGCATAGAAGAAGAAACTTTCGACTCGATGGAGTCACTGCCTGTTCAACTTCAGGATAATTGGATGAAACCCCTGATAGAATTCCTAAGGGATGGGCTCCTCCCCGAAGACCCAAAAAAAGCTTGTCGAGTCAGAACCAGAGCGGAGCGGTACACCCTTGTTGAGGGGGTCCTGTACAAACGCTCCTTCACTCAAATAGACGGCCGACCCTACTTGAGGTGCCTTTCTCCGGAACAAGCCACATATACCTTACAAGAGCTTCACGAAGGCATAGGCGGAGCACATTCAGGGTCCAGATCACTCGCCCGAAAGGTGTTGAATTATGGATACTTATGGCCTACCCTCCTCCAAGACGCCGAACGACACGTTCGGCAATGCAACTCTTGTCAAAAGTATTCTAACATTCGTTGCCTACCCCAAGCTCAGCTCACCTCCCTATCAAGTTTGATATCTTTTGCAATGCGGGGAATGGATTTACTAGGGCCGTTTCTCCCAGCTCCCGGCCAGCTCAAATTCTTAGTCGTGGCAATCGACTACTTTTCAAAGTGGATAGAGGCCGAGCCCTTGGCTACAATCACCGAGAACAAAGTACTTCAATTTTTCTGGAAGAGCATCATCTGCAGGTTCGGCATCCCTCGAGTCCTTATAACAGATAATGGAACACAATTTACACGGGCCGCATTCCGAGCTCTATGTGAAGACATCGCCATCCAACAACGCTTCTCCTCCGTCTCCCACCCACAGTCAAATGTTCAAGTAGAAAATGCCAACCGACAAATCCTCTCAGGTATTAAGAAGATGCTAGATAAGTCCGCTAAATGCTTATGGGTTGATCAGCTCCCTAACGTACTGTGGAATTACCGCACTACGAAACGGACCCCTACGGAGAGTCGCCATTTAATCTCACCTATGGGTCTGAAGTCGTGATCCCCTTGGAAGTCGGTGTACCCTCTCCTCGCCTCATTGCCTATGAAGAAGAGCAGAATGCCAGGGAGCTTCGGGCAAATTTGGATTTGATTGATGAGCTCCGTGAAAAACCTCAATTCGCCAACAAAGCTACTGAAGGAGGATCGAGCTGGCCTACAACAAGAGGGTCCATCCCACAAACCTCAAAGAAGGGGACTTGGTCCTCAGAAAGTTAGCTATCTCATTCCCCAGTCAGAAGAACAAGCTAGCCCCAAATTGGGAAGGACCCTACAAGATCACCAAAGTGGTTCGGCCCGGGACATACCGTCTAGAAGACCTTAAAGGAAGAAAGATTCCCAGGACTTGGAATGCCGACCATCTCTTGAAGTACCAAGAGAGCGCATGAACGCCTCTCTGAGTACCTTCAGATGTTGAACCGTTCCTTTCCTTTCATTTGTATTTTACTTTTGCTTCTTTATTTCTCCAATGTAATAACGGCTCGCAACTTAGAAGCAGCCGACTATTAGTTTTCAATAAAGAACATTTTTCTTCATATCTTACTTGTGAATTGCTTGTATCTCTCTGTTTTTACCTTGTTTATACTCTAACAACGAGTTCGGAGTCCAACACTTGGCTCGACTCCGCTTCGCAAGCTCGCTCTTAAGCGAGCTAGAAGTAGTTCGCCATTCGGAATTGCTCCTACAACCGTTGAAACATACTCAAATGACGAGTTCGGAGTCCAACACTTGGCTCGACTCCGCTTCGCAAGCTCGCTCTTAAGCGAGCTAGAAGTGGTTCGTCATTCGGAATTGCTCCCACAACCGTTGAAACATACTCAAACGATGAGTTCGGAGTCCAACACTTGGCTCGACTCTACTTCGTAAGCTCGCTCTTAAGCGAGCTAAAAGTGGTTTGCCATTCGAAATTGCTCCCACAACCGTTGAAATATACTCAAACGACGAGTTCGGAGTCCAACACTTGGCTCGACTCCGCTTCGCAAGCTCGCTCTTAAGTGAGCTAGAAGTGGTTCGCCATTCGGAATTGCTCCCACAACCATTGAAATATACTTTCGCTTTGCCGCCGCGCACGAAATCCCTACAACTAGACTAGACGTGGGAGAAGAGCGAAATCTCTACAACTATACTAAACATGGGAGAAGCTGATGCTAGGTCTACCATTCATATACTAGTCTTGGTACACTGCATCTCTTGATCCTCGCGGTTGGAAGGTCATTGATATGAATTTGCTATATTCTTCGTGTTTCCTCAAGAGAAGATATCAGCTTCAAACATGAACTTGTTAGAGGCTTCAGTGAATTCCCAGCCTGGACAGTCCTCAGTTTTTTCACAAGGCGAAGTCGAAGGTCCACGACAGACCTAGTCCTTGATCAAATACTGGACTATGAAATCACCTCTAGAATCTCGTATATTGTCGACCAATGCCCAGGACTCTGAGGAGCTAACCTCTGGTTCTTATGGTTCATTTAAAGTTGAAGTAATCCTCCAAAAGGCGGCTCTCCACTGCAAGAAACTCACTCTCATAGATTCACGAGCCAAGAGGTTCGAAGCAGTGCTCGGCACACCTAGTCGAGCGCTCTTGGCACCGACACCCAAACAAGCAAAATCCTTGCTCTGGACCTCGGCACGCCTAGTCGAGCGCTCTTGGCACCGACGCCTAAACAAGCAAAAATCTTGCTCTAGGACCTCGGCACGCTTTGCCGAACACTCTTGGCACCGACGACCAAATGAGCAAAAATCTAGCTCTGGATCTCGGCACGCAAAAGATAATTACGAGTCATACAATAACACAAGGCTACTACAATGCAAGTCCAAAAAAAAATTGAACATCATTTCGATTAAGTGTAGGGAGACAATTACAAAGTGATATCTTCTTTACAACTAAGCTACAAGACTTCCAAAAGCAAAAACTACAATGCCGACTCGTTACACTTGGACGAAATGCAAAACTAGGAAAACAAAAAATCTTTAACATTTCCTTGGCGCAGGGATGTTTCGCTTCAAAGACACTCGAGGGCGGCGACACTTGACCCCGGTGCTCGTCCCTAAGCCAGCGAATTGAGACGTGTCTTCGGTGCTGCTCTTAACAGATGCGCCGACAGATGCCCCGCTCGATGAAATTGCCACGCCGCTCTGGGCATCACCCGGACTTGGTCGGCCTATGGGCGAACGTGTCGCGAACTCGTAAAATGAAATGCCTCGCTCGCCTTCCTCGCGAGTGCGGGAAGTGCTCCTGACATTAATTGGCCCCGAGCGCGAATTTAGGTGAGCAACTTCAACCTCCAGCTCAGCGATCCTTTATTTCAGAGAGTCGTCTCCTACATCTACCTCGAAGCGAGGAGGTACGGCGGAGCTCGGAATGCTAGGGCGACTGGCAATAATCCGGCAGAGGTGGGTGACTTCGATGTCCCTGTCCACTGTGGCTCTTTTCAACGCGTCGACCTCCGCCGTCAACTCGTCACGTTTGGTCATCAGCCTGCCCACTGCCTTGGTCAGCTCTGCTTCCTCCGCCAGAAGTTCAGCCTCCACAATCTGCAAGTGGTGAACTTCGATGAGTATATCGTCCCTCTCCGCTGTCATCTTCGACAGAGAGAGTTGGAGACACTTCAACCTTAGCCCATTTGTGAAGGCTGTCGCCCCATCCTCCTCGTCTACGGGAGGAATCTCGGCGAGCCGACCCTCTAGTCGCCGAATCTCGATGTCCCGTCGGCTCAAGATCACTTGCAAGTGGTTCCGCTCGCTCTCAGCCCTGCACAAACCCAACTCGACTTCATAAAGGCACTCTCAGCACCTGGCCAAACACAGCCTCATCGACCCCAAGCTGGCCTCGGAACAAAACTCCTCCCCGGAGAAAGTAGGTTCGGCTGAGTGGGTCACCTCGGCAAGCTGAAAAGATCAAAGCAAATAACGGGGCTCAGTAAATAGTCACAAGTTTACTCCTCATCCGGCCCCTGAACAAAAGCTACATGCACCTAAGGCAAAAGTTCTTTGTCTAAACACTTAGTCGAATTTCAATCAAACATTTGAAAAAAAGTTATTCAAAAGAGACTCGGGGTCGAGCTCAAAAGTTTCTTTCATTCATCACAAAAGTGCGGTGGCCAGTCAGCAATTAGGCAATACAAGATAGCTCAAAAGACAAAAGAAAAAGAGAAGAAATCAGGGGACGACCTCTTTCCCGGGGCATCGAGATTGGGCGAGGACAGATCCTCCCGAAGGGGCCACAATCGCCAGCGGGGTCACCTCAGTAACCGGCGCCTCGTCGACGACCTTGACCTCGCGGTCTTCTTCATCATCGCCGTCCTCCTCCTCCGACTCGGGGTTGAAGCCTTTGACGTGGCCAGGGAAGAGCCTCAACCCTGAGCAATCCACCTCAGGGTATCGCTCCGACACCTGAGTGAGGGCTTTGGCATAGGCCTTGGCCATGTTTTGGGTGAGGAAGCCTTGCGCCTTCGCCATGGTGGCCGCCTCAGCTTCCTTTACGGCACCAGCCTTGGCCTCCTCCGCCTCGGCCAGCTGCTTGGCCGTCTCCTCCTTGTGCCGAAGAAGGTCGCACTCAAGCTTTGCGACCAGCCCCTCGAGGTACTCGAGCCTCGTCGCCCTCCCCTCAAACTCGACCCTCAGCTTGTCGAGCTCGGTGCCCATTCGAGCCTTTTCGGCCCGAGCCCGGTCATCCTTTCCGAAAGATGACCGAAGTGGACAAGGATCTGCGACAGAACAAAAAACGCAAAGAGTTAGAAAATCAAATACGAAAGCAACCAACAAGAGTAAAAATCTGACACTCACCGATACCGCCGAGCGAGCAATCTCCATGGTATAGTCGCCTGCCTGGCCGGCGTCCATGGCAGCCCGGTCTTTCGGCGTCGCCAGGTGCTTCACCACCTGCATACTCGCTAGGGAGTCCCCGAGGAACCCATCATGCTTCTGAACCTGCCAGTCCGGAATGTGGATCTTCTTGTGCTCCTCCGTGAGGAGCTCCTCGACCATCACCGTCAGCGGGGGCATCTCCATCCCGAGGGCTGACGAGATCGGAAGTCGCTCACCTTGGTCGGTGCCAAGGCTACCCCTGGAGTCGGGGTAACCGCTGCCGGAGTCTCCACCCCTTCGACCACGCTCGCGACCCCCTCGGAGCCTTCGCTGGCGGTAGCTTGGTGGAGACCTCTTGCGCTTCTTCGGTGCCTTACTTCCGAGGGCGGCCCTCTGCGTCATCACCGTGTCGAAATCCATTGCCTCTGTATCAAATAAGGAGCAGGTTAAAAACACAAGTTAGAATAAGCAAAGTTAAAAAAAAAAGAATGAGAACGTAGAAAGAGCCGCATACTGGGATTTACGCGGCTGAGCCCTCCCCTGAAGAGAATGTCTTCGATCAGCTCTCTCCAATCGTACTTTGGCATGTCTAGAAGAGTCTGCACTGCCTCCTCTTCTTGAGGGTGAAGCACCAGTGACTCCTTCACTCGCTTCAATACCTCCTCCACGAAACTGGTGGGTATGGGCCACGCCTCTACACTCTGCACTATAAGGTACTTATCTTGCCAGTGCTTGATGGAGTTGGGGCAGACGACGAGCCGACCTCCGTGCCTCGGAGCTAGGTAGTACCGAAACTCTGACCGGTTCTGCTGATGAAGCCGGTAGATAGTCCGGAGTACCCTCAGCTCCGGCTCAATCCCAGCCGTTTGGCAGTGGAGTACGAACCCAGTGATTACTCTCCACACGTTCGGCATCAGCTGAATGGGGCTGACCCCAAACCACCTAAGCACTTGGGTCGCGAACGGGTGGAGAGGCAACCGAGCACCGGCGATGAAGGCATCGACCGGCCAGAAGTACATGTTTACTAGCATCGGCGAATTTGCCCTAACGCCGGGACACGGTAGCATTAGTTCGTACTCCTCCGGAATTTGGAAGCAATTTCGGATCACTGCCGAATCCTCCAGGCTGAGGATAAAGACCGTCTCATCGGCCTCGGAGGTCTCCCTGCCTCATTCTCCTCGAAGGCTCTCCCCCTCCCATGGATGATGCGCTCGGCATGCTCCTCAGGAAGCTCTCGAACCCGCTGAAGCCCGGTCAGTGGCCCTGGATACCTACCGAACGGTCCCATGCGCTTCAGATCCTCCACTATACTGTCTTGACCGGATACCTTCTTGCCCTTATCTTGGCGACTCGGAGAAGGGACTTCGGCGGCAGAAGGGGAGGGCTTGGAGATAGGAGAAAGAGACATATTTATACTTGAAAAACGACTAAGTATAAATTACCTTGAAGTGATGTGTGTGGTCGGAATTTTCACCGGAAAGCGATGGATGATCACCATGAGCTCTCTCTAGCAAAAATTCACCGTCTGAGTAAAAGTTTAGAGGAGTGAAAAATGAGAGGGGGTGAGGTTTTATAGAAGCTTGGCACACAAAACGAGGTTAATGGGCCCAAAGAGCCAGCCCATTTACACAAGGCGACAAAATGATCTGAACCGTCACATTATTTACCGTGCCTAGCTGTACCGTCGCATTAATGGCAGTCACATCTGTCAGAGTTGTCAGAAGCCCAGCAGCCATCACATCAATGGCTATCACATCTGTCAGAAGTTCAGAAGATGTAGACTCAGCCTGATGTTTCTTATGCCGGCAAAAATCACAACCCAAGTCCTCGGGACATGCTACCGAGCGTTCTTGCCACCGACCATGTTACATGGAAAAAATTGTTACATGAAAAAAATTGAACCTCGGCACATGCTGTCAAGCGTTCTTGCCACCGACCATGCTACAGGGAAAAATTTGTTACATGAAAAAAATTGAACCTCGGCACATGCTGCCGAGCGTTCTCGCCACCGACCATGTTACGTGGAAAAAATTGAACCTCGGCACATGCTGTCAAGCGTTCTTGCCACCGACCATGTTACAAGGAAAAATTTGTTACATGGAAAAAATTGAACCTCGGCACATGCTGCCGAGCGTTCTCGCCACCGACCATGTTACGTGGAAAAAATTGAACCTCGGCACATGCTGCCGAGCGTTCTTGCTACCGACCATGTTACGTGAAAAAAATTGAACCTCGGCACATACTGTCGAGCGTTCTTGCCACCGACCATGTTACATGAAAAAAAAACTATTACATGAAAAAAATTGAACCTCGGCACATGCTGCCGAGCGTTCTTGCCACTGACCATGTTGCATAAAAAAAAAATGAACCTCGGAGCATGTTGCCGGACGCTCTTGCCACCGACCCTCTTACATGAAGAAAGTCATCCCGACTTCGGCAAAAGTCCGCCGAATGCCCTCTTCGCACCTACAGGCCGGCCGAAGTATCCACGCTCTTCGGAATTATGTGCCGAACCCCCAGGGACCTCGGCCCCCTTCGGGGCGAGGGGTCGGAGGGGTCGGAAATGAAGCCGAAGCATATGGGTCATGAAATGGAGGAAACAACGTCAAATCGTCTACCTAAGCTTTGCGAAAAATGGTTAAAAATTGGGGGAGATCGATTAAAGATTCAGCGGTAATTATAAGCTCAGGGGGACGCTCTTGAACCCCTGGGTAAGCAATAACCACCTAGAACAGTTACTCGAGACCCCCGAACTACAGATCATCACTCCGCGAAGATAGGTAACCATCGAATAAAAAGCACTACTAACTCGGAAATTACCACAACGTCTAATATAAAGATTCGACACCCCATGCGTGGACTCCGATACAACTCCGTAAGCCATTAAAACAATAAATCTACTCCTCAAAGGCTGATAAAACTCAGTCTTCGGGAGTGGGGGGCTCGTGATATAGCTAAAAATAGGGTTAAATCAGAACCGTCCAAATCGGGCGCGAATCTTAAAGCCTGGGGGTAACATGGTAATTTCACTTACAAACGGGTCTGAAGTGGGTACTGGGTCTTCTTACCAAAAGTCCAGTAACCCATAAACGGATCCATCCCAACTGTGTGCGGGTTTCAACCAGCAGCAAACCCGGTCCAGCAGGATAGAATTAGGGTTTCTGATTAATTCTAATCAACGACCTTGATTCATATCTATCCTTTCACTAGGGATTACATTCCTAATCTGATCTTAGGAATTACATTCCTAATCTGATCCCAAAAGCGGCTATAAATATCCCCCCATCCACCACCATTAGGAGGTAATCAATCTTTTGCCAATTTACGCTCTTTCATAATCTTCTCTGATTACTGACTTGAGCGTCGGAGGGTGCGTCGCCGATATCAACCCCGGTGTATCGCACTTTTTGCAGGTGAACGGCAGGAGTCAACGCTCAAACTCCGGCGGAATAGGTTAATGTTTGACTATTCAGTTTCCCTAAGAATCCACAAATACTATCTGTTTGCCCCCACACCAGATTCAGCGGCAACAGCATACGACTCCGTCAACTGGGAGTGTTTGCTGGAAGCTCTCAGAGGGAGAGGATTCAGGGATAAATGGATAAGATGGATCAAACAGTGTTTACATACTAGTAAAACGGCAATCTCAGTTGAATGGGCGGCCGGGTCCGTCGTTTCCTTGCAAGAAGGGACTCCGACAGGGGGATCCGCTATCCCCACTTCTATTCACTATTGTAGCGGATGTGCTGAGGGGTATGCTGGAAAACTGTCGGAGAAAAGGTTGAATAACGCCCGTGGCCAGCAGCACTTCTAATCAAGGGTGCACGATTCTCCAGTAGGCTGATGACACCCTACTCTTTGGGAATGGGACTAGGTCAGAAACAGTCTGCTTTAAAGGGGCCCTCTACTGTTTTGAAGCCTGGTCAGGTCTCAGGATAAATTTCCACAAGAGCGCGCTGATTCCTATTACACTTTCCGATGTAGAAGCACAGGAGCATGCCACCATACTAAACTGTATGAAGGATGAGTTCCCAATCAAATACTTAGGGCTCCCACTCAGACCAGGGAAACTCACTAAGTCGGACTGGCTGCCTATCATAGACAGGGTGGAAAACAGATTGTCTGGTTGGAAAGAAAAATCGCTTTCACTCGGGGGCAGAGTGGTACTTATCAACTCAGTATTGTCTAATCTGCCCATTTATTACATGTCGTTTTTTGAGCTTCCTAAATGGGTTATCCAAAGAATTGACCGAATCCGAAAAAGATTCTTTTGGAAAGGGGCAGACTCAAATAGGGGAGGTTACCACCTGATCAAATGGAGTATTGCTTGCAGGAAGAAGAAGCATGGAGGGCTAGGCATCATCGACCTTAGAGATATGAACCTTGCTCTTTTAGGGAAATGGTGGTGGAAGGTATTTCACCACAGCGGGGAAGGATGACAGGATTTCATTCAACCATACCTTCGGGAAAAAGGTACGAGAAGTTTGGGCTTTCGAGTAGGGTCTATAATTTCTCAATTTTGAAAAGGAATTACCAAAGCAAGCGGACCGTTCAACTCAGTAGTTACGTCGACTATCGGTAATGGACGGTCCACCAGATTCTGGTAGGACAAATGGTGTGGTGACCATACTCTTAAGGAAACTTTTCCAGAGCTGTATGAGAAAACGAATCGACCGAATATATCTGTGGCAGAGATTTGGAAGAGGGAAAATTGGAGGCCGTCGTTCCGAGGAACTCTTAACCAAAAATTACATCAGCAACTGCTTGAATTGCAAACACACATTACACGGACCGGTGCGTTGTGCGCTCAAGGCCCAGATCAGATGCGCTGGGGACTCGAGACCAAGGGAGCTTTCACGATCAGATCTCTGTATCATCGAATTCACTATCGAGGATGCAGATCCAGCTGGGCACATGTGTTATGGAAGGCGAAAACCCCCCTTAAAGTTAGAGTCTTCCTCTGACTAGTGCTCAATAATGCAATTCTCACCAGAGAGAACCTTGCCAAAAGACAATCCCAGATAGCGACCAACTGTGAATTCTGCAATATGCATGCGAAGAATTTGAATCACCTTTTTATTCACTGCCCTAGGAGTAAGGCAACTATGGTAGAGGTATTACGAGCCTTAGGAACATGTGACTACCCCAGCGAATATGAGGATTTGTGGATTGGCCTCAAATTTGTATCGATTCGCCACGAAATGAAGGATGCGTGGTACATTGCCATTGCGGCAACTACATGGGTGTTATGGCTAGACATAAATAATTTTTATTTTCGTGCTTCATGTAATAGTATTTCTGGTAACCTTACTCATATCATGCATCATATTTCTTTTTGGTCTACAGCGGCTGCCATAGGAGTGAGAGGAAGGATTGCCAGAGTCTTCCAGGTGAAGGAATTTGATGATGAGGAGGTAGAGTTTGGGCCGACACTAGACTGAGGGGTTGGCGCCCTCCATACTCATCAAAGTCTCATTAGCCGCAGTCTCTGCTACTTTGTATTTTGTATCGACCTACTGTACTTTTGGTTGTATGATGTATGGATGATTAGACCCACCTCTCAGAGTTTTGTTGGAAAATTATATTTTATTTCCTACACTGTACTTTTGTATTTCTTCCGGTACACCGAGGTTGTTTTATTAATTTCTTATTAATGAAACATGGTGGCATTATTCCACCTTTAACCTCAAAAAAAAGAAAACAATAAGTACATTTGCCGATAATTTAATATCGCTGCTGTAGCATTGAAATTTACTACTACTAGGAAAATAGCAACACATTAATTTGGTATTCTTCACTTCTCCCTACATTAGCCAATCTACACCTAGATTAATCTCTAAGTCAAATAACCAATGTCATTGTTGCTAGATTAAGTTTAAACTTATCATTATCACGATTGTTCATCTTCTTTATTCCAGTATGAATTGAATGACCTCTGTTTCAATTCAAAACAATGCTCAGAATGAGTATCTGCATAATCTCCTATGCGCTCTGCGATGCAACTCATATGCGCATTGTCGACTCATAGAGTTATGATGGTGTTAATGAATTAGGTATGCTTGCTACCATACAAAACACTCACAAGTTAAATGCCCGTAGTTTTCAAAGAGAAAAAGCACTCGGAATTATTACAACAAAAATTAGTTTCCTTTATGTTTTGCTTGGGACGGTTACACTGCAAATGCGAAGTTTCAAACTCATGACTTTCACTTAATCTAGAAAGAGTTCATACTACATGCAGGGGTAAAGCCAGAACAATTTTGTCTGGAGGCCGAGAAAAAATCTTATGACTATATATAGATATATATATATAAGGGTTTTTTCTATAAATTTTAAGAGGGCCAAACCATAAAACTTAATTTTTTTGAGGGGCAAATCATAATATTTTTGGGGTTTTTTCAAAATTTTCAATAGCATGAAAGACAATGGCGTAGCATAGTGAGCACCCTCCTGAATTTTCAAAAACCCCTTCACACTATTGAAAATTTTATAAATCCTTAAAAAATTATAATTTGGTCCCCCTAAATTCTAAGTTTTATTGTTTGGCCCCTAAAAATTATGAAAAAATATCTATATTTTTACATGTAGTCATATAATTTTTTCTCGACTCTTCCGGTAAAATTGTTATGGCTTCACTCTTGTTGAAAGGGGTTTTAAATTTTTTTTTTTTGGGGGGGGGGGGGGGGGGGGGGGAGGCTCACTAAGCTTCGTCCATGACTACATGAGTTATTCAACTTAAAAAAAAGGGTAAATTTCAATAAACTATACCCATATTTCACCATCGTATACTCCGTACTTAACTTGTTACGATTCAGTGATTTAGCTCTAATAGCGATAAATTTTGACCATATTGACCGTTAAGTGTGCGCTCTCTCTCTCTTACATCTTAACTTTCTTTCCATACTTTACCTAAAACAACTCTCTCTCCTCCTCTCTTACATCTTGATTAACTTTCTTTCCATTTTTTTTTAAATTATTAAAATATACTTTACCTAAACCAACTCCTCATACTCCTTGTATCTCATTTTCCACTTCTAACATTTTTCTTTCAACCTTAAATAGAAGAATATGGTTATAAGTTTTTTTAATTAAAGAAAATTACAGAACTATAGCAGGGGTAAATTAGGGAGATATTTGGTCAAAAATACCAAAAAGTAGTCACGTGATACCAAATTTCGATGGAGTACAACGATCCGTACCCAAAATATGGATGGAGTATAGTCAAAAAAATGAAAAATAAATAAAGAAGTAAAAAAATGTTGATATAGTGTATGCAACTTGTGAAACACCCTTCAAAAAAAATATTGTCGGTGTTCGGTTCCCATTGTTCACTCTAAAACATACATTCAGGCCCCATAATAAGTCTACAAAGCCTCTTTCTTATATATAGGCCCGATAAAAGCCCACAGAGATGACGATGGTGATACACTTGGATTTTTTCCCCGGAAATGGTTTTCTTTTAAAACTAATTTCCGAAATACATCACTTTCGAAACTAATTCCAAAGATAGATAAGTCCTCATAGGACGCAGTACGAAACTGCGACTGCGGCCTCTTCGATAACGAGACCGCAGTTCACAACTGCGGTCGCAGTACATATCATATAATCATCACACAAATCTCATTATAACAAATCATAACAGCAAGCATATGAAGGGAAACAACCTACTCATGATGTTTATTAGATTCTTTAACAATCTCAAGTCATCTATATAAACGTTAATCATCAATAGCATAAATTTCATGAAAAGATTCAATTTTTAACTCATTCATCCATCAAAATTCAATATATCTTCATACAATCCCTAACATGTTTTCTAATAGACAAATCATCACATACAACATGTATAGAACAATACAAAAATAAATATATGTCACTCACCTTATTAAATAATCAACCGAAATAATAAAGCGAAGAAGAAAGGTCCTTCCTTATTAAGAAAACCAAGATCCTCGCTTCGAAACCCCAAGAAAATAATAATAAAGAAAACTCTTTGTGTAGTATAGCAAAGAGACGGCTGCACTCTCTTATTAATAGGCCGGAAATTGGTTATTTAAGGTTTTGAATAGATTTTGCAAACTATTCCTTTTGAATATATATCTTTACATATATAAATCCTTATACTTGGAAATTAGATTAACCAATTAAGTAAAGATTTAAAAACAAACAAATACCCAGGTCTAGCTGGTACTATGTTTAAACTCAGAAATCAATTTTGTAATTTTGCCTCTAAGTGACAATTTTGCAAAAAAAATCATTATTTGAGAAATTTGCAAAATAAACCAAATCTATTAAAACAGAAAGTAAAATTTTTACCTCTGAGTTGACTAAAAATCATGCTTAGCCCAAAAATCCGAAAATCTTGAGTTTTTACTCCAAGTGGTAATTTTGCACAAAAGCCCATTTTTTGTACTATTTGCAAATATGTCAAATAAATATCAGGAAAGTCCAGAAAATTCATAAATAATACCTACTAACAAATAATAGGTTTTTCCAAAATAATTTCTGACTTTGAACTTATCAAAAAAATATTTACACGTGTTTTGCACGTGTAAAAAGATAAATTTCAGAAAGTGTTTATTAAATCACCAAAAATCATTTTAATTCATTTATTAATCTCAGAAGCATTATTTAAAAATCTAGGGTGTTACAATAGGTTCACTCCCTTCGCTCATTTTTTCAATATGTTCAGCATTTATATGTTGGTAAATACTTTGAAGACCACATATTTGCAGCTGTTGTAACACCCCGCAAAATTGAAATTACAATTTTGTCCCTGGGTGTTACGCACGTATATTTTGTAATGTATTTCACTACATATTTTGGATTCGTACTATTTATACATTTTCCGTATTGATTTCAGTCAACTAAAATATAATATTTCAATCCCTGGAATTTACGTGCTTTTTACGTGTTTTGATGCACGTGTTTCCACCACTATGTATAATATTTTCTATAAGTTTAAATTATTTATTCTTATGTATTTAAATCTATTTTATAAAACGAAAATTTATTTTTCCCTTGTTTTGATTAAAATGCATTTTTCAATTTTTGCACGTATGGTGCACGTGCAAATTTTTATTCTCATTTTGCTACTCTCATTTTACTATTTTTAGCATGCATTAGTTTTATTTATCCTTTCTTTTGATCCATGGACCTATAAACTAAAATGTAGCCCATTAGGAGAGGAGCCCACTAGATAATTAAATAAATTAATTAGTAATGAGCCCATGTAGCAAGCCCACTAGATAATTAAATAAATTAATTAGAAATGAGCCCATGTAGCAAGCCCACTATTAAAATCACATTTTTAATTAAGCATGTACTAATACATGACAAGTTACACATATTTGTACACATTTTTGAGTTATAGAAATATGTTCATATTTGTTTGTGCATGTATGCATGCACACACAAATGTATTTGGACCATTTTGTGGGCTAGGGGAGGGGATTAATGGAGTGGTTAAGTTCATGGAGAGTGGGGAGATGAGAGGTTGGGAGTTTTAGGAGTTAAAAATATGAAGAGGTGAGAATTAAAAAGAGAATTAAAATGAGAAGTTATTAGGTGGGAGATTTTGCAATATAGTCCATAGCATTGTCCTATAAATAGCAACCCATTTCTCATTCTTTTTCACACCAAAAATAAAATAAACAAGAGAAAGAAAAGAGAAAGAAAAGAGTGTAAGAAAAAGAAAGAGAGTTATTGTGCTTGGAGGATCTCTTGCTTGGAGCATTTGCTAGGAGGAGAAGAGGACTAGGAGTTGCTAGGAGCAAGAAGGAGCCATTCATTTGTAGTTTTCAACCTTCAAACAAAAGGTGGGTTCTCATGCTTTCTAATTTAGAACTATGCATGCTAGTGACAAAATATGAGCATTTTGTTTTGATATGTAGCAAAAATTTCATGTTAGTGTTACATGCTATGAAAGAGAACAATATTGTTATGATTAAAAAAATTTTTGACTAAAGAGCTAATACCATAGATCATGTTAGAATGCTTGTAAAATGTTATGCATGTTAAAAGTATATTTTTGTATGGAAAATTTGTTGAAAAATGTTGTTTAGTTTATGCTCTAGAATCATGAAAGAATAACAAAATAAGTTATTGTCATGAATTAGTATGCATGAATGAGGATATAATTGAGTGTATGAAAAATATTGGGAATACATTCTTTTGCAAAAATATTTTATGAAGAATCTTGTTATGAATAGATAAAATTTATGTTAGTTTAAAGTGATGTTGTGATTGATGTGATTAAGTAGAAAAAAAGGAAGTATACCATGCTAACTAAAGAAAGAGAATTATTTGATTGTTGTGAACCATGTTAGTATGTTTGATTAGCTTTGTGATTACAATAGTGTTAATATATGAGAATAACTTTGATGTGAAATTTACAAATGGGAATCATGCTATCATAATAGATACGAAAGTAGTCTTAATGTGACAAATACCATGTTAATGAAAGAAGACAAATTCTTGTATAAACCATGTTGGTAAATTGTAGAATTTTTATGCTTATAATATTATTAACCATATTAGATTTTATAATAAAATAAAAATGAAATTTCGATTAGTTTATAATATGTCGACATGAGTAGGTTCTATTTTTAAGAATGGGAACTATTGTGTGAAAGAGCAATTTTTATTTTTATAAAATATAATTTATGTCCAGTTGAGATTTTAATCAAATAGACATGGATACTAGTTTTCATTTCTTTTGTAGGATTTAGTTCCTAAAGAAAAGTCTAAGTCTTGCAAAAGATGAGAAAAAAGAATTTCTTTAAATAAGTGAAAAATAGTATTTTTTAAAATAATTGGAAATTTTATTAGTTACTATCTTTTTATTAGTTGCTATCTTTTTATTAGTTACTATCATGGAAAGGATTATTTCTAAAATTGTGAAAGAATTGATCTTTTGGAATGAACACATTTTATGGAAAAAGACACACTTTGTGGATAGTTGAACAAAAGAACATTTGTGCCTTTTTAAACAGAGATTACACATAGACTTACTGGTTAGCGTAATAAACTTGGGTTTGGTTAGTCACGGTTCAAAACTCCCTGGTGACTTATATTTTATTTTGGGGTTTTAAAATGATTTTGTAAATAGTTTCGAAAGTGGGTCAGTTTGGTAAAAACTTCCGTGGGAACTAGATCTGTAATTTTGATAGTGAGTAGGTCAATTTGGTAAATAGTTTCCAGAGTGGGTCAGTTGGGTAAAAACTTTCAAAAGTGTTTCATTTGGGGTAAATTTTAGTATTCATAAAACATAAATGAAGAATTTATTCTTAAAGATTGTTTTTGTGTAATTGATAAGTTTTAACGAGGATTTGAGATAGGAAGAAAAAATAAATGACTACAAAAGTATTAGTAAAGAGCATGACTTTTAATTTACAAAATAATGATTTAGGGTGAATTAAAATCTCTTTATTTCTAGAAATGCAATATGGTTGAGTTATGTGACTTTTGAGATCATGAAAGATTTTGTTGTGAATGAGTAAATCATGTTTAGTGCTAAAGATGAGACATTGAAGCGTGTTAAAATGAGACATCGTATGAATTTGAAATTGTGAATGAATTATTATTTATTATGAATAACTAGATCATGAATAGTGGCAAGACTATGAAATGATTACTTTGTGGATAAGTGTTAAGACAAGATTTGATAATTTTGTGAAGTGAATTGAAAGATGAAATTATATAAGTTTAAGACATGATTACTAAAGGGTATGTGTACCCATGTTTCTTGTACATGAAAGATTATGATTAAGAATTAGTAAGACTTCGGTTACCGGTAATTTTGAAAGAAAGAATTGATATGATTTTGAGATAATGCCGTCGGGCGATCTCGTATTTTGTGAATAAATCCGGTATGAGGTAAAACTGATTCTAGGGTGATAAAATATTCATGTCTTGAACTAAAAAAAAAATAATAATTAGGCACTTAAGTGAAGATGTGATAAACTTGTGCAAACGTAAATGGGTGCTTCTATATAGTCGGCGGTGGATCTCCGTGGCTATAGACCCAGTTGGTGGACTGTGGTTGCCCCATAGGAGATGGACTGTATTTTATCCGGGACTTAGGGTAGTCGACGGATGTTTACCATACTCCAAAGAATATGTATATACCGGGGCTAGAAGGGCATTTACGGGATTATCATCACGATATAATAGCCAGGGAGGCTGGGATCTGTTAATATAAGCCAGGGAGGCTAGCCAGGGAGGCTGAGATCCGTATCTGTGAAATAACTCTAAAACTTGTTTTATTACTGGGTAGTCTCATGGCGAGGGATCGAACCCTTTAATGTGGAGTACGTAGGCGCTTGCCCTCGGACCTATGTAGTATGGGATGCATAGAATCCGAACAAGTGTGCATTAGTGTCATCCTAGTGTGGAATTGTGTGCATTAGGCATTAAGGCATGACATACACTTATGTTTAGAATAATCACTTTGACACTTTACTTGTTCATTCAATCTTTTTGTGATTTGTTAAAGTATGAGATCGTTATACTATTCCCGGCATAGAGAGGATAGCCGTGTATAACATTTCGTCAGTTGTAAGTAACTGACGTGCCCACAGATTAACATGCAGGTAAAGGACTATTCATGAAGCTATAAAGTGGATATGCTGGTGCTGTTTTATTTTAAAGATGTTGTAAATGTTTTATTGTAAATTTCATTCTTCCGCTGTGTAAAACCAAGTTGTATTTGAACTCTGATGTACTGTGAATGAAAAGTTTCAAATTCCTTGTAAAATTGTACGAAGTGAAGTAAAGATCCTGTGAAATCTCGAATTTATCCTCATTTAAAATTCGGGGTGTTACAGATGGTATCAGAGCATGCTTCACAAGTAGTACAAGTTTATAAGGAACAATAAAAAGTGACGATAAATTTGGGAACAAACCAAAAGAGTCCTTCTGTCAACCGGGTGTAAACAACCCTAAGCGACACGGTATTTAAGCGTCTTCGGACCACCGCTAGCTGGGAACCGACTCTTACGGCTAACCCAAGTAAATCCGAACTTGATAGACTAAAGATTTGTTTAGGAAAAGTAGTAAGATCATTAACTATAGTCTAGAACCCGTGACACCTTATTGAGTAGTTACAACATTATTCCTGCAGACACTAGAGTATGAGTTTCAGTCTATAGAGATTTAAATGTAAGTGATTTACATTTGTGTTGCTCTATACACTGATGTTTTCTCTTTCTTTTGGATGACTGGAGTCGTGAATGAAGTTGTTATTGAACTTGCATTCAATTTCATTCATGATGTTCTCCTCGTATACATTAATATGAGAGTGTATGCGAGCACATTTTTCCCTGGGTATCAGAGTGGCGCAGTGGAAGCGTGGTAGCTTGGACCGTCATTCATGATACCTTACACACTTCCCTCTCAAATTATTTTTGTAAATCATTATCATAGTACTTTCTCCATATGCAGTATTTTTCAAATAAATATTTTCTTATGTTATTAAATTATTTGAATATTTATTATTTATCTATCTTCCATAGTCTTGATATTTTAAACTTGTTTTTCAAACTTAAAATTTCGTCTTTCATATATTTATGTCACTTTATGTTTACCCGTTTATATCTACTACTACTTTATGTATTTTGTCGAGTTTTAAATTGCCATTTATTAAATTAATATTTCAACGATTATTTTCTTCATTTATTATTCTGGATTTATCTTATGAAATTTCCTTATGAGCACTCATTTTATATGATTTTGATGGTACTATAGTATCTTATTCTATATGTTCTTAACAATATTGAAATTTTTTCTACCTATATAAATGTAACCTACTATTGTTTTATTTGTTTACATTCGGTACTATTATTGCATATTTGTTTTGATATATTCATTTTTACTATTAATCGCTACTCATTACTTTTATAGTTTTTGCACTATATATACTCACTATTTATACATTATCTTTTCTCAAATTTTAACTGTCTTTGCATTCTTAGTTATTACTTATGATCTCTACATATATCATATATTTCAATATTCTTATTATACATATCATTTTACCCTCATCTAATTACATTAATACTATTGTTTATGTCTATTGTCCTAATTTGCTATACTATATAATTATTATTTTCAATTGTGTTTCCATCTCGTGTATGTGCTTTACACTATTTTGTCTTAATGTTATAAATTATTTTCATCACTACAAAATTTTGTATATTCACAAAGTATTTCAATGTATGTCTTCTATTTTAAATTTTCAAATTATAATTTTTATACAAAGTCATTTTATGTTTTCAACAAATTCTTATTCCCATTTATTTTTCCAAAATCTTATTCAATGGTCATGTTTTAAATTGCAAATCTTGCGAATTTTCTACCGTTTATTACATTGATAAATTTTTCTAAATTGCCTATTGACCATGTTTTCTTCGCCACATTGTTTTCCGAACTATTTCGAAGGTAACGACTTAATTGACTTTTCCCTTTTATCCAATAGCTTACCTAATATTATTTTTTGTACAAAAGTTTCTCTCAAACTATTCTGTCTACTGTCACATTTCAGTTCTTATGCCATTTTTCTAATTTTCTTGTTCCGTCTTGTAACATCTTAATATTCATAGTTTTCTTATAAAGAGTCTGTCTTGTTTGTTGCGTATACTACATTTATTTTTCTTAAAATTGCAGTTTTCTAAATACAAATATTTTCTGTGACATGTACAAAATACAATCTTTACCTTAGCGAGTTCCGGGGACGGAACTACTCTAAGGGGGGGAGAGTGTAACACCCCGCAAAATTGAAATTACAATTTTGTCCCTGGGTGTTACGCACGTATATTTTGTAATGTATTTCACTACATATTTTGGATTCGTACTATTTATACATTTTCCGTATTGATTTCAGTCAACTAAAATATAATATTTCAATCCCTGGAATTTACGTGCTTTTTACGTGTTTTGATGCACGTGTTTCCACCACTATGTATAATATTTTCTATAAGTTTAAATTATTTATTCTTATGTATTTAAATCTATTTTATAAAACGAAAATTTATTTTTCCTTTGTTTTGATTAAAATGCATTTTTCAATTTTTGCACGTATGGTGCACGTGCAAATTTTTATTCTCATTTTGCTACTCTCATTTTACTATTTTTAGCATGCATTAGTTTTATTTATCCTTTCTTTTGATCCATGGACCTATAAACTAAAATGTAGCCCATTAGGAGAGGAGCCCACTAGATAATTAAATAAATTAATTAGTAATGAGCCCATGTAGCAAGCCCACTAGATAATTAAATAAATTAATTAGTAATGAGCCCATGTAGCAAGCCCACTATTAAAATCACATTTTTAATTAAGCATGTACTAATACATGACAAGTTACACATATTTGTACACATTTTTGAGTTATAGAAATATGTTCATATTTGTTTGTGCATGTATGCATGCACACACAAATGTATTTGGACCATTTTGTGGGCTAGGGGAGGGGATTAATGGAGTGGTTAAGTTCATGGAGAGTGGGGAGATGAGAGGTTGGGAGTTTTAGGAGTTAAAAATATGAAGAGGTGAGAATTAAAAAGAGAATTAAAATGAGAAGTTATTAGGTGGGAGATTTTGCAATATAGTCCATAGCATTGTCCTATAAATAGCAACCCATTTCTCATTCTTTTTCACACCAAAAATAAAATAAACAAGAGAAAGAAAAGAGAAAGAAAAGAGTGTAAGAAAAAGAAAGAGAGTTATTGTGCTTGGAGGATCTCTTGCTTGGAGCATTTGCTAGGAGGAGAAGAGGACTAAGAGTTGCTAGGAGCAAGAAGGAGCCATTCATTTGTAGTTTTCAACCTTCAAACAAAAGGTGGGTTCTCATGCTTTCTAATTTAGAACTATGCATGCTAGTGACAAAATATGAGCATTTTGTTTTGATATGTAACAAAAATTTCATGTTAGTGTTACATGCTATGAAAGAGAACAATATTGTTATGATTAAAAAATTTGTTGACTAAAGAGCTAATACCATAGATCATGTTAGAATGCTTGTAAAATGTTATGCATGTTAAAAGTATATTTTTGTATGGAAAATTTGTTGAAAAATGTTGTTTAGTTTATGCTCTAGAATCATGAAAGAATAACAAAATAAGTTATTGTCATGAATTAGTATGCATGAATGAGGATATAATTGAGTGTATGAAAAATATTGGGAATACATTCTTTTGCAAAAATATTTTATGAAGAATCTTGTTATGAATAGATAAAATTTATGTTAGTTTAAAGTGATGTTGTGATTGATGTGATTAAGTAGAAAAAAAGGAAGTATACCATGCTAACTAAAGAAAGAGAATTATTTGATTGTTGTGAACCATGTTAGTATGTTTGATTAGCTTTGTGATTACAATAGTGTTAATATATGAGAATAACTTTGATGTGAAATTTACAAATGGGAATCATGCTATCATAATAGATACGAAAGTAGTCTTAATGTGACAAATACCATGTTAATGAAAGAAGACAAATTCTTGTATAAACCATGTTGGTAAATTGTAGAATTTTTATGCTTATAATATTATTAACCATATTAGATTTTATAATAAAATAAAAATGAAATTTCGATTAGTTTATAATATGTCGACATGAGTAGGTTCTATTTTTAAGAATGGGAACTATTGTGTGAAAGAGCAATTTTTATTTTTATAAAATATAATTTATGTCCAGTTGAGATTTTAATCAAATAGACATGGATACTAGTTTTCATTTCTTTTGTAGGATTTAGTTCCTAAAGAAAAGTCTAAGTCTTGCAAAAGATGAGAAAAAAGAATTTCTTTAAATAAGTGAAAAATAGTATTTTTTAAAATAATTGGAAATTTTATTAGTTACTATCTTTTTATTAGTTGCTATCTTTTTATTAGTTACTATCATGGAAAGGATTATTTCTAAAATTGTGAAAGAATTGATCTTTTGGAATGAACACATTTTATGGAAAAAGACACACTTTGTGGATAGTTGAACAAAAGAACATTTGTGCCTTTTTAAACAGAGATTACACATAGACTTACTGGTTAGCGTAATAAACTTGGGTTTGGTTAGTCACGGTTCAAAACTCCCTGGTGACTTATATTTTATTTTGGGGTTTTAAAATGATTTTGTAAATAGTTTCGAAAGTGGGTCAGTTTGGTAAAAACTTCCGTGGGAACTAGATCTGTAATTTTGATAGTGAGTAGGTCAATTTGGTAAATAGTTTCCAGAGTGGGTCAGTTGGGTAAAAACTTTCAAAAGTGTTTCATTTGGGGTAAATTTTAGTATTCATAAAACATAAATGAAGAATTTATTCTTAAAGATTGTTTTTGTGTAATTGATAAGTTTTAACGAGGATTTGAGATAGGAAGAAAAAATAAATGACTACAAAAGTATTAGTAAAGAGCATGACTTTTAATTTACAAAATAATGATTTAGGGTGAATTAAAATCTCTTTATTTCTAGAAATGCAATATGGTTGAGTTATGTGACTTTTGAGATCATGAAAGATTTTGTTGTGAATGAGTAAATCATGTTTAGTGCTAAAGATGAGACATTGAAGCGTGTTAAAATGAGACATCGTATGAATTTGAAATTGTGAATGAATTATTATTTATTATGAATAACTAGATCATGAATAGTGGCAAGACTATGAAATGATTACTTTGTGGATAAGTGTTAAGACAAGATTTGATAATTTTGTGAAGTGAATTGAAAGATGAAATTATATAAGTTTAAGACATGATTACTAAAGGGTATGTGTACCCATGTTTCTTGTACATGAAAGATTATGATTAAGAATTAGTAAGACTTCGGTTACCGGTAATTTTGAAAGAAAGAATTGATATGATTTTGAGATAATGCCGTCGGGCGATCTCGTATTTTGTGAATAAATCCGGTATGAGGTAAAACTGATTCTAGGGTGATAAAATATTCATGTCTTGAACTAAAAAAAAAATAATAATTAGGCACTTAAGTGAAGATGTGATAAACTTGTGCAAACGTAAATGGGTGCTTCTATATAGTCGGCGGTGGATCTCCGTGGCTATAGACCCAGTTGGTGGACTGTGGTTGCCCCATAGGAGATGGACTGTATTTTATCCGGGACTTAGGGTAGTCGACGGATGTTTACCATACTCCAAAGAATATGTATATACCGGGGCTAGAAGGGCATTTACGGGATTATCATCACGATATAATAGCCAGGGAGGCTGGGATCTGTTAATATAAGCCAGGGAGGCTAGCCAGGGAGGCTGAGATCCGTATCTGTGAAATAACTCTAAAACTTGTTTTATTACTGGGTAGTCTCATGGCGAGGGATCGAACCCTTTAATGTGGAGTACGTAGGCGCTTGTCCTCGGACCTATGTAGTATGGGATGCATAGAATCCGAACAAGTGTGCATTAGTGTCATCCTAGTGTGAAATTGTGTGCATTAGGCATTAAGGCATGACATACACTTATGTTTAGAATAATCACTTTGACACTTTACTTGTTCATTCAATCTTTTTGTGATTTGTTAAAGTATGAGATCGTTATACTATTCCCGGCATAGAGAGGATAGCCGTGTATAACATTTCGTCAGTTGTAAGTAACTGACGTGCCCACAGATTAACATGCAGGTAAAGGACTATTCATGAAGCTATAAAGTGGATATGCTGGTGCTGTTTTATTTTAAAGATGTTGTAAATGTTTTATTGTAAATTTCATTCTTCCGCTGTGTAAAACCAAGTTGTATTTGAACTCTGATGTACTGTGAATGAAAAGTTTCAAATTCCTTGTAAAATTGTACGAAGTGAAGTAAAGATCCTGTGAAATCTCGAATTTATCCTCATTTAAAATTCGGGGTGTTACAGCTGTAGTTGGTTAAATGCTCATTTTAATTGCTCGACAGTCTCCTTTAGGTAGACTATTTCTTGTTCTATATGCTGGACTCTATTTTCCATCATGTCAAAATGAAATTGTTAGTTTCTTGATAAGAAATCTACTAGGTTGTTATCTTTTCCTTTTATATTTTCTATTGAGAAGTCGTAATGTGCTAACTCCATTTGCCATCTTATCAATATTTTATTTGCTATAGTTGGGTCTATTATTTTGTAATCCAACTATTTGACTGTGTATTATCTGTCCTTACTGTGAATTTCGTTTGTATTATGCATAATTCAAATTTTTTTTTATAGCTTTTAAGATTGCTAGTAGTTCTTTTTTCATTTATGTGGTAATTTTGTTGGGTCTGTGTGTAGAGTTGTTCATATTTTGGTTAAAACCGATTACCGAACCGAACCGAAATTTACCAATTTGGTTCGGTTTTTCGGTTTTCGGTTTTCGGTTCAGTTTTGCTCCAAACCGAAGTTTTTTTAGAGAGTTCGGTTCAGTTTTTTTTTGGCTTCTAAATAAACCGAATCGAACAAAAAACTGAAATTTTTTTGGACCAAAATAAATTATACCCCTAGGATCCATCTCAAACTAAGCTACTATGCAAGTGCACTTCAACTAATAGTAGCATACCTGCTGGAACAGATTTATCCTCCCCCTAGATACCTTGCAATCTGATTGTTAGAAATTTGATATAGTGCATGTTATATATATGTCATCCATTTAAAGGAGTATCTGCTTCAATTAAGCTACCTATTCAACAAGGTAATTATTCTGAAAAATAATAGAATTCTAACATTTCTACATAAACTATTTTACTGTTAAGACTTTTTTATTATCAACCTAATACCTAATCAAAATGCCCAATAAATAGTACTCTTGTTATTCCTGATGCCCTAATTAAGTGAATGTGGTTAGTTTCGGTTGTGATCAGTTCACCTATTGATACCAAATACATTTATAAAACTGAGGTACATGGTATTATTTTGCTCGAACATATGTGTGACCTTCAGCATTGTATGCATGGAGAAATTCATATGACCCAAATTTATTGAAATAATTAGAATATATTAGTCAACTAATTAATTAGTAAAGGTGTAGGACAAGCTATGGCAATGTATATTAATTAAGCTAATTGCTTACTTGCCTGTCTCAAATTTGGTTAGATAATGTAAGAAAGTTAGTATGTACTAAAAATTTCGGTTAGTTCGGTTATTAACCAAACCGAACCAATAATATTCGGTTCGGTTCAAACCAAATTTTATCAGTTTCGGTTTGGATTTCGGTTTCAAATATACGAAACCGAAAATTTCGGTTCGGTTCGGTTTCGCACCGATGAACAGCCCTATCTGTGTGAATGATCCACTACTATATCAGGCTGGTCTTTTCTCTTTTTCACCTATTTCAATGAATTTTAATACTGCTCCCCAATTATTTTCATATGCATCTGTTTCTATTATTAGTGGACATTCTTTAACACGTAATCTTAGCTTATTTAATTTTGAAGTTTGTTGTTTTAATATTTTAAGTTTTTCTTCATCCTCTGGGGTCCATTCCCATTTTTTAAACTTTTTTAGTTTTTGTTGTAACCAATTTGTTTTTGCTGATAAATTTGGTATGTATCATCTTGTTTGATTTAGTAGCACTGAAATCGGGTTGCATACGAGAGGTATTTTATCTACTGGTAGTAACCAATACAGAGCAGCTCAAAGAAGTTTAACTAGGTCGGAAGCATGATGGGCCATTTTGTTTTGATTCTTATGGTATCCTTAGAAATCTCTCTCTACTCCTGATTTTATACTTGTTGTTTTAAATCACAAAATCGCTAAAAAAGAATAATGGATAATAATAGTTTCAGTCTTGCCTTAGAAAAATTTGAATTAATTACTAACTATCAAGGAAGTGATAGAATGCTAGTTTTTTTTGTTTATTATTCTCATAGAGTAACAAGCATGCATAATTTTTATGAGTTCAAATTATTTTTCTTTAATGTACAACGACTAATAATTATGACAATAAATCAAATAAATCCTGGAGAAAGTAGCAATATAAATGTCCAAATAATTGATGATCTAACTTTTTATGAAAGATTTTATATTTTATGAAAATGGTAAATTTTGTAGTTATATCTGGAATCCTACAATAGCATATAGACAGTTTTTAGAAGAAAATGAACATATTGAAGAAGGAAATAGACATATGGAAGAACCGAAGAACCCCCATATGATAGCAGTAGTGAAATATCTTGACAGAATCAGAATCTACGAGAGATCTTGAACTATGCTTGATTACTTTAATATTTTTTAGATAGACAATACACATTATTTCGAAGAATATTATTTTACAAAAAACTATCATCTTTGAAGTTTAATTATACTCTATTTAATTATATTTACAGGTGATTTCACGCTTCGCAACCTCAGTTGGTATTAGACTATTACATAGTTTTCTAAAAATTTTAGTACAATTTAAGTAGTCAACATAATTAATTAGATAGAAAAAAATAGAAAATCTTACAGAAATAAATTTTAAAATTACAAAAAAGTCACACATCCTATAGAAAATATTATAGAGAATGAAGTATAGAAGTTTATTTAGAAACTGGCCCTTATTTGCAAATAAACTAGTCCATTTTTTTCAAATAATTTTTTAAAAAATGGCCAAATTCCCATTGCTGCCAGTCCAAGTGGCATTCCCGCAAATAACCGCAGCTGCAAGCTCCCCCTTCTATAAAGTCCCCAAATTCGAACACCAAAATAAAATAAAAATTAACAATGGTGAGAAAGCGGCGATTCGCTCATGTCTTTACCGACGAAGAAGACGACGAGGACGAGCCAAAGAAGAAAGATCGGCGATCCAAGGACAAGAAGAATGACGTCAGCGATGACGACGACGGAGAGGATTCGGAAGTAGAGAAGAAGAGATCGAAGAGGAACAAGAAGACGAAGAGGAAGGATGAGGTCAGCGATAAGGATGAGGAGGAAGAGGTAGGAGAGGAGCAGGAGGAGCCGCAGGCGGTGCCGATCGGCGACGTGGTTAGGGTTTCGGGGAAGGGGAAGGGGAAGAAGAAGCACTATAACTCGTTCGAGTTTGATGGAAACGTGTTTGAGATTGTGAGTATTCTGAAACCCTAGGGTTAGGAGTAGGGTTTCCTTTTCTCGAATCATAACTTTAGGGCTTTTAGTTTGGAAATGTAAAGGTTGCTGCTTTATTGAGATGTTAAGTTAATTTTGGTGCTTAATGCATGAGTATCTCTTTTGGGTTAGGCATACTAGGTTAGAAATGTAAAGATTGGTGCTTAATTGAGATTTTAGCTTAATTTTTTGTGCTGGTTTTGAGTTTGAGAAAGGATAAGGGAGAAATGGTATTTGCCTATTTTTTGAGTAGATTGATTGGTTGTAGTTTTGATAGACTTTAAATTGGGTTTATATATCATTTATGTGATTGTGTGTATGTGGATAGATTTTTTGCAAAAATGACATGATTTGTGATTTGAATAAGATTCATTCATGAGCTTCAACAGCGTTTTGTGATTATGATATGTTTGTTTTCACATTGTAATGCATTGAGGATTTAACTTTTTTGGAAAGATTGGGGGAATGATGTTTTGTTGTTTCATGAATAGGAGTCTGGTAGATTCTTCGTGACTTCATATGACTTTCTAGGTCTATGTTTTTCTAAAGCGGCTTGTATGCTCGAGTATAGTTTCTTGATAATCGATATTCAATCCTAACTTGAAGAAAGGAGACTGTTTAGTAGCTTATGTAAATTGCCTAGGGCTTACTTTTCTCTCATGTAAGTTGATGCATGAGAAGTTACTTTATTTGTTGATGCATAAGTAGATACATGAGAAGTTAATTTTTGAAGCTATTTACAAGGATTTGGAATTGTGTTAATTTGACATAGGAGGTGGCCCTTGATAGAGCTGAGTGGAGGAGAATGATCATGTAGCCGAACCCAAGTATTTGGGATAATGGCCTTGTTTTTGGTGGTGGGGGAAGTTATGACTAAGTATGCATGAACTTAAGCAGATTCACGTGTTGCTTCTTCTTCTTCTTCTTTTGGTGTTTTTAGTAGTTAGATACTTGGACATAATGCTACTTGTAACTTGTATGTTCAAATTGAGGGGGTGTGCGTAATTAACGTTAGATTCTTATGTCTCAATCTCTTTGATAGATTCTAATGACCTCTAAGTTCCTGACTTGTGGTGTGAGGATTAATAAGACCTCATTTCTTGGATTATATTGCAATGTCTGATTAATCTTGAGCCATCGGTTCATCATACATATGGATGTAGTGTACGAGTAATTAGTTTCTTATTCTCAAACGAGGAATTTTCTCTCCCTTAGAAGGGGAGGTGTTTGGGTTTCTCACCTTTGATGTCTAAAAATATGATATTTTTGTGCAGAGTTGTAAAAGCAACTGTACAACATTTTTGTTTCTTATACTCATGGTGGTTGTTATTTTGGATACAGGAAGACCCTGTCCTTTTAACTCCTGCTTCAGAGGACGAGAAGCCTTATGTTGCAATAATTAAGGTAAACCGCTTCTTTCTACAAATTAAATTGACTTTGGGGAGCTGAGTTCCTTTTCTGTTCGACTTCATTTAACATGTTTTTTTTAGCATATGTTTGTAAATAAGTGTCACTGTTTTTTTTACATATTATGCCTGACCTTATCGGAAACAAAGTTTTAGGTACTTGTATTCCTTTACCCTGCCATTCCTCTGCCTCTGAATAATGAATCTATCCAACCCATGGATTGATTTTCTAACTGGTGAGAGTGTAAAACCACCTTCACACTCCCGGAGCTGACCCTTTCATGCAGTTACAGTCGATTAATCCATTCTATCTTTATTTATGGTGAACCTGTCAGTCAATCTACAGTTTTAGGTTAAATAGTTGTTAGAAGCATCCTTAGATACTTAGTGCAGAGAAGGCACCATATATATTATACTTATATATATATTGAATGGGTAGTTTGTATTCTGTTATAAACTAAACTGTTCACGGGACAGAGGAAACATGTTAGAGAGTAGGTATAAGCAATTTTGGCCTCCAGATTTTCATATTTCTAAAGGAAGGTGAACATACAAGTTTAAAAGCCAGTTAATTATTATATAGACAAACAAAGATGGAGAGCACTTAGTAGTTGCTTTTTGGGCAATAATTACAGAATCCCGTGTGTAAAATTGATCGCCTGTTATATAATTTTATATATTTTCGATATAATTATTAACTTGTTAAAAAACAAGTACTACGACGATTCAACGCCAACAAAACATTTGTTTCAGATTTTTGGGGCTGGCCAACTGGTATGACGATGGGCCCTTTCAGGTCATTCAGGCATGAACACCCCCCCCCCCCCCCCCCCCCCCCCCCCCCCCCCCCCAAAAAAAAAAAACAAAAAAAAAACCCAGCAATAGCTTATCTACGTTCTGTTACACTGCGGTTGTTTAATATTTGTATGGGCTAAACATGCCTGAGTCAACTTTTAGTTTTTGTTACTTTTTAATCAGTTTATTTGTAATTTGAATTGACATTTTACTAATGCAACCTTTCTCCCCTCATATCTTCATATATGCAGTCATCTTTTCTTTTTGATATATTTTTATAGTTCTTAATATATCTCTGCAGACTTTACTCCTATATATGTTGGTTTTGTATGTCTTTGGGATGTATTTCTGGCTGTGGATTTCTAAAGCTGCCTATTTCTTTGCTGCTATAGGACATAACTGATTCAGGTAGTGGTTTAATGGTTAATGGACAATGGTTATACCGTCCTGAAGAAGCTGAAAAGAAGGGAGGTGGGTACTGGCAATCACAGGATACCCGGGAGCTGTTCTACAGTTTTCATCTAGACGAGGTTCCTGCTGAATCTGTGATGCACAGATGTGTCACCCATTTTGTTCCATTGCATAAGCAACTACCACGTCGTTCCCAGCATCCAGGTTTTATAGTCCGGAAGGTTTATGAAACTGTTGAGAAGAAACTTTGGAAATTAACTGATAAAGACTATGAGGATTGTAAACAGGATGAGATTAATCAGCTTGTTAAGAAGACAATGGATCGTTTAGGAGACCTTCCAGATATTGAAACTGAGGATGCAGCTACTCCCCGAAATGATCAGCCAACAAGTAAATGGAACCTCAGGAGGAAAAATATGGCTCCACTTGATACTACAAGAGCTGCTGATGGTACAAAATCTGAACATCTAGCCAAAGCAGAAACACCTGGAAGCTGTCCAAGTGATTCAGAATACCACTTAATTTTATCAAAATCTAAAGCTTTGACTGGCGATTCCTATCGTGATAGATGGCTAGAGAAACTTCTGCAAGGGATTCAACCAGCATGCAATTTGAAGGAAGATGGATCAACAAAGGATGAAGAAAAGAGCAGTAATGCTGCATTACGTCATCCTTCAGATGAGAATGATGGTGTGGAGATGAAATCAGATGTATGCACCATATTCTCTGATTCCATTTCTACCTCTGCATTGAGAAACTCTCTTTTCTTTTAATATGTGTGTAGCAGGTGACAATGCTGATAGTAAACTAGCCTTGTTAGATTAGATGCATCTAATGTAGTTTGATACTGACCTGCTTGTGTTTAAAATCTCTTCTGCATGCACAGTTGATAATATAGTAAGAACGCACTACCACATAAGCATATACTTTCTCCAGCAAAGGAGGTTCATAATATGTATGTTGTAGGTAATACTGATTGTTGCATTTAAGGCTCTCCACTGTTTTCTTTTTGTTTCTCTGATCTTCTGGAAACATTGCATTCACATTATCTTGTCTATCATCTTTATTTGACCGCATACATTCTCGAACCTTCTTACGTGCATTAGTTATTAGGGTGTTTAATTAAATAGCATTAGCGAGTTTGTGATCTTTATTTGAACATATAGTCTGTTTGTGTATCACCACCACCACCACCACCAACAACAACAACAAAGCCCTATTCCACACTTTTGGTGCTGGCTACATGAAATTTGAAGGGGGTGGTGTAGAGGTCTGAAATGTAGTAGTGTCTGCATCAAATTGCAATCGTGTCTTGCGCTCATTGGACAGTCTGCATCAAATTGCAAATCATGTCTTGTGTCATTACTAGATACTAGATAGGGTAGTGATTGGCTATTCATTTTTTCTAGACTGTGGTTGTACTGATATTCTTGATCACTTCTTGGATACATGTATTTTTTAATTTACTACTATGATTTTACTTACACATGCATATTACCATTTTTCTGTTCACTAGGTTGGTGATGAAATTGTGTGGCCAGATTCTGCTGTTGAAGCAATAACTGCACTTGAGAAGGCTGCACATGACATTCTGAGTTCTGACTTTCAGAAATATAACCAGAAAATGCGGCAGTTGATCTTTAACTTCAAGGTAGAGTCACAATTTACTCTTTACCAGGAATACTGTATTCTTTTTATTATGTTTTTTAAACAATCTTGAGTCTTGAACTTTTTATTTTGTTTTGTAATTTCTCCTTTTTTTTATTTGCATATACGGGACATGATAACGGTAGCTCATATCCAAAGATAAATTAAGAGAGAATCGTCTCAACTGGTTTGGACACATTCAGATAACTGTATGGAAAAGTTTTTCAATTTAACAATAATATATTGTTTACACCATATACCCATGTTTTATGACCCTTGGCCATTTCCATGCGCGAAATAAGTTCTCGAAACTAATTGTCTCCTTTGCTTAATAATTGATTTGGTCTTCCAGTATTAGATACTTCTGTTCGATTTCACTTCTTAATCTCAAAAACCTCTGATTCCTTTATTTGATCATGAGGGGGGAAAAACTCTCAATCTAAAGACTATATTTATCTTAGGGGTATAGATTTAGCAGTACCAAAAATAGTGAGCCATGGCGCAGACAGTCTGACATTGCTTTTCATAGTATATTTTTTTTCTTTACTGAATTTTCATTCATGTTCTTCCATATCTGTGAGACATAATGGAGTCTACCAATCCTGATTACATAGGATATGACTATCACAAGTAACTCTGAAATTCTGGCCGTTATTTATTCTCTGGCCTCATCCTTCAATTAATTACCATCAATCTAGAATGAGTATTCTACACTCTATTAGTTAATAGTATTGTCAGAGATTAACAACTAAAGCTTAATCTTGTTGCTTATTGGCCTTGAGGGTTCTTCTTTATAACTTTCACACGGTAATCATTCACCTGCACCATCATGAATGGGCACTCTCTACAGAAGCATCCTATGGCTGTATGCCATAATAGCCTTCTATATATTGATGAAACGCATTTTGGCATTCACTTGTTTATTTTTTGTTATGTGCATTCTCATTCTGTGTTCACAAATATTTGATTGTTCTCAGGAAATTAGTAACAATTTAAAATTCAATTTTGGGTCCTAAGAGCATCCACAGTCGTTGGCTAAATATTCATTTTATGCAATTTTTAGCCAACGACCTTCTACAGTCGTTGGCTATTTATGCATATTTTGACCTTTTTGCTACATAAGATAGCTGTATATGAGAGGCGATTTGAGAAAATGGATAGTATACAGGATGGATCTCTGAAGTCCGTCTCAAATAAAAAATTATATTTTGATTTTATCGGACGGATCTCTGGACGGATCTCTGAAGTCCGTCCCAAATATATATATTTTTTTAATATGGAATGGAACTCTGAGATCCGCCCCAATTTTAAAAAAAATAAATTATTAGTGTATTGCCCTCAGACAGATGGCAGCAATTAGGGCTGCAAACGAACCGAGCTACTCGGCTCGAGCTCGGTCAAAGCTCGACTCGTGTCGAGCTCGAGCTCGAAAGCGAGCTTGATAACGTAAACGAGCCGAGCCTGAGCCTGAAGGTACGTGGGTTGTTAGGCAGAAGCTCGCGAGTACTCGGCTCGAACTCGGTCAAAGCTCGGCTCGTGTCGAGCTTGAGCTTGAAAGTGAGCTCGATACATAAACGAGTCGAGCTCGAGCCTCAAGATATTCGGCTCGACTCGGCTCGTTTGCAGCCCTAGCTGCAATCCGTCCCTTTTTTTTATTTTTTTTAGGATTGGACGGATCTTAGAGATCCGTCCGACCCCTTTTTTTTGTTTTTTTTCTTCTTTTTTTAATTATTAAAATTATTATAATAATCAAATTAATTATTAAAAAATGCCCATAATTTTTTTAAAAACGGGACGGAGCATAGAGTTCCGTTCGATCAATTTTCATTTTTTTGCTATATTATAGCATTTCACCACTGAAGCAAACATCACATTGCTATATCTAAAATATTCATTTTGCTATTTTTTAGCTTTCACGACTGTGGATGCTCTAATGGTTGTGATGGTCTACTCTTTTTGTGCAGAATACTCCACTATTAGCCAGGCGTGTACTCAAAAAAGAGTTGGACCCTGCGGTTGTTATAAACATGTCCCCTAATGAACTAAAGGTATGCATTCATCGTCTTTTTAATTTTGTTGTTTGTTTGATAAAAACTGGTTAGTACTTTATAAGTCCTGATAGGATTAGTATAGTTAAATGTTTATGGTTTTTTAACTTTGTGAAAATTGTCTTACATAGTGGGAATAATTCATGTAGAAACAGTAGAATACATACGTCCTCACTGATGAGCAAATTATAACATTAGTTTATTCAGTTAATAGTATACATAATATAATGATCACCTCAATCTTATTGATGTTGAGGCCTAAAGCTGGTGCTGGGATACTGATTTAATGTTGAAGTTTTTTGATCTACCACGACTTGATCTATGAAATTTCTGACATCAAACTTCTGTCTGATTAGTTGATTAGTTAATGCTTAAGTTATTTAACCTGCTCAAACCCACATGTTGTAGGACTTGTGTATAGTTGTCATGCCTAATATTGTGCTAGAGTCACTGACCATACTACTAAGCTATACTAGTAGTGTATACTAATCATGTGGGGTCAATGTGAGTTCCTCAAACAACGAAGGCATATACATTATAGAGAGCGTGAAAACACCTTTGGGACTAGAAATTGTAAGACCGAGTACATGGTGTTTCTCATTTTTCTCAATCTCACCACACTCGAATAGTATAATTTAGCTTTTATGAGATGTGATTTTTTTTTCTTTTCCAAAATAAATTAATCCTTGATTGATCTTTACAATATGATTCAGTAGCGACATTTCTTGTACGCAACAATACCAATGAGAGCATTCAGAGTAATAATTACCATTAGTTTTTCCTTGTTTTTGTTATTTATGTTTCATAATGTACTTTCTCTTCTTTGAGCATTCTAGGATGGTCTGACCGTTGGTGAGAAAACAACAAAGGAGCCTGATGAGCCAGCACGAATGCAGGTTTCTTTCTTCTTCAACCCATTTTGTTTTTTTTATTTATTTAAAGGTTGCATTTTTCCCGTATAATTGAGAGAATGTCACTTGCCAAAAAAAATAAGGGAAGAAAGGGTATGGATAGACAAAAGTTTCCATTAGGTAGATGATTTTGTGTAAATTGTAAAGGAATTGTTTGTATACTAGTATGTCTTTGTGGTAACTACATGGTTGACTTAGTGTTATCAGATGACTGATGCTAGATGCTCAAGGTGCACCGAGAAAAAAGTAGCCATTACTGATATCATTCATGCTGGAGGACATGGGAATCGATATCAGGTTTGCAATTTCTTTCGTCATTATTAGCCTATTCTTGATGTTATTATATTTTTTTGCTGAATCAGACCAATACGTACCTTGGTAACCCCAGTAACTAGGTGGGAACATTATTTGGCCTCTTTATGGTAGTCTAATTCATCCTGCTGCTTTGGAGCTTTTTTTGTTTCCTTTTTCTTTTCTTTCCTAAATTATAACTTAGTAATCACAGTTCATTTTTTTAAAAAAATTATTGTGAGCGCAAAATTTATAATAGAAACTGAATCATCTGCAAACTTTCATCATTAGTCACACAATTAGTCTCCGACAGAGGCTCCTCACTTCCATTACCCTCAATCCCTCATCCTCGCCACCCAAAACACAAACATTTACACTCAAAAAAAATATTCGTTCTAATCACCTTCAATAAGAGCATCTGTCGTCGTTTGAGGGAAAAATATGCATATATGCATAAATGGAAATAGCAATCGAAGTTTTGCTGCAGTCGTCAAAAGCTATTTTTTAGCTTTTTATATTAAAATAATAAGCGATGACACTTCATGTGCCGTCAGAGAAAAAAATAAATTAAAAAATACTTAAAATTTGTGGGACGGCACTCGAAGCTCCGTCGGAGCGAAAAAAAACAAAACAAAAAAAAAATTGGAGCGACGGCACTCGAAGTGCCGTCGGAGGAAAAAATGGATTCGAAGTGCAAAAATTTTTTTACAAAAACATTACAAAAATTACAAAAACATTACAAAAATTTACAAAAACAATTCAAAATTTGCAAAAAAAAACACAAAGAAAGCTGAGGGACGGCACTTCAAGTGCCGTCCGAGAAGTGGGGTGGTTTTGGGTTTTTTTTAATTACGAAATTAATTTTTTTTTGGTGAGACGGCACTTCGAGTGCCGTCCGACCATTAAAAAAATAATTTTTTTTGTCAAGTGCCGTCCGACAATTAAAATAAAAAAAAAATTCGTGCGACGGCACTTGAAGTGCCGTCTCTCATATATGGATAATTCTCAAATCTTCTCTCATTTTTGGCAATCTACTGTAGCCTATGCATATTTGGCAAACGACTGCAGCTCCATTTTGCGCCAAATATTTGGCAAACGACTACAGATGCTCTAATCATTCATTATTCTCTCCTAACACAAATCTATATATCATAAATTCATAATATTATTTGATTAATTAATTATTCTCTATTCCATCATTCTAACTCTGGCTGTCCCAACATACACTTCGACTAATCTCCTCTCTCCCACTTTCATATTGTCATATCACCTCTATCTACTAAGGGAGGTTATCTCAGGTTGTCTCACTCGCAACTGTCTTTGCTTGGAAATAGGAATCATAGCACCAGAGTAATAATAAACAGATCTTCTCTGTAGTAGCATATAAAATCTGTAATTTTTTACTGCATAATTAAACTAATTTCTTTTTCAAATATTTCAGCTGGAGTGCCAGGCATGTGGCCATTCATGGTATGGATCTGGAGACACCATTTCGTCACTGACAATAGATGCACCAAACACTACTAGCAACGTAGGCACGGCACCGTGGGCCACCATTAAGTTTGAAGACGTGGAGAAGAAGCGTGTGAGCCCCCATGATCCTGAGAAGCCTGATGCATTTGAGAAGTCAACTGCTGCATATATGCCTGTTCTAGAAACTCAGAAATCATTGAATAGGTCAAAGAATGGAGATCCATCTCCATCTGCTGCCAATCGTGAATGATGCTAGCAATCTTATGAATGCATGACTCATGTTTTTGGATTTTGGTTTCTGCTGAAAAATAGTTTTATGTTATCATGTATAGGGAGGGTTTTGCATAATATTACCATACAAGTATCAATAGTTTTCTGGTGGTTCAATGTAGATTTTGAAGCTATATCCTTTGTTTCACTACTATTTTCTTACAAGCTTGACCTTAGTTGAGATGTTTAGTTCGCTAAGCGTTTATACACAATGAAATATGAGTATCAGCCATTTTAATTGCAGCAGTAAGAAACAGGATGAAGCTTATCGTCAGCGTAGTTTGGTATTTAGTTGTGCTTGCTTTGCTTTGATACAGACCATTCTCACTGAAGAGAAGCTTTCAGAAATGGATTGGCATTTTCTTTCAATGCCCGATGTCTACAGTTCATACTGTTATCATCAACTTATAGGCCTACTCAGCCAAACTGATATCGCTATAATTCATCATATAATTCTCTTCTTTATGGAGAGAGAGAAAGATCCATTTCGCTCGATCCTCTTCCCTAGCGCCGTCCAGTTTCAGGGGTGACATGTCCAAGTGTGGAAGGGAGGAAGAGCCTGAGAGGCGCTCATATAGGAGATGCGAAGATGCGAGGAGCAGAGTGTCGACGACAATGACGATCGTGCAAGAGGTCGCTCAGTGAAGAGGGATCATCGAGCGGACCATAGAGGGCGCTCGAGAGATTTGAGCAGAGGTAAGCAAGAGGAGCGACTGAAGGAGATGAGGCTCCTACGTTCACCAGAGAGGGATAGAGATGATCTCCGGTGAACGGAGGTTAGACGGAGGTCGTATGTGGACGTTATTAAGAATGGAAGAGGGAAACAGAGGGACCATCATGAGCTAAAACAGAGGAGGACTTCTGCAGTCGAGGAGATTAAGAAGAGAGAGAATGAATAAGGCAAATGAATCCTTGTTCGTCCTAAGAAGTTAACGAAGACGGAAGCTAAGCACAGCCAGTCGTCATCGGAGTCATCGAAGGCAGGGTACGGCTTGCAATGTCACAAATGCGCTCAAAAGGGACATACAGTCCACGATTGTAAGAACGATTAGTTCTGCTATGCTTGTAAGAGATTTGGGTATATTTCGAAAAACTATAACAGAGGCGCGACGCCAGCGAAATCAACAACCAATACCCTACCGCTTGCTACTGTACACATGCCTTCTGAGCTCAGCGCTACTCACGAAAGTAAAGCGGGAGGGAGGAAAGTACTCAAGGTAGTGATCACGCCGACCCCCATCATGGCCGAACTTGAGAGACGATTCTTGATGTGCACGGTGATTAGAGCACGCACTGGCCACCCCTCCATTGAGGAAATCGAGAATCTCCTCCTTGATAATTTCAGTCGAAACAGGATTGGACGTGTAAGGTCCAATGTTTGTCTTAAGACAAATTTTTTGTGCATTGTGGAAGCGAAGAGAGGTTAAAAGAGGTGCTAGCGCTCAAAGGATGAGAGGGGAATGAATTCTATATAACTTTTGTACAATGGAAGCGCAACAAGGGTGTAATATCCCGATTTTTATTTTATTTTATCTTATAAGAGTTGAGATTGTACATATTTCGCATGTATAATTTCATATGCTTTTCTAGAGTCAAATATTTTTCTCCATAACCTAATATATTGATTATTCTCTTTGCTTCCTACAAGGGTTATTTTTTTTTAAAAGGCCTAAATAAATCATAGGCCTAATTCTAGCCCATTATAATTAATTTAATTAATTTCCTTGAGCCCGTGATTTTTTTGGCCCAATAGTAAACCCATTTAGTTTAATTCTCTTTTAATTATGGTGATTTGTAGTGTAGACTAACTTTTGGACCATTAAATAATTAAACATGTACAATTAGGAGCTAGGGGTGCCTTGGAGACACCTGCATTGCACTAGCCCGTGCCTCATTGGAGTAGGCCGGATTGGGTCAAGAGAGTGGGAGAGATGGGAGTAGTGGTGAGGTAGTTTCTCAAGTCATGGGTGGTTATGGCAACTTCCAAACTCATCCTAGCCTTCAATCCCTAACTAATTGATCTAATCCTAGCTATTCAATCCACCCAAAATTATGTATAAATACCCTAGTTCTTCCCATTTTAGTACATTAGAAAATTGACTACAGAGAGAAAACAATTAGAGTGAGAAAAGATTGAGAGTTTTGAGGAGAAAAAGATTGAGGAGATTCTTGTGTGTGGGTGCTCATCCAAAAGAAGACCGGAATTTCACTAGGAGAGGCTCGGTTTTTGCTACACCTAGGAGGAGAAGGATCTATTCGTGCAGATTTCTAGGAGCTTTCTATTCGTTTTCTTCAAAAGGTGGGTGTTTCCCATGACTTCTAATTTAGATATCATGCTAAGTTTTGTGCTAATTATGCAAGAATAAATAAGTGAAAACATTGTTCTTTGTTAATACTATGATTATGGAACACGTGTGAAATTGTATGAAACGAATGAGTGAATTTGATTGAATGATATGATTGAGGTTATGATATGTTGATTTTAATCTAGCATGCTAAAATAAGTGTTCATCTCTGTGGAAAAATTGTGGTTATTGGAAAAGTACTGTTTTTAGAAGTCGTGTTTATGTGGAAAATATTAATCGTAAAAATCTCTTTATTATTAAGATTATTTAGTAAACTATGCATTGTTGTGATGGTCGTTAAATAAAGTGTATATTAGTCTCGGGAAATGAACATAATGTATTTCTAAACCAAATTTTGGGTGTTAATCGAAAAGAAAGAAGAAATGATTCCAATTTTCGATTTTTGTTGCTGATCAGTTGATCGAATAGGCGTACAGAGTCGACTGTCCTCAACATTTAATTCTTCGAGTTGAAATTCTCGCAGAACAGTCGACCGTATACGTTAAACAGTCGACTGCCCCGTACTTTGTATTTTCGAGTTTAAAACACTGCAGAACAACCGACTGGTCATGTTAACAGTCGACTGCCCTGATCCTTTTGTGTTTTAAATCTTTTCAGAACAACCAACTGATCATGTTTAGCAGTCGATTATCTCGACCATTTTCTTGAGTATTTCTTAATCTTCTGCTGAACAGTCGACCGGCTATGTTTTGAGAGTCGACTGTCCAGACTATTACGTTTCAGATTCTTAAATTTGCCTCATGATAAAAATAAATATACTGCTTGAAAGAGTTTGAAAAGAGATTTGATAATGGAAAGAATGAAGATTGAATATGACAAATTAGAAAAAGTGAACTTTATTTGTCTTTTTCACTAAATTGTGTATGAAGTGAAGTGAAATATCGTGTTGAATTATGAAATATTTTATGAATATGAATACGATGAGCATGAAAAGGGGAAACAATTGTTAACCATGAAAAATGAACTTATGAGTTTGAAAGGCTCAATTCTTGTGTAATTGTGAATTGAAATTAAGAACTAGAGGGTAGCTAAGCCCCATACCGGCATTGAAAAGAAATAAATTGAAATGAAATTTGAAATGAAAAGACCAAAATTTGGGTCATGTTGAATAAATGGTTAAGACCGGTATAGTGGAAATGCTAACTCTAGAGAATTGATTTTGTTCATGATTCTTTTAACTAAGGACTAGATACATAGTGAAAATGTGATGAAAGTAAGAGAAAAATATGAGTATGAGGGCCATCGGATTGGTGGTGTGAGAGTGATTCACAGACTGCTTGCTTGATGCATCATGACATGGCATGGGCACTACAGAATTATCGTCCCGGTGGCGACGCTTGTGGGATGTTTGGTGACTGCGGGTGGTGTCATTGTTCCATGGCGGAGGTTGAATTGGCCATAGTCTGCCTGCTTGATGCGTCATGTCAGTGCGTGGGATTTCCCTCCAGACTGTCTGGACATGGGCTCGTAGATCATAGAACATCTAGGATACTTACCGTAGTTGCCGTAGTAGTTTAAGTCATGGCGAGGGATTGAACCTTATAAGATGAAGTACGATTAAGGGCTTGCCCTCGGACCTATGTAGTATGGGATGCATAGAATCCGAATAAGTGCACATTAGTGTCATATAACATAACAACAGTATTAAGGACTAAGTGCACATTCACAACACAACATAATAGTCCCTTAATTTCGATTGTGACAAGTTTGTGGTTTGTTAAGAAATGAGAATCATTATACTGTTTCCGGCATAGAGAGGATGGCCGTGTATAATATTTCATCAGTTGAATGAACTGACGCACCCACAGTTTTACATGCAGGGTAAAGATGTTGACACAATTGAAGTATACATGCTGTGCGAGACTATCTTAAATATTATTTCATGTAATCTATTGTAATATTGCTTCCGCTGTGATAATGTAAAGATATAATGTAACTCTGATGAACGAATAGTTTTATTTCCTTGTAAAATTGTACGAAAGAAGTGTAAAGATCCTGTGGAACTCGAATTCAGTTGTATTTTGAAATTCGGGGTGTTACAAAGGGGGCGGTGAAGATTGAGTCTCTCCCTTCGGTGTGGATCAGAGTTTTTAATTTCCCATTCCATTGTTGGGTCTGCTCTGGTTTTCAGAGTCTGGTTCGGGGTTTTGGTCACATTGTCGAGATCGACCGTAACATCATGGTTCAGTCCAGAAGAGAATACGCTAGACTTCGTATTGGGTTAGAAGATCTCGATGTCATTCCTTCGATGATTCAAGTCGATTTTGATGGTGAGATCTATGAGGTCAAGGTCATCGTCGAGAGGAAGAAAAGCATTTCTTTTACGGGGGCCATGGCTGTCTTCAAGAGTTCAGAAAAAGTGGAGGAAGACGATGAGCAGGCGCCGTTTGATCGGGGGGGGGGGGGGTGTAAATCTTGGCCGCTCATCACCTTTTAGGAAGGTTGAGATGGCTCAACCATCTGAACCGCCCATTTCGAACGCTGGGCTCTGGTCAAAGGAGAAGCGGGCTGTTGTTAGGTGGAGCTCACACGGGGGACACGTGTCGTGGCAGGGACAAAGCTCATGTGGCATTGCAGTAGGCGCTGATGAAGGGTCACGTCAACCATAGTTGACTAGTCACATCGCTGGTATAACGTTGTATCACTGGAACCCAGGTATTCTTAAGCACAACGTGGGCACGGGGTCCGAGGGAGGCGCGACAGCTGGCGATCAGGAACTGTAGGTGCCGTCGATGTCCAATGCGGATTTCGAGGAGAATATTAGAAAGGAAGTTTTGGAATTATCAAAAAAAGGGGAATTTTATTGGGTTGGATTTGGGCAGCAACAACGACTTTGGGCCTCGTAGTAGCATGCAAAAAATTTATGGAGGGGGAATTTGAATTGGGCCAGCATAGCAAGATTGCTTTACATGCCGAAGAGGGTGCTGACCCAGACGCTAAGAAGTTCACTGCAAAATCTTGTGGTAACAATTCCATTAATGAGAAAGAAATTAGTCCCGTGAAGCCATATATCGTTGAGTTCGGGGAAGACAACCAAAGAGAGACTGACGTCTAAGGCAAAGAGAATGAGATTGAGATTGAGAAGATAGGTGATCTTGATAGGTTGCAAGAGAGTGTTTACGGCTCAGATTCGGACACTAGGGATTGGGATAAATCCTAAGGAGATTTGGAGGGGGGTAAAATACTTGACAAGAGAGACATCTCCAAGGCAACAGTTGATTATCAAAGGAAGAGCAAAAGACAACTTGTCAAATAGGGGGCACGAGGGCCACGAGAGGAGGATTTAATCAAAGCAGTAGCAAAATTCAAGCAACCGACACCTGCAAGCGGAGGTACGCCCACTGATAAGTTTTTTTTATTATGAGTCTCATTTCTGATAACACTCTTTTGTATTATGCCTCCCTTTTCGGTCTAGCCATGGGTTCCTCTAGAGCAGAACAATTTGAGAAAGTGCAGCTATTGAGGGGAGATGCTAGTAGATTATGCCTATAGCAATGTGGCCCTCCTTAGGGTTTCAAATTAGGGGTTTTTGGTATATTAATATTACAACGCTATACACCTTAATGTTAGGGGTATGTGACAAAACGCAAATAAGAAACTAATTAGCGATACAGCAGCTAGGTGTAGACCATGCATTTGTCCGTTGCAAGAAACTAGGATCGAGAATCCGACTGCAGAGTGTTTTCAGAGCATTACAGCCCTAAGGAATTTTGAGTGATGCGTCAAGTCGGCGGTAGGTTTTTAGGGAGGGATTGCTTTGGGCATTGATCCTAGTACCTTTGAGATTATGGAACATTTTGTGGGGGCCTACTCGGTGAGTGCTAAACTTAAACGGACAAGTGATGGCTGGGTGCATATGGTTTCGTCTATTTATGGCCCGTACAAATCCAGACTTAAGGACCAATTAAGAATTGAAATCTATTAGAACCCAGTGGGTGGGGCCTTGGATCGTTGGATGGGATTTTAATATCACCAGTTTCCAACACGAACATAAAGGAAGAGGGGCGTCCCAGCAGGATAGAGACTGCTTTAATCAGACTATCGACGAGTTAGAACTGCAAGAAATACGACCCACAGACAGGAAATTCACATGGACGAACATGCAAGCCAACCCTACACTTGCTAAGTTGGATAGGATTTTTGTGTCGGCTGATTAGGAGGAGCTTTTCCCTTTAGTTTCTGCTAGATTCGGAGTCAGACTTACTTCGAACCATGTGCCATTAGTTCTAGATTATGGATTTAATGCTATGATAAATCTGTTAATGTCCACATTTTGGATCAATAATCTGAATGCAATTAACAATTAAATTCTCTATCTTTGGTAATTTATACTTCTTTTCTATTTTCTGTAGGAAACAGCCTAGAAGCAACTAAATGAAGTGGACTCAAGATTTACTCAAGACTAATCTATCACTGTGAGGATGAAGCACTGGAATGAAGAACCTTAATTTTGCATCAAAACATTTGTTAGGGGCATGATGGAGAGTTGTGTCAACAAGGTTGAAAGTGTGGGGTTTTTGATTCAAGCATAAAAAGCTAAATTCTACAAGAAGAAGATGTGCAGATGTGAAATACTCCCTCTCTTTCAATGCCACTGTGTACATGTATCAGCTGGCATGAAGTAGCACTACCACAAATCTTCACCTCAGATGCTTACAATCTCCATTTCTTCACTCTCCAACTCCATTCTTCATCTCCTAATAAGTGTAGCTTTACATCAACTAGTAAATAAAGAGTGGTGAAGTTCAAGGTTGATCAAAGCTTCAATTCAAACAAGCTTTCAGATTTTTTGAAACCATGCTGAAGATGAAGTTGCAAGCACTTCAAATAGCAGCTATCTATTACAAGGAGTGTATTTGAAGGGCAAAATAAACTCATGTATCAGCTGTGCATGTCAGATGCTACAGCTGTGCATATTAGATATTTTTGAAATCTCCACTTTATGATTCACAGACCCCATTCTTTCACTCTCCACTCCATTCTTCACTCTCTATCAAGTGTGATTCTACATAAATTGGTAGTTGAAGTTCACAATTGATCAAGCCTCAAATCATGAAGAATTTTGCAGAGATTAGAAAGAAAAGCAAAAATCAAGAGTTGTGCATGTTTTCAGATTTGCTACAGTATCAGCTATCAAAAATCTCAAAATCCTAACACCACAGATATATGAGTTGTGTAAGGTTAGATGCAAGGTTTATTTTTTCTTTCATGTGCACAAACTCCTTCAGTTGTGCATGTTTATGCAGTAGCACAACTAGAGACTCTCTTCACAGTGAATTACAAAAAAATGTACAACTGCTGGATCTTTAAATCAGTCGACTGCAAGCTAAGAAGGAGAGCACAAAATCTGTGTGGAGCTGTAGAAGCCTGGATTTTTGGAAAGCTATAAGAGGCAGTTGAGAGTATAAATTTTGAGGAGCTATAGATCTGCACAGTTGAGATAAACCCTCACCTCTACTACAACCAAACCTGCAAACACAAATAGAGATTGAGCAATTCTGAAATCTTTGCAAACAACAGAACTGTACAGCTGCAGATTCCCATAGACAAGCAAGTTAGTTAGCTAAAGGATTTTGTTACCAAATCAGAATCTGGCTGTTGGTGAAGGTGATTGTGACTCAATCCATTCCCCATATTGAGGAGATTGCAACTACTTAAATCTTGCGCTAGAGATCTATAGAGGGGGAGGGAGCTATAAAAAAGAACACACAGACTGTGCACCAGGGGATCGGAAAAGGAGAGAGCAACTGAGAAGATAGAAGATATACAAGCTGATTGAAAGAGTACATTCAAAATCATCTAGCATCAGCTACGGTTAGAAAATGAGCAAACAACTACGATGTTACTTCTCTATCATGTTTTCTTCTAGTTCAATTGATATATCTCTTAACATGTAATACCCCGATTTTCATTTATAAAAATTATTTATTTATTTTGCACGTAGTGTGCACGTGCAATTTTTGTAGTGTGAAATCTTATAATTATTTTCATTATGGATAATGTGGATGCGTTCTTTAATTATCTTTATAAAGCCCATTTTTCTTCAAATAAACATAAGCCTTATTTTTAGCCCAAATCTAAATTATCTTTTGTAAAACTATTATTTGGCCCATTAATTAAGGCCCATGAGTTATTTCTTTTTTTATTACAACTTGTAATGTAGGATATTTTTATAAGATTATTTTTTATAATGTACAACTTTTTTTAAATGGAGGACTAATGCATGCACGTGCATTGCACGTACACGTACAAAAGCACACATGTAGGCCGGTTTTGAGTATGGAGGGAAAAAAATGAGTGGAGTCATGGGTGGTGGTTGCTTGATCATGGTTGGTTACAACAACTCCCCTTTGAATCCTAGCCTTTTATTTCTAACTCCTAGTTTGATCCTAGCCTTCCATTTACTCAAAATTTTAGTATAAATACCCCCCCCCCCCCTAGCCTAGTTATTTTGTACTCTTTATTTCTCCAAAACCTATATACATTTGTTAGTAGTGATTTATTAGTAGTAAGTGAGATAAAAGATTAAGAGTTGTGTGTGAGGGAGTTGTGCATGCACCAAGAAGGAAGGCCGGCATCAAGGAGGCTCGGGATTGCATCTTTTGAAGGCTCGGGTGCGCGCATTAAGGAGGAGGAGGAACGCTTTTTTGGCAAGGACTCTTGTTTAGGAGGTGTTGCAATTTGATTTCTCTCCAAATTAAGGTGGGTTATTTTCCATGTTTCTAATTAGATAGCATGCTAAGATTGAATTGAAATGATGATGCATGAAAAAGATTAATAAGAGTACATTTAATTGGAAAAATGGCTTATTAATTGATTGGAATGTTGCTAAATAGATTGTATGTGATTCCATCATCAAACTTAAGTTGTGTGTGAATTATTTATAGCTATGGATTGCTTGAAGTAAAATTCGTTGTTAGCATCAAAAACTAAATGCAAATGTTAGTAGATGAAAATATGGTTTTATGTGCTTGAATGAACTTTTTGTGCTAATGTTTGTAAGGAATAACTTAAAATATAATTTGTGGGTTTGTGAAAGGAATATAAACAGGGAATTGATATAGAGAATATTGATGTTAAATTGGATAAGAAATGTCGAAAAAGAAATGTGGTAGTAGTAGTATACAATTTAAACTAATTGTATGCAAAATATGTGTTAATTAGTGGAAAAAAATTATTTTTAATTACTGGAGTATCAATTATTATGTGAATAATTATTCTGGAGCTTTATAGTAGATTTTAGTGAAAGTAAAACTTAAATGAGAGCTTTTGAAACATCGAAATGTTCTATTAAATAGAGAGTTGATTTAATTAAAATGCAAGTTGTATTTGAGACAACTTGAGCCTATAGCTCAAGTGGTCGGGAGGCTTCTAATCGCTACAGTGTGCAGTTTGGGTTCTCACAGATCGAGGGTTCGATCCTTGATAACACCATATTTTGTGTGTATTTAACAAATTTAATCAGTTTTTCAACTGAGAGTACTTAAGACTTTTAACCCCCTTTTATATTGATTGGCGCGATTGGCCTAGTGGCTAGAGCGTGCGGCTTGCTTCTCTGTGGTTGTTGGTTCGAATCCTGGTCTCGGCCAGTATAAACTTTGTGGGAAAAAAATATTTTTAGGTGGATTTTTTATGTTTAAAAATTATGAAAAAAATATTATTATTATTCTAAAATTATGTGTGATTTATGAAAAATAAATTGGGAGTTATTAGAATGAAATGAAGTACATTTTTGGAATAAAAGTGTAGTTAGAACTATGGTTCTACACTTATATTTTTGTGAGAGTTTTTTAGGTGGATTTTTTATGTTTAAAAATTATGAAAAAAATATTATTATTATTCTAAAATTATGTGTGATTTATGAAAAATAAATTGGGAGTTATTAGAATGAAATGAAGTACATTTTTGGAATAAAAGTGTAGTTAGAACTATGGTTCTACACTTATATTTTTGTGAGAGTTGTGTTTTGAAAAAGGACTTGAAATAAAGTGCTAGAAAGGAAAAATAATAAAGAAAGAAAGTAGGTAGTGAAGTTGTGTGAATTATTCTTAGTGAAGAATAATATGACAATAATGAATTGTAAATATTCATCTTGACCATAAAATTGGTGATATGATTTTTAATGTGGAAATAAATATTTGATGGTTCGAATCCTGGTCTTGGCCAGTATTAACTTTGTGGGAAAAAAATAATTTTTGGTGGATTTTTGATGTTTAAAAATTATGAAAAAAAATACTATTATTATTCTAAAATTATGTGTGATTTATGAAAAATAAATTGGGAGTTATTAGAATGAAATGAAGTACATTTTTGGAATAAAAGTGTAGTTAGAACTATGGTTCTACACTTATATTTTTGTGAGAGTTGTGTTTTGAAAAAGGACTTGAAATAAAGTGCTAGAAAGGAAAAATAATAAAGAAAGAAAGTAGGTAGTGAAGTTGTGTGAATTATTCTTAGTGAAGAATAATGTGACAATAATGAATTGTGAATATTCATCTTGACCATAAAATTGGTGATATGATTTTTAATGTGGAAATAAATATTTGATGAAATACATGATGAGTAATTGAACTCCATGTATGGTTATTGACTCATGAATAATTTAGAAATTATGTGATTGGAAAAAGAAATGTTATTAAGTATGAAAACTCAAATATGTGAATTTGTGAATTGAAATTGAAAATTAGGGTGTAGCCAAAACTCACACCGGCAAGTGAAAGTGATGAATAATCTGATTATTGCAATTGAAAAGACCAATTTGGGTCATTGTGAAATGAAAGAAATAAGACCGGTAGTAGTGAGAGGGCTAACTCTAAGAGATTGGTTTTGTTCATGATTTCATTAAATTAAGAATTAGTGCATAGTGAAGAGGTGATGAAAGTGAGAGAAAAACACAAGTATGAGGGCCTCGAGTCTACGATGTGAGAGTGATCCACAGAATGCATGCTTGATGCGTCAAGACATGGCGTGGGCACTACTCCAGAATTATCGGAATCTTGGCGACGCTTGTGGGATGTTTGGTGACTGCAAGTGGATCGTGTTCCATGAAGGAGGCTGAATTGCCACAGAATGCATGCTTGATGCGTCAAGACATGGCGTAGGATTTCCCTCCAGGTTTTTTGTACATGAGCTTGTACTCATAGATCATCTAGGATACTTACCGTAGTTACAGTAGTAGATTAAGTCATGACGAGGGATTGAACCCTACAAGATGAAGAACGATTAAGAGGCTTGCCCTCGGACCTATGTACTATGGGATGCATAGAATCCGAACAAGTGTGCATTAGTGTCATGTAATATAAATAATTGCATTAAGGACTAAGTGCACAATTCACAACACGACATCATTAGGGTATTCCCTTTAGTTTGATATGTGACAAGTTTGTGTTTGTTAAATATGGAAAATCAGTTATACTATTTCTGACATAGAGAGGATGGCTGTGTATAATGTTCGTCGGTTGAATAAACTGACGGACCCATAGTTTTGTATGCAGGGTAAATGACATGATAAAGATTAAAGAAGCACAGATGCTTAGAGATTATTCAAATGTTGATGTACATTTATTTAAATATTGTAAATTTGCTTCCGCTGTAAAATGTAAAGTGTAAAGTTTTCATGTAACTCTGATGTAAAGTGAAAAGTTTTAATTTCTTTGTAAAATTGTACGAAAGAAGTGTAAAGATCCTGTGGAATCTCGAATTCAGTGTATTTTGGAATTCGGGGCGTTACATAACATGCGTTTGAATAGATCTATGATCAAGTGTAACTAAAATTGTTTGGGGGCATGAAGGAAGCTTAAGTCATGTATTTTAAACCCATTTAAATGCACAGTTAGCTTGTTTTGATGCTCATTGATTAAACCATACTTATAGTGTCACTCTTGATAATTGTTGTGTTATGATTGATCACCATATACATCATATATTTTGAGTTTGTTACATGAACAGATTTAGATGATCGAGTCTACTGTTCATGATCAGTAACATAAGAACTCATTTGAGTTCTAGAGTTTAATCAATATAAAGAGTTAAAATAGATACCATGTTCTAGCTCTTTATGTGTTTGTCAATTTTCATTGTTGTCATGCTTTCTTGAAGTACAACTTAGTAGATATCATGCTAAATACTTTAAGGAAGAAAAGAATTAGTGTAGATACCCATGCCTAATTCGATGCTTAAGGAAATCACCAATTTTAAAGTGTAGATACCATACCTTTATAATTAACAACATGAGCAAGTCAAAATGATTGATAGTTATGCACTAGTATGGTTTAGAATACATGACTAAAAGTGGAAATCAATGCCCCAACTCTTGATAGATTTCTTTTTGATCTCAAATTACTTTGATCTCCTTCTTAAGTAGGAGTTGTTATCCTTTTAATTTTTATTTTTTTTATCCTCTTCATTCATAAAAAAAAGGGAGTTACCAAAACAAAAGTGAATAACAACAATCAAGCAAAGAAAACATCAATGAATTGATTAGTGAGTTATTTACTACAATCTCTGTGGATTCGACCCTTGCTTATACTACATTTATGTAAAATGATTCGTATACTTGCGAGATTTTAATTTATGTTCAGATTATTTATTCACTTAGATAACTCTGAACTATCAACACGCTACCTCCCTGGTTCGGCCTTTCCGTTTTGAAAAGGCGTGGACCCTTCATGAGAACATTCGTAACGTGATTGATGAGTCATGGAATTCCCCTTCTGGAGAAATAGACGCCATGAGTAGATGGATCGGTAAGATCAGGAGACTACGAAAATGCCTTAAGGAGTGGGCAAAGCGGGAGTTCGGCCACATGAGAAGAAGGAAGGAGCTCCTAGGCAAAAAAAAATATAGGAGCCAGAACTTAAGGAGGAAGTGCGTGACATGTTAGGAGTATAATATGAAGAATTGGCGGAGTTCAGACATGAACTACATCAAATCGGAGAGATGAGGGAATATTATTGAAGACAACGATCTAGAGTTCAATGGCTCAAGGAGGGGGATGCAAATACAAATTTTTTTCACAAGGTGGCCAATGGGCGAAGGAGAATGAACCATGTTTCATGCATGTTTATAGAGGAAGTGTGGACGGAAGATGAAGATCTCGTTAGACAACATGTTGACCGGAAATTTAGGGAGCTACTTGGGTCCAGGAGGGCTAATAGAAGTACATTGGTTTAGGACATGTGGTTGGATTCCAGGATTGAAGGGAGCGAGGGTTTAGAAGGCACATTCACAGAAGAGGAGGTGCTAATGGCGACCAAAAGATTATGACTAGACAAAGCTCCCGGACCGGACAGGTTCCCCATTTTTTTCTACAGGTTATATTGGAATATTCTCAAAGATGATTTAATGAGAATCTTTTCCGACATCCAGAATGGAACTGCCAATATTGAGAGACTCAATTACTCGAACGTGGTGCTCATACCTAAAAAGGCTGAGGTACTAAGAACCTTCGACCTTAGGTCTATTAGTTTGCTCAATGGATCTTTCAAGATCATCACCAAAGTCTTGGCTAATAACTCTCACCCCACCTCTCTGAAGTGGTGGGGGAATCCCAAAGTGGGTTTGTTAAGGGGACAAAAATTATAGACAACATCGCCTCGACCCACAAAATCGTCTTCAGAGGTTGCAAGGAAAAAGCAGATGACTTTTTATTGAAACTTAACTTTGAGAAAGCTTACGATTCGGTAGAATGGGACTGTGTAGATGAAGTGTTAATGCTCAAAGGATTTGGACATAAGTGGTGATCGTGGATGCAAATGTGCGTCAGAGGGGGCAAATCTTTCATCCAACTCAATGGCAAGGTGGGACATGAAATCAGATGTCAAAGAGGTCTCAGACAAGGTGACCCCCTATCCCCTTTACTATTTACATTGGTGAAGGACGGTTTTGCTGAAATAATTAGGAGGGGAAAAGATGCCAACATCATAAGGGGCTTGGACATCAAAGGAATACTTGAAACGGTCACGATCTTACAGTATGCGGATGACACATTATTGTTTGGGGCAGCTAAGGAGGACGAAGTGGTGGCATTGGGGATTGTTATTAGATGCTTCGAATCTTGGGCTGGATTGCATGTTAATCTTAACAAAAGTTGTATCATTGCTTTGGGAGATGAGCTGTCATTCCCAATCACGAATATCAAGAGTTATTTAGGTTGCGAGATTGCACAATTTCCCCTCGTATATTTGGGAACACCCATTAGACCAGGAAACCTACGTCGGGAGGACTAGACGACGCTTGTGGAAAAAGTTGAGAAGAGATTGGCTAGTTGGAAAGGACGCTCCTTGTCATTAGGAGGGCAGATCACGTTGATCAACTCCGTTCTTAGCAGTCTTCCAACACATCTCATATCCATTTTTGAGCTTCCCAAATGGGTGATCCGCAGAATCGATAGATATAAGAAAAGATTCATCCGGAAAGGGGCTAATGAGGACGAAAAAGGCTTGCATATGGTCAATAGGGGTAGAGTTTGCAAGATAAGAGAATTCGGGGGCCTCGGAATTTTGGATCTCAAGGATATGAATAAGGCATTGATGAGCAAGTGGTGGTGGAAGATTCATAGAAAGCGCAAGCTATTGTGGTATAACTCTTTTAAATTGTACCGGAGACAGAAGAGATTCATATTTGGGGGCAGAAGCAAACAGGGAAAGGCCTCCTTCCTATGGAAAGGGGTTGCAAAAGTAGGTGACTCCTTCCACGCCAATATGAGATGCGAGGTGGGTAACGGAAAAGATACTAGATTTTAGAAGGATAAATGGTGCGGGGGCAATTCTCTACAAGCTCTATTTCCTGATTTTTCCAAAGAAGTTGATAACCTGGATACATTAGTGGCTGATGTTTGGATAAATGAGAGAATCAAGATTAAGGTTAAGAATCCTCCATCTATGGCTTGCACGGAGCAAATCGGACAGTTGAAAATGCTCCTTAATGCGGAAGCTCAGCGAGTGGGAGGTACTGAGGAACAGCGATTATGGAGTCTGGAACTAAATCACACGTTTTCGGTTAGATCGGTGTATAGGCGACTTGGTGATGGAGGACTACGAAGCAAAGACGCAAGTACAATTTGGAGTACTAAGGCTCCTTTGAAAGTGAAAGTTTTCCTATGGCTGGCGTCGAATGATACGATACTATCCAAAACGAATCTAATTAAACGCAACATAACGGTGGATCTAAAGTGTACACGATGCATGACTGAGGACGAGGACACTAACCACATTCTATTTTTGTGCCCTAAGGTTAGACTAGTTTGGGAGGAGGTATGTTTAGGATTTGGTATTTTTGATGTTCCGAGCTCTATGCTCCACTTATGGTTTGAGGGGGTGGGAAGTCTAGCTCGAAAAAAGGATAGACTAGTATGCGATATTTCTGTAGTTGCGACTATGTGGGGTCTGTAGCTAGACCGAAATGACTCTTGCTTCCGTAATATTTGTACCAGATTTTCAGTTTTGATGCATAAAATTTTATCCTTCATTCATTCCTCAACAGGTCACCTGGGAGTGAAGAGGAGGCTTCGTAGGGAGGAGGACTGGAGGCTTAGCTCAAGAGTGTCAGTTCTGTGAGTATTTTGGATGTTACTCTTTCTTTTCTTTTGTCAGCTTTTCTTTTGGGTTTATGTATTTTATATCAAGGAACATGTTAGAGCATGCCGATGTAGTTCTTATTAGGTGATGTATTTTGTTAATTTCATTAATGACGGTGAAGAGCTCACCTTTTATTTCAAGAAGAAAAAAAGAACTTATAGGCCTACTTATATATTATACATCCCTTGATTATTTTTTCTGACCAATAATAAGAACAGAGTAACCATGCACTGAAACATTTCAAATCGCACAAAAACAATATATCAACAACAAACAAATAAGTAAAACATAGAGAAGAAGTAAGATGATGAAGATGATCATTTTCATAAAGTTCAGTATTCCTGCTCCCCTTCCTCCCCATACTCCTCCACCTCTGCCGCCGCATCCTGATACTGCTGATACTCCGACACCAAATCATTCATATTACTCTCGGCCTCCGTAAACTCCATTTCATCCATCCCCTCCCCGGTATACCAATGCAAGAAAGCCTTCCTTCTAAACATGGCCGTAAACTGTTCTGACACCCTCCTGAACATCTCCTGGATCGAAGTCGAGTTCCCCATAAACGTTGCAGACATCGTCAACCCTTGTGGCGGGATATCACACACGCTCGTCTTCACGTTGTTAGGTATCCACTCGACGAAATAGGAAGAGTTCTTGTTCTGTACCGAATTCATCTGTTCGTCTACTTCTTTGGTGCTCATTTTGCCTCGGAACATGGCAGATGCAGTGAGGTAACGACCGTGTCTAGGGTCTGCGGCACACATCATGTTCTTCGCCTCCCACATTTGTTGAGTGAGTTCAGGGATGGAGAGGGAGCGGTAGCCCTGGGAGTGGCGGGAGGTGAGAGGAGCGAAACCGACCATGAAGAAGTGGAGACGCGGGAAAGGGATGAGGTTGACAGCGAGCTTGCGAAGGTCAGAGTTGAGCTGGCCAGGGAAACGGAGGCAGCAGGTGGCGCCGCTCATTGTGGTTGAGATCAAGTGGTTCAGATCGCCAACTGCATACAATTAGATATTACTATAAAATACTTGTAATGGTCATGCAGATGTAGTTGATCTACCATTAATTGTTATATAAATGTTAGCAGGACGAAGGAAAAGATCGATGTTTGAACTACTTACAGCTAGGATTGGTGAGCTTGAGTGTCCTGAAGCAAATGTCGTAGAGTGCCTCATTGTCGAGAACCATGCACTCATCGGCGTTCTCCACCAGTTGGTGCACCGATAGAGTGGCATTATACGGCTCCACCACCGTGTCTGACACTTTTGGGGACGGAAATACCGAGAACGTCAGCATCATTCGATCTGGGTACTCCTCCCTAATCTTCGATAGTAGCAGCGTCCCCATCCCAGATCCCGTCCCTCCTCCCAACGAATGACATATCTGAAAACCTATCAAAAATTAAAATAACATTTGTCATATACAACAAGTGAGTATCTGATACATATTGTTTGACACGACACAGCTACCAAGTAGCAGAAGTATTTAACATTTGCTCATACCATACCTTGTAAACAATCACAATTCTCAGCCTCCTTCCTTACCACATCTAACACCGCATCAACGAGCTCGGCCCCCTCCGTATAATGCCCCTTGGCCCAGTTATTCCCGGCCCCATTCTGCCCGAACACAAAATTATCGGGCCTGAATATCCGCCCAAGCGGTCCGGCCCGTAATGCATCCATCGTGCCAGGCTCCAGGTCCACGAGCACCGCGCGTGGCACATACCGGCCTGCTGCAGACTCATTGTAGTACACATTGAGCCTCTCAAGCTGCACGTGCGAGTTACCTGCATAGTTTCCACGTGCGTCAATTCCATGCTCACCGCAGATTACCTCCCAGAATTTGCCTCCAACTTGGTTCCCACATTGCCCCGCTTGAATATGGACGATCTCCCTCATTCTCAGAATTTAATTTAATTTTTTATTATGAGGGGTTTAATTGAGGTATTGGAGGATGAAGGTTAGAGAGAGAATACAAGGAGAGGAGAGAGAGAGAGAGAGAGAGAGAGAGAGGTGGAGAATGAAAGGAGGGAAGGGATGGTTTAAATTAGACGATGTAAGGTTGTTTTTGCAATTTGTGCAAATTATGATTGTTTGATATTATATTTAGTATCTTGTTCTCTGGCACAAAACTTGTCCGTGTCTGTATCTTGACAATTATGACTTTGGACATGCTGATTACCACAATTGTCGTATATTGACCTACAAAATATAGTTTACTCGTTTAGTGTGCTAACGTACACCTTTTACTCTCAATGCGTAATACTATATGGGCCTCGTTTTAATCTCAGCATCGCGAGATACTGTTAAATAATAATTCTCAAATGTTTGCATAGGTTTGAAGCAAAAATTAATGGAAGGGACAAGGAGAGGTAGGAGAGAGTGCTCTATCAATTTGTGATAATTTAGACATGTTATTCCACGACAAGAGCATTATACCTTGTGTGAGCTGGATATGAAAGATACTTAAAACTAGAGGCCATATTATGTATCATTTGTTGGTTGGGAAGTCTATTTGGGTTAATTACTTCTAGTTGGTGATGGGAGAAGAAGATCAGAAACAAGATTTATATTTCATTAAATAATGCATTAATTGGGTGGTTGAGAAACAATAATCCATCTAATTAGTTCCATAAGAGCAATTTAAGAATAAGGCTTTGGTTGGAATTGTTGTGAACCAAAAGTGTTGTGAACCGAAAGTATTGCTTGCAAACAGATGATAAGCACTTCGATATGTGCGATCTACTACAGGTTCAAGAAGGGGGAGCTTGGGAAGTACCAATAGCTATCGTCAATCTTTATAAGCCAGCCCCCCAAAAAAAAACAAAAAAATTCAACTGCTGTAAAAATTCAGTAAGTTTAACAGCAAAAGAACGATCAAATCTATACAGTGCAACAAAAAAAATTTCCCAATAAAAACATCAGTATCCATATCAGCACGAACAAATGGTGTCCTTTAGATCTATTTTTCGGTAGTACCTGAAGACTTATTTGTTCGCAGTTACTTCCAGAAGGGGGCAAATCTTAATTGCTTTCCATATGTACGCCAGCTCGTTAACTCATCACATCTTCTTGACTTCCAAGGATGGTCCACCTTTGAGTGCTTCTCGAGCATCGGGCAGCCACTTGAAGATGTTGGTAACTTGTGTTGCATCATTAAGAACTTGTTGTGGATCATCACTTGTCAGATAAGACAGGCAAGCACGAGCAAAATCAATTGGAGAGATCATGGTTCAGACATACAGACTCATAAGAATCGATAAGCAGGAGATTACAGAGAATAAATAAATGATGCAGTGTAGATAAAAGATCATGATATATCAATCATTTAGGGTTTCTGAAAGCGTGCTAGCGAGAACATGGTTAATTGGCTATATATATAATCTATATAACAAACCGTTGTATCTCCACTATTCTCCTACTCAAAGGATTATAAACCTCGACTTGTTTTGTTTTATACTTGTTTGCTTCATTGTTTTTGTCATGCTCTTTTTCCCACAAAGATGGCAACATTTCCAGTTAGTGTCAATTGTGGAGGAAGGAAACTGGAACATTAAAATAGCAAATCTTTGAAGAAAACTGGAACATTACCAGTAAACTAACTCAATAACTGTATACTCAGAGATGTGGGATTAAAATGATAAAAAGAACATCGGCAAACTCTTTCATTAGGACAGGGAATTGTATATATGGCTAATTATATATAAACGAATTTCATATAAAGAAATAATCAAAATTACATAAAGAAATCCCCTTGTTAAGATTTGTTGTGTCACTGTATCCAAGTCATGCCGTATCCAGGTAAGAGTTGGTGCATCACAGAGGAAACATCATTATGAAATACGAACAAAAACTGAAAATTCCCTTTTATAATACAATTATGGGACATATCTGGTTAGCCAATTTGCAAGCAACCCAAGTGAAGTAGCGATACTGAGCAATGAAGAATTATTATACTTACTTCAAAAGATAACAAATCTGGAGTCAAGGAGAAGTGTCAAATGCGAAGTAAAGAACTAAAGCTAATATTCTGGCATACTGTAAAAATAAAAATCTTTTGACTTTCTCTCAAAGAAGAAATATACTGATTTGTCATATGCATTATTAAGAACTCAATACATTCCTCTACTGATTGCTAGTCAGTTATTTCTACAACTTAGACCGTGGTAGGTTAAAGACATTCAGCCCCATGCATATCATCTAAATTTCAAATAACATGCAAAGATCATAAATGTGCTTAAAGCTAAACTACAAACCTAAAAACCAAGAAATTTTCAGACGATACAAATGATTCAACCAAATATAGGAAATGTTCAAAGAAAATAATCAGTGTATCACCGGCTGTGGAATGATCGAAGGACGGGGTGGAGGATTTTGCTACACTATTTTGGATTGTTCCGGTCTTAGGAACTTTTTGTTGTATCTGTAATTATTTCAGTTTTTGGGGAGGGGGCTCTTATGTATGGGATGGGTGCTCTCTTTTTTGGGGATTGGGGAATGAGTATCATGGCCCGATGTTGGGATGCATGAATATCATATCCCCTGACTGGTTGTTTGTTTTATTAAATCCTCTTTAATGAAGCGTGGGGGTCTAGTGCCCACCGTTTTAAATCAAAAAATAAAAATAAAAATAAAAATACAAAAAATCAGTGTATCAACTATCAACTTTCAAATATATATATATATATATATATATATATATATATATATATATATATTGAAAGAAAGTGACTGATTACTAGTCACTTGTATCATTAATGAGAAATTAAGGAAACATACAGAAATAAAGTACTACAACCTCCACAGTACTAGTAAGACCACCTCTGGTCTTGAAACAAAATACCACAAAATACATCAAAATACCACAAACTACATCAAAATACATCAAAGTAAACCCATACTCATACGGTGACTATCCAACTTCCACTTCTGACTATGAAACTCTAATGGCCCCTCACTTAGTGTTCCTCGAAGATGCTATTCTTGAAGATCCGACTGCAGCCTCCTCCTGACCCCTGTCTTGCCTGACCAAGCAGATTCAGAATTTTGTAGAGCAAAATGTTAAATGTACATCTTATGTTACGAAAACAGGCGTTGTTTCTGTCTAGCCACAGAGTCAAACATGACGCTGCTACCGTGACATCCCACATTGCCTTACACTCCGATCTAACCCATTTTGCCCGCCAAGTGCCCCAGAAGTCCTCAATCCGTGTAGGACATACTAGTAACCCGAAACTCATACCTAGAATTTCCCATAGCAATTTTGCCCTAGGACACTCTAAGAAAATATGGTTGACGTCCTCGCCCCCTTGACTACATCTTGGGCATACACTGTCGATCGGAATATTTTGTTTAATGAGATTCACCTTTGAAAGAATAGCGTTGTTCATAATTAACCACAGGAAGATTTTCACTTTGTATGGAGCTGTCGACTTCCAGATAATGCTCGCCTCTTGGCACCTCAAACCCCCATCATTCAGAAGATAATACGTTGACGCTACTGTGAATGATCTACTGGTCTCAAGGCTCCACTCCCTAGTATCCCTGTCCATGCTGTACGCTATTTCCTTATCCCTGACTAATGCTACAAGATTTTGAAACTCTGTAAGATTATTTGCCGTAATGCCTCCTTGGAGCTCGATAGCAATTCTCCCGTTTCGCCAAACGTCGCGCACCATCAGGTCCTCACTAGCCACTTCCCTTGCTAGCAAGGGAAACAGAGACTGTAGTGTATTAACCCCATACAATTTGTCCTTCCAGAATCTTGTTTCTCTACCATTTCCAATCATCGATCTAGTGTTTGCGTGAAACAACTGTCCTCCCTTAGCTATTCCTTTCCATAATTGCGACGTCTTCCCTTGTTTACTCCTTCTGCCAAATCTATATTTTTTCCATCTTCTATATACATCAAAGGATTTGGCCCACCAAGAATTCCGATGCTTATTCATCTTCCACCACCATTTGCTGAGAAGGGCTTTATTCATATCTCGTAAATTCACTATACCCACCCCTCCAAACTCCTTCTTACAAACCTTTTCCCAATTGACTAGGTGGATCCCTTTGTTGTTGTCTTGACTGCCTTCCACAGAAAGTGTCTCCTACATTTGTCTATGCGATCGATTACCCATCCTGGAAGCTCATAGACAGTCATTAAGTGACGGAATGTTGCTCAATACCGCATTGATTAGGGTGATTCTTCCTCCCAGGGATAAGTATTTTCCTTTCCATTCTGTTAATTTCTTTTCAATCCTCTCCACCAACGGAATCCAATCCTCTTTTCGTAGCCTCTCTGGTCTAATAGGCGTCCCCAAGTATCTGATTGGGAATTCTCCTTTCGTGCATTCCATTGTGTTTGCTATTCCCTGTATCCCTTCCCCTGCGGTCCGACTCATAGCTGTGATACAGCTCTTGTGTAAATTAACGGCCAATCCCGACCAGAATTCGAAACATCTTAGCATCACCCGTAACGCCATTATTTCTTCCCAGTTCGCATTCCCAAAAATAAGGGTGTCATCCGCATATTGTAAAATTGCCAAAGGCTCCTGCACACCCCTCACTTTGACCCCTCTAATGACTTGTGCATGTCTTCCTCTTTTGATCATTTCTGCTAGGCTGTCCCCAATAAGAGTAAAAAGTAGCGGTGACAATGGATCGCCTTGCCTGAGGCCTCTGCAACAACGAATTTCCTTGCCATATGTCCCATTAACTTGAATGAACGATTTCCCGTTTCTAACACACTTTCTCATCCACAATCTCCATTTTTGCCCCAAACCTCGTCGTTCTAATGCTTCGTCTATACAATCTCATTCTATCGTGTCATAAGCCTTCTGAAAATCCAGCTTTAGCAAGAAGCCATTTACCTGATCCTTGTTCGCTCTGAACACCATTTCGTGTGTTGAGGCAATACTATCCATAACGTCCCTTTGTGACTCATCTATAATTTCGCTCAGCAAGGGGGCCAATCTCATAGCTAGCACCTTCGTAACGATCTTGAAAGAGCCGTTTAACAGGCTAATGGGTCTGAGGTCAGTTACTCTCTGAATCACTGTTGACTTAGGAATGAGGATGATATTTGCATAATTTAAACGTTCCAGTTGCGCCTCTCCCCGATCCAATTCCTGGAAGATCTCTATAAAGTCCCTCTTGATGACGTTCCAAAATGTTTTATAAAAAAAGATTGGAAATCCATCAGGTCCTGACGCCTTATCTTGACCCAAAGTCTTGATAGCTTTAAGAATCTCGTCCTCCGTAAAGGTAGCTTCTAGCACGTCGCTGTTCTCTATTGTCGACTCTCCCCACATATCCCCATTCAGGCCGTATCGATCCCTTCTTGACTTCCCCAACAACTCCCTAAACGAAGCATCAATATGTTGGCTAATAACAACACTGTCTTCAGTCCAAGATTCCCCCACAAACATACCAGCTATAAAATTGTTCCTCCTTCTCCCGTTTGCAACTTTGTGGAAGAAAGCCGTGTTAGAATCGCCCTCCTTAAGCCATTGAACCCTTGCTCTCTGTCTCCAGTATACTCTATGTAATTCAAGTCTATTTGAAGCCAATTCTTCAAACTCCCTGCTGTGAAGGCTCTGTTCTTCTTCTAGTTTCTCCAATTCTTGGATTCAACTACCTAATCTCTCCTTGTTTTTTTGACTTTCCCCGAACTCAGCTTTAGCCCAGATCTTGAGATACTTCTTAATCTTCTAAGCTTCCTAATCCAATTTGATACCGCGTTATCTGCCCTGATTGGCCTGTTCCACGACTCTTCTATAACCCTTCTGATGTTGTCCCTCTGTAGCCAGGCCTTTTCAAATTTGAATTTACGCGGCTCGATGACAGTCTCGTTCCCACTTTCCAGAATCAATGGAATGTGGTCTGAAGTCAATCTAGGAATAGAGCTCGCTATAGCTGATGGGAATAAATTCTCCCAATCTAAGGAAACCAGAATTCTATCCAGCTTAGCTAGAATAGGATCGGCCTGCATATTGGACCACGTAAACAACCTGTTGTTGATCTCAATCTCCAATAGATTTAGTGAATTAATGATTCTATTGAACTCTTGCCTCTCGCTCTCGGGTGCCCCTCTGCCTCTATGTTCGTACCCAAATCTGGTGATGTTGAAATCTCCCACCACCACCCAAGGCCCCTCCCATTGCTCACGAATCGAAATTAACTCAGTCCAAAACTGACCCCTTATTTCTCTCAAGTATGGACCATACACTGCTGTGATCATGTTTTCCCACCCATCCCGCTTTCTTCTAACCCTAATGGTAACCGTGAAACACCCAATAACATGTTTGATATAATCGAAATCATTTGAGTCAAATCTTAACGCAATACCCCCCGAAAAACCGGTGGCCGACAGAAAACGCCATTCAAAAGACCGAAGGGATCTAAGGTTCTCTAGTTCCCCACCATTAGGGTTTACCAATCTAGTATCTAGTAAAGCACAAAAGGAAGGTTTCTTCCTCGCAATTGTATCACCAACCAGTCTCTTTTTAACTCTAGATCTCAACCCTCTAATATTCCAAAACGTGTATAACATATTTAAACTCACACGTCTATAAACTCTAGTTGTACCCAACTCTTTCTCTCTACAGGCTTAGTTTATAAGCCTCCTCTCTCAACGCTCTCACCTTTTGAGATTGCTCATCTATCGTGGACCTCATAGCTAGACCAAACATGGACGCGTAATAAAGCAGCAAATTGTCAGAAATAGCATTTAAAATTGACATATTAACAATAAGTTTACCTCCGCATGCCGACGCCAGCTCCTTTGCTTTAGCCGCCGATTTAATGAGATCCTCTTCACTTGGTCCCGTCGACCCCCATCGATCTAGTTGCCTCATACTTTTCCTTGTAGACACATCCACTCCCCGTGCTCTACCTCTGTCTTTATCCCCGGTTAGCGATCTGACCTGCCTCTTAAATCTCGCCTCATCACTGTCGGATTCTGATCCTTCTTGATTGCCCTCTAGATCCTCATCTCGACCAGTTTCATTGTCTTTCTCGTCCTCTTGACCCTGGTATGCTCTCTCACGCCTCAACTCCTCTTGTTGAAACTCTTCGATGTCACCTGATTTGCGTTGGCCTTCGATAGAACCTTCCTCTACTCCGGCGACAGCGATCTCATTTTTATCAACCGCCATCAAAGGTCCCTCTAGATCCTCACCGACTAGCCCCACCTCAGTTTTTTGATTCAGTCCCTCGTCAATCTTAGGATCAGCTCCCCCCTCATCTTGGACTAGGCCCAGCAGCCCATTAGCTCCCAAATTTTTTGAAAGCACAACCATGGCCCGCTCCACTGCAACGTCAAATTCCTGTCTGGTTAACGTCAATAACTCTGTCCTCTCGCAGTCTTTGAAGTGACCCATCCTTACCTCGTCCTTCCCTATCGCATCACCTTTTTCCTGAGCTCGGGGTGGTGCCTTGAGCCTATCACCCTCTCCCCTGCAGCCAGCTGTAAACCTCTCCTCACCTATGACTACTCCCTCACATGCTGTACGACTTGTCAACTGCCCAGTCTTTTCCACGCCAGAGCCCATACGTTTCACTTGTTTATTTTCCCCAAATCCCTCCTTCAGAACCGCTGCATGCTGTTTGGGAGTTTGGTGTGCTGTTGGGCGAATGAATGGCGGATACTCAGAAGCCTTTTTTCTTTCGAATTTTTTAAATGAACGGTCGTGATCAACCCGCTCCTTGATGAACGGCTCGATTGCGTCTTCAACCTCCGTCTGCTTTAATATCGAGCGCACCTTTCCTCCGTCTGATTTACATTCCAGCGAACCTTGAAACGACACCCGTTTCTTCCTCTCAACAATGACTTTAACCTTATGGCAAGTATCCTCAAAGCCAACCTGAATGATCGACGGAATTGACGCCAAACTGTCCGTTCCCACTTGGATTCTAGCATACTCTCTTCTAGATTGTCTATGGGTATTCTGATCTATAGCTAGAACGTGGCCAAAACCAGCAACGACATTGTTGAAACCCGATTGAACCCATAGGTGATAGGGTAAGTTGAAAAGTCGAATCCAAGTAGCAGGTAGAAGGTTGGTTTTCAGTTCACCGAAATACTGATTCCATCTACTAAAAGTGATGTAAAAGTTGTCACCTTCGATCCCTCCCAAGAGCAGGACTACATTCATTCTCTCCTCATTGTCGCAGTGCACGAGCAGAATGTCCTGTTTAATTTTCTCTATCACCCAATCCCACTTCAGATCAACCACTGAATTGATAACGAGTAATTCCTTGACTTCCGCAATCGATGGATTACCTGTGTGGATTTTGATTAGGATACATTTCTTAAACCTGCTTTCCAATTCAGCCATCATAGGCGTGGGGGTAATCGTCGCTTTGATAATGCGCCTTCTATCGTCGCCACTCTCTTCGGACTCTACCCATTTCTCGGAGTTGGACGCATCAATGTCCAATCCTACAGGCGCCTCCGCTTTCCCCTTCACTGTTGTCGTCGCTGCGAGCATTGGGCACACCTTCGAGATGTGCCCATTCTTCTTACAAACATAACAAAACCAGTCGTTCACACGCTCGTGGATTGTGTTCCCTCTACCAGCACACTTATGGCATTGCGGCAATTTGGGCGCCATGGCTGCGAAGCTCAAACTCGAAGACCTTCTCTTCTCCGCAGATTTCTCTGCTTTCTTAACGCGTTTTGTTTTGAAGAGTATCCATTCACCCTGCTCGTCCTCTTTTTTCATCCCTACTTCCAACTCTGGCGAACTTCTGTTTCGCCGACGACCATCTTTTTCAGTAGCCTCTGGTCTACCTCTAGCAACATCCACATAGGATCGTCTATTCGGGTTCGGAGCTCGAAGATCTATTCTCCTTCACGACGGCGACCCTGACCGGTCGCGTTCTTCTTGGGTCCTCTTGTTTCCACCACTTCCCTGTTGGAACACCTGGCCTCTATGGCTAAGGCGCCAGTCTCTGTTACCTCGATGGGCTTCTCGTCCATGGAGGACCTCTCTACCTCTGCCAGAGCAGTCTTTCCGAACCTCATGACGAGGCTCCGACTCTTCTTCTCTGCCGCGCTTTGCCATGGGACGCTTTGGGTTACCCTCCAGCGAGTTTTGAATCTCACGTCGCAGGAGCTATCCTCTGTTATGGGGTTTCACTCTTTGCATATTTTTTAACTTTCAACTATATTATGAATCATAAAGTGAATATAAGTACTTTAAGCTTAGTTACAAGAACTGAGAATGATAAATCTAAAAAATACAAGTAATATAACACCATTATTGGCAATGGAAATCATTAATAGTGCTTACCATGTCAATAGAATTTGGGCCTGACTTGAAATCCTGGGAAACTCCAATAGTTTTGTCATAACCGTATCCCTCCTTTTGATTTAGTTACTTCATCCAATCGCCAATGTCTTAAGTACTGGAGCCTTAATTAAAGGGTTTTTAACATGTATGTCCCTAACAAATATGTGAATATCACATATACTCCTCACAAATGAGTATTTTCATATTTACCCCTAACAATGTGTGTCCAACCTCTTAGTTACCCCTTAAGTTAAAATTACATTAAAAACATTTAAAAAGTATAAAATATACAATTTTATTTAATAGATTTTATGTAAAATGACTGAAATACCCTTCCTTCACTAGTCAAGCTTATTCTTCCTACTTTTTATAAACTCAGTCGACTATAAAACGAACTGAAACACATCAACAATTCTCAATTTTTCTTCAATTTTCTTAATAAATGGACAAATTTACAGTACATATTTGTAATTTCATCTTCTTTATCTTTTTTTAGCCAAATTCGTCACTAATCTTATAAATTTCAAATACACGTAGTTTGAAGCAACTTTTAGGGGTAAATTAGAAATAAGATCATATTGTTGGGGGCATATATGAAAATACACATTTTTGAAGGGCACATATGATATTAGCATATTTGTTAGGGACATATGTGTTAAAAACCCTTAATTAAAAGGTATTTTCTGAAGTCAAGGTCACATTCTTTGTACAAAAGGTCAGTCATTCTCACTGCTTCAAGTTTATTCAATGTGTCAAGACTAAGTCGACTGAGCCTCCATCAGTCGACTGAGTCCACATAAGTCGACTGAAGCCCACCATCAGTCGACTGAATAAAGATTGTAACTACTGCAACAAAACTCTCGGTACAGTCGACTGATAGCACACCTCAGTCGACTGTACCCAATCCGTAACAACCCCTAAAGATCTGCAGATATGTAACTGCGTCAACAACTGATCTCCAGAAGAATAGATCTGCAACTGCACCATATTGTATCCCTAAAGGATAGGATCTGTAACCAATAAGATCTGATTTGATTTGTAAAAACTCTATAAATATGATTATGCATCACCGGTTTAAGGTGTGCAAGCCTTTCCAATTATTTACTTGGTATCAGAGCCTATCTGATCCTAACCGAGCTTAACTTCTTCCAATCATGGCCACCCCTCAATCCGCTGCAACCAATATAGTATCCACAACACCATCTCCACTCCCACCAATCCAAGTTCACCATCTAATCTCCGTTAAGCTCAACAACAACAACTATCTCCTCTGGCTCACCCAATTTCGACCTCTTTTAAAGGGGTACGACCTTGAAGGATACGTCGATGGAAGCTTCCCTTGCCCCACACGTCTTCTCCCACAATCCACAGAGATTAATCCAGCTTATACCACCTGGAAGAAACAAGATCAAATTCTCCTAGGATGGCTATTATCATCCCTCTCCGAGTCAGTGCTGGCTCAAGTAGTTGGCCTTAGCACGTCTCGAGATGTCTGGGAATCACTCCGCAAACACTTCTCCTCCCAATCTCAGTCCAGGGTCTTGTATCTCAAACGTGAATTACAAAATATGCGTAAGGGAAACAAGACAATTGCTGAATATTACCTCCATGCGAAACAACTCGCTGACAATCTTGCCGCTTCTGGCAATGCTATCTCCAACACTGATCTCCAGCATATGATGCTGGGTGGTCTTGACTCATCCTATGATCCCATTGTAACGGTGCTTACTGCAACCGCAGCCGATCTCCATATGGATGACTTTTACTCAAATCTGTTAGCCTATGAGATGTGCTGGGAAGCTCAAAATGCCAACTCCCCTCAGCCCATGGCAAACCTCGCCCATCACGGCCCTTCACGTCCTACCAATAGGTACAACAACTCTCGAGACAGGTTCGGCTCTCAAGGTCAGAAGAATCGGCCTTCCAACAGAGCCCAAGGCCGCCCTCAACCAAATCGCAATCCCCAAGGACCATGCCAGCTCTGTGGCAGAAAGAACCACACTGCTATGGAATGTTGGTACCGTTTTGATCGCAATTTCACCGCTGCCTCTTCATCCAGTCCACCAACTGCATATGTTGCTGCCCCTGGATCACTACTTGATGGTAATTGGTGCCCAGATAGTGGTGCTACACACCACTTAACCCCTGATCTGAACAATCTTCACATCAAGTCACAATATGATGGACCTGATCAAATCAAAGTTGGCAATGGTAATACACTTTCTATTAAACATGTTGGTAAATCATCCTTTTGCCTTAATAATCGAACTTTTCATTTCAATCAAATTTACCACGTACCATCTATCTCTACTAATCTATTATCTGTATCCAAATTCTGCATTGACAACAAAGTATTTTTTGAATTTCACCCATTCTCTTTTATTGTGAAGGATCAGGAAACGGGGACACTGCTGTTGCACGGCACGAATAGAGGAGGATTGTATCACTTTGTCGACAAGATAGCTAGTTCTCTTTCTGCTTTTCATTCAGAGTCAGTTTCATTGTGGCATCACCGGCTTGGCCATCCGATGCTAAAAACTGTCAATAAAATTGTGTCAACCTACTCATTGCCAGTAGAAAATAAATCCACATTGTTTTGTCATGCTTGTCGTGTTAGCAAGAGTCATAAATTGCCTTTTTCATTGAGTTCCACAATTTATAAAGAACCATTACAACTAATTGTATCAGATTTGTGGGGCGCTGCTCCAATGCTTTCTAGAAATGGTTCTCGATATTATTTACTGTTAATGGATGCATTCAGTAGATACACATGGATCTATCCCCTATCTCACAAAAGTGATGCTTTTACTGTCTTCAAACAGTTTAAGTTACAAATTGAAAATCTCACTGGCAAAAAGATAAAAAATTTTCAAACCGACAATGGAACTGAGTTCAAGAAATTCACACCCTTTCTTCTCCAAAGTGGTGTTGTCCATCGCTTTACATGTCCACACACCTCAGCTCAAAATGGATTAGCAGAGAGACGCCATAGACATGTTGTTGAGTCTGGTCTCTCTCTCTTAAACCATGCATCAATGCCCTTAACATTTTGGGCTGATGCTTTTGTCACTAGTTGCTACCTCATAAATCGTCTACCATCCTCACCACTAAAAGGTCAAACTCCCCTTGAACTGTTTTTTGGTTCCACACCAGACTACAATGCCTTAAAATCCTTTGGGTGTCTTTGCTACCCATATCTCAGACCCTATGCATCAAATAAATTAGATAAGAGATTCCTTGACTGTGTCTTTATTGGCTATTCTAGCACTCAAAAAGGATACATATGCTATCATCGACCATCCCAAAGAATATACATCTCTCGTCACGTCGACTTTGAAGAAACAATCTTTCCCTATTCGGCAGTGCACAACAACCCCACCAATGTAAGTACTACTTCTGCATCCTCTGCACCCTTACAAACCACATCAATTTTATCCACTCTACAAGCATCTCACATACCCCCTTCACCAAATAACCCACCTAACATTAACCCACTTCAACCTGCCCCTCAACCTCCCTCTCCCCACTCTCAACCGACACCTACTGCTCCACCATCTCCTCCGCAAGAACCCGTTCCCCAACATCATATGATTACTAGGGCAAAAGGTGGTATACGTAAACCTGTTAATAGATTATGTTTGCATGCCACTAAACACCCTTTGCAGGATGCAGAATTAGAGGAACCAACCTGCTTCACACAAGCACAGAGCCATCCTCAATGGCGTAGTGCTATGGATGATGAGATCAATGCCCTACTACAGAATGGCACATGGACCCTCACCCCTGCTCAAAGCAATCAGAACATTGTGGGATGCAAATGGGTCTTTCGTATCAAACGAAAATCCGATGACACTATTGACCGCTACAAAGCTCGTCTTGTCACAAAAGGATTTCATCAACAAGCAGGTATTGATTATGGAGAAACTTTCAGCCCTGTGATTAAACCCTGCATAATTAGGCTCGTCATTACCATTGCACTAATGAACAAATGGGCACTCCGTCAATTAGATGTTCAAAATGCTTTTCTTCATGGCCATCTCACAGAAGAAGTTTACATGAAACAACCACCAGGGTATGTAGATTCAAGATTTCCAAAGCATGTTTGTCGCCTACGGAAGTCTCTCTATGGGCTCAAGCAAGCCCCTAGAGCTTCGTACTCGAGACTCACTGGGTATCTTTGCACTCTTGGTTTTGTTAGTTCCAAGGCCGACTCATCTCTGCTCATAAGACAAAATGGTGACTCCACTCTCTTTATTTTAATATATGTTGATGACATTATTATCACAGGCACACCAGGGAACCATATCAACACACTCATAACCCAGCTCCAATCTACATTTGCAATCAAGGACCTAGGCCCATTAAGTTACTTTTTGGGTATCGAAGTTCTTCCCAATCGCAATGGCCTTTTCTTGTCTCAGCGCAAATATATTCTGGATCTGTTACTAAGCTCCAAGTTCGATGGTGTCAAGCCTATCACCACACCCCTGGCAGCAAATAGTCCACTCTCTCAACATGATGGGCCGACTCACAATGATCCTACCCAATATAGAAGTATTGTGGGATCTTTGCAATATCTATCTTTCACTCGACCTGACATTGCAGTCGCTGTCAACAAAGTATGTCAGTTCATGCATAACCCTCGGGATGTCCATTGGACTGCTGTCAAGCGAATTCTTCGTTATCTCAAACACACCATCAATTTTGGCTTGCAACTGTCTACACCAACAACTTCCACCATTCATGCATATTCGGACTCGGACTGGGCAGGATGTCCTGATGATCGCAGATCTACAAGCGGCTATTGTATTTTCTTTGGTGGCAACCTCATCTCATGGAGTGCAAGGAAGCAAAAGACAGTCTCCTGTTCAAGCACGGAAGCTGAATACAAAGGCGTAGCAATTGCAACCGCAGAAGTTATGTGGATTCAATCTCTACTAAAAGAGCTTGGTTATTCCAAACTTTCGCCGCCTACTCTCTGGTGTGACAACTTAGGGGCTACATATCATCTCATGGAGTGCAAGGAAGCAAAAGACAGTCTCCTGTTCAAGCACGGAAGCTGAATACAGAGGCGTAGCAATTGCAACCGCAGAAGTTATGTGGATTCAATCTCTACTAAAAGAGCTTGGTTATTCCAAACTTCCGCCGCCTACTCTCTGGTGTGACAACTTAGGGGCTACATATCTCACGGTAAATCCTATCTTCCATGCTCGCACAAAGCATATCGAAATAGATTACCATTTTGTCTGTGAACGTGTTGCTTCCAAATAACTCAGTGTTCGATTTATTTCCACCAAAGATCAGCTGGCCGACATCTTCACCAAAGGTCTCAGCAGTAACAGATTTTAGGAGCTAAGGACCAAGTTGTCCATCCAAGATTGGTCGTTCAACTTGCAAGGGAGTGTCAAGACTAAGTCGACTGAGCCTCCATCAGTCGACTGAGTCCACATAAGTCGACTGAAGCCCACCATCAGTCGACTGAATAAAGACTGTAACTACTGCAACAAAACTCTCGGTACAGTCGACTGATAGCACACCTCAGTCGACTGTACCCAATCCGTAACAACCCCTAAAGATCTGCAGATATGTAACTGCGTCAACAATTGATCTCCAGAAGAATAGATCTGCAACTGCACCATATTGTATCCCTAAAGGATAGGATCTGTAACCAATAAGATCTGATTTGATTTGTAAAAACTCTATAAATATGATTATGCATCACCGGTTTAAGGTGTGCAAGCCTTTCCAATTATTTACTCATCATACAGAAATAATGAACAGGTTCTTGTGTCGTACAGAAATCATGAACAGGTTCAAGCACTTACTCATCATATATTGAATTATAACCCTAGCAACAACACCAAAGAATGGTATGTTAATAGTCATGAACTATGTGAAAAGACTTGTATATATAGATACCTTTATCTTGAGTTTTTGCAGATTAGGGCTGCTCTTTAGTATTCAAAAGGATGACTCGTAGAATTTTTAAATCTTTGAAATCTGACTCCAAGGACAATATCCTCAGATGAGATGAGGGAAGCTTATGTGAATTCTTTCCGATACATGGCTACTCCAGAGAAGCTAAATTTCACAATGCAACATACACAAACAGAGAGAGTTATTAAAAATTATATATATATATATATATATATATAGGAAATGCTAAAATGGGATGGTGAGATGGGTGAGATGAAGATGTATTTTGTGAGATGAGCAATTTGAATGATCCAAATCTCGATCACACCGTTCACATCATTCTACATATCATTTAGTTGGTGTGTACAAAATTTCAAGCAATTTGGAGACCTCTAGCCTATGCATCAAAGCGTTCAAATAAATGCATATATATGTATTTCACATCATCTTCATGATGTGTTGAACGCTTTGATGCAAAGACTAGAGGTCTCCAAATTGCTTAAAATTTTGTACACCATCTAGATGACATGTTGAATGATGTGAACGGTGTGATCGAGATTTGGATGATTCAAATCACCCACCTCACAAAAAAACACTCCATCTCACCATCTCATAATAGCATGACTCTATATATATAAGACAAACGAGTTTTGCAATTAAATGTGGCAAAGAAAACTATAACCAGAGCAAAGATCCAAAATTCGAAATATGGAGATTTATTTGACAAAGGAGATAGAATAGCATACACATGAATACGTGTAGGATTAAAATGATCTAAACAAGACAGTTTCATGCTTCACGTACGTGTAAACATAAAATAAAGCCTTGCCAGGTTATTGGACCATACCTTTAAGCCCCTCTGATAACACTTTATGATAGAAACCGGTTGAAGCAGAGGAGCATGAGTGAATCCGGAGAAGTGGGTTTTATTCATAAAACAAGGGTAGTAGATGAACTCCAGGTGGGTGCAATTGGGGAAACCAAGGGCGATGGTGTCGACATCAAACAATTCCCCATAATAGACCGTGAGGGGGTACGTAGTGTGGCGGATGAGTGGCGAGAGACAATGGGGAGCCAGTTGCTGGTGATCTCATTGTTCTCCCAATTTAGTCCCATCTCTCGAATCCTGAGGACGCGGAGGGGGCCGGAATGGAGACAAAAGGATTTGTGAGAGTTGGTCACATGATACGTGGAGAAGTTGGAGGTCAGGAATGGACTGCCAACGATGGCGCCACCACTTGGAGAGAATGCTGGTGTGTCCATCTTCTTCAATGGGTAGGCAGCAGAGGATTTCGTCATGGCATTCTCGGGAAGGTCACTCAAGCTAAGGATTCATGCACTTCTGCTGGGACACGCAGTGTCCTTCTCCATTGAGGCAATTCAACAAATACCTACTAGACGAAGGCCTGAACAGAGTTAAATTAGAATAACTGGAGTTATGTCACATTAACTTTAAAAAGCTCTTCTTTGGGAATCGTTTTAGGGTTAAGATAACTGTCTGTAATTATCTCACCCAGAAAGTTGAGATACCTGCAAGTATTTAACTCCACTGTTATCTATTTTTTCTAAACTTTGGCATTGCCGAATACCACTATGTCAAAAGACAATCAACCCTGTATGGATACAGACGTTAGTAAAGATTAGTGGAAGTGACGTGTTTACCTACAGTTATCTAAACTTTGATCTGTTTGGATTATATTATAGATTTACATTACCATCATTTTTCTTACCTCAAAATTAAGATACTTGTGAGTATCTAAACTTCAATCAAACCAAATTTATCTTTTTGCCGAAAAAGGAGGGGTGCAGATATGCAACTTACATGTTGCACTCCTCTGCCTCCACTTAAAAATGACCCTAACTTTGTACCCGAACATACCAACATACCTCCAAAGTCAGAACACGAAACAGGTGATGTGAGGGCGAGAAAGAGGGTCCAGCGGAAGTATGTACCCCAAACTTAATCAAAGATGACAACAAAAACTACCCTAGAGTTGTTGCGGCAATTTCACAAACTCCTACAAGACACAATTAGGCGATGAGCGAGTTAGAAAGAAACCCAACATTTGATCAAAGCTGCCACTAACTTGCTTAAACAAAATTCAAACAATGAACTAAAAAACAATTAGCAAATGTAGAAGAAAACTGGAAGATTACAAATACAACTAATTCAATAACCAGGTCCCACAAAAAATTCAATAACTAGATATATTAAGATATATAAATGGAAATTAAATGAGAGAAAAAAATATATAAAACATAATAGTCGCTGAGATTATATGAGACGGTGAACCAGCGATCAACATCACAGTTCCGTTCGAATTCGAACAAGAAGCGAACATATTTGGGCCATGTTTGGAAACAAAGTTAGGCTAACTAAGTTCATTCTTAAGTGGAGGCAGAGGTTTGCTAATTTTAGTTATCAGACCTCTGCCTCCACTCAAAAAGTTATTTTAACTTTATTTTTTTGTAACGTTTGAAATATAGATACGGACGATGAAGCGCACAGGGTAAGGCATCCTTTCTATGGAAATGGGTGGCGAAGATAGAGGATATTTTTCACACTAAAAAGAGCGGGGTCGGAATAGAAATAACACTAGTTTTGGAATGACAAATGATGTGAAAATAATACATTGCAGTCTTTATTCCCAAACGTAGCAGAGTTAAACAGCGAAAATGCACCGGTAACAGATGTGTGGAAGAGAAGGGAAGCAGAGGCAGATCCGGAACAAATGGAAGCTCTAGAACTAACAATTACAGATGGTCGGCACAGAACAGAAGAGGAAGAATATGAGAGGATTTGGAAACTAGAGTCGACAGGGAAGTTTTCGGTAAGGTCGATGTACAAATGGCTTAACGACAGAGGAGTAAGAAGTGAGGAGGCTAAGATCATCTGAAAAACAAAGGCTCTGCCAAAAGTGAAAACATTTTTATAGCTGGTGGTGAATAACTTGATTCTATCTAGAGTGAATCTCAGAACGCGTAATATGTTTGTTAGGGTTTGATTTGTTAGGGTTTGAGAAGATGAGGTGAGGAAGAGAAGGGAAAAAGAGAGAGACAGCCGGGTTTTTGGAGAGAATAGAAAGTGTTGATTGATTATTTCATTTGATTCATAGCTTACATATATGAAGATACAAAGCCCAATGGGCCCAAAAACAATTTGGGTCATAACATAACAATCTCCACCTTGAACCAAATTGCATCCAAAACAAACTAAAACATAAAGCAAATGCATAAAGGAAACATTACCTAAACAAAGGTAAACATAAAGATATACTAGTAACATGCTAGAAACAAAACTAGCTCAAACTAGCTAGAAACAAACCGACATCAAACTTGAACAACGCTTGAACTTTGCAATTGGAAGAGGATTTGTGAGCATATCGGCCGGATTCGATTCGGTACCAATTTTCTTCACGGCAACCTTGCCTTCCGAGATCACATCTCGAACAAAATGGTATCGAATGTCAATGTGCTTCGTCTTCTCATGGTACATGCGGTCTTTGGTCAAATGAATCGCACTTTGGTTGTCACAAAACACCATAATAGGACCCTCGAGACAAACGCCTTAAGCCAAATAGCCTCCTTAATAGCCTCAGTAATTGCCATATATTCGACCTCGGTACTTGAAAGTGCAACGGTAGCTTGAAGTGTAGACTTCCAACTAATTGCACAATCTCCAAGGGTAAAAACATAACCCGTCAAAGAACGCCTATTGTCCAAATCACCCGCAAAATCCGCATCCACAAAACCTGTTAGTTTCTTGCCATTACCAAACTCCAAACGAGCATCAATAGTACCTCTCAAATAGCGAAAGATCCACTTCACCGCTTCCCAATGCCTTTTCCCCGGACAAGAGAGATATCTACTTACCACACTAACGGCTTAAGCAATCTCGGGCCGAGTACACACCATCAAGTACATGAGACTCCCGACCGCACTCGAATATGGAACCTTTTCCATATATTTCTTCTCATCATCGGATTTTGGGCTTAAAGTGGCTGAAAGCTTGAAATGCGCCGCAAGAGGTGTTGAAACAACTTTCGCTTTCTCCATGCCAAAATGGCGTAGCACTTTCTCGGCAAAACTCTTTTGTGAAAGAAATAACTTTCTTTTGGACATATCCCTTGTGATCTCCATCCCGAGAATCCTTTTGGCAGCCCTCAAATCTTTCATCTCAAATGCCGAACTTAGTTGCTCTTTCAACCTCCTAACTTCTTTCAAGTTTGAGGATGCAATCAACATGTCATCCACATAGAGCAACAAGTAAATGAAATTCCCACCATCCAACTTCTTGAAATAAACACAACTATCATAATTGGAACGATAGAAATTAATACTCACCATGAATGAGTCGAACTTCTTATACCATTGCCACGGTGATTGCTTAAGGTCATAAAGGGACTTCTTCAAAAGACACACACGGTCCTTCTTTCCCGCAACCTCAAAACCCTCCGGTTGGCTCATGTAAATTTGCCCCTCCAAATCACCATGCAAGAATGCAGTTTTCACATCCATTTGCTCCAATTCCAAATCCTTCATTGCCACCAAAGAGAGCAAAACTCGAATGGAAGTGTGCTTAACTACAGGAGAGAACACATCATTGAAGTCCACACATTGGACTTGATTATACCCTTTAGCCACTAGCCTTGCCTTGTATCGAAAATCCGCATCATTTGAGCCATCAATCTTCCTCTTAAACACCCACTTGCAACCCACAATCCTCTTACCACTCGGAGGCTTCACAAGAGACCAAGTCTCATTTTGTTGCAAGGACTGTAACTTTTCAATCATTGCGGCAACCCAATTGGTCGTATCTTTAGAAGAAATGGCTTCCTTGTAGGAAGATGGCTCACAATACTCCACTTCCTCTGCAATTGCCAAACAATAAGCAAAGTCGGAGTATCCATACCTTGTAGGTGGTCGTGTTTCTCTTCTAGCTCGGTCACTTGCCAATGCATATGGTTGTGCCTCTTCTTGGACTTCCTCCAAATTAACATCATCATGTGAAATCAAATCATCACCTTCTTGGACCGGCACCTCAAACTCCACCTTCTTCTCAACCGTCTCATTCTCCTTAATAGTCGGCTCGGGTGCAACATCATTTGTCTTCAACATGGCTGACTCATTGAAAATGACATCTCTTAAAATAAGAAACTTGGATGATTCGGGACACCAAAACTTATATCCCTTCATATTTGCGGGATACCCAACAAAAATACACTTCTTCGATCTAGGCTCCAACTTTCCTTCATTCACATGTGCATAAGCGGGACAACCAAACACCCTCAAATTCGAATAATCGGCCGTCTTACCCGATCACACTTCTTCGGGTGTCTTCAACTCAATTGAAGTGGTAGGAGATCGATTTACCAAATAGCAAGATGTGTTAATGGCTTCCGCCCAAAACTCCTTACCCAAACCCGCATTTGAAAGCATACTTCTAGACCTTTCAAGTAGTGTCCTATTCATCCTTTCTGCAACACCATTTTGTTGTGGAGTGTTGACCACCGTCTTGTGCCGAACAATCCCTTCGACTTTACAAAAATTATCAAACTCACAGTTGCAAAACTCCAAACCGTTATCGTTTCTCAACCTCTTAACTTTCCTTCCCGTTTGATTCTCCAAAAGTGATTTCCATTCTTTGAAGGTGCGAAACATATCACTTTTCTCTTTCAAGAAATAAACTCAAACCTTCCTTGAGAAATCATCAATAAAAGTAAGCATGTGACGAGAACCATTACCTTTGGAAGGCTCGCGAGAAGGTCCCCAAAGATCCGAATGGATGTAGTCCAGTGTTCCCTTGGTCGAATGAATGGCCGTGGAGAAGCTCAACCTCTTATGCTTGCCAAATACACAATGTTCACAAAACTCCAAGTTGCCCGTGCATTGGCCACACAACAAGCCTCTCTTGCTCAAAATGGTCATTCCTCGCTCGCTCATATGCCCCAATCTCATATGCCAGAGCCTAGTAGCATCCTCATCCGAGATAGTACCCGAACGTGCAATGGCGGCCGAGCCCGTAACCGTGGAACATTGTAGGAAATAAAGAGTTCCAATTCTCTTCGCCTTCATGATTGTGAGAGCCCCTTTAGAAAGTCTAAGGACTCCACCTTCACTTTGGAACTTACACCCCTTTTCTTCAAGAGACCCAAAGAAATCAAATTCTTAGACAAATCGGGTATATGCCTCACACCCGTCAACCTTCGGACCTTTCCATCATGGAACTTAATTGTCACCGAACCAATTCCGGCAACCTTACACATATTGTTGTTCCCCATGAGAACCTTACCATCCGTAGGCTCATAAGTCTCAAACCAATCTCTATTCGGAGTCATGTGTTGTGAAGCACCCGTATCCATCACCCAACAATGTATATCATCAACATTGGTATCTACCACACAAAGAGTATCAACCGTGTCACATTCGGCTACATTGGCCTCCTCCGAAGAAGAACCCTTACTATCCGCCTTTTGTTTATTTTTGAGTTTGAAACAATCGGCCTTAATATGTCCCTTCTTCTTACAATAGTTACACATCAAATTCTTGTGCCTAGACTTCGAACGGGTCCTTGTATCTTTCAAGTTTCGGTCCCATGACCTACCTCGATCAACAACCAAACCAACACCTTGACTCCCTTTCTCATTATTGGTCATTTCACTATCAATGTGCAACTTGGCTTGCAAATTGCTCTTAACATCCTCAAGGAAAATTTTGTATCTACTATAAATCAACATGTCTCTAAAAGCCTTGTATGATGCGGGTAATGAGCACAATAACAAAAGGGCTTGGTCCTCGTCCTCCACCTTAAAATCAATCTTACTTAAGTCATTCAAAATAGATGCAAACTCTGTAATATGATCGGAAATTGACGTACCTTCAACCCTGCGAAGGGTGTAGAGGCACAATTTCAACCGCAGTCGATTGGTGAGAGACTTCTTCATGTAAATGTTCTCCAGTTTCTCCCACAAAGCCTTAGCGGTCTTCTCCGATAGGACCTCTTGCAATGTCGAATTGCTCAAACACAATTGGATAATAGAGAGCGCTTTATCATCCATCTCTCTCCATTTCTTATCCGCCACCACATCAATCAATTTTTCTCGACAAAAAATGGCATCCTTAACGCCTTGGCTCGACAAAATCGCTGTCATACGCACTTGCCATAATACAAAACTCGTCTTCCCATCATACTTCTCAATATCATATTTTTCCGATATATCCATTCAAATTTCTTGAACCCAATTCAACAAAACTCCAAAAATTTTCCCAAAAATTAATTACTCAAATCACCAAAACAAACCTTCTCCTTCTTGATCCGGGCTTGGGGGTCAGATGGTGGCGGAGGGAATTAGCAACAACAGCACCGGAGGACGACGTCGCGATGGCTGGAAGTGGTGCTCGGTCGGAAGGTGGCGGTCAGAGAGTGACGATGGCTGATGACGATGGTGGGGATTTGGGGCAGGATTAAAGGGGCTCTGATACCAATTTGTTAGGGTTTGATTTGTTAGGGTTTAAGAAGATGAGGTGAGGAAGAGAAGGGAAAAAGAGAGAGAGACAGCCGGGTTTTTGGAGACAATAGAAAATGTTGATTGATTATTTCATTTGATTCATAGCTTACATATATGAAGATACAAAGCCCAATGGGCCAAAAAACAATTTGGGTCATAATATAACAGTGTTAGACAATGCTACTTGCCCTAGGTATCACCTAAACAACGAGGATACGAACCACATTTTATTCTTTTGTCATCGAGCTAGACTGGCATGGGAGATTGTGCATGTGGGATTTGAGATATTTGAGTGTCCGGAGTCACTGGCTGAGGTGTGGGGTAGATGGAGGAATACTATGGTGAGGCGAGATAATAGGGTAGGCTGAGATATCTCAACATTGCATGTTTTTGTAATACATTGCAGTCTTTATTCCCAAACGTAGCAGAGTTAAACAGCGAAAATGCACTGGTAACAGAAGTGTAGAAGAGAAGACACTTGAGATTGGAAGCAGAGGCGGATCTGGAACAGATGGAAGCACTAGAACTAACAATTATAGATGGTCAACACTGAAAAGAAGAGAAATAATATGGGAGGATTTGGAAACTAGAGTCGACAGGGGAGTTTTTGGTAAGGTCGATGTACAAATGGCTTAACGACAGAGAAGTGCGAAGTGAGGAGGCTAAGATCATCTGAAAAACAAAGGCTCCACCAAAAGTGAAAACTTTCTTATAGCTCGTGGTGAATAACTCGATTCTATCTAGAGTGAATCTCAGAACGCGTAATATATTAGACAATGCTACTTGCCCTAGGTGTCACCTAAACGACGAGGATACAAACCACATTTTATTCTTTTGTCATCGAGCTAGACTGGCATGGGAGATTGTGCGTGTGGGATTTGGGATATTTGAGTTTCCGGAGTCACTGGCTGAGGTGTGGGGTAGATGGAGGAATACTATGGTGAGGAGAGATAATAGGGTAGGTTGAGATATCTCAACAGCAGCTACCATGTGGACCATTTGGCTAAACCGCAACGATGCATGTTTTTGTAACCATATTAGCATAATCACTATCATGTTGCATAATGTCTACTATTTTATCGATGTCTGGAAAGGACAAGCAGGAGCAAGGAAGAAGCTTCGACTAGACTTGGTAGAGTGGCTCCCCCGGTAGGTGGAAGGACCTTGAGTCACGAGCTAGATGGGTGACGAGAGGAGCGATATGTGTGACCTTAGTTGGTGTCATATATATGTATACTAGATTTGCCCGTGGGCACGTGCCTACGGCACGTATTCGGAAAGATACAACATATGAAAGTCCTGTATAGTAAAACAACAATTATGTAGCTCAAATTTGAATAGTAAAACAATAATTAGTTGTAAATAAAAGTTCATGTTTGTATTAGTATATGTTGAAAAATAATTATAAATGGGGTGTAAAATCCAACTTCTTAGAACTCTGAGTATAGAAAATGATGAAATTTAACGGTTGACGAGATATTTGCTATTTCCAATGTAATATGAGCAATAAAAAAATGCATAAAAAACCTGAAAAAAATTGAAATATGAAAATATAAATTTCTGAGTAAATAGAGAGATAAATAAATAAATAAATAAATAAATAAAGGAGTTGTTTTGAAAAAATTTGAATTTGAGTTTTAGGGACGGGGGACTTTTGAATGGAAAAATATGTTTTGTGATGTTCGATCTAGATCATTAATTTCAACCCTATTGAATGAGAGCCACTTGATAGCTTTCTTTGTGTTTTATTATATAGATTTACTTGTTTCTGTATCTCATTTTAGAGGAGGACTACACCTACCTCAAATATTACCCCAAACTTACCTCAACCACTAAAAGACAAGATTTGAATAATATTTTAATCATTTTTTGTTTGCCTTTTAGTAGTTGGGGGTTTGTCTTTTAGTGATTGGGGTAAGTTTGGGGTAAGTTTGAGGTATGTGTAGCATTTGTGCTCATTTTATTATCCAGTAGTTGTTGTCTTCTAGATGTAAACTTTGTGACTTTGTGGGATACCCTAATAATAAGGTGGGTATCCAGGTCCCCTGGTTAGGTAGAAGAATTTGTATCTTAATTGTTTCGTTAAAAAAAAAATATCAAGTAATAAATAAACAAAGTCCACATTCATGCCAAAGTTCAAAACTGTAGAGAAACTCCGATAGTGCTTAGCACTAGCCCAAGACCGTAATACCCGAGAAACTCGAGTGAAACCAAAAGAAGAAACCCTCTAAGTATGAAGAATGATATGGAAGAATACTTAGAAAATACTTGAAAGATTTTTAGAGAAAATTAGAGAACTTATGAAGAACACTCTTTCTTTAACTTGCTTTTTATTTATTTGTTCAACTTGTTTACAAATGGGAGAGGAAGGAGCTATTTATAGGCTCCAAGATTACAAAATATCTTTCTAGAACTCTCTACCATAATATCTAGATTTTATTCCTAGAATTTTCTACACAATCTTTAGATAATTATTTTATAGAATTCTCTAGAACATCTAGAGGAGGTGATAATATTTTATGATGTTTCTAGAGACTCTCTAGAACTTGGGCTTAATTTTGGGTTTGGATTATGAACCCATAATTAATCCTAACTCAAAATCAAGTTTAATTTCAATAAAAACCTGCAGAAGCCCCCTTGGACAAGGAAAATAATCCAAAATTATGCGTCAGGCGCCCAATGCTTCAAGAAGAATTCCTGATTATTTATTTTCATTGAAAGATCACTTTAAAAAATCAACATAGCAAGGGACTCTTCTTGTTGCTTTCTCATAATTATCATCATATGAAACGAGCATGAATCATAAACAGGAGTGAAAAACTCTCACCGAAATAAACAACTATTTTTTAAATGAGGAAAATGTATTATTCCAATACAAGAAACTTAAATAAAGAGGAAAAAACACCACTCAAATACAAAATAAAAAACATATTCCAGCTGCTGTACAAATTCACAAGTTTAACAGCAAAAGAACAAACAAACATGTACACTGCAACCTTTTTTCTAATAAAATACACATTATCCCATATATCAGCATGAATGAATGATTTCCTTCCTATTTCTCCTTACCACCTGATGACTTTATTTGTTTGCAGTTACTTCCAGAAAGGGGGGCTTCCTTCTCTATATACACACCTGATACAACATTGAGGTTGTCCTGCTATGATATTGATATGATTAGCATAAAAGCGTCTATTGCACAATCTTTTATAAACAACAGAAACACAAATACCTTGCGATAGTAGTTTCTCTACAACCAATTCGTTCACTCATCACTTCTTCTTGACTTCCAGGGATGATCCATCTTTGAGTGCTTCTCGAGCTTCATTTTCCATTTTAAGAGAAAAAAGGGCAGCCGCTTGAAGATAGAATGCAGTCGGCCATGTTGGAGATATAACTAGAGCTTGTGTTGCATCGTTAAGAGCTGCTTGTGGATTATCACTCATTAGATAAGACAGGCACCGCCGAGCAAAAACAGTTGGAGAGACCATGGTTCCGACATCAATGAACTGTAGGTTACAGATCCAGAAGAACAAATGAAAAGATAATCATAGAGAATAAGTAAATGATGATAGGTTAATTTGAAAAGTATACTGAGCATAGACCAGTAGATAAAACGATCATGATATATCAATTACTTGAAAAGATATGGTAACAAGATGAATCACGTTGTTTAATGCAAATAGTTATTGAAAAAACATGTGTAGATATAAAAGGTATCAAAGAAACCGTTAAGGTTAAAGCAAGAAATGAATGACTTCAGCTATCAATTCAAGCTAATAGTGCAGATTTCCTCATGAAATAATGCCAGGAAATCGTCACCTACTAAAGATGTGTCTATAGGCAAACCCGTTCAAATAAAATGCATAATTATAAGTTAAAGAGGGCATTAGAAAATATGTAACCATAGGAGTTTATCACTTCCACAGTATTCCAGTAATAACAATGTAGAAGAAACAGGTTTAATTATAGTATTAATTATAGCAACTGAAATAATTATTTTCTCTTATAAGTCAAGACTAGCAATTGAGAATTGATTGGAGTTCCAAGAAAGGTAGCTACATCTTACTCAAATAATCGTGACAAAGAGAAAACATTCAAAACATTCAATACTGCAGAAGATTAATTACTATATAAAATTTAAAACAGGAAATTGGGTAAGCAGTCAGTAAACATGGATTAACCTGTGAGTAACAATCAATTGCGGAATTAAAATCTTTGTGTCGAAAAGCAGTATCACCCTTTTTCTTTGAGTTCAATGTCTCTTGCATTTGATTGGTCCACATCTGAAAGGAAAGCTGATGGCAAAAGAAAAAAAGAAAATAATAATGTATGAGAAAAAAGAATTAAAATAAAATGAACGAAGAAGAATGAATTGCCTTTGCACAAGAATCATACAAATGAATCTACATACTGATCATCTTTACATATAGAGAGAGTTGGGTTTGTGGCAATGCAAATCTCGTTCATGTGTTCTCAGGCGTGTATTGTACATGTCTGCCATCTTCATGTGGAAAATACATGTGTTGGGTAAATAAAGTGAGTCATGTGAAGGTAAAAACATGTGCAGTGCACATGCTAATCTTCCGCTGAGATTTAACTTGATAGATTATGACTGACAAAGAACATAAACCAAAGTTTTTAGACATATATCAGTAATCGCAGAAGTATACCTTTGAAGTTGAAGGAAAAATTTCATAGGACAGCTATTAGATCATCAATGATGTATGGGACAGAATGTTGGACAACAAAGAAACAACATGTCCATAAAATGAGTGTAGCAGAGATAAGGATGCTAAGATGAATGTGTGGTAAAACTAGGAATGATGGAATTAGAAACGAGCATAAACGAGACATGGTAAAAGTAGTTCATATCCAAGATAAATTAAGAGAGAATCGCCTCAGGTGGTTTGGACATGTCACGCGTAGACCTAGTAGTATCCCCGTTAGATATAGTGATTTGATAAGTATTGAGGGTAGATTTAGGGGGTAGGGGAAGATCTAAACTTGGGTGGAAACGGTGAGAAAGATATCATAGCTTGTGGCCTTACAAAAGATATTGCGCTAAACCGAGCAGTTAGGAAAACCATGATTCATGTGGAACCATGATTCATGTGGCTGACCCCAACTAGTTGGGAAGAAGGCTTTGTTGTAGTTCAATGATACTGGAACATATTACACATAACTACCGCAAATTAATTTAGTTTACTGGTGGTTTTCAAATGAGTCACAAAATCAATAAAAAGAGTATTCCAAACACCAAGAAAAAGATCATATGTGAATAGAACGAAGAAAAAGAAAAGATGTCTCACTGGTGAGTAGTGATATTAAATTAGTTTAAATCAACTATAGCATATACAGTTTGCCATCTTTGAGTAAAAAAACTATAGCATACACAAAGTAAAGAAACCAAAAAAAAAAATTAGAGCAAGATCTTAGCTGAAATGAAGCCAGAAAGGATTTGATAGGAGAGTAATAAAATTAAATGATAATTTTTATATCAAAAAATCTCAAGATAAATGTTGAAATTGTCACCTCATTTGTGGTTCCTTCGTCATCTTTGTAACCAGTGTTTTCTAGGATCTCATGGATTGCTGTCAGATCCATTCTGGAGCAAGCTTCACCTAGTGGAGACAGAGAAAGCGACTCCAACGAAGATGTACCACCACGTGGCATATCCATCAAGACATATGAAGGAACCTATGCAAGTAACAACTCTTAGTTAAATTTACTTAATTATAAATTTTTAAGATTTTGAACTTGAAATAAAAAGGACCTGAATGAGCACGCGCACACAGCCCAAAGCAAATATTGCACTCATTGAACTAAATATAAGCATAGGTAGTAATAACAACTTAGATTGTCAGTTGCAAAAAGTGATACTGAAGAGAACTAAACATGATATAAACATGCAAGTATGTAACGCTGAAAGAACATAATGAGGTGATTTTGTCCACATTTATGTGCATATATGCTCTACTATAATCATCAGCATTATTCAAGCATTTCCCATCAGAAGCAGGGGCAGCAACGGCAGCAAGGATAAAAGCTGATTCAGTTCTCGGTAACATCTCAAGACCCCACTCCCACACCTCCTGCACCTCCTCTCTGACCATCTTCAGCGCACGCTTCCTCCTCAGTACCCTCAACCACCCTCAACCCTTGGATCTAATGGAGCCTTTGAACTGTAATTGAAAAGAATAATCCTCTCATGGCATCACAAATAGGCTTCACTTCGAGAGAAATTACCACTCTCAGGTTCCTATAATTGTAATGCTTGAAAGAAGTAATTGAGGACTGATTTCCTGTTTTACGGGAAGGTTGTGAAAATGGAATGAGTGTATTTTCCTTTTAGTGTTTTGCAGTGAGTTTTTTTTTCTAGGGTACATTCTGCCTCAGCCATTTTAATTTAATTCTGTCAATGGGAGGTTACGGTGGCGAAGGAAAGAAAGGAAGGGAACGAGGAGATGGATATCGGTTATATCTGGTTCAGGTGATTTTGGTGGTGTAACATCAACCCTCACAGCAACTTCTGAGTTTTGGTGAAGTTCCAGGATATGTCACATAGTATCAGAGCCACATGACAAATCCTAGCATAATCAAAAGAAGGTTTAAAAAAAAAATAAGTAACATTACACGCAGCTCAGGTCTCAGCCCACAAACTGGGAACTCAACCAGCTGGAACATGTTAGAATATATATGATCCCTCAATCCTCAAATCCTCTCTACTGCTACGGAACTTTGGTGCAGTGGCAGGGATATTTCACATTTAAGGTCTGGTCTCTATTCTCAATATCCAAAAACTATGAAACGATTTTTTTTTGGAAAGGCTCAGATGAGTGATATATGGACATTTCTATTGCTTTAAACTGAATAGAGGAAACTTAATTATTTCCATTCTTAAAAAAATAGCAGCAAGTTTTCTAGCGGAGTTGCATGTTGGATACTGCACTCCATGCAATGGTTACTAATATAAGAACCAATTACTGTAGAAGAGCATGAATGTATAGTCATCTCAAGAGATGTGGCATCCTTATTACTGTGCCTGAAGTGATAGTCAGTTTGTGACCCAACACTGACCCATTTATGTTATCACTTTCAAATGATTTTTGACGCCATAGTTTCACGTTTTAACTTGGCAGATTCATAAGCAAATGCACGACACGCATGCAATTACCTCATGCTGGATAATGGAAAACAACTAAGGCAGACATTTTAAGCGAAGCGCTTCCCAGCTTCTATACTTGAATGTCTCATAAGTCATGAATATGCCGTCAACCTCAAGTACTCTTATGACAAGAATGCCGGACCATGATGGAAACTGTTGAAGCCAACAATTGACTGTAGTAGTTTATATCAAATTACGTGAATGAGCTCTACAAAATATGCAACAATGACCTGCCACACAGAATATTATTACTTTAAGAAGAAATGTGAAGGGCTAAAAGGAGATGGGCTACATTAAATGAAAGCAAAACCTGAATGAACTTCAAGATTGATAATTTCATGTAAGTTAACAATAAATATAGAATTTAAGACGTTAGAGCTAGTCCCTTGTTTTGAACTTAAAAGTACGGTCAGTAAATAAACTTTCCAGGAGCTAGATGCATAATGAGTAAATCACCAGTAAAGATAGCTGATAGCAAGAAGATACAACCCTAGCAAGCAAGAGAGTGAGAGAGAGAGAGAGAATATGTGTGTACCTCACTCTCCTTCTGAAGAGGAGTCAATGCAAGCACTAATGACTTGACATTAGGCCGCTCCCGCTGTTCATACTGCAAGCACCTAGAAGCTAAGCGTACTAATTCGGTGCCGTCCTCGTTTGAAAATTGCCCTTCCAAACAGGAATCTGTCAGCATATGAAAATTCCGATCCCGTATCAAGTCAAGGGCCTGAAAAATATTATACAATTATTAGAGAAGATAAATAATAAATGTATTGTGTTTTCAGTTACTAATGCCAATTTGTAAGTTTGTGGATAAAAGCACAGAGCCCATGAAGAAGGGTAAGTCCCTTAGTGAGAAATGGATCAAAGTTGTTTGAACATGTCAGTCCAGTCAGAAGTCTCAAACATGTAGCAGAAATATCCATGTGAAGCACATTGAAGTGTCGACAACAGAGATTAAATACCACGAGATTGGAAGATGTTGAATACCCAGTTATTGAAGTGAAAGAGAGAAGGTCCTTATGTAGCTTTCAAGCATAGGGACATGCGCATCATCATTGAAAGGAATGTAACCAATACAGCAGTGGCTAATTAAAAGATACAATTATGTCATATTACATGCGAAAGAAAACCCAGAGGTAACGTTTCTTCAGTCATAGGCATAAAAGATATTTATTTCCTATAGCTTGGCAATACTACGTCATGTCCTTATCCTGTGACCTGTTTGAATGGAATGCACGATTCCAACTAAATATAGACTAACAGAAGCTAAAGTATGGAGAAGTTTTGTGAGTTAATATTACATCAAGCCTTTCAATCAACATTTGTAAGGATATCCATCAGTAATGTGCAATCAGAAGAAGATACAGTATAATGGATTTATGGAAGAGGATGATTTGAAGTTCTGGTTATACAAGGACAGAGGCATTATGACACCAAACAATGTAATAAAGGTCAGTTAATGCCTTAATGGCAAGGAAACTGTGCAATAATAGATCAACAAATGACAGCAGCAAAGATTGTAATTCACGAGTATGCACAACAAATTCTCCATGGCAGAACTATACCATAATCTATAAAAGCCAAAGAATTAAGTGCATTTTCTGATAAAACTAAGAGTGTCCCCTTCTTTCTCTGAAAACGGTTAACAATTCTTTTGTTTCTACATGGCATGAAGTTGGAAAGCAGAACTCACATGGCTTGGAGGGATATGTTTCCCACTAAGAACGTCTAGTAACAATGTGCCAAAGCTGTATATCACACTTTCCGGTGTAACTCTTCCTACACATCCAAGTGAAAAAAAATGAGTACAAAAAATAGTAAACCTGCTAAAAGTGGATTTTGCATGCATTAGTGTATAAACAGCACAAATGATCAAAAGTATATTGTAAATGCAAGTAACTGTACAGAAATAGCTAATGTAAGGTACAAATTAACAGGATGACGTATAAAATCACTGGCCAAACATTTTTTCATAGATCACAATTAAGTCATGGACTATTACACTACTATCCGACATAAGCCTCTTTGCAACTATATTACTTTTGATAAAAAATAAATGTTCTGCATTAGAAAGAGTAATATATAACCAATTTCTACCATCCCGGCTATTCAAACATCTTACCTTTTACTCCATCATATGAGTAAAACACTTGGGTGGTTAATTACTTATATTTAGATCATAATTAGACATTCACATGTTATTGTGCTATATAGACATTCCAAAAATATTACAGTCCACAAATTCGCATTTGATTTGTCATATCTATATATCTATATGGTTTTCTAATTCTAAATGTTCTCATAGATTAGGTAGATACTGTTTAGTTATCATAATGTGTACAGGCTTTAAAAAGGCAGTACAAACCAGTTCTCAGATACTCAGGGGGAGTAAACGCCAAATTTGTGCTATAACTTTTGCCATCACGACTATTCTTCATCAAACCAAAGCATGACAGCCTAGGATTACAATCCTGCAAAATGCTAATTCACAATGAGAGATACAAAAACAACATATGTAGTAAAGGAAGAAAGAGAGAAAATTAGTAGATGTCCTATACTTACATCATCAAATAGAACTCTATAAGCATTTAGGTCATGATAGAGAGCTCTCCCCTTGCTGGTGCAGTATTCTAAGGCCTCAGCCAGATAAAGCACCACCCTCAATCGCATTGGCCATTTCATTGGTTGAGTTTCCCCTGCATAACAAAAGATTTTAAGGAATATGTCCATTGCAATGGAGTTCTGAATACACAGGAAACTTTTTTTAGTGAATCCCCGAGAACAAATTGAAATAATATACATAAATGTCTCAAATATATGAAACCAAGTAGTAAGTTATCTAAGAATGTAAGAGTGTCGGGCAGTAACTTACAGTGGAAAAGTTGTTTTGCAAGAGTGTCATTGGGCAAATATTCCGCGACGAGCAGTCTCTCATCACCTTCACAACAACAACCAAGTAAATTTGCTAGTCTATGGTTTCTGAGCTGACCAACAGATCTTGCTTCGTCCTGAAATAACGCAAGTCTGGGATTAGGGCTGATGCGTGAAATGTACAGAAGTAGTAGTCTACAGCTAGAAATTAATACATATATGCCACATTATGGCAATGTACTGTATTGTACTGGAAAACGTAAATTAATCAGCCAGTAAACCGATGAACTTGCTAATGTAAAACTAAATAAGGAGATGCACCGGTCAAAGTGAAATAGTATGAAAAGAAATCAATGATGCAAGGAACTCATCAGTATCAATCAGCGACATGGACTGAAAAGGACATTAGTGCAAGAGAATCAAAACATAATCCCAACTATATCATATAACTATATTAATTCATTTTTCACTAAATATTCAAAAGAGATTAATAGAAATATACATCTCTTTATAGTAAGCTTCATATGGATGGACACAAAATTGAGATTAAACAATAACGAAGCTCGGATTGATCAATTTTAAGTACGTTCTTCCTACATGTTGTATAAAAAATAAACGCTAAAACCCATTGAAAGGGTATGGGGAAAATTATGTTAGAAGATCACACTGAATAACATAATTGCCAATCACCGAATAAGAATGAAAGCGACAATAGTTGTGTATGTTACTCTTATGCCTTATTAGATGTGATGGTAAGTTAATAATTGAGGTACAAGTAGGTATCCGACAAATTTTACATACTTCTACATCCACTTCAGAAGTTAGTCCAATTGCTCTTTAACTCCGCTAAAGCTTGTGGTCCATAGAATGACAAACCGTTAACAAACATTACCATGATGATAGAAATATAGTAGAATGCATAATTCCAAAAACATGTATATACACAATCCAATGACTCAACAAAACATGTAAAAGTAGTGCTATGGTCACAACTTAACTACTTACCCAACTAATTTTCACACACTACCTTATTGGGCACAACCTTTACATCATTGCGCAAATACTAGAAATACAAGGATGGAAAAAGGTTGTGCCACATCATGTATTGGAGTAAAAGCAGTGCATAGAAGTCGTGCACAAAACATACCCAAATCAGAATTACCCAGTTTTTCACACAAATTCAAATCGCTTTACAAAAGCATCAAGCAACCACAAAACATTGTTTCAAACTAATACTTTTTCGACCACCCAACCCACGCCCGGACGCCCCCCACAATGTTCAGTTGACAATTGTCCAAAACCAACAATCCAATAATTCAATGAAAATTGTAATATTGCTATGGCGACAAATTAGTCCACTAGTTTTCACATCACTACCTTATCTAGCACAATCTTCACTACATTGCACAAGAACCCAGAAATACAAGGAGCAAAGCAGATTGTGCCAGATTGTGCCAGGTCAGGTAGTGGAGTAAAAGCAGCGCACAGCAGTAGCATGCAACACATACCCAAATTAGCAATACCCAGTTTTTCGCATCATTTTAAACTACTTTACAATAGAACAATGCCACGTCGAAATAACGCTTCGAACTACTACTTTTTTCAACCACCAAAACCCCACCCCGCACAATGCTCAATTCCCAATTGCCTGCAAACCAACAACAGCAAAGTCTACATTCCAGCAACACAACAAACGAATAATCAAACAACCTACGACAAACAAATAATCAAATAAACCTACCAAAAACTGCCGTGAATCCGGCCATGCCGACCTATTAAACCTCTTCACCACGATCCTCCTCTGCGCATCCAGCTTCCCCTTGTACACAACATTCGGCGCCTTCTCCCCGTGCTCCGACACGATATTCTCCACCGCGAACCCTGACGTCGCCAGCCTCAGCTGCTCGAACGTGTACTCCTGAAACCCCGGCAAATCATACCCCCCCTCCCCCCTCTCCTCACTCTCTACACAAACCAACCAACCAATCCAACAATCACTACACGAATCTCAAAACAATACTTTAAAAAAAACTAGAAGGTTCCAGAATCAAGAGCTCACCGGGATCGGGGACTTCGAGGACGGTGGATTTGAAGTGCGTGCCGCAGCAGGCGGACCAGGATCTCAGCTTCGAAATGCCAGATCCCATCGCCTAATCTTTGAAATCAGGAGCTCGAATCCGATCGGAATCTTGGAGATTGAAAGCGGAGACCGAATGATCGAGATCGGGATTTTCTATCTTATACGCCGTCGATGGAAAACCCTAGCACCATCATCATCATGATTGAGTGAGTGAGTATATTAGAATAATAATCGTAACAATTTTTTTTTCGATTTTTTAAATTTTTTTTGACTGTAAAAATTTTAGCTGAAGAGAGTGTGAAAAGAACGGGAGGTTTTAGCGAGAGAAAATGCAACACGTTTTTTAGAGAGAGAAAGTGAAGACGTTTTTTTCAGAGAGGAGTCACCGGTTTTGGGACCGTGCAACACGGCTCCGTGGCTACCGCCGCAATGGATGGACGGTGGGGATGGGGCGGGGAGAAAATGTGGGTCGTTGGATGGAGGTGGTGGTGGTCCACACGGAGTTAGAGTTAGTAACGGGTCGCGTTTTGGTTTGCTTTTGGGATAAGGAGGGAGAGAGTTAGGTCGGCTCTATTTTTGCGTTTTTTCTCCTAATAAGAGGTGGAAAAGTTTTGTTGTCACCTGACCTGTTAACTATTTTTTAAGTGGGACTCTGATCTATTAGAGCATCCACAGTCGTTTGCCTATTTGCCATTTTTTTCATTTTTTTTACTGTATCTCACACAGTCGTCTGCTATTTTGTCATTTTTTGACAAAATCGCTACATAGAAAGGGGCGAATAGCATTCCATATAGCAAAATGCATATTATAGCAGACGAAACATCATGCTTCGTCCCAATGTGAGACGAAACATCATATTTCGTCTGGATTATTTAATTATTATTTTAATTGATCGGACGAAACATTCGTCCGAAGTAAAAAAAAAATAACAAATAAAATAACCGTTAAACGAATTTAAGCGTGGAAATGAACATGATGTTTCGTCCCAATGTGAGACGAAACATCGTGCTTCGTCCCAATCCAATTTTTTTTAAAAAATAATTTTAAAAATTAATTTTGTAAATTTTAAATTTTTTTTTGCAATTACCTAAATTGATTTTGCAAATTTTTAAATTGTTTTTGCAAAAAAAAATTTACAATTTTTTTTTAAAATTCTTTTTGCAATTTTTTTTTACAAAAAAAACTTCCGGAAAATCCGGACGAAGCACCATGCTTCGTCCAGCTACAGTGATTTTTTTGGAACTTTTTGTAATATTTTTAATTGTTTTTGCAAATTTTTAAATTTATTTTGCAAAATTTTAAATTGTTTTTGCAAATATTATTTACAAACTATTTTAAAATTTTGTTTTTGCAAATTTTTTTTGCAAAAAAAACTTCCTTTTTGGGACGAAACATCATGTTTCGTCCCGTATTTTTTTTAATTGCAGACGAAACATGATGTTTCGTTTGTTTCTTTTTTAACAACCTTATGCATTTTTTTTGCCATTCGACGATTGTGGATGCTCATCGAATTGGATGGGCAAAATATGCATTTTGCCATTTTTTACATCGAACGACTGTGGATGCTCTTACACATTTGGATGAAGCCCGGCCATCGGTAGAGCATATAAGACCACTGCTGATCTTGAAAGATAATGGATGGAAAAAATAGCATGTCGTGGTAATACGAATCGCAGTAATAATAGACAAAAAATCTACTGGGCTTGGATGGGATCCAGTAGAATTTTGGGATTATCGATTGTCCTCTTCGATAGTATCGAGATGATGAAGACTATCAGTTTAACAGTCCACCCTCATAATTTTGTTGGAGAGATCACTTATTGTCTCTATTGATTATGTTGCTTCATGTTTTATGTTATATTTGTACTTTGTACTTTGGCTCAATACTTTGGGTCGTTTGTTTTGTTATTTTCTAATTAACGAAATAGGGTGGTCATATTCTACCTTTGCCCTAAAAAAATATTAAGAAGAAAGGTGCATGGGGTCTTACCTTTTAGCCGTTGGTACTCCGCATCTTCACGGAGAATTTAATTTTGCTGGGTCCATGTCAAAGACCACGTGGTAGTCATTCGTGCAGGTCGCAACTTATGCAACAAGGAATTTCGCTACCTTAGGATAGTTAGAGTTATTGCCGCCATTTACCGCGGTTTCCATTCGCAGCTTATCACACTTATCCTTCCAACCTTCCGACACAATTCGATTTTGGTCATACAATTGACATGGGACAATAAAATATTAAGAAATATTCGTTGAACCTCACCGAGTTTTATGGTTTGACAAATAATTTCCAGTCTTTCAATAATATGACTGTACAATTTATTCGGAGATTGTTAGTGGCAACTAAGTACTAAACCTTGTTTGTGTGCTCACTAAGAGCATCTGCAGTCGTTGGTACTTAAAATTTGGGTATTTGGCAAATATAAATAGGAAATTTGGAAGTGAGTTGTAGTCGTCTAAAGCCAAAATTTGGCTTTTCAATCTAAAAAAAAAAGACGGATGGGATATCATATCCTGTTAGAGCAAAAAAAAATATTTTACAAAAAATCGGGTGGGATATCATATTCCGCCGGGGAATTTTTCCCCATAATATGGACTATAGACCTAATGTGGATTAAAAAAAATTGCAGATTTGAGTTCTCGGACAGGATATCATCTTCTTTATAATTGAACTTTTTTAAAAAATTTAAAAAACAGTCGGGTTTGATCTATTTATTCAAAAAATAATAATAAAATAGCCATCGGGCGGGGTATGCTATTCCGATTGCCAAATTTTTGCTTTTGCCATTTCTTCTCTCAATTTGGCTTGCCACTATTCACCTCGAACCCAAAATTTGGAAATTTGGCCAATGACTGCAGGTTGTTTTTTGCCAAATTTTTTAAAATTTTGAAATTTGGCCAACGACTACAGATGCTCTAAGTAAACAATATTAGTTTTTTATATTTTGTAGAACAGTTATTCGTGAATTTTAGCTAGCAAAGTAATTAAGTTATACTTGAACACTTATCTGGAAATATTATTTTCAAAATACATGGGAGCTTAGTAAAATTTACTTCAATGAGAAAAGTTGTTTATCGAATGAAGAAACATAAATTTAAGATACATTTAGTATACATATATGCAGGGCGGCCCTAAGTTCCCGGGGGCCCAAGGCGAAAGACCCAAATAGTTATTTTTTGGGGCCGCTAATTACAATATAAAAAATTTTCGCAAAATACGTGCATATATTTACAATGAGAATACAATTTTAGGGGCCTCTAAAAGTGCAAAAAAATCTGGGGCCTGAGGCAACCCTGATATATGTTAACTGTATCATCCCCCATGGTTGATAGAAGCAGTACTAGACAAATTCCCACCCTTTTTGGGTTGTGTTGGGGTATCTACTTTTTCTGATTGTAATTTAGTTACTGCTTATGTTTTATTTTGTCCCACCCTTCTATGTATGATGGAGGAACTATATTATATTTCATGCTTGATCTGTAGTCGTTTGTACATGGCCCAGTATTCTATGTTTGTTTTGTTAATTCCTTATTAATGAAACATGGTGGCCATACTTCACTTTTTCTTCAAAAAAGAAAAAAAATTGTATACATTCATCTCTAATCTCTTATACTATAATGGAAGAGTTGGAGTTATGTCCTTGCTAGTAATATACACGTGTGATGCACGTATTATTTTTTTTAAAAAAAATAAAGTAAGAACTATGATTTACATGTGCGATGCATGTCTTAATAAATAGGATTATATATTTTTAAAAGTAAATGTGAAGACTATAATGGGAGAGTTGGAGTTGCACGTGTGTTGCACGTAAGTAGGTAGATTTACAACTCCAACCCTTCCATTATAATAGTTATTATATATTATATGATAGATAGATATATAGATAGATAGATAAATATATAGTAATTTACACGTGTGATGCACATTTAATATATTAAAAACAATTAAAGTAAAAAATCTGATGTAGTGAGGACTCGAACATGAGACCTCCTTCATATTAGTTATGCACGTGCAATGCACGCGTTGGTAGATTTACAAATGACACTAAGACCTTCTCCCATTATAATATTAGAGATTAGAGATTAATAAAACATGGTAGTCATACTCCACATTTTCCTGAAAATAATTTATATATATTCGTCTCTAATATTATAATGAGAGAGTTGGAGTAATGTCAAATCAATTTATAGACAAATAAACTTGATTGATCTAATCTTAACCACACAATTTTAAGTGAGAGTTATATTAATCGTCGATGTTCTAAACTCTTGTCAATTACCATAATACCCTCAAAGTTCAAATTTATTTATGATATAACTATTTACTAAAATGTCACTCATATATAATAAAAGTTGGTGCCACTGGGGTTAACATAATTTCAGCTCTCGATCCAAATCCAAAACCCCAATCATCCCATAACCCCTAGAACAAATCCAAATCTCCAATCCCCAATCCTTAACAATGGCTCCATTTTGTACTACACCCATCTTCGCTTCCCATTCCCTTTTGTTGTCCCAAAAGCACCGTTTTAAATTCTGCGTCAAATCAACAAATTAGGGGTAGGGGTAGGGGTAGAGTTAAGGTTTGATACATTAATATTGCTTTGTTGTTTTGGTTGTTGTGAGTTGATGAGATGAGACAGGGAAGGTGTTGCTGGTAATTTTGGTGTATGAGCAAACAAATGAATTTGTGGATTCTTTTTGGAAACAATAAAGCAAACCTGTTGACCTTCACCGACGTTTGACCAGTTTCTTGCTACTGCCATGAACCTGCACAAAAGTTCGATACACCGGGATGGATCCCGACGACGAACCTTCCGACGCTCTTGTCAGTAATCAGAAAGAATAAGAAAGAGCTTTAGGTAAAAAAGATTGATTACCTTGTTATGGTGGGGGAAGATGGGTATTTATAGTCGCCTTAGGGACCCGTTTCGAGATAAGGATAAATCTCTACTTCCCGGTGTTTTTGGATAAGATCTAGAGTTTAAACCGTTTCATAAAGATAACTATGAATTTGAATTACTCTTTATCCATCTGGGTTGGTTTGTAATGGGTTGCTACCCATACCCAGTAGGACAGATCCATTTATGGGTTATTGGGCTTTGAAGAAAGACCTAGTTCCTATTTCAAACCTATTTGTAGGTGAAATTACTACTTTACCCCTGAAAGCTTTAAGATTCGCGCCCGATTTGAACGGTCCTGATTTAATCCTAATTTTAGCCATATCACGAGCCCCCCACTCTTGGAGACTGAGTTCTAAAGTCTTTGAGGAGTAGTTTTGTTGTTCTGATGGTGTACGAGATTTTATCGGAGTTCTTAAGGGAGTTCGGATCTTGCTCAAGGTGTAACGATGTTATTCTGAGTTTGTAAAATGCCCAAAATTATTCTCAGATTTTTCTGGATTTTTTGTCATTTTTCCAGATTGTTCTGATTTTTTTCAATTTTTAATTCAATTTCTAAATTTAAATAATTAATTTTCAAAATATTAATTAATTATTCTAATTTAATAATTATATTTTCAGAATTTTAATTTATTTTCTGAATTAATAATTATTTTTAGAATATTTTAATTAATTTTTTCCGATTTTTAACTTTTTTCGGATTTTTTAAAATATTAATTCAATTATTTAAATAAATAAGTAAATAGATAAATACTTGATGATGTGGCGCGATCCTATCCGTTGATCACAATCAGAGGACGCGCATCTCAAAGCAGGGCGTTTTTCTCCAATGTAAAGGTCGGTACCTCGGAACCCGGCGCCGACCCACCAGACGCTGCCACGTGGCCGGTCAACGTTGACCGTTGACCGCCACGTGGCCTCCTTTCCCCCCCCCCTCTCTTTTTCTCCTGCTCTATTCTTTCTTCTTCGGTTCGGCCTCTTCTCCCTTCGTCTCCAACGTCCTCTGCCATTCCTCGAGCCGGTGCCTCACACGAAAAGGTGTTGGAGTCGAGATTGGGAGCTCGACGACGGAGTGATGGAGCTCGTTGGTGGAGAGCTCAACGAAGAGAGCTCGAGCTCGGCGTCGGCGAGGAGGTGGTTGGTTGGCGAGCTCGACGAGGCTGAGCTCGGAGAATTGGAGTGGAGGTCGGAGCTTGACGACGGAGTTGACGATCGGAGGGGTCGAGCTCGGCATGGGGAGAGCTCGATTAAGCCATGGGAGGTTGGTGCTCGGTTTCGAAGAAGAGGAAGAAGAAGGGGAGCTGCGGGTTTGGGTTCGAGCTCGGCGGGGAGCAGCTCGACGAGGAGGAAGCACGGCTAAGGTGGAGCTCGGCCATGGCGGAGCTTGATCGCGAGTTCTGTCACGCCCCGCATCCCAAAAAATACGGAATGCAAGCACGTGACATGGCCCAGCGAATGACTTGCGTCATTCATAGACTGTCTTTGATTCAACTCAACAATATAAAACATGAAGTAATACAACCACACATGCATTGAAAGAAGTAATCACATAAATAACAGCATTGGATATTGAGCATAAACATAACCACCATCAAAATAATTCAACATCTGGAAAATAAGAACTTACCAAATAGCTCAAGAGGCTCCTGCTCCAATCCTAGAAGAATTGCTCACCCATGCCTCCTGACAATTCTCCTTGTTCACCTGTAACTGGATTAACTAGAGTGGAAAAAAAATGTCCTTAGAGCAAGTCGTGGACAGTAAGTAGAGAAACAAAGAACAATGACAATAACGGTGTAACGATGTATACAATGGACGATGAAATCAATAGTATTGAACTGTGACAAGGCGATAATAGTACAATGTGCAATAACGATGATTTATAACGATAACAATAAACAATAATAATAATGGTATACAATAACGATAACACTGTTCAATAAATGTGACAATATGCAATGACAATGTGATGAAAATCTTAAGTCTATTATTCATTTTAATCCTAACTAATGCACGTACTACTGCATCCCATACTACTGGTTCCATGCATACAATCAATTCCGTTTAGACTGAGGTGGTAGATTCTATAGTTCATGTACTCGAACGATAACAATAGCAATTTCTTGCACAATAACGATAACAATAGTCGGCACGATAGGTCCTTAAGCAATACACGATGAATTGGGATACTACAGTCAGTAATCCAAAAATAAATTGATAGCACTAGCCAACACAATATTTTGGGAACAAGCCCACAATACCGAGTACAATCACTATATTATCAACTACCCTTGTCAACCCTTCACCCCGGCTTGTTTAATATTCTTTATTCAATTAACATACAATAATACGATTAATAAGGGACACTAGAAAGATGACAAAACAACCCTAAGATCATGCAATATATTCTATACAATCAAATACACCAAATTCAACATCATAGATACAACTACATATTGTTAAACATAAAACCCAATTCTGGACAGCAGTAGGTTGTTGTACCAAAATCAAAATTTCCGTTGCTATAAGATAGCAAATGTGGATCCGTCAGAAGTTCTTGAAACTATACTCCTTCCCAGTTCCAACGCATATTTAAAGTCTACATTCCGACAACAGTAGCTAGGTGAAATTCAGTGTTCTTTACAGATTTTAGGTTCTCGCTGGTTATCGATATTGACTAATTTCAGCTGTAAGGGCAGTAAATATTCATTGTAAAAATCAGTAAAAATAATTTTTATCCCCTAAGCATGTTATCTACCAATCTGGAATTTATCATGACAATATTTGACCATTAGTTCTTTTAGTTTATCAGCCTAACATGGTATGTACATGAATCTGAATTTTTAGCGCAGCAGTAGCAAAAGGGGCCATAACTCGTGTAATAATAATCGGAATTTGAAAATTCTGGATGTTATTAACAACTAGACACTTAGGGCTATGTTTCATATTCAGAAAGTGACTGATTTTAATGCCATCATCTAGGTTGAAACAACACGACAAAGTTTAGGTTGGCGTAAATTTTCAAGGTGTCAACATATTCTTTTTGAATAAAACAATTAAAATGTTAAGAATGATGAACTGGGGTTTAACAATCATAAATCGCAGCAAACCATACCTGTGTGAACATGGTATTAAGATATATAATGTCCATAACTCTACCAATTACAGTCAACTAATTTATCATTATCAATCACATGAACAATCAACCCTAATATACAATCTACAATAGTTGTGTATAATGTCATGAGATGAAATGTAACAATAATTCTCTATTCTCATATTCAATAACTAACTACATGAGTGCATGTAAGATCCCTATACATTAGAGGTAAAAAGACGGCACGAAGTCAAGACTACCACTTGGATTCGCTCGTGTAAACCCGTGGTATCCCAACGATAGATAACAATAACTTTATACGAAATTCAACATGGATCTACTAGCGGGATTCAATAAATAATATCGAATACGATACAATAACTATTCGAGAAGAAATGACTTGCCTTTAGGTGACGATTAGATCCGATAATTTGAGAATAACGGGATCAGAATCCCGGCGACACGGCAACGAGCAAACGATCACGATGGTCACGATCGGGCACGGATCTCGTTGATCAAGATGGTGATCAAGATAAAGATCAAGCGAATCCAACAGCCGAAATCGAACATAAAATATATAAGAATTAGAAGAGTACCAAAAGAGTAAATATACCATGATTGACAATTTGATGAATGTGAATAAAAAGTTGATCAAATGTAAACTCACCAAGTAGAAGACGAACAAGACAATCGAGATGATCAAGTGTGATCGGTCGATCGGACGGCTGAGATCAAGATCAATGATTGTGATGATCAAAATGTAGATCGGACGGCCCAGATTCAAAGAAGACCCAAACTTAACAAACAGTAACCCGATCATTGGTTCTTGGCATGGCTACAATGGCTGGCCTAGCGGTGGTCGGTGGACGGTGCACAGGGGCAGCGCTGGCGAGACAGGCGGTGCTCAGGGTGGCACTGGCCTGGTGGTCGGCTGCTCGCGTCGATAAGTCAGGGAATGCCTGGGTGGCATGACGCAGGGCAAAGGAGACTAGGAGCGACGGGGGTTCGCTACTGGCTGCGTCGCGACTGAGCGATGGAAGGAAGGGAAGAGAGGTGGAGGTGTTGCCGCAGGTGGCTGCGGTCGACCAAGGAGGCAGGGGACGCGACTGGAGCTGTTGTCGCGTAGGCGCGACAGGAGAGGGGGGTGTTCACCAAGGGATGGAGCGGCGTTGGGAGACGGAGCGGCGCGCTGGGCTGTAGACGGCGTGGGGGTCGCTAGTAGGTGGGTGGGTGCACACGGCAGAGGAGAAGGTCGGGTGTAGGGGGGTTTTGGGTAGATGGGAAGGGAGAAAGAAAGAGAGAGGAAGGTGAAGAGGTTGGCAGCTGTGTATGGGGGTAGAACAATATTAGGGGTTAGGGTTATTAGCTAGGGTTAGGTTTAATTAGGGTATGGGTATTTGGTTTAAAATCCAATAGGGAATTGGGTTTGGGTGTAATGGGTAGTGGATCCAATAGGGGTTAATTAAATAGAATATATAAAGGGAAAAGGGGGTATGAGCAACTTGCTCATTTAGTAAATAAGCAATTGATGATGTGGCATACATGTGATTGAAAAATCATTAAAAGGGTTAGTTGTCCAATGTATCACATGCATGCCACATAATCAATTGCTCATTTACTAAATGAGCAAGTTGCTCATATCCCTTTTACCCATATATAAAACATGCTTATATATACATACATTAAATCATGAACAATCAAAACTAATAGTAACAATAATACTAATAAAAATAACAATAGAAATAATAATGCTAATAACAATAATAATAACAAAATTGGGTTTTCAATAGATAATCAAAGATAACAATAGTAAAAATAAAACTAATAATCATATTAGTAACACCAACAATAATAATAATAGCAATGACAATAATAATAATAGTAAAAATAATAATAATAAGAATACCAAAATAAGATTTGAGTTCAGCAGATTGATAAAAATCCAAATAATAATAACATAATAGATTTGGACTAAAATATAAATAGTCGATCATTTGAAAATTGTAAATAAAGTTGAAATATTCCATTATTCAAAAATAAATATAATTATCCAAGAAAATATTTTAAATGTAAAGTTCAAGCCGAATTTAACAAGTACTGAATTTATAAATTTTAAATACAGAAAATACATAGAAAATACGTATTTACGGAAATAGGGGTTACAAGTTCGAAAGTGGAGGTTGGGTTTTTCTTTCTTTGGTTTTGGCGCCAAATCTCGATGAAGAAGGAGGGTGAGGATGCGGGTTTGGCAGGATGTGGGTTTGGCTAGCGGGGTTGAAACCCAAACCCGCACCTGTTAAGCCAACTAGCTCCCTCTTGCTCCTTGGGTTTTTTGTTCTATAACGGGTCCGAGCCCGATCCGTTAGCTCCCCCCTATTTTTTTGAGAATTTGTTTGGCGAATCTGATCCGTTGATCGTGATCGAGCATGAATTTTGAGGCAAAGGTTTTTCCCTAATTTGCAGCTCGGTTGCTCATTCATAATTCCGAGCTGCTTGGCACAATCTGGACGGCTGATCAAAATCATGCACGAATCTCGAGGCGACAGTTTTCGCCAATTTGCAGCACGGCAGATCGGTAGCTCGGATCATAATTCCAAGCTACGTGGCACGATCTAAGCCGCTTGATGAAGATCTGGCACGAATTTTGAGGCGATAATTTTCACCAATCCGTAGCTCGTTGACTGGGTAGCTCGGATCATAATTCCGAGCTACGTGGCACGATCTGAGCCGCTTGATGAAGATCTGGCGCGAATTCTGAGGCGATAGTTTTCGCCAATTCATAGCTCGGTGGCTCGATAGCTCGGATCATAATTCTGAGCTACGTGGCACGATCTGGACAGTTGATCAAAATCAGGCACGAATCTCGAGGCGGTAGTTTTCGCTAATTCGCAGCTCGGCGCAGCTGTGTTGTGACCCACTTTTTCGGTGCTACGGAGGTCCGATCGGGGCGTGTGACACCTCGTTTCAAAGATGACCCGAAGATCTACAATTTCTCTTTGGAGGTCAGCTGAAGAATCACCCGTATTTAAGGTCAAAATAGGCCCGCAATGTCCTCGTTTATGTCGAGTTGAGAGCAGCTTTGGTCTCCGGAATCCTCGAAGAGGAGCTCCACTCCTATGGGCTAAGAAGATGAGCTAGGATGATCCTCGTAAGACCCATGGGAAGATTCGTGCTTGGAGGTAGGTGCGAGGAGCAACTCTAGGAGAGAGTTTTAGCTCCGAACTTGCTGAGGAGAAGGCCGCTCATGAGGCGAGCGGAGTGAAGAGCATCACCAGGCTCTAGGAGAGAGTCATCCGGGAGATGAGTTTAAGGAGCAACTCTAGGGGAGAGTTTTGAGCTCCGAACTCGTTTAAAAGAGGACCACTCGCGTAGGACAAAGAATCATCTCCAGGCTCTAGGAGATAGCCGAGACGAGTTTGAAGAGCAACTCTAAGGGAGAGTTTTAAGCTCCGAACTCGTTTAGAAGAGGCCTGCTCGGGAGGCAAGTGGAATAAAGAATCATCTCCAGACTCTAGGAGAGAGCCGTTCGGGAGACGAGTTTGAGGAGCAACTCTAGGGGGAAGTTTTGAGCTCCAAACTCATTTAGAAGAGGACCACTCGGGAAGCGAGTGGGACGAAGAATCATCTCCAGGCTCTAGGAGAGAGCCGTTCGGGAGACGAGTTTGAGGAGAAACTCTAGGGAAGAGTATTGAACTCCGAACTCGTTGTTTTAAATGAGTTTCAACAGTTGTGGGAGCAATTCTGAATGGTGAGTTGCTCCGCAATTTCTTGTTGCAAGCGGCTAAAGCGGCATCGAACCAAGTGTTGGACTCCAAACTCATTTTTTTTAGCTTAGTTAGTTGTGTGAGCAGCCCTGTAGGAAAAGCTGGACTCCGAACTCACCATCTAACGAGTCGTAAATGTGACTCAGAGAGGTAGAAATGAAGCAAGTGCAATAATAGAAGAAAAAAATCTAAGTTTATCGAAACAAACTCAGTGGCCGCTTCAATTGGGCGAGCCATTATTACATGCTTTTGGCCATGTTAGAAGCATCGACCTTATTGAAACTGAAAACCTACTTCTACGATGGGGTGAAGGCCTCTTGGGAGGAGTTTAATTCTCCCCCATTGGACCTTTTTGGATAAGGTGGAGGACGGCCGCAGGTTCGGAATCTTGAAACTCGGCGGACCTCTCTGTTCGCTTGTAGGCTCCTCGGGGTGGAAGGTCGGTCCCGTTTCTTCGAACGAACTTGGCTAGGTGTCCCCATTGTATGAGCTCTTCGATCTCCTCTTTGAGGGTCCTACAATCATCCGTGTCGTGACCGTGGTCCCTATAAAAGCGGCACCACTTATTCCTGTTTCTTTTCTTGCCAGGGGTATTCATTTTAGGGGGAGCGCGAAGTAGCCCTTCCTTGTCTACCTCCATAAGAACTGCTGATGCACTAGCATTGAGGGGGGTGAACTTCTCAAAATGTGGAGATGGGCGGTGTTGGCCATTGTCGTCCCTCTAGAATTTCTGGGACCCTTCTTCGCTCGTATTCTTCCATTTGTTCCCAGAAGACGATTCCTCAAGAGTGGGGGGTTGAGAGCCTCTTCCACTCGGATGTACTTCTCACTCCTAAGCAGGAGTTCTGAGAAGTCTCGAGGAGGCTTCTTGGCAAGGGATTCCTTGAGGTCGGCATTAGTGACGTTGTGCCCAAATTCCACCGAGGCTACTGATTGGTTGAGGGAGGCAGTAGACCGGGCTTCGGCGGTGAAGCGTCGAACGTAATCTCTTAGGCGTTCACCCTTTCTTTGGCTGAGGGTCACCAAAGATGTACTTGTTTTCTTGGCCCGGTGGCTACTCACGAAATGAGTAAGGAAGAGCCCTTCGAGCTGCTCGAAGGAGAAGATGGAGGCCAGGGCGAGTCAAGAGTACCATTCTCTTGCAGGCCCCTCAGCGTGACAGGGAAGGTTTTGCAAAGGAGCACATATGAAGCCTGGTGGACCATCATGAGAGTTTTAAAACTCTCGATGTGGCCGGCAGGGTCCGACTCCCCGTTGTATGACTCAAAGTTAGGGGGCTTGAAGTTTTCCAGGACAGGGGCTTCCATGATGGCCCGGGAGAATGGAGGCCTGCTCGGGCGGAAATTCCTCGCCCATTGTTCTTCTTCTCTGTCAAGTCGGCCAAGGTGCTTCTCCATCTCGTGGAGATGGCGGTAGACCGTATCTTCCCTTCGGTCATATCTTGCCAAGCCCCGAGACTCTGAGACTCTTTCTCATGCGAAAGGGGACTGGGAGTGCGGTGGTGATGGCTTGGGGCAGAATGAGGACTAGGTGCCCGTTGCTCGTGGTTGGGAGCAACATTGAGGGTCCGCAAAACGGCTTCTTGAAAATCCTGGAACTCCGCCCTTGTGACTAGTGCCCCTTTAGCTTGGCGGTCCCTAGGGGTGGCTCGGCTTACTAGAGTATGACTTCTCTGTCGACGACATAGGGGGCTCTCTTCGCCACCTCGAGGGAGGGGATCTTCTGGTCCTCGGTTTGCGGGGGTCCGGACTCTTGAGACCCCTAGGTGCTCGGTTGATGGACTCCCTAGGGGTTTGCCATCCAATCAGGCGAGTTCGGAGGTCGACCCCCTTTTGACGGTTGACAATCACTTGACGGAGATCCTACTCGGGAGGGCTTTGAGTAGTCATAGAGTCAACTGAAGGATTGTGGACCGTGACATGGTCATGAAGAGGATGTTGCTTTGGACGACTCCGACGAGAGCCCCCCCGGGCAACCCCCCGAGAACCTGGAGGGGCTTATTGAGGAGGAGGCTCTTGAGGAAGAACATCTTGAACCGGAGGAGAATGAGGAGGAAGAGGAGTGGCTATTCGGCTGGAGACCGCTGCCTTCCCATTCTCTTTCGGATGCATGGCTTGAAACTTCTCTCGCTGATGAAGTTAGGTTGGATTGCTTTTTCGTTTCCCACAGACGGCGCCAATCCGTTGCTGCTAATTTTGGTGTGGGAGCAAACAAATGAATTTGTGGATTCTTTTGGAAACAATAAAGCAAACTTGTTGACCTTCACCGATGTTTGACTACTTTCTTGCTAGTGCTGTAAACCTGCACAAAGTTCGATACACCGGGATGGATCCCAGCGACGAACCCTTTGACGCTCTTGTCAGTAATCAAAAAGATTAAGAAAGAGCTTTAGGTAGAAAAAGATAGATTATCTTGTTATGGTGGGGGAGAGGGGTATTTAAGTCGCCTTAGGAACCCGTTTCGAGATAAGGATAAATCTCTACTTCCCGGTGTTTTTGGATAAGATCTAGAGTTTAAATCGTTTCATAGAGATAACTATGAATTTGAATAACTCTTTATCCATCTGGGTTGGTTTGTAACGGGTTACTACCCATACCCAGTAAGACAGATCCGTTTATGGGTTATTGGCTTTGAAGAAAGACCCACTTCCCATTTCTGACCTGTTTATAGGTGAAATTACCGTTTTACCTCTGAGAACTTTAAGATTCGTTCCCGATTTGAACGGTCCCTATCACGCCCCGCTTTCCAAAGTAATATGGAAAACGAGTGCGTGACAAAGTCCAGCGAATGATTTTCATCATTCATAAGCTGTAGGATTGACTCAGCTTCGTAACAAGAAATATAACAAGAATATACTCAACCACGCATGCATGAATAATTTATTAATCAACAGAAAATATTTGAAACAAAATAGAAATATCCTAAATAATTTTCAGATCTGGATCAAAAGATAAAACTTCGGGACTACAAGCCCATTACAAGTTTCAAGTAGCAACATAAATAAATAACTCAAATACAAAGTAATTAAAGCTAGTTTTTCCTCAAGTGAAGCCTAGAACGTTTGCTCACCAATTCCAGCAGGCAACTCGTCTCCAAAGTCTGTATATATATATATATATATATATATATATATATATATATATATATATATATATAAAAGAAAAATAAAGAAAATAAAGACAAACGATATATATATAAAAGGAAAATAAAGAAAATAAAGACAAATGCCCTTAGTGCAAGTTAGGGCCGCAAGTAGTACAAGCAAGGGTATGAAAATAAGTGTAAGAAAGTATGAAACAAGATATGGAATCAAGAATATGCAATATGATTTGACAAGGATGCAACAAGTAGTGAAGTTCAAGAAACTAGCTAGCAAGTAAGGCAACTCAAGTCGCAAGATTGGGTAACAAGTATTAGTAGTAGGAACAAGTAACAAGTGAGCATGTAGTTGCATCAAATATCAAGTAATAAGAATCACGTACAAGTGTCAAGTAACAAGTATCAAGTTACAAGTATCAAGTAGGGTATATGTGTGAACAAGTGACAAGTTATTCTTAAGTCTAATGTTTAATTCTATCTAGGTAGCACTTCATGCGTCCATCCTTTTACCACATGGTTGCTACTTGCAAACAGTTACGTTTAGGCCTAGTGGTGGATTTTATAAGGCGGTGTACTCAGGCATCAAGTATCAAGCAAGTAAGGTTCATGAATACAAAAATAATGCAACAAGTTCACGAACCAGTTCATGAATCCACTAACAAGTTCAAGAACCAACTGTGGGTTCATGAATGCACTAAAAATACAACAAGTTCATGAACCAAGTAATGGGTTCATGAATACGCTCAAGATCCAACAAGTTCATGAACCAAGTAATGGGTTCGTGAATACGCTCCAAGTACTGGGATACATGGGCCCCCTTCTGAGTACACTTACCTATATTGTCCATTACTATGGTCTTTCTCTTAACCCCGGCTTATTATTTATTATTATTATTAAACAAGCATGAGAGTGTGCGAAATATGGCAAGTATACATGACCAAGAACAGGGAACAAGTTTAGATTAGGTAGGATACATATTCAAGAGTAAAAAAAAATAAATTATTAAGAGCGACGTGAATTTCAAATCTAGACAGCATGACGTTGCTACACCAAAACTGAGATTCCTGCCATTACAAGAATGCAAATCTAGATCCCTCAGAAGGTCTAGAAACTAGACTCTCTACCGAATCCAACGCATATAAATAAGACATATAAAAGTCGTAGCATCAGGTGTCAAAACAGCAAACTACACAGGATTTGTGTTCAGCCAAAATTTGTAAAATTGTGTTTATAAGTATGGAACAAGTCTGTAACTTCATTAATTAATTCCAGGAAAATTAGGGAATGTTTTCTAGTTTGTCTAGTATCAGCATGCAAAATTTCAAGTCATTATCTTACATGTAGCATAGTTAAATTAATTGCAACAAAGTGATACAGCAGTTTTTATGAATCTGCGATTTCAGACCAGCTTGATGACCTTATTCTTTGGCACTTTTTCTCGCCTGTCCAAGATAGTAACTGGCAGAATCTCACAGGACAAATCTGGCTGCACAGACAACTCTGAATAGTCGATCACATGACTCTCATTCCTGATGTACCTCCTGAGTTGGGTGACATGAAAGACATCATGCACCCCGAATAGAGCTGGCGGCAATGCAAGTCGATAAGCCACCTTGCCTACTCACTCCACAATATCAAACGGCCCGATGAATCTGGGGATTAGCTGACCTCCACCTCCAAACTGGATAACACCTCTCCATGGTGATACCTTAAGAAACACATGATCTCCCACCTTAAACTCCAAGGGTCTTCTATGGACATCTGCCCATTTCCTCTGCCTGTCTTGCGCTGCCTGAAGATGCTTCCTGATCTGAGCCACTATATCGACAGTCCTGGTGATCAACTCTGGACCCAACAAGTTTCTCTTACCAATGTCATTCCAGCATACTGGTGACCTATACTTCCGATCATACAGTGCCTCGTACAGTGCAACCTTAAGACTGGCCTGATAGCTGTTATTGTACGAGATTTCTACCAAGTGCAGGTGATCCTCCCAAGATCCTCCAAACTGAAGAACACAGGACCTCAACATACACAGGACCTCAACATATCCTCTAATGTCTGAATGGTCCTTTCCGACTGCTAGTCTGTCTGAGGATGGAAGGATGTACTGTACTTCAACTTGTTCCCAAGACTATTCTGGAGGCTCTCCCAAAACTGATGTAACACCTCGGATTTTAAAATACCTAAAATTCTTCGTTTTATATTTTGTAGGGGTGAGAATTATTTTTAAGCTATATTTTATTATTATTTTTATATTGATATTGGTATGGATATTTGTGGTTGATTGGTATTATTTATATATTGGAGCCATGAGTTGAGATTTTATGTGAAGAAATATTGTTATAATTTATTTTAAAATTTTGGAGGAGTATGCGATAAATTTAGTATATTTGTACTGATCGTATTATTAAAGTACAGAATTAGGGTCTATTTGAAATATTTTGGAGATTGGGGGCTATATGTGTAAATATACCTTATTAATTATTATATTTATTATTTTTATTTCCAAAAACCCCCACCCCCATCTTTTTCATTCTTCCTTTCCTTCTCCCTTCTATTCGTTCATGTCCAGCCGACCCATACCCGACCACCTTCCACCCCAAAATCCCGACCTTTCCCTCCATAAAATTTCGATTAAATTAGGGGGCAAGCTCATTGAAGGGTTCTCTTCTCCATGGTAGCTTCAATTTGGAGAAAAAGCAATTGGAAGGTATACCCTAGTTTATTTTATTTGTGTAGAATCAAGTGACTTTAATTTCTATTGTATAGGAATATGGTAGTATGGAGATAAGAAGGTGTTGGGTATTATAGAGACGAGAAATTAGCTAATTACTGGGGAGATTTTGTAAGTTACATATAAGTTAGGGTTTGTGAATTTGGAAAGGAAAATTGGTTCCATTGATGATAGAAAAATTATTGGAGGGTGAAAAATGTTATAAGAGGATTAATGAGGAATTTTGGTAATTTTTATAGGCTTAAGCTCAATTAAATTGAGTGAAACCGACAATAGGTGAAAAGTGCACGCCGGGTGTTCGATGAAATGCCCGAGCGAGATTTAGGTGAGAATTTGATGGGTTCGGAGGTGTAGTTGAGTCTTATTATTATTATTAACCCTAATATGTGAGATTAGGACAAAGGGGATTAAGGAATTTAGAAAATATGAATTTTTCTTATTAGAAAGCCTCCGATTAATAAGGGAGTGTTTGTATTAGAACCCGAATTCGAAATCTATCGATGTAGCTCACCTACATATGTCATTTGTGACATGTGGGTGAAGACGGATTTGGATTTGGAGGTCCGTAGGTCGAGCTTTGAATTTTATGCTAATCAATCCTATAATTTTCCAATTAGGTGGAAAAAGTCGAACTTTGACTGGCTACCGGACGGGCGTGGGACATCGTTTGCTCGATCCGTCAGGTGAGTATGTTGTATTTATGTATATTTTATGTTGTGGCCAAATTTTGTGGCTTTTTGATGTATTTTGTAGAAGTTATGCTAAAAGTCGATTTTGAAAGAAAATACGAATTTTTAGGGACCCGAAAATGGGTTTTTGAGAAATTTAGTGAAATTAATTATTTTAAGTATATAAAATCTATATTATGAGTTAATGGGATGTGTTGATGTATAAAAAGTAAAAACTGAATATATTAAATTGTTTATGCATATTTTTACCCCGTGCATGTTTCGTGCATGTTTTTGGGTATATAAGTCGATATAGGTGATTTGGTATAAGTTGAGCCTTGTGTATGGGCTAGTATGTTATGGATGGATGTTATGAGATGTAATTAGATGAAATTAGTGATGGTGATCATGTTTTGGAAACCCGTGCATTTATAGTGCATGTTTTATGTTTATTTTGGGGCATATAGACCCTTATAGGTGATTTTACTCACATAGAGTATTGGATATGAGTTAGTGTGCTATGATGAGATATCATGAGGTTTAATTAGAGGAAATAAGTGATTTTGACCCCTTTTCTTGGAAACCCGCATGTGTGGTGTATGTTTGTGATATATCTATATATATCTTGATATTGACTCGTAATGTGATAATTGATGAAATTAGTAAGTGGGGATATGTTTGCATTATAATTATGTTCGAAGTAAATTAATGGGTAATAATATGATATTATAATGTGATGAGGTATACATTTTGATACTTTTACGATACGGAATAACTTAATGTAGTTCTTTTTGTAATGTTATAACTTGGCGTATGCCTATATATGATATAATGAGGTAATGAATGACATGGTACCCTTAGTATGGGTTGTTATGGCAAAATAAATATCTTGGCGCATTAATATTATGCATAATGTGGTATGATAATATGAAGAAAAAAAGATCAGCTGGTAAGTGCTAAGAAAATGTGTTATTAATTCACGTGATTAAAGTCAAGGTCGTGGAAATAATTTAATTAATTAGTGAAATGCGTGTGTTGATAAAGTAAGCTGAAAAGATGAAATGATTAATGCTAATAACAGATGATTTTGTTGACCAGTACCTACAGCAATCCTGGGGGTTTGGGCTAGACCTCCTAATACCCAAGGACCGGCTTGGGGTGCGGTGTTTTTCCCTCCTGGCTATCGGCTGGGAGGAAGTACCCAGTATATATGGGGTGCGGTGTTTTTTGCCCAAGCTATCGGCTTGAGGCCCGGTTTCCCTCGATGACAGCTGTCGCGAGGAAGTACCCAGTTTACCTGGGGTGCGGTGTTTTTCCCTCCTGGCTATCGGCTGGGAGGAAGTACCCAGTTTACCTGGGGTGCGGTGTTTTTCCCTCGATGACAGACGTCACGAGGAAGTACCCAGTTTATCTGGGGTGCGGTGTTCCCTCGCTAGTTCGGCTAGGAGGAAGACGTAGCCTCGGACGAGTAAGACTCTGTGTGAGCATCGGTCCGCGTGTTTTACTGGGCTGTCGGCTTTCAGTATGTTGGGATACTGTGGCTCACTGGTCGACAAACTAATAAAATAACTAAGTGTTAATAATAAATGTGATAGTAAAGAAAGTGGATAGTGGAATGTGAATTGTGGATGAGAAAGAAAGTGGTTGTGAATGAAGTAAATGTGAAAGAAAATGAGTTATGAGTTAGTGTATGAAAAGAAGTGATAAATGCAGTGCGTGGTTAACTTAAAATGATAATAATAGAAGAGACATGTGTTCTTATGAATAATACGAAGTAATGGTATTATGTGTGTGATCATTAAAGTAAAATACAGTTGATGTGAGTTGTACCTTGGAATTATGTCAAGGAACTACCTACCCGCTATTTCTGTGGAAATGGTGGGAACTACCTGCCTTGGCATAATTCGCAGGGTGAGTTGATATAATAGTGGTAACGATTGATGGAAATGAGAAATAAAGTAAAGTGAAGATGATAAGTGATTGAAGTGATTAATAACCAAGCTATCGGCTTGAGATGTGATGTGATATTACCCAAACTGTGTGTTTGGGGTGCGGTGATTATTACCCAAGCTATCGGCTATGGGGTGTGATATGTTGTAGCCCCAGATTGTGTTTGGGGGATTAAGTGAAAATGATAATAAGATTTATTGTTTATAAGAATGAGAATTACTAAAGTGATATAATGAGATGTGAATGGGCTATAAAACATGGTTTTGATGCAATGAGTATGAGTATTCTAATTAATGATGTGTTAAAGATGTGATGAAATGTGAGTAAATCTCGTGGGCAATGAGATGTGGTATTTATGTCATAAGACATGAAGGAAGGTGGTATTATGAGAATAGATGCATATGTTTATGATGTGATACTTATTATAACACAATAAAATAAATACATGTATTATGAGTTTGGGTATGAAAATGGTTATTAAAGAAAGTATGTGGTGATATGAGTTTGTGTACCATGGAAGTCTGTCGGGGAACTACTCGCCCGCTATTTCTGTGGAAATGGTGGGAACTACCTGCCTCGGCACAACTTTCAGGATGAATGTGTGTGTTGATGACATAATATAAGTAAATGCAATGCATGGCTAAATAGAGTTGGAGAAATGATGTAATAACATCATGTAGTTATATTAATATAAATAGTGAAATGTTGATATGACGATACGTGTGGAAAGATGAATATTCGTATTATGCGAATGTAAGATAAGTATATATATATACGAGGTTGATGTGAAGTATATTATGAAATGTGGGAAGTTATGGATAATTAAATAATTGAATGCAGGATTGGCAAAGTATTTGATATATCATTGTATTGACAATGTTGTTGTGTTCAGGATTCAGGTTGCATTATCTTAATTTGGTATTCGTAAGTTTAAATTATTTTCTTTATACCATTTTAATTTGTCATTAGATTAATAACTATACTCACACCAGAAATGGCTAACCCCTTAGGGTCTGTTTGGTTCAAAGGAGGGGAGGGGAGGGGAGGGATTTTAATGGAGGGGAGGGAAGGGGAGGGAAAGGGAGGGGAGGGATTTAATGAAAAGTCTGTTTGGTTCAAAGGAGGGGAGGGGAGGGAAAATAATAATTTTCTTGTTTGGTTCACAAGGGGAGGGAATGTATTTTATAATAAAATTACTTTTATACCCTTTTGCATGTAAAATTGTCGATATTGGTTTATCAAATCTTGAGAGTTTGAGTGTTTTTTTCTTTTCTTTCTCTTCCTTCTGATTTTGAGTCTTTGTCTGCTTCTATTTTATTTTGAATCTTGATTTGAGCCCAAATCGAGTCTCTCATTATTCTGATTTTCTTACTCTCTTTCTCTGATGTAGTCTATTTCTAGTGAATCTAGTCTTCTATTATTTAAGAATTAGAAGGATTGATATGATCAAATTTCCCAAGGTTTATTTTGGCCCGGGTAATTTCGGTTTGAGTTTGTAAAGAATTTGGAATGGAACTATTTGCGAAAATGAAACTATTTGAGAATTGTTCTTGTGAATACATGCATTTTTTTAAAGGTTCTTTCGGTATAAAAAATCAAGTTCTTGAGTTGTGTAACTGGACTCACTGTATATCTTTTTTTTTCCATCTCCTATTTACCACATATTTATCTTCAAATGGTTTTCTGTTGAAGAACATATTTGTGTGTAATGAGTCATCGTATTACTGTGTATTGAATATGCATGTTCATATGAAGGTAACTGGACTGGATTGTATTCGAAATTGATGAGAATTACTAATGACTTGAAGGTAGCTGGACTGAAAATTGAATATACATGTCTAGCTGTCTACTATATATTTACCACATAGTCATAGTCATTTGAAGGTAACTGGACTGTATTTGAAATTGATGACTATTACTAATGACTTGCATACTCAAATTGAAGAACATGTTCAGATTCCGAACGGCGGACGGCGGACTCCGAACGGCGGGCGACGGATTCGAGGGCCACCAGGATAGGGAGAAAGAGAGAGCGGGAGAGAAACAGTCGGTAGGAAGAAAGAGAGAGGTTTTTAATTAGATTAGGATTTAGATTTTAAAGGGCAATTTAGTCATGCCACTTTAAAAAATTAGTCCTATTTTCTCTCCCCTCCAAATCCCCCCACTTTTGGAGGGGAGCCAAAATTGGCTCAGGAGGGGTGTTGCACCCCCCCATTTCCCTCCCCTCCCCTACTAAAAATTGAACCAAACAACAAAAGTAATAAAAAACCCCTTCCCTCCCCTCCCCTTCCCTCCATTCCCCTCCAACCAAACAGACCCTTAGTGTTTGGGGGGTTAGGGGAGTCTGAGGACTACCCTAGATCCCCCACTGTTGCAGGTTCTCATCAGTGCAGAAGTGAGGCGTGGATTGATAGGATAAATTTTTATTTTAAAAATTTGTACTATTTAGTTATAGGAATAGTAAAATTTATAGTTTAAATTGTATTATGGGTGTATAAGCATGTATATGACGATGATGAGTATAGTGCGAGGTAGTGTGGTATGTTTGTGACCCGTACCCATCTCGTTGTGGAGTACCGGGCTCTGTGGTTGGTTTTACAAGGATTTTTCTAAAATTTTACCTCGTTTTTCAAAGAAATGTATAGTTTTTAATTGATATTTGATAATCCGTTATGAGTTTGGCCCCCAGAGCATTATATTATATTGCCTGTGTGTATCTGCTCATTTTGGCCTGGGGAGCCCATGGAAATATTATGTGGATTGTGAGCTACGGAATTTTGAGCAGAATTTCGTAAGCTTTTTGTGTTTCGGGGCAAAATTTACAGGGGAGACTCTGCCAAAATTTTTCCTGAAATATAACTTTCTTAGTTTATGATTAAAGTGATATAGAAATTGAAAGAATTGAATTTGGAGACTTAGTTTTCAAAAAAAAAAAAATTAGGGTGTTACAACTGAGATCTGAACCTGGTATCCCTATCGGATACAATGCTGACCGGAACCCCATGACGCATGAAAATCTCCTGCATGTACCTCTCTGCGAGACTCTCAGTAGACTGACCAACTCTAAAGGGGATGAAGTGAGAACTCTTCGTCAACCTGTACACAATCACCCAAATAGCGTTGTGACCCTTGGGATTCCTCGGCAAGGCGGTCACAAAATCCATGGTGATGTGCTCCCACTTCCACTCCGGAATGGGAAGAGGATGAAGAAGCCCGACGGTTCTCTGATGTTCTGCCTTCACCTGTTGGCAGATCAAGCACTGAGACACAAATCTTGCTACGGCCCTCTTCATACCATGCCACCAGAAGTGAAGCTTCAAATCCCGATACATCTTAGTACCACTGGGATGAATAGAGTATGCCGACTGGTGGGCTTCCTCGAGCAATTTCTGCCTGACTTCGCCCTTTGGGACATACAACCTAGCCCCAAAGCGAAGTGATCCATCTGAGTGAATGACCATATCGGTCCTTGTACCTGCCTCAACTTCAGCTCTGAATCCCTGTAACTGTTCATCATCTGCCTATGCTTCTTTAATCTGCTCTACCAGAGACGACTGCAACTGAAGCATCATACAACTCCGATCGGTGCCCGGCAAAATCACATTCAAGTCTAACCTTCTCATCTGCTCAACAAGCTCCTTCTGCTAAGTCAAGAACAGGGCGACTGGCCTCCTACTCAATACATCTGGCACCAAGTTCACCTTACCGGGGTGATACTGCAAACTGATGTCATAGTTGGCCATCAACCCCAACCAGCGCCTCTGTCTCATGTTCAACTCCTTCTGGGTGAAGACATACTCTAAGCCTTTTGTGGTCAATAAAGATTTTCACTCGATCTCCAAGTAAATAGTGTCTCCACAGTTTCAAGGCAAAGATCACTGCTGCCAACTCCAAGTCATGAGTAGGGTAGTTTGTCTCGTGCGGCCTCAACTGCCTGGATGCATAAGCAACAACCCGACCCTTCTGCATCAACACTGCACCTAGACCTCTGCCTGAAGCCTCGCAGTGAATCACGAAACCACCTGAACCATCCGGTATAGTCAACACTAGTGTTGACGTCAACCTGCTCTTCAACTCTGCAAAAGCTTCACTGCAGGCCCCATCCCAAGCAAACTTATGATCCTTCCCTGTCAATTTAGTCAACGGCCCAACAATCTTCGAGAAGTCTTGGACAACTTTCAATAATACCCTGCTAGCCCGAGAAAACTCCTCACCTCTGAAACTGACTTAGGCACTGGCTAATCTTTCACTGCAGCAATCTTGGACGGATCAACAGAGATTCCCTAACCCGAGATAGCATGCCCCAAGAACGTGACCCGATCAAGCCAGAATTCACACTCGCTGTGCTTTCCAAAGAGCTGATTCTCCCTCAGAGTCTGCAAGACTAACCTCAGATGCTCAGCATGCTCTTCCCAGTTCCAAGAATACACCAAGATGTCATTTATGAAGACCACTACAAATCTGTCTAGGAACGAGGAGAAAACTCTGTTCATCAGGCTCATAAACACTACTAGGGCATTCGTGACTCTGAAGGGCATCACTAAGAACTCGTAATGCCCGTACATGGTTCTGAACACAGTATTCTGCACATCTGCTGCCTTCACCTTCACCTGATGATACCCCGAGCGAAATTCCAACTTCGAAAAGACAGTAGCACCGCCCAACTGATCAAATAAGTCATCGATCCTGGGTAGTGGATACCGATTATTCACAGTGACACTGTTCAGCTCTCGGTAATCAGTGCATAGTCTGTGACTTCCATCCTTCTTATTGACGAATAGAACAACAGCTCCCCATGGTGAAACACTAGGCCTGATGAAACCCAAATCCAACAAACCCTGAATCTACACCTTCAGCTCTGCTAGCTCAATCGGTGCCATCCTGTACGGGCTCTTCGATATCGGCACTGTACCCGGCTGAACCTCAATGTCGAACTCCACTTCTCGATCTGGAGGTAACCCGGGCAATTCCTCTGGGAACACATCCAGGAATTTCCACACTACTAGAGGCACAGCCTCACAGCCTATGTGCAACTCCATTGCACAACCTTCCTCATCTACCACCTTCTTACCATGCCCAAGGGGTGTCTCCCCAGCATGGAACTCAAATTCTGCATGGCTTGGAATCCTGAACACAACCTTCTTCGCTCTGCAATCAATAACAGCATGAGACTCCCCCAACCAATCCATGCCGAGAATCACATCAAACCCGGAATTCCCGATCACTTTCAGATCTGCCTTGAAATCTGCATCCCAAATTACCGTAGGGCTATACTTGCACTCCTTAGAGCAAACGACAGCACCGCCACCTATGGTGATGTTCCAAGCTGCCGGCATAGCACTACACTCCAACTGATGCTGACCCACAAAGCGGGAGGAGACGAAAGAATGGGTTGCCCTCGAATCAAATAGAACATGGGCAGGAAAAGAATAAACTAGAATGATATCCATGATAGAATCAAAAACATGGGAAGAGATGAATAGTGCAGATAATAAGGAATAAGGAAAAAGGAATACTGATGTGAAAAAGAAAGACTACACAAATGAATGATGTAAAGATAAACAAATAAAGTAGAGACAGATAATGAAACAACAAAACACAAATATACTTGCAACGACCTCCTCTGTTGTCTCGGCTTCCCCTGCTATCAGGTTGAACGCCTGACCTCTCCTCGGGGCAGTGATCCTCTGACCGACAATCTGATACTGAGGAGGAAGCGGCGGCCTGACCTGACCTTGACCTGGTGCACCAGCGGGCGGCACATACCTCTTCCAGGGACAGTCCCGAACTGTGTGATCACCAGCACCTCACTCGAAGCATCGGCGGTTGGCTCGCCTGCAATCCTTGCGCATATGCCCTGGAATCTGACAAAAGTCACAGTACCACTCTCTCCATGGAGCAGTAGAAACTGCCCTCGAAGGGTGGGCTGGAACTGGCCTCCTAATTGGCCCTCCAGATGGCCTAGCAGTGACAGGATGTGGAGCGGACCGCTGAATGGCATGCTTCCGCCTACTAGTTTGTTCCTGGCTTCTAGCAGCCTCCAGGATGTCAGCATAGGATCGTAGTCACAAGGCAGTTAGGCGATCCTGGATCTCAATGTCCAAGCCCAATAGGAAACGGCGGCCCTTATCTTCATCATTCGCCACCATGGATGTGGCAAAGCGACTCAGTCGGGTGAATTCAGCAGCATACTCATCTGCGGTCCGACTCCCTTGGTTCAAGATAGTGTCTTAGTTAAACATTGATATATCATGAATAAACAACGAAAATTGCATAATAAACACTATTTGAAGAACCTGAGTAAGCACGACAAATTGCCGCTCCATTTCATTTCTGGTGACATCGGGAAAGAACTTTGTGAGAAAGCTTTCTCTGAAGACGGCCCAGGCGATGGGGCGCCCTAGCCGTTCCATCTCAGCTTGCCACCAGATGTAAGCGAGGTCAAGAAGCTGGATGCTTACGACATCCACACGATCAACATCTGCTATCCTTGCTGCGATCAATAGTTGCTCAGTCCTGATGAGCCACTGCTCGGCTTCCAGCGGACCTTCAGTACCCGAGAATTTGTCTAGGTGTAGCCTCATAAAGTGTCATGCCCCGCTTCCCAAAATACGGGAATGCGAGTCTGTGACGAAGGCCCAGCGAATGATATTAACATCATCCATAAGTTGTACCAGTCGTAACTCAACAATATGAAAAATAAATAATCACAACCACGCAGAAAACATAATCACATAAACGAGAATAAAATTCAATAACCAAATTTGGAATATAAGAACTTACCAAATAACTCGAGAGGCTCCTGCTCCAATTCTATAAGGACTGCTCACCAATGCCTTCTGACAATTCTCCTTGTGCACCTGTACCTGTAGCTGGACAGCAAGTAGTGAAAAGCAAAGAGTAAGCGAGCATGGTACATCAAGGATTATGAAGCAAGATCAAAGTCCAAAAGCAATAACGATATCAATAAACAATGGTCAAACGTACAAGTGTCAACTTAGGTTTATTATGTATTTTATTTTCCTATCTAGGGCACGTACTACTGCATCCCATACCACAGGTCGGTGCACGTAAAACAGTGTACGTTTTAGACATAGTGGTAGGATCTACAGAGTGTGCACTCGGTGTAACAAGATAACAAGTTCACAAGTTCATAAGTAATTCTCCACCATCTATGTCAATATTCCATGTAAACAAGAAGGGCCCTACCGAGTATATTTTCTGAGACTATCCACTACTAAGTCAACTCTTATTAACCCTGGCTTGTTTAACATTATATTATTTCATTCATGGTAATGCAATTGTATATATATAAGAGTGTTGAAGCGATGATAGAGGTGCAACAAAATGATACAATGCATGATAGAATACAAATAATGTAAATCTAAAAAGAACAGACACAGCAGCACTAACACAACAGTAACTCATAAACCACAACTCGGAATTCGATTCTGCAAAAAGGGAAAGTGAACTAGACATCTGGGGCTACAATTTATATTCAGCAAATTTTTATTAATTCTGACTGTAATTAGGACAAACATCATAATCTTTACAGGTTAGCTGTTCTGGCAGCAACTTAATGTCAAAATTTAATGGGTGAAAACTAGGTATAAAATCAACATACAAATCTAAAAAAATTAGGAATGAATCCTAAACATGTCTACTAAGTTTCTGGAGAGTTTCATGGCATTATACTACTGTTATCATGGGGTTTCAACTGAAAGTTGTGTCGGTGTTACAGTAATTTGTGATCTGAAAGGTACAGACCAGCAGGGACTAAAACTGTGATATCTCACAGCTCACAGATCGGAATCAAGATCCGTCAATTGGTCTGGAAACTAGATTCATTAGGCTACAATTCTCTTTAATATTGTTTTAACTGATTCTTATTGTAACTGGGTCGAAACCTCAGTACAAAAGAGAAAAGGCAGCAAGGCATAACAAGAATTATCGCATAAATTCATCAAAGTAACTAATCAACATGTTCTAGTTATCATGCAATGCATTATCATTAATGTCCAGCAAGTTGAGGTGATATTCTACTGTATATAAAGTAAGATTACAATGTCACGATGCAATTCTTGAGATCTCAATCAATCAACATGTGTTCATATCATGGCATTTTTCTCATATGCAAATTCTAGTTAATTCATTCATGTCGTGTGTGCATGTATGTTTGGGTTTGAATCAATGGATATTTGCACAAGTCAAGGATACTTCGGGTTAGCTCGTGTAAACCCTAGATATCCCCAACGGAAAGTATACAAGCAAAATTAAGATAATCGAAGTGGAACTGCTTGCGTAAGAGGTCAAAAAGTCTTAAACTAGAAAATAAACCAAGTTCAAGTGGACTTTCCTTTTGTAAACGGTTAGATTAGTCCAAATATGTGAGAATAACGGGATCAGAATCCCGCGCAACGATCCACAAGAACACGTGCGAGCTACGGTCAAAACACCAAATGGCGAATCCAAAACAGCGAACCAACTCACCCAGCGGATCCCAAGCACGCACACAGAACACCAATACACCGGATCTACTGTGCCCAGAACACCAAAAAACGAATCCCACCAATCACACTTTGCCTCCTTCCTTCCTTCGATAGAGAGGAAAAGAGAGAGAGAGCACGGGGGGAACTCGGTGACGAATACGATGCGATGCTGCGGCAACAGCACGACACTCGGGACAATGGCGATAGGAGGTTGAAGGTGACGATGACTCAATGGCTGTACAGTGGCAGGGAGTCATACAGTCAAGGGAGGAGAGCGAGGGCGATGCTATGTTTCGATTTGGAAACATAGGGGAGAGAGAGGAAGGCGGTGGCGGTGCTTCGACGAGGGAGACTTGAGCGGACGGAGGTTTTAGCAGTATGCTCGAGGATGGCGGAGGGTGCTGCAGAGGGCGAAGACAAAGGCAATGGCAGAGCAGCACTGTGATGATGGGGATGGTGGTGATGGCGATGTAGTTGCGATGAGGAGGGCGGCGACTCGCGAGGTGCAAGCAGTGGGTTGGCTTCGACAATGGAAGACGACGATGAGCAGGGGAGATGACGATGAGAGAGAGACGAGGTGATTCGGAGCTTCGAGCGTCGTTGGGTTGAGCGACGGAGATGAAGAGGAGCAGCGATGAGGTCTCGCGATGCTAGCGGCGATGCTGGAGGTGGAGGTTGCGGTGGTGGGGGTGACTATGGCACCAGAGGAAAGGAGGCAATGGTTGATGGCAGTCGGCAATGGTTGCAGCAGAGTCTGGCCACGATGATGGTCAAGGCGGAGTGATGAGGTTGATGGCGAAGGATGCTCTGTCTTCCAGAGAAACAGAGGAGAGGGGGGAGATAGGTTCGGAGGTCGAGAGGAAGACAAAGGGGGCTAGAGGCTCGACTGGGTGTGAGAGTGGTTTATAAAAAAAATACATATATAATATAATTAAGGGGGTAGTTACGAGATAGTGGGGTGAGTGTGCAGTTGAGGAGATCTGGGTTGGTTGTTACGGAGAAAATGGGCTTGTGGGTTTGGGTAGACTAGGATTTGGTTTTAGGATCCAATAAGGAGGTGGGTTTTGGGTAGACAATAGTATGAGCTTGCAAATAGATTGGGCTAACAAAAGATAACAAGGATAATAATAATAATAACAATAATACAATAAATTACAACTGAAGGCCCACAACAAGCCCAAGATCCAAAATACACTAAAATAGAAAAGAGAACACTATAAAATACAGGGAAAATCTGGTAAACCAGAAACAAGGGTTACATAAAGTCCACTACATTGCCAGGTCTCGGTGGCAGCACCCCAGGCACAGGTACAATGGGCTCTCTGTTGACAGCCTCCAAAGCTACCCTCATCAGTTCACCATGTTCCCGCTGCATCTGCATCATTTGTTGCATCAACAGCTCATTTTGTTCACGCTGCATTTGCAACACGTGTGCAATAGTGGGCTCTTCCGACTGATCGTCCCCAGTACGGGAGGACGAAGCATTCCTGCGAGCCTAGCCTGTACAAAACCAAAAACAATTAGTATCCAGATCAAGTTGATAATCAATTTTTCATGTAATTATATGGCCTGTTAATAGTCGAGTAAATCTCCTGTCTATTGTATTAGTCAAACTAACACATTAGCCAAACCTGGCTCTGATACCACTAAAAACCTTGTCAGGCCCCGCTTCCCAAAGAAATACAGAATACAAGTGCGTGGCAAACCCTAGCGAATGATTTTCATCATTCATAAGGTGTAGGATCGACTCAGCTTCATAACACGAAATACAACAAGAATATACTCAACCACGCATGCATGAATAATTTATTAATCAACAGAAAACATTTGAAACAAAATATAAATATCCCAAATAATTTTCAGATCTGGATCAAAAGATAAAACTTCGAGACTACAAGCCCATTACAAGTTTCAAGTAGCAACAGAAATAAATAACTCAAATACAAAGAAATTAAAGCAAGTTTTTCTCCAAGTGAAGCCTAGAACATCTGCTCACCAATTCCAGCAGGCAACTCGTCTCCAAAGTCTGTATATATATATTAAAAAAAGGAAAATAAAGAAAATAAAGACAAACGTCCTTAATGCAAGTTAGGGCCGCAAGTGGTACAAGCAAGGGTATGAAAATAAGTGTAAGAAAGTATGAAACAATATATGGAATCAAGAATATGCAACATGATTTGACAATGATGCAACAAATAGTGAAGTTCAAGAGACTAGCTAGCAAGTAAGGCAACTCAAGTCGCAACATTGGGTAACAAGTACTAGTAGTAGGAACAAGTAACAAATGAGCATGTAGTTGCATCAAGTATCAGGTAACAAGTATCACGTACAAGTGTCAAGTAACAAGTATCAAGTTACAAGTATCAAGTAGGGTATCAAGTGTGTACAAGTGACAAGTTATTCTTAAGTCTAATGTTTAATTCTATCTAGGTAGCACTTCATGCATCCATCCTTTTACCACATGGTTGCTACTTGCAAACAGTTACATTTAGGCATAGTAGTAGATTTTATAGGGCGGTATACTCAGACATCAAGTATCAAGCAAGCAAGGTTCATGAATACAAAAATAATGTATCAAGTTCAAGAACCAGTTCGTGAATGCACTAATAAGTTCAAGAACCAACTATGGGTTCATGAATGCACTAAAGTTACAACAAGTTCATGAACCAAGTAATGAGTTCATGAATACGCTCAAGAAACAACAAGTTCATGAACCAAGTAACGGGTTCGTGAATACGCTCAAGATAGAACAAGTTCATGAACCAAATACTGGAAAACACAGGCCCCCTTCCGAGTACACTTACCTATATTGTCCACTACTATGGTCTTTCCCTTAACCCTGGCTTATTATTTATTGTTATTATTAAACAAGCATGAGAGTATGCGAAATATGGCAAGTATACATGACCAAGAACAGAGAACAAGTTTAGATTAGTTAGGATACATATTCAAGAGTCAAAACAAATTAAATTATTAAGAACGACGTGAATTTCAAATCTAGACAGCATGACGTTGCTGCACCAAAACTGAGATTACCGCCACTACAAGAATGCAAATCTGGATCCCTTAGAAGGTCTAGAAACTAAACTATCTACCGAATCCAACGCATATAAACAAGATATATAAAAGTTGTAGCATCAGGTGTCAAAATAGCAAACTACACAGGATTTGTGTTCCGCCAGAATTTGTAAAACTGTGTTTATAAGTATGAAATAGGTCTGAAACTTCATTAAATAATTCCAGAAAAATTAGGAAATGTTATTTAGTATGTCTAGTATGAGCATGCAAAATTTTAAGTCATTATCTTACAAGTAGCATAGTTAAATTAATTGTAAAACAAAGTGATGCAGTAGTTTTTATAAATCTGCGATTTCAGACACAGCAGCAGTAAAACTGCGCTAACTCAAAGACCATAACTCAGAATTCAATTCCTTCAAAAAGGGTAGTAAATTAGACATCTGGGGCTAAATTTCATGTTTAGGACTCAGGTTCAGATTCTGATGTTATCGGGGTTGAAACAACAAGCAAATACAGGAATAGCAGCACATGTGAATTTTTTTAATATAAAAGTGGCATGATAAATGACTAGTATGAGTCTAGATTAGTGTGTGATACAATTAGGGTGTAATGGGTATCAAATCAGCAAGTCACAATTGTTTCTCAACTCAAGGAAAGATACGATCAACATATACATCATGCAGCATACATCTACGAGTCAATATGGTTCTTAGTTTCATGTGTTCGGATAATTGGGAGATAAAATGGATCCAACTAGTTTTGTAACAAATATATCAATGAAGGGTTATGACTTAAGATTATGGAATTGGTAAGGAATAAAATAATATCAACAAACGATGAGCTAAAGAAAAGTCACATTTACGATCTACTTGTAGTATTTTCAATTAAAAGCTTGTACTAGAACAACAAATTATACAAGAAGATACTTGCCTTGATTGGATGAGGGCGTTGATCGACGATCGAGATTGGGTGGATCGGATCGGCGCGGATCTTGATGGCGATCAAGATCAAAACAATCGGACGGCTCAGATCAGATCAGAGCAGCAGCTGATGATGATGGTGATGATATGATCAGATCAGGTCACGATCTTGAGGAGATCGTGTGGCTGAGATCAAATCAATCAATCACTTCTTCCCTCCTTCTTCTTCACAGCGACGGAGTGAGAGAGAATTGGCGGGAGCGGGGGATGGCGACCACGGCGGTGGCAGACAGCAGCGATGTCGAGGGGAGCTCGACGTAGGAAGACGACATCGGCGATGTTCGAGCGAGGCAGCGACGGGGGCGAGCTCTCTGTTCTTGGGAGAAAACAGGGGAGCGATGAGGTGAGGAAGATGACGGGTCGAGGTGCTTAGGGGACTTGAGCAGCAATGGCGGTGCGCTCAGTTAATGGTGGAGGTGGTAGTGATCGATGGTGGGGCTCGCGGTTGATGGTGGATGGGTTTTGGAGTAGGGGACGTGCGAGATGATGAGGAGGAGACGATGACGAGGATGACCAGGGGATGGGGACGATGGTGAGGCGGTGAAGAGGTGGAGGAGGGTGACGGAGGCTAAGGAATTCGAAGAAGCGAGCGGACGAGGATGGGGAAGACGAACAAAAAAGGGGGTAAGGGGCGACTACAGTGTGATTAGGGGTTTAATAGTAGATTAGGGTTAGGGTTAGGTTAGGGTTTTTATAGTATAGGGTTATTGGGTTTAGGGTTATTGGTTAATGGGTTTGAGTAGGATCCAAAAGGAAATTGGGTCAAAAATCAATATAATTAGGCTAAATGAATTTGTTGAGATGAAACAGTCAAATTCTCCATGAAGAACAACGAATTTGAGCTGATAGGAAAGAGGAAATGAAACATATATCGACACAAAATTGAGTCGAAACAAAAGAAATGATTTTTATTAGAAATGGAAACAAAAGTACGAATTCTTGGATTGATAAATAGAGTACAATGAAATGAAATACATCATAAAATACAAATACAAGGAACAGGGATTACAATCCTGATTTCATCCTATTTTTAGCCATATCAGAAGGGGATGAGAGTGAATTGTGAAAGACCGCCAACAAGAGCATCGAGTATTACGGCGGTGGCGGTGATGGATCCAAGTGAAAGCGGTTATCATAGTAGTAACAACATCGAGTTCACGTTCAACTCCAACAACTTCTCCGATCGAGTTATGCAGATCGAGATCGTCGGCATCGTTGTTGATACCAAACATGGACGAAAATGGGTCCGGTACCCTTGCCGACTGGGTTCGGCACCGAAAAAGGAGGAGGCAGGACATCGACAAGAAAAATGTTGGTTTTTTATGGCTCTTACTGAATCAATTTTTTGTCTCTTCATTGTGGGCTCTTCAATTGAGAATTAGTTAAGGTAGTTATGTTGATTGCATGCTAATTTTATGATTATCTTCGTTGGCATCAAACCGATTACCTATGCGCTCTTGGCTTATTTGGATTTGAACAAGGAAAAGTGAGGTTTTTTTTGTGTGTGTGTGTTGTGATGTGGTTGTAGTTGATATTGTTTGATATTGAGATTGAAGTTCCGAGTTTAGGGTTTATGACTATATGTGATCTGTGTATTGTTTCGAGTTTTGGTGTTGGTTGGAGCTTGGTTGGATGATTAAGGATCTGATTTGGATTGGGTTGGTTTGGTTTATATTGGAAAAATTGGGGTGAGACTGATCGATTTTTTGGGTTTAAGGATTAGTTTGGGATTATGGTATCTGCATGAATTTAGAGCCATAACTAGTGTAGATTAAATGGAGGGCATACAACCTTTAAATTTGCTATTCTTAACAAGAAATTGCTGAAGTGATTGTCACACTCGTGCACTTAGATTGTGGTCAGCAAGATGTGATAGCGATTTGCGAGCATCACGACTAAAATGGGGTGTTGGCACTTACATGCATTCAATTATTGGTGTAACGCCCCGAATTCCAAATAATACCGAATTCGAGATTTCACAGGATCTAGCTTACACTTCACTTCGTACAATTTACAAGGAAATTAAAACTTTTCATCATACATCAAAGTTCTTTACAATTTTGTTTACACAGCGGAAGAATACAATGAAATACAACAATGAGACACTACAAAAAATTTGCCATATACCAACGGACACCTATAGTAACGGATCTCTAAAACTGTGGGTATAGATATCATATACCTACAAATGAGATAAAAGACTGTGGGTATAGTCCTAATTTATTTTCCCCCAAAATTTTTCATTTTCTCTCTCTCTTCCACCGAAATATTTCATTTTATTCCTCTAAAACTCCTAAATCCCTCTCTCCCCAAATCCAATCTCTAAATCCTCTTCTTCCCGCTGCCGTCGCCCCCCTCTTCCCTGCTGCCGTCGCCTCTTCCCGCTACCGTCGCCCGCGCTTCGCACGTGGCGGCCCCATCTTCGTCCCTGACCTCATCGGCCCCCTCACCTCCATCCATGCCTTCATCTCCTCTCTCGATCTAAAACAATGTGCTGAACACATTATGTTAGTAGATCTGGGTTGCAAAGTTATCGGAAAGGTTTGTCTTCATTTCAGTTTTTTATATTCTTGATGTGCTTTCTTTTAGTTTTGATTGGGACAAGAATAATAGCAATAGAAAAAGAACCCGCCGTTCACCTCAGAATTTCCACCCCCATCTCATCCTCCTCATCAACTCCGCGTACATTGCATTCTACCATTTCAACAATCATCATACCAAAAACCCATCTCATTCTTTGATGACCCATTTGTTTCTGTTTTGGAGAATGGAGAGGTCCAAGCCTTGGTGGTTGATCTTGTTTGTTGCTGCACTGCTGTGTCTAAGTGTGCAGCTTTCTGCATCTCTGAATGATGAAGGTATGACCCTTTTTTTTTTCTTTTTTTTTTAAATTTTAATGGGGGTTGGGTTTTGATGGTTTGGTTTGTTGGGTATATATGTAGGGAGGGCTCTGTGGAGGTTTAGGGAGAAGGTGGAGGTTGACCCTTATGGGGCTTTGTCAAATTGGGTTGAGGAGGCTGTTGATTCTTGTTCTTGGTTTGGAGTTGAGTGCTCAGATGATGGAAGAGTTGTGGCTTTGTAAGTTGTTTCTTCTTCTTTTTCGATGATTCGATTTTGTTACTTTTTTTTATAAAAAAAATTCTTTGCCATCCTGTTTCATTTGGGGAAAGTCTGAAAGATCCGAAATTGTGATTAGGGGAAGTTTGAGAGAGATGAAATTGAAAAGGGAATGCAATTGTTGGGGGGTCATCATATGCAAGTGTTGTAACTTGCCGGTATTTCCATCTTTGATCATTGGAACTCTATGCGTACTTGCTATAGTTGCATTATATGTACTCTGTTTTTGCCCTAGTTACTGACAAATGCTGCGATTCTAAAGTCTCTCCCTTCTAATATTTGGAAACTATACCTATGTGGAATAAGGGAAAGGACATGTATGATCTCCTTCATATACCATCTCTAGTCTCATCTGTGAGTAGGATAATATCAATTGACAAATATGCCTGGTAACTTCATCCTTAGCTAATGCTAAGGCCTAAAGGCTTGATACTCCCATGGTGATACTGAATAACTGTCTTCCATCCAGTTGTTCTCACACTAGTTAGTAGTTGTTACTCCCTTGTTCACATATCCTTATAACAGTCATGCCTTATCTTACCATTCTTGATGTCGATGCTATCAGAAAATTTAGCCAACTGTTTAATTGACACTAGTTGGGACCTTGCTTAAGGTATTAAGTTGTTGATCACAGTGCTTTTGGTAATATTTGCGTCTGAGATGGTACACCTGGTTGTTTGTATAGTTCCACCAAATTAATCTTGTTACTTCTTTCATTTGAAACTAAGTTGAATAAATACTATTTATTTCATCGTCTAATTGTTTAAGAGTTTTGCTTTCTGTTGTTGCAGTGATGCATCATTTGGTTATCCAGGAGGTCCACTCTTGTTCGAAAATTTAAATTTTGGTATTGATCTGGACAGCCGAATTGCAAGTAAGGATTTGACAACTTTCATACTGTTTTATCGTTATTGATTGGATTAGGTCTAAAGATTATTGACTGCTTGTCTAAAGTATGGAAGCATCCAAATATCATGTACACACCACGCCTAACTAACATATACAGCGTATAACTATTATTGAACAACCAACGGATCCAAAGTATTCTTAGACCCGTAAATCTACCAAAACAGAACCCGCATTTTTGTAGTGACTCACAATACAAACTAACCACATCTTATATAGTTATATACACATACATATCCACTATTTAATTCTTAACCTTCTCAGAAATTTCCACCTTACGCATGCACCTTAAAACCTTGCTCATTTAAATCTTCTTCTCTAAACAAAGTGAAAGAAGATCTGGGAATGGAGTTGAAATGGAGAAGAATGGCGATCGGGTTCAGTTTCTTATTAGCATCCGGTTTGGTTTTTGCAGACCGGGGACTTCAGCCGAGAGGTGATCATAATGAGAAGAATGCTGAACAGGACTCTGAAGAGTACTACATTCTCAAGGTGGTCAACTTTTTGTGGCAACCGGAGGAGAGCGGTTATCAGCACATATGGCCGGTAAAGAAATTGATACTGACTCTTCAATTCCATTGTATTTTTTCCCCCATTAAATATGAACTAGTAGTTTACATGTGCGATGCACGTCTTAATAAATATAGTTTTTTTAAAAGTAAAAATTCAGACGTAGTCTGGATTTGATCTCAAACTTCATTTACAATAGTTATGCACGTGCGTGGCACGAGTTGGTAGATGGACAAATTAGAATAAGGCCTTCTCCCATTATAGTAGTAGAGATTAATAAATATAATTTTTTTAAAAGTAAAAATTCAGACGTAGTCTGAATTTGTTCTAAAACCTCATTTACAATAGTTATGCACGTCCGTTGCACGGGTTGGTAGATGGACAGAGTACTAAGGCCTTCTCCCATTATAGTAGTAGAGATAATTCTATGTTTTTGAATGAGCAGGAAATAAAATTTGGGTGGCAAATAGTAGTGGGTTCAGTGATTGGGTTCTTCGGTGCTGCATTTGGGAGTGTGGGAGGAGTTGGAGGAGGTGGAATTTTTGTGCCTATGCTTACACTCATCATAGGGTTTGATGCCAAGTCATCTACTGCAATCTCTAAATGTAAGCACATTCTTCTTCAATTTCTTTTTAAGATCATAGAATTTGTTAGCAGCAGTATTTTCAGTTTTTTTTTTTAATAATATCAATTTGTTACTGTACTTAACAATGGAGCTTCACTCTCTACGGAAAAAAAAACTCATTAACAAATTGTTTGAATTTCAGGACTTGCAAGTAAATATTACGTCTGTGAATATGCCTTTGTTTTGAAGCAAACTACACTCAATTGAAACAAAAATTAATTGCAATAATCTAATTTGCAGTGTTGATTAATTGGCTATATAGGTATGATTATGAGAGCGGCAGGCTCAACTGTATACTACAATCTAAAACTGAGGCATCCAACTTTGGACATGCCCATCATCGACTACGACTTGGCGTTGCTCTTTCAACCGATGCTTATGCTTGGGATTAGTATTGGAGTTGCGTTCAATGTAATTTTTGCTGATTGGATGGTTACTGTTCTCCTTATATTTTTATTTATAGGTAAATACTTCAAATCGGTATATTTTGTATTGGTTCGTATGCTGAAATTTTCCTGTTAATGAAATGATCTCTCTCAAATAGGCACATCGAGCAAAGCATTCATAAAGGGAATTGAAACATGGAAGAAGGAGACGTTGGTAAAGAAAGTAAGTAACTAAAGTATTAATCATTCACATTTCTCTTATTACTAGTTCAGATTCCTATTGAAATCTAATCTTTCAGAAAGTTCTAATTTCAGGAAGCAGCTAAACTTGCAATATCCATTGGTAGGCAATTTAACCCTATATATAATGTCATCTACGCATGTGATGTCAAACTGATTTCTCCATTGGTTCTAATTTGGCATAGCGGGCGAAGAAGCAGATTATAAAGCTCTCCCTTCGGACCCAAGCAATGCTGCTCGAAAAGAGACTAGGCAAATTGCTAATCCAGAGGTAATTAGCCAACATAGCGTTTTATATATATATATATATATATATATATGATAGGAAAAGATTTAGACGCTGACAAATGCATGTTGATCTATTTACTACTAAAACTATTCCGCTTTTGAGAAAGTTCCAATAATTATATCTTATAACAAACAAAATGACCATTAATTTGCAGGTTCCAATCCTCCAGAATGTGTGCTGGAAGGAGCTTGGACTTCTTTTCTTTGTTTGGGTGGCATTCCTAGGAATACAAATTACTAAGGTAAATTTTAAAAGATATGTAATTCAATTAACTCAATCTTGGTTTTCAATTTTATAGCTAAGCAATCTATTCTTTCTGTCCATCTGTCCCACAGAATTATACATCAACTAGTTCAAAATGGTACTGGATTTTAAACTTGTTGCAGGTATTGTTTGGTTCTCTACAAGTGAGTTTAGTAGCGCATGCTATATGGAACTTAAACCGACATGTTTTCATATGCGTTTACAGGTCCCTGTCTCTGTGGGAGTCACTTTATATGAGGCAGTTGGCTTATTCAAAGGAAGAAAGGTGATTGCATCTAAGGGAGATGAAGGGACTGATTGGAAAGTTGCTCGGCTCTTCTTATACTGCTTGACAGGTGTTCTTGCTGGTCTAGTCGGAGGACTTCTTGGTCTTGGTGGTGGCTTTATTTTAGGTCCAAATTGGTGCATCTTCAGATGCGGAATATAAGCAGGCACATGCGTTCTCTATTTATCTTGTCATGCCCCTTCTGACTACTTCATTGGCTTTGCGTTTCTTCAACTGGTAAGTTAATATAGTTACAAATTAATAGCTAAATATTTCTGTAATCTTTACATTTTACTTTAAATTATGCTTTGCTATCTGTTTGCCCTTAAATGACAGGTATCCTTCTTCAGTTTTTGTTGGTGATTCCTATACTTATTTTGCCGGAATGTCTATGGCTGTAGTTCGTCATCAATTAGGTAATTTCTAGTGTTGACATCAATCTGATAGTCGTAATTTGGTTCAATTTATCTATAGAGGAGAATCTCAATTCAGATCTAGAGTACGCCGTTCTCTTTTTGACTACGTACTAGCAGACTGGTTCCTATCAATCAGATCTAGAGTATACTGTTCTCTTTATGACTATTTGTTGATGACCAAAGTTGGATCTTTTTGCTTTGTTTTGTTTGTGAAGGGCTCTCAACAAGCGAGAAATGATTGAACTCGCTCAAAATACAGCCGAGTTTGTGTTTGCCAACGATGAAGTGGAGAAGGTTGTAAAGAAGATTTGCAGGATGCTAAAAGAAGATTACTGCAAAGAGAATCAAGATCAATCAAGATCCGGTTGCCGTAAAATAAGAAAATTGTTAGTGTCGTATCTCAAGTGAGGAGTTAATTAAATGTTATCTTATAATGTCATTGAATATGTTGATCGTAGTTTAAAGTATTGATTCTCATGTCTGCACACATGAATTCAATTGTGTATTTGGTTATTAACTATTTTGTAATTTGACATGCTTGTAATACTTCATTAATTTTTAATATGATTGAAGTTTATTTTTTTTTAATTTTGTTTCATAAACATATTTATCTATTTTATTGTGTATTTAGTTTATAATTGGATTAATATTATAAAAGAAAATATTAAATTATTATAAGCATAATTAATAAGAAAAAATTGTGTATCGAGAGATGAGTACATATTCAAATAATTGGATGCGAAAATTATCGCTAAAACCTATAGCAATAGAGTTTTAACCGTAGGTATAGGAAAACAAAATGTGTCTTTAAAACCTATACCAACGGATACGAAACCGTGGGTATAACACCGAGGTTTTGTCCAACGGGTGAAAAAACCGTCACTATAGGCTATAGTGACGGCATTTTGCCGTGGGTATAGCTAATTAAAAACGACGGAAAAATATGTCCGTTGGTATAGGTTTTAAGGGCTATACCTACGGTTTTTCGGCTTTTACCCACGGATTTTTGCTGTCACTATATGTCAAATTCCTTGTAGTGAGAATGATATACAATTTATACATCTTTAACAAATAATAATTCAACAACATTGAAATCAACTTTACTCCTTCTTGAATATGTCCATTTCCTGCATACTAAACTGTGGGCACGTCAATTGATTACAACCGATGAAATGTTATACTCGGCTTTCCTCTCTATGCCGGGAATAGTATAATGATCTCAATACTTTAACAAACCACAAAAATTGAATGAACAATAAAGTGTCAAAAGTGATTATTCTAAACATATAAGTGTATGCCATGCCTTAATGCCTAATGCACACAATTTATACTACGATGACACTAATGCACACTTATTCGGATTCTATGCATCCCATACTACATAGGTCCGAGGGCAAGCGTCTACGTACTCCACAATAAAGAGTTTGATCCCTCGCCATGAAAACTACCCAGTAATAAGACAAGACTTAGATCATTTCACGGATATGGATATCAGCCTTGCTGGCTATTATAGCAGATCCCAGCCTCGCTGGCTATTATATCATGCGAATCATCCCGCAAGTGACCATATAGTCCCGGTATACGCATATACATTGGAGTATGGCAAAAAAAACTATCCGCCCAACTACTCAAGATCCCGGAGTCCACTGCTGACCTGTCCTCATAGTCCCGGATTTAGATATAAAACCCGTCTCCAACGGAGCAACCTTAGTCCACCAACTGGGTCTATAGCAACAGAGATTCACCGTCGACTATATAGAGCACCCCACTTACGTTTGCCCAGGTTTACTACATCTTCACTTATGTGCCTAATTATTAAGTTCAAGACATGAATAGATTTTCATACCTAGAATTAGTCTTACCTCCTACCGAATTTTATCAACAAATACGAGATAGCACCACGACCATATCTCAAATTATATATCAACTCTTTTCAAATCAAATAGTGCCGGTACCCGAGGTCTCACTAACTCTAAATTACAACTTTTTCATGTATCAGAATCTATGGGTACACATACCCATTAATAAACATGTCTTAAATCTAGATATTTTCATCATCAACTTATCCACAATTGTCTTTATCTTAATACTACTCATGATTCTTTCATTCATTCATAATTCTCCATAGAAAACAATCCTTTTTCATGAACAAAATTTTCATCAATTATCAATCTTTTTAACAACTTAAGCACAAATTCATAACTCAACCCAAACCAAGTATGTCTTCAATCAAGTGAGTGTATAGTCACATCAAAGAAATCAAATTCACATGAATAAATCACTCTTCAAAAAATATAAAGCTCGCATCCTTTAATAATTTATTTGTGTCAAAAACTCATTAACAATTTGAACTCATATGATATGTCTCAACCATCGCAAAATATTTATTGAATCAAGTAAAAGTAAAATATCTTTCCAAGAGAATCAATTTACATAACAATAATTCATCTTTCAACATTCATACCTTTATATAAATTAATTTAAAGTCCTCAACTCATTTTTATTTAAATTTCATTTTTAATCTCTCAAAATATACATGAAAATTCTAAAATAAATCTCATTTTATTTTATAAGAATAGTAGAATTTTCTCCAATTTTTAGTTATATTAAAACTCCTTAAAAATCATTAAAAACCCAACAAAAAAAAGTTTCACGGTTACTAGGTTTCGAACCAGACCCAACCTAGCCAGCGCCTAAGTCCCGCTCCACTAGCAGCTAAGTCCAGATGGACTTGGTGTTCTAATTCCACACCGAAATCTCTAAGTACACAGTCTCAGGTTCGGGTTTAATTTAAAAGAATTAAAAATAAATGTAACTATCAAGTTTCGAACCCAAGATCTCTCACAAACAGTGCTCTGTGTTGCACTAGCTAACGAGTAAGTCCAAGAGTGATTATTGATATCAAAATATACTACTATTCTTTTTTTCAATTTTTTGTCATTCTATTATTTTCCATAAAACTCTCTTTTTTATTTAATCTAATCCTTCATTAGATTGTAATTAGTTCATCTAGATTAGATTTTCTCTCTAACAATAGCTCATAATCATACAATTCCTATTTTGACAAATCTCTTAAATTCAACTTTTATCTTCTCTTTATTAAACTAAAAAAAAGGGATTCGTTCCTTCCAATTAATCAAAAATAAACAATTGTTGTTTCTTACATTCAATTTAAAATAAATCTTTTGTGCACCAACTTAATTATAAAAACAAATACATTATTTAAACCACAAGAGAGATTTTCACAAATTTTCTCACAAAATGTACATAATAATAAATATCATAGTATGGTTCATGATAATAACTTAATTTGTTTTTCTTCCTTATTTCTTAATCATCATGACTCTAGGGCATGAACTAAAACAACATTTTCCAACAAATTCCCATATAAGAATACACATTTAACATGCATAAAACTTTACAAGCATTCTAACATGATCATGGTATTAACTCTCTAGTCAAAAACTTCTATTATTTACTTAATCATAACAATAATATTCTCTTTCATAGTATATTAAACTAGCATGAAATTTTATCTACATATTTCATCTCAACATCCAACTTATTATCTATATAATAAAACACAAAGAAAGCTATCAAGTGGCTCTCTTTCGGTCCCCCTAAAAATCAAAGGCCCGGATTTAACCTCACAAAACATATTTTTTCTTCCAAAAGTTTCCCTCCAAAACTCAAATTCAAATTCCCCACCTAAAACAACTCCTATATTTATTTTAATTTTTTTTTCTCTCTCTCTCCCTCCTTTCAAAAAATTAAGAAAATAAAAAAATTTTAAATTTTAAAAAAATAAAAAATTTTAAAACTGAAAAAATAAAAAAATTTAAAAAATTTAAAAATAATTCAAAAAAATTCAAAAAAATATATAATATGTTTTTTGCTGGACCCCCAAAGTTTCTCATATAATATGTTTGCTACTTCAATTAATTTGCCGGACCTCCCAAACTATTTTATATGATCAAACAAGGTGCACCATTCCAAAGACGTGCCGTAGACACGTGTCAACGGGCAAACCTAGTTCATTTATAGTTTTTAGCATGAAATCTCTACAATTAGAAAGAAAGAAAATCGCCCACCTCAAATGTAGCATTTTTCATTACAACCAATGTATAGATTTGTTCTACTTCATCATATCAAAATATAATACCCATTTATTGTCACTAGCATGCATAGTTCTAAATTAGAAAGCATGAGAACACACACCTTTAAGAAGAATGAACAACCACAAATGAAATGAGATCTCTTCTAGCTCCTAGCAAGGCTTCTCCTCTTAGCAATATTACTCCAAAGCACAAGAACACTCATTCTTTCATTCTTTTCTTTCTTTCTCTTACTATTTTTGTTTACTTTTGGTGTGTGAAAATGAGAAGAAGGGGATGCTATTTATAGGACAATGCTAGGGTGTAAATTGCATAATTCTTAACCTAATAAACACTCATTTTAATTTTTCATCTCTCCATTTTCTCAACTCCTAATAAAAACCCCCAACTCTTCATATTTCCACCTCTTCAAAATTCAACTCCCATCTCTTATTCTTCAAAACTCCCCAACCGGCAACTCTCTCCTTTACAAAATTATTTTGAAAATAAGTACGCTCACATATGCGTACCGAAATACGTGCGTCGCACGTAAAACATCAAAATGCGAAATCAATTTTCTCGATGGAAAATTATTAAAATATAATCGAAAACAACATAAGAAACATATTTATTAATTTATACATTTCACGACGTAATCACTACGTACGTAGAAAACACGTGCATTATACGTACAAAATTATTTAGATCAAAATGCGAGAAAATGAATTCCCGTTTGATAAAATAGACTTAAATACATAAAATAAATAATTTAAACACATAGATAATATTGTACGTAGCGGTGGAAACACGTGCATAAAAAATACGTAAAAAGCACGTAAAAATACAGAGATTGAAATATTATATTTTAGTCGACTGAAATCAATACTGGAAATGCACAAATAGTTAGAAATCACAATACGTAATGAAAACACGTTGCAAAATACACGTGCGTAACACACGAGGGCAAAATTGTCATTTCCAATTTTGCGGGGTGTTACAATTGGGAACACTAATTCTACTATTGATATTTATCTTGCTTTATATAGCAGTTTTTGGATAGAGAAAACAAGGATTGATACTTATATTTCTTTAGAGCACCTGTTGTAGTCATTTAGACTCAAAATTCATATACTTTGGTTTTATAAATAGAAATTTTGAGTATTTGTAGTCGTTGAAACCCAAAATTTAAGTACATCGGTAGATGATTTTTTTGTTTTTGAATCTCGACCGTTGATTTTTTTTTATATAAAAAATTTGAGTCCAACAAATTTTTTCAAAAAAAATAAATTTGTACACATAGGAATACATAATAATTCCTATAGGTCCATTCAATCACATCCCTTGATCAAATAATCAAACCAATCTAAAAGTAACTTTATATGCATAAATAATCATATACGCTATATTTCATAGGGAAAAAAATGGGAGGGAAAAAAAGGGACGCAACAAGGTGTTACGTCCGTTCTGGTTTTTGTTTTTTTTTTAAATTGATTTTGCGTCTGATTCTTTGAGGTTTTTGTTTTAAAATCAGGCGCAAAATGATCTTGCATCCGAAACATTTTTTTTAAAAAGATTGATCGGACGCAAGATCATCTTGCGTCCTTTTAGAAAAAAAAAATTTATTCCTCGTACGCTAGATCATCTTGTGTCCGATATTTTTTTTTGGAACGGACGCAAGATGATTTTCCAATTCTTATATTTGGAAATTTTCTATGCGTCTCTCAGATATGGAAGGCTACTGTTCAATTTTTTTCAAAATCTAGAAATATAAGAAATGACTGCAATGGATCGTTCCCTATATTTTTCAAATTTCGAAAATATAAGGAATGCCTACAGAAGCTCTTATATAGCAAGTTTTTTGAATGGAGAAAACAAGAATTGATTCGAACGACCTTGGCATTTGAGTATATGAGCATCACCTCAAAACATGTGCTCGCTACTAGGGCTGGCAAACGGGTCAGGCGGGCCGGGTCGGGTCGAACCCGCCCGGGTTTGTACCCAACTTGGGCGGGTTCGGGTCGGGTCGTGGGGTTAAACGGGCCGGGTTGGTAGCGTAAATTTGCGACCTGCCCAACCCGTGAACCCTTTCGGGTCCAACCCGGGTCGGGTCGTGGGTTGGCCCGGCTAGAGTTAACTTTTTTTTTTCTTACTTAAAAAAATAAAATTTTAATAATAAACATAAAAAATTGTAATAATAATAATAATAATAATAAGATTGAAAGAGTGAAATTGCCACCAAAAAAAGATATATTGTTCATATGATTTCAACTTATACAAGTTTACAATTTGTAATAAGAAATAAAGATTTTCTACAAATTTGTTTTATACAATAACAAATTTCTTATATACAATTTCAATTTACTTCAATTTTCCTAATTTTAAACAACAAGCAAATATTTAATACAATTTCTTATCTATTTACAATTGTCTTCAATTTGATGGCCTTCAATTTGTTGTTGTTGACTTGTTGTTATTGATCTTGAATTCTTCATTTTGGTTGCTATTGTTGTTGTTGTTGTTCTTCTTCTTCTTCTTCCGGCGAGTTGCTCCCACTTGTGGACGTCTAAAGCTTTTCCTTAGGTCCTATCTTCAGCCTTCAGTCAGTCTTCTGTGCAGACAAGCATCTCTAACGATTGGGGCTTCAAGCGATTCCTGTAATCAGTTAGAACCCTGCCACTTATAGAAAATGCACTTTCAGAAGCAGCTGTAGAGACAGGAGGAGTTAGTAGATCTTTAGCCATATATTTAAGAATACTATAAGTGTGTTCATGGTCTTTCCACCATTGTAAAGTATCTAGTGAAGAACTAAAAGACTCAGAATCATGTTGGTTATACTAATTTAATTCATTTGGTTGATTAATCTTAAGTTTTTTTTATTAAATTTGTGCAAGTAAATTAAACATTCTATCATCAAATTTACTCTTATCCTTACCTTTAGAAGTAGCAGAAGAATAATGTACTAATTAAAGAAGTTATACTACTAGAAGCAAAACATCTATCATAATAATCATACAAGTTATTTAATGTCGATTCAAATTTAACTACAAAAGAAGCGCAATCAATTTCTTTATCATCATCCCCAAGTAAATTAAAAAACATTTCAATTAAACTCTTCGTACCTTCTAATTTGATACGAGGATCCATCACAGTAGCAACACAATACAACATAGGAGGAGGGTTTAAATACTTCAAAAATTTTGTGTATGCAGGTTTTACAATATCACCAACAAAGCATCATCGATCATTTCTTTAAAAGTTTGCATTATAGTAACTATTGAAATAAAAATGCTACTAGAAGTAGATTCATAAGATTTTGAAAACTTGAAAGTTGCTGTTTTAAAATGTTCTAAAATTTTCAACAAATATTTGACATAATACCAATCGACGGGAGTCATTTCAAAATTATGCATATTTTTTGCAATACAAAAATTATTTACACATTCTTTATATTCAGTAACAACATGTAGCAAATCAAAAGTAGAGTTCCAACGATGCTTAACATCCTTTGAAAATTTTCTAAAATGTACATTTTAAGCCTATGTCAAGCTTTCCATTCTTGAAATATGGTTCCACTTAATGCAATAAAATATACACAATTTCTAATTTTAAGTATATATGGTTCGGCTATTTTTAATGCATCTTGAACACATATATTAAAAATATGGCATGCACATCTAACATGAAAAAAATTGTCAGATGGAGGGTTTAATGCGATTTTTAAAATACTAATTGATGCATTGTTGTTAGATGCATTATCAAAACTTATACACATAATTTTATCGCGAATATGAAAAAATCACAAATTTCTATAATACGGTTAGCAATTTCATTGCCACTATGGGGATAGGGCAACGCGGCAAGTGATATGATTCTTTTTTAAAGAATCCAATCACTGTCGATCCAATGACAGGTTATTCCCATCATTGGAATATTGTTGCAACCCATCCAACAATCAGAAGTTAAACTAACTCTACAAGTTAAACTTCATAAAATTGCAATAAAAGCTTTCCTTATTTCATTGTACATTTTAAAATAGTCCGATTTGCAAGTATTCCTAGGGATTCTTCTAAAATAAGGGTTTAAGGCGGTTTGATTAAAAATTTTCAAGTCCCTACTCTCGGGATAGGAAAATGGTAACTCTTCATTTATTACTAATCGGGCCATTTCCCGATGAACAAGTTCAGGATCATAAGGGTGGCTATTTACTAGACCGGTCCTATGGTGGATTTTTTGTTGGCCGGGTAGGTCAACAAGAAGTTCTTTATGCACATTTTGGATGTGTCGCCTAATTGTACCCGTGCCCTCACCCCTCTTCTATTTGTAAGGTTTCGAACATGTTTTACACACTTTTAAACCTACACCCAGTACATTTTCGTTCGGAATATAATCATAAAATTTGTGCCAATCACTATTTTCCCCTCTAGTTTTCCTACTAGTAGCCGGTTGTGTTGTTTCGGTGGCTTGTTGTTGTGCTTCTTCCTCTCATTCTATGTCTCCTACAAATTCATCATGTGTACCCCATTGTTGGGGAGGAGGATTAGGGTAGTCTTCGGTGGGGTCATTTTGTGACAATTAGAGGCTTACAGAAAGTGCCAGTGGAATCTTGTCCACTTTGTCTACGGCCGCTACTGCGTGATCTAGACATGTTGATATGTAGTAGTGTATGTAACAAAATTAAACACAATGTAGGCGCGATAAGTTACAAAAAAAATCTAGAAAATAAGAGGGTTGTGAAAGAGAAGATCAAAAAACCAACAAACTAATATGATACAAAAAATTATAATTACAAAAAAAATAAAAATAGAAGAAGAGAAATATGAAATTTTGATACCGTTCACTGTGGATACTCGTATATAAAAAATCCCGTAAAAATAAGAATAGAAGTAGAAGCAGAAGTCCGGAATTGAAGACTTGGAGAGAGCTTGGAGGAGAGTTGAAGAGTGGAAGACGATCGGAATTTTGAGTTCGATACGATCGGAATTTGTCATTTGATCGTGTGTATGTTTTGCTACCTTGTTTGTTCAATTGTTCACAAAAATTGAAATGAATTGAGTAATAATAGTAGAGAGAGTAAGAGAGTAAGGTGTGAATTTTTAGTGTGGGTTTTAGGGGTATTTATCGGGAAAAAAATAAAAAAATCAAAAAAACAAAAAATAACGGCTAAAAGAGCCGTTATTGCTCTCGGTAAAGGGATCAGCCCGTTGGATCCGCGGGTCGAACGTTTGATCCGTACAGGTCAAACGGTTCGCAACCCGCGGGTCGACTCGCGGGTTCGTGGGCGGGTCGAGCACTGTGCATCCGGGTTAACGGGCCGGGTTGATCGGGTTAAATTCGCCTATTTTAAGACCTGGGTCGACCCGTTTCTGTTAACGGATTCGACCCGAACCCGAACTGGAATTTCGCAGACCGGGTTAAACAGGCGGATCGCGGGCAGGTCGCGGGTTGACCCGACCCGTTTACCATCCCTACTCGCTACAACACAATGTGTCAAAATTTGAAAGATTCTAGTCAATGGAAATTGTTGGTTCTATTTTAGTCTCATTTTTCCAACAAACAAATCCTTCACATTAAATTATATAAGTGAAATTATAAGTGCAGCATTCCACTACAGCCGAATGAAAAGGACAATTTATAGAATTTCATATAACAAGATTGCTAAAGAAGTTGACCCAGTTTCGGAGATCAGAGAAATCAAGCGTCGTGGGTCAAAAAAGACACTAAAGATCGGTTCACCACAGAGATAATATTTATGAATTACTATAATTTTTATGCCGCAGTCTAGTAAAACACTGTACTATCTTGACATTAGCAAATGTAGTACATGTATGATGTGCCCTTGTCTTCCATTTATCTGTCGCTCTTAGGGCATGTTTGTTTGAAAGTAGTACTAATGTAGACAAAGAAATCTAGAAAAAAAAGTATTGTTCACTAATTCGGATGACTGAGTCCTCAATCGAGTACGGAGGTGTGGGGTATAGGTAGAACTAACAGTATTAGGAAGAAGGATAGATCCAATTGGGAAATAGCTGTTGCTTCTAGGATTTAGAACCTATGGTTAGACCGAAACGACTTGTATTTTCATAGTATTAATCATAGATATTCAGTTTTGATGCACAAAATTTACCTTTGCATTCATGAATGAACAGGGTATCTCAGATTCACGAAGAGAATGCGATTGGAGGAGGACGAGGAGTAGCTGACATGCAGGGCGACATTTGGGTGGCGGTTTGCATATGGGAGATTGTGGTTTAGCTGTTATTTGTATTTTCTTTTGGTAGATCGCTTCGTGTTGGCTATTGGGGTGGTAGCCTCTGGTTTGGGTCTCTTTTGGTTGTTTATTGGGCCTTCGGGCTTACTATGTATTATTATTCGCTTGTTTCGTTAATTATTATTAATGAAGCGATGACTGTAGTCATCTTTTTATCAAAAAAATAAAAAATAAAATTGGACGACTGAATTTAACTTGGATTTGAATTCGCACTGTACGCTAGTGTGTAGCTATTGTAGTGAAAAAAAAAATCCGAAAAAATCCCTGAAACTTAGCGAAAAGCTATTGTAGCGCTGCTGTAGCAGTTTTAAATTATTTTTCTCTAATATGTTTTTGCACTATCCAATAAAATAATTCCACATAATTCTCTAAATTTTTTTTCCTTCTATCTATCCTATACTACAATAAAACTATATCTAAATAAACTACTTTTTTAGAACTCATTTTCATAGATTTATTTTTTTATCAACAGTAATATTCTTAGTTTGAAAATATTTTATAGCCAACTAAACACACCCTTATATTTAGGAAAAAATATACATGCACAACATGTGTACCCTTTATAACCCCCCCCCCCCCCCCCCCCCCCCCCCCCCCCCCACACACACACACACACACACACACACATTTTAACATGATTTCCCCCTCCCCCTAAACATGCAGGTCTCTTTTTGAAACTAATTCTCAAAATATATATGTTTCGAAACTAATTCTCAAAATAGATCTGTCCTCATAAGCTGCAGTACCCAACTGCGGCCTCTGCGATACGAGGCCGCAATCTTCTGCACATGTCATATAATGTTAAACTCCTAGACCTGGAAAAATTAGTCTAAGTGTAAAATGTGAAAAATACAAGGCCACAATTGGGTACTAAGGCCTGGATATACCAGGCCACAGTACTGAACTGCGACCTCTTCGATTTCTAAGTCGCAGTTTACAACTGCGGCCTTAGTTCATATCATAGCTAATAGGCTTTGAGACGCGGGAATTTTTTTCCTATGTATAAAATATGAGAAATATGAGGCCGCACTTGTGTACTGCGCCCTAGATAGTTATATGTCGAAAACTGGGTCCTACGAAGCATATAATTGAGGCCATAGCTGTGAACTGCGGCCTATGTTATATTGAGGCCGCAATACCCAACTGCGGCCTCGTATTTTTCGCATTTTACACTTAGAAATATTTTTCCAAGTCTAGAAGTTTAGTATTATATGACATGTACGAATGCCATAGTTCGGTACTGTGGCTTATGAGGACAGACTTATTATGGAAATTAGTTTTGAAGCAGACCGATTTTGAGAATAAGTTTCAAAAAGAGATTTATTTCGTGAAAAAATACATTTTAACAGTGGGCAATCTGACTAAACTCCTTATTGCAGACATTGCCGATCCCTCCCCCCCCCCCCCCCCCCCCCCCCCCCCCCCCCCCACACACACACACACACACACACACACACACACACACACACACACACACAAATTAGACTATTTTCCTAATTCTTAAAATAGATCGCTTTCCAAACTAATTTCGAAGATAAACCACTTGCAGTTGAAAACTGCAGTCTGTTCGATTGTGAGGCCACAGTTGGAAACTGCGGCATCTTCAAAAATGTGTTTTTTTGATGTCGCAGTTCCCAACTGCGGCCTTAGTTTATTTTATATTTGGCCTAAAGTGACTTTGAGATTTAGACAAATTTTTTCAAGCAAAGATGTGTTATATAGAGGCCACAGTTAGTTCGTTTCGTATTTGGCCTAAAGTGAACTTGGGACTTAGACAATTTTTTCCAAGTAAAAATGTGTTAAAGGCCGTGGTTTCCAATTGCGGCCTAAAAATAACCGAGGTCGCAGTTGGGAACTGCGGCCTTAGTTCATTTCATATTTTGCCTAAAATGAATTTGAGACTTAGACAAATTTTTTCAAGTAAAAATGTGTTATATAGAGGCCGGAGTTCCCAACTGCGGTCTAAAAATAACAGAGGCCGCAGTTGGGAACTGCGGCCTTAGTTTATTTCATATTTGGCCTAAAGTGACTTTGAGACTTAAACAAAAATTTCAAAGTAAAAATGTGTTAAATAGATGTCGTAGTTCCCAACTGCGGTCTAAAAATAACAGAGGTCGCAGTTGAGAACTGTAGCCTTAGTTCATTTTATATTTGGCCTAAAATGAATTTGAGACTTAGACAAATATTTCCAAGTAAAATTGTGTTATATATAGAGACCGCAATTGGGTGCGGCCTAAAAATAACAGAGGCCGCAGCGGAGAACTGCTAGTGGTCTATTTTCAAAATTAGTTTCTGAAGTAGTCTATTTTGAGAATTAGTTTCAAAAAGTTGTCTATTTCGGGAAAAAAATCGGACATTGCCCCCCTAATCCATTTTCACTTTCAGAATATCTTCCCCCCAATTCCATTCGTTTCGAAAAATCCCCCAAAATTCCCTAAAAATTAGAAACCCTAGAAATTATCCCAAACCCTAATCTCTCGTCAATCCAGTTCAGCAATGGCCGACCTTGATCTATCGAAATCTCATCCTTCTGTCGGTATGTTCGAGATCTCTGTTCTTTCCCCCCCTCCAATTAGTTGCACCTTTATCTGTACACTGATATGCATTTAGTTGTTGATCATAACATATGATTGAAATGAACAATACTATATTACTTGATTTAGTAGCTAAAATGTTGTTGAGTATGTGAGTTTGGCCTATTTCAGGCATGGATTGATTCCATCATTTTCGGTCGAGTTATCTGAATGGTCTAAAATGCGGGGGGGCTGGGAGATGGGATGAGTACTGTTGGTGCATAGGGAGGATTCGAGGATGTTGTCCGGGATGGGACCAGCTCTCAGTTTTGAGTTTTTTTGTGTAGGAATTATGTTCTTGTTCTTGGGCAGGTGATTAGTAGTTGCTAGAGGATTAGTGTGGGATGTACACGTGTTTTCCCCTTTCATAAGTGTCTCGGTTAATGTCTGAATGCATGACAAATGCCCATGATTTCGAATGAGATTGACAAATAGATATGAAGAGTAGGTGAAACTTTCCATACGGACATGTCACAAACAATGTACGCTCAGTGACAGCCCCTACTCGTAAGTTATAATAGGAAAGATTGGTGGACTAGTGTCTAGTTATTGTTCTTCGAGCTTTGTGTAGGAAAGTGAATGCAGTTTTCTTGATATAAATGGAATGAGAGACAAGTGGAGGTGTGAACAGAGTTTTTGATATAAATGAAGTACACACCTCACCACCAATAAGCAGACAGGAATATTTTTCATTCTTTCCTGTATTATACGGAAATGGGTGAACTGCATGCAGAGTTTGTTTAATAGGGAATTGTGTGCAGTGATCTGCAATTTTTGGTGCTTGTTATCGTCATTGAGTTCATCAACTTGAAAAGAAAAGGCATCAGTGACCAGCCCTTTTTCCTTGTCTTGTTCCTTGTTTTCCTATTTGGTGCTAGTTACATTTAGTCCTAAGGTCAATTATCTGTGCATGCAGAACAAAGGATTGAACGCACAGGAATGGGTTGTTGAATCCTGAAACAAGTGGCATCATCCCTACTGCATTGCATGGGGAGCAAATATTGCTTTATAGAGAGTGTCAACCTGTCCTCAACTGATTTCCTTGTGTCCTTTTTCCTTCTTACCACCATAAATTCTTCCAGTTACAGTAAACTAAGAGACTACTAACTCCTCGGTTCAATTGATTGAACCGATCCACCTACTTTTCCAAAGCTTTAGGTAGGCTTGTAGCTTTCCTTTGAGAACCTTGAGAACCTTCCGTTAGAGTTTAAAACTTCAGCACTGATATTCTAATAGAATGAAATGTCTTAGGCAGCACTTTTATAACTAAAAGTGAACATGTTTGCTTCAGAGCAGTTTGAGGCCTTCATGCCCGGTCTATCAGTATTTTGGTGGCTCAAGTGGAGGGAACTCTTTTGATGTTAAGCTGTATCAGTTGGGAGGACGTTTTTCTAGCTTTTGGCTAGCTTTTGTTGTTGTCTTTCTTTACTATTAGATGCTTTAGTTGTTATTTTAAGCTTATGTACTGTACTACTCTGTTTCCTTAATTAATCATTAATGAAATGATGGCTTCGACCATCTTTTATCAAAAAAAACTAGAAGTGAACAAATTGAGTTCCCCAGACCCTAGTCCTTTACTGATAAAATTTTGAATTGGATCAACTAAGGAAGAAGGAATTCCTAAAGAACAAAAAAAAATGAACTAAACAATTCATCTTGGAATTGATCCATTCAACTCCATTCTGTCTCCAGATGTTAGACGTGAGGGTAATTAAGGAGGATATCTTTTATTGGATTATTGAATATTTTAAGCCAGACTGTCATACAGAGAAGTTGTGCTTTGTAGTCTTGTAGAAGTTTGCTGGTCTGACTTTTGGCTAGCAGCAAGGGTTGACTGTTTTGAAGTCACAATATTTCTTCCCTATTTTGTTATCTGCTGGGCCTATATTGAGCCCACTATATGTACTATGCACTCCATGTTTATTTTGTTCGAGCCCTTTCTAATATTCTTTAAGCGATAGAAGCTCGATGTTTACACAGCTGATCTCAGGCTTTACCTTCCTCCAGTCTAACTTCTGATATTTGGTACAAATATACATAGATACACGAGCATGCATAGACACAAACACTGCAGGGAAAATACTGGTTGGATATGAACTTTGCCCCAGAATATGGCGAGAGTTGTAGGAGTAAAACAGTTTTCTGAAAAAGCTGAGAAAGTAGTTATGGATGACGGTCTAAGTTTCTGCTATTTAAGGGTAGCAGTCAGTTCGTTGGTAGCCAAAATTATATATATATATATATATAGAGAGAGAGAGAGAGAGAGAGAGAGAGAGAGAGAGAGAGAGAGAGAGAGAGTTGGCCTAGACATTTTCCATTTAATTCTAAAAGTAGATTTAACATTTTTCTTACTGTAAGATATCCATTAGATTGGTGTATCTTTTACTTTTTGGTACATTTAATGCATTTGGAAATAGATAAAATACTTTTCATCAATCTCAAAGCAAATTCAACAACTAGAAAATGGTTAAATCTACTATTAAAGTTAAATGGAAAGTTTGTAGTACAACTCATACATATATATATATATATATATGTATATATATATATATGGTAGTGTTTCCTTAAGAATTGATCTTATAGCTTATTTAGGATTCAATACCCCCCTGCCATTATGAGCCGTCATATGAGCTTTATCAGATCCAAAGGTTTAGAATCTTTCACTTAATCTAAAAGCAGAAAAAAACCAAAAATAACCCAAGACTCGGTTCACTCGCAAGAAGACTAAACCGCTTCTTCTACAGGCGTTCGATCTCCCTAAATTGTGCTATCTGATCGCTCCACGATTTGCACCCATCATGAAACTTGAGTGAAGGTGGGGTTAGTCATGAAACTTAAGTGAAGGTGGGGTTAGAAATATGCATCCGTCTGATTTTTTCAAAATGTACTCGTTGATCTCACCACGATTCGTGCCCATCATAAAACTTAAGTAGAGATTTGGTTTGGTCTTGAACCGAGTTTTTTAGTTTGTTGGGTTTTTTCCTGCCTCCCGATTCAATTGGACGGCCTTTAGTAGGAATGGCAGTGGGGCCGGTTCGGCCCGAAACCGGCCCGAACCAGCCCGGTTTGTAACTTAGATCGAACCAGACCGCTCTTGTAGCGGTCCGGTCCCGGTTCGGCCTGCATAAATTAGGACAATGATTTATAGCCTGGATTCAAATTTTTGGGGTAGCGGCCCGGTTTGAACCATTTTCTTCACGCAAAAACTTTTAAACAGTTCTCTCAACTCTCTCAATTTATTCCGAATAATTCTCTCAACTCTGAATTTACTCTTGCAATTTGTGGAATCTCAAAGTTTGAAGAAGTAAAAAAGTGCAATCGTGAAGTTCTTTTAGAATCAATCAACTTTCAAGAAGCATTCAAAACACAACTTTGAGAATTCTTCTAGTGTGGTATCTTTTTTGTAGTTCAATACTTGTTACTTGTTTAATATTAACTAGTAATTTACACATGCGATGTATGTCTTTATATATATATATATTTTAAAAAAATTCTGACATTAACTAACATCGAACCTAAGACATCCTTTATATTAGTTATGCATGTGCATTGCACGTGTTTGTTTGGTGACAAACTCTCCCATTAAAATACTAGAGATTTAATATTTTTCATACAATTATGACATCATCACGTAGTCAAAATGCACAAGAGTCTACCAATATATCTCGCTATATTTATGTTCCACATTTAGATATCAAGGATGTTAGAGAGTTTAATACCACAAACATTCCTAATTTTGATCACTCTGGCCTTCCCCACATGCCACAATGATGATGAACTTCATTGTGAAGATTCCGAAACACAAAATATCGAGAACCCATCTTCTTTCCAAAAATGTAGAGAAAAAACTTCCGATGTACACCAATATATTTTTTTTTTTACATTTGTTCAATCTCCATCCAATTCGAAAGAGAGAAATAAGGTATGTAACAAGTGTCTAATGTCTTACAAATGGAAAGTGGGTAGCGGGACGGGTACACTTAAGCGTCACTTGAATAGTAAATACAAGAAACTTGTACAAGACCTTACCCAACAAAAAATAAACCCAAAGACTGGTAAAATAGATAGTTATAGTTATGATTATGAAATTGTATGTAGGGAAATGACTAAACTCGTTATTAATGATGAATTACCTTTACTTATTCCGAAAGTAATAACTTAGAACCGTTTAACCAACTCATTGTAAACCCCCATTTCAAAAGAATTCATAGAAACACCTTTAAATCCAAATGTGTCAAAATATATAATGAGCTTAAAGATACTTTAGTTGCTACTTTTTCTTCTTTACCTTGTAAAGTTGCGTTAACTAGTGATTGTTGAAAATGTTGTGATATTCCCGGTATGTGCACTTCTTATCATTTAACTGCCAGTGATTTGGTTCTTCAAAAAATGATCATATAATTTGGTTATTTGATGCATCCCCATAATAGTGCGGCTATCGCACCACATATTAGCAAAACATGTCATAATTTTGGTATTGAAGATAAAATTATTTCTATTAGCCATGATCATGCCGCTAATAATAAAAAAAGCAATTCCTTCATTAGTTGATGCTTTTATGCCTCCATTGCCTGAAATATTTTATATTAAATGTGCAAGTCATATTCTCAACTTGTGTGTGCAAAATGCTTTGAAGATAACCGAACCATATGTCAATGCAATAAACGATTGTGTGCATTTTATTGATTTGAGTGGTCCTAATCTTCAAGAATTCAAACAATGGTGTAAACTTTGAGGAATAAAATTTTGAAAGTTCCCTAATGATATTAAAACTTGATGGAGTTCTAGTTACAAATTGATTACAATTGTTAGTTAATACAAAGCAGCTATAAATGATTTTTATATTGCAAAACACATGGAAAACTTTTGCATGAATGAACAATGTTGGGATTATGCCGAATGTTTGTTAAAAATTTTAAAACCCTTTCAAGATGCAACTCTTTAATTTTCAAGTTCTTATGGGTCAACTTCTAGTTATACTTTATTTACTATATTTAATATGATGCAAAATTTTCAAGAAATGAAATTTGATCATTTTATTTGTGGAATTGTTATTCCCACTTACGCAAAATTCATGAAATATTTTTATTATCTTCCTATGTTATATTGTTTTGCTAGTGTAATAGATCCTCGTATTAAGTTACATGATACAAATAGTTTGATTGTTTTGGTTTATAATAAGGTTAAAGATTTAAATTATGATTATGATGAATATGTAGTACAATTTGAGTCAATATTAGATAATTTATATGATACTTATGATAAAAATTTGCATTTACTCCTCAAAATACAACAACACCCTTCATCCAAAGGTAAAAACATTGCATCATCATCATCTACTGTATGGAGTCTCATTAAATATAAAAAGGCTAAATTAGAAAAAAATCCCTGAACTATACCATTTCCGCATAAAACTACACTGATCTTTTTTTGTGCAACCCCCCCGGAAGTATGTTTAAAAAAAACCTTGAAGTATATTTTCAAAAAACCACATCTAACTTTTTTGCTTGTATTAGATAACCCCATTCATCTTTGCAAGTTGGTTCAGAAAACATCATGCATATTGTTCACTATTGTCAAAAAACCTCACTCAACTTTAGCAGAAAGGTCACGCGGTTGGAGTGAGTTTTTTGAAAACATACTTCAAGGGGGGTTTTTTGCGCAAAAAAAAGTTCAGTGCGATTTTCTGCATGAAGGGTATAGTCATGTTTTTTTTCCCTTCCTAATTTAGCCTATAAAAAACCTAAGATAAATGCATCAAATGAATTTAATTGGTATAATTTTGCATCATATGAAAAAATAATGAAGGTAGATGATACGAAGAGTTTGATTGTTTTGGTTTATAGTATGGTTGAAGATTTAAATTATGATTATGATGAATATATAGTACAATTTGAGTCAGTATTAAATAATATATATGATACTTATGATAGAAAATTTACATATGCTCCCCAAAATACAACAACAACATCCCTTTATCCAAAGGTAAAAGCATTGCATCATCATCATCTACTGTATGGAGTCTTATTAAATATAAAAACCTAAGACAAATGCATCAAATGAATTCAAATGGTATAATATTGCATCAAATGAAAAATAATGAAGGTTCATATCATATTCTTGCTCACATGGCACGTGATCTACTCCCCCTCCCTTTTCCTTCTCCTGCGGTGTCCACCATCGCACTTGGTAGCATGATATTGAACGAGAAAAGAAATTGCTTGACACCAAAGACTTTGTAAATGCTAGTGTGCTTGAAAGATTGGATGAAAGTGGAAATAAGGACTCAAGGAATACAAGAAGGCTCAAGTGGTAGCAACACTCAAGGTTTTAAATCTCGGATTTCAGATTCGTCTCAGCAAGGAGTGTTTCGTCTCATATCAAAGATATCGGAGGAGATCTCGGAGAAATGTGATAATCTCGGATGTTCATTTTAGACACTCAATAAACATATTTTTTTTATTACTGAACAAAATATTATATGTTCTACATATTATTTATCGTATAAAAGAATTGTATAACATAATTAATGACATGAATCAATCACGGTAAATATTTACAGAGTTTAACAACAGTATAAAAAAGAATGATATATAATTATATAACTAAATTGAATTTTTATTGATTAGAAGAATTGTATTAGTTAATAGATTTAACTTTGAATATACACAAACAATAGAGAAGTAAAATCCTCACATTATCTTAGCTTAAGGTCATATATTGAAAGACTTACTTGCAAAAAGTTTAAAAAAATCCTTACAGTTTTGGCTGATATTTCCGCAATTTCGACTGAAATATACACATTTCTGTCCAAAATGATATGGAGTATAAAATCTGTAATTTCGTATCGATAAGCCAGCCGAAACGAAAGACCAAAATTTTAAACAGTGGCAACACTCCCGATTCCCGAAGAATGAAGACCACATCTCAAGAACTCCGAGGAATGAAGACCACATTCTCAAGAACTCTCCGAGTATGAAGACCTGATCTCACTAATTTCTAAAGATTGAAGATTGAAGATTCTGGCAGCGGAAGCTCACTGGGGAGTTTAGGGCGATAAGATCCTAAGTTTCGGTTAAGTTGAGGTGCACGATAGTAGTTCAATGCCCTCTTTTTAATCTAATTCTAGGCTATCTCAAACTCTAGATCACCTTCCAGCTTTCCGTCTTACCCTGTTTGTAGATTCTCTCCTTTCGTAGTTGTATTAGTATGAAAATTTTAAACTTTTTACAATAATAATAATTATGAAGTATTTTTTCAATATTACATTTTTTTAAATTTATTTATATATTAAGAGAAAGGGGTAAAAATAAAAATCGGCCCGGCCCGGCCTGCCTCAGCCTTAACCTGGGGGACCAGGTTGGTGGACCGGTCCGGGCTCTCCTTATTCCCCATTGGAACCAGACCGGCCTGGACCGTTTTTTTTAAACGAACCGGAACTGGACCGGGTCGGTACAGTGCACCGGACCTGCCCGCCCGGCCCAGTTGCCATCCTAGCCTTCAAATCTTTGTGGGAAGAGGATCTCAAACTAAGTTATAAGATCAGTTTTTAGGGGATCACTCCTTATTTATATATATAGAAAAGTTAGCTTCATATTTGTATGAGGAAATTTACCTCATTCAAAGTGATTATATTCACTTGGTGGGACCCTCATGGAAGATCCACTCCGTTTGTCATGTTTATCATGCCAATGGATGTAAGTGTAGAAAAAATCAAGTGATTTAGAGGTCTTTTACCCATGCATCATATGGTTCAATTTGTAGTACGATTTGTAATACTATTGAAATCGTTTATTTTTCAACCACATAATGCATGAGTGCATGACCTCCAAACCACTTGATTTTTTCTATGTATACATCTATTGACATTATAATCATGAAGGACGGAGTGGATCTTCCATGAGGGCCCCACCAAGTGAGTATGATCACTTTGTATTTCCTCATACAAATATGAGGCTCACTTTTCTCATATATATATACATAGGTAGGATAAATTATATAATGATAAAATTCCCGTGGTGGGACATTCCATGGACGATCGAGCTGTTCAACTTGATCGACATGATGAAACTAGTATAAGGATGTGATATCAAGTCATTTGAAACTTGTTTGCCGATGCATTAGAAAGTTACAAAATTGTACGGCTGAAATGTTATAAAATATAATCTATTTTGTAATGACATGATGCTTGGGTAAAAAAGATTCAAATGACTTAATCTCACATTCTTACACTAGTTTAGTCATGTAGGTCATGATGAACTAGTTTAGTTATGTAGATTGTATAAGTTATTATCCAGTAACCTATAAAGCTATATAAATCACTTGATGTTTGGATTAATATCCAATAGTCATTCCTAACCCTTAGTAAAATCATAATCTTGCAGATGCCTCTCATTCTCCAACCATTCCTTGTGCCCATATTCCACTCTCCTTCGCACCTCTATATTTCATTTGCCTCTCTCATGGCGCCACAATGAAACCACAATGAAAATAACCAAGATAAGTTGTCACTCAATAAGTATCCTGTAGGCTGTATATGACATGGAAGGGGGCTCATTTTGATTTTTGAAGTGTGTGACAAATGTGTTTGACAAGTGTCAAGTAAGTATCTTCGTTCAAATTAGTTATCCTGTATTCAACATGAAAGAAGGCTCATTGTGATTTTTGAGGTGTCTGTTCAATGTAGGATTTACTTGGGGATCAAAAATTGTGACACACCCCTACATAGGCAAGGTGTTCCTGTGAAAATAATTGAAGCATTATTTACCACTATTTCAAGTTGGTGTTTGATTTTGCTATTTTGGCCCCATATGTAGTGTAGCTGGTGCTGAAGAAGTTTACGAGAAGATTAGACCATTAAATTTATCTTCATCATAGTCATCATCTAGGTTATTTTAAAGATTTTATTCCATTAATATAGGGCCTGCTATGGAGCAAAAGGCTTCGCAATAAGTGTCACTGATGCTGTTTGTTTTTGGGGTGTGGGGGCAATAGGTGTGAGTTCTTGTAATTTGTGTAGCGGAAGATGTGGTACTGGCGTTGATCTGATCCTAGGCGGTAGGACCGGCTTGAGAGTAGCAGAAGAGAGGTAGCGGTTGGGTGCTCGGCTCGGATCTTTGAGACTCAGTTTGGTCTTCTGTACCTGCACACTGCCTAGAAACACCGAGAGAAGTCCCGACGACAGGTCCTCCGACGATCTAGTCAGTCACTGAGAAAGCAACAGTAGCTAGGGTTTAGGTGGGGAAAAGTTTATTACATTTGAAAGTGAGGAAGGGGTCTAGTATTTATAGGCGGTTTGAGACCCTAACGGATCGGGTCGCACCCGTTTGCCTGTGGGCCTGAATGGGCTGAAGCCCGTTGGACTTGCTTTGACCTGATGATCATAGAGGAGCAAAATTTGAGGGGATCTGATGGCCCGGATGGGGCCACGTCATCTACCCCATATCAGGAGCCCCCCACTCCTGGAGGGCTGCGTAAGCCAGCCGTGGAGTAGTTTGTCTCCGTAGGAAGAGTGGAGTGGTGTGTTTGGCGAGTATGATTTGTAGTTTCTTGGAGTGGTGAGTGGGGTAGGAAGAAGGAGATCCTATGGAGAAAAAAGGGGCGTCGAGAGCCGAGAACCAAGGGTCAGGAGCTGAGCGTCGAGCGTCGAGCCATGGTCAGTGATAGAGACAGGAATTGGCTCGGAGCTTATGACGAGCGTTCGAGGGTTGAGCATCGGCGGTTGAGCCTCCATGCTTGGGTGCCAAGCGTCGAGCCCCCTACTTGTAAGGAAGCTAGGGCGTGGCTCAAGGTCATTGCCGAGCGTCGAGCCCCATCGCTTGTGTGAAAGCTAGGTGGTGGCTTGAGGTCACTGCCGAGTGTCGAGCCCCATTGCTTGTGTGAAAGCTAGGGTGTGGCTCGAGGTCACTGCCGAGGGTCGAGCCCCCCTACTTGTGTGAAAGTTAAGGCGTGGTTCGAGGTCACTGCTGAGCGTCGAGCTCCATTGCTTGTGTGAAAGCTAGGTGGTGGCTCGAGGTCACTGCCGAGCGTCGAGCCCCATTGCTTGTGTGAAAGCTAGGTGGTGGCTCGAGGTCACCGCCGAGCGTTGAGCCCCATTGCTTGTGTGAAAGCTAGGTGGTGGCTCGAGGTCACCGCCGAGCGTCGAGCCCCCACTGCTTGTTGTGAAAGCCAGGTTGTGGCTCAAGGTCACTGCCGAGCATCGAGCCACCCTGCTTGTTGTGAAAGCTAGGTGGTGGCTCGAGGTTACTGCCGAGCGTCGAGCCTCTGCCTGTGTGAAAAGCTTGGTGGTGGCTCGAGGTCACTGTCGAGCGTCGAGCCCCCTTGCTAGTTATGAAAGCTAGGTGGTGGCTCGAGGGCATTGCCGAACGTCGAGCCCCCTGCTTGTTTTGAAAGCCTAGGGCGTGGCTCGAGGGCACTGCCGAGCGTCGAGCCCCGTCGCTTTGTGTGAAAGCTAGGGTGTGGCTTGATGTCACTGTCGATCTTCGAGCCCATGTAGCTTGTGAGAAAGCCAGGTTGTGGCTCGAGGTCACTGCCGAGCGTCGAGCCACCCTGCTTCTTGTGAAAGCTAGGTGGTGCAGTGTTCTAAATGGCGTCCGCCTCGGACGCCTAGGCGGCGCCTAGGCGCTCAAAAAGAGGAAAACGAACCGCATATGCAATAGGCGGTACTCTAGGCGTTGAGATGGCAGTTAGGCGTACAAGGCGGCGCCGAGGCGGTCGAGGCGGCCGAGGCGGCGCCTAGGCGGCCAAAATCGATCAGGCGGCTGACAGATTTTTTTGTAATTTTTTTTAATTCTTAAAATAGTCTCTTCACCTTCAACAGAAAAAACCCTCTTCATCTTCAACAGTAAAAAGCCTCTTCATCTTTACATTAAGGTGTTACTAGTTCACGTTATATTTGAAATTTTATATGACTGATTATTGTTTATGTCATTATGAATCTAAAGTTTACACCATAATCGTTGTTGAACTTCTAAAATCATTCTGGCCTAGCATCACTTGTGAATTGTGATGCATTTAAAAGATTTAGACTACAAGCAAAAATAGAGAAATGTAACTTTTAAAAGGTTAATATATGAATATTTAAAAAATAAAAACAAAACGCCTAGGCGCCGCCTAGGCGCTGCCTAGGCGTCCTAGGCGGTAGGCGGTCCTTGGCCGAACCGCCACCGCCTGACGCCGTTTACAACCTTGAGGTGGTGGCTCGAGTCACTGCCGAGCGTCGAACCTCTGCCCGTGTGAAAGCTAGGGCGTGGCTCGAGGTCACTGTCGAGTGTCGAGCCCCCTCTGCTTGTTGTGAAAGCCAGGTTGTGGCTCGAGGTCACTGCCGAGCGTCGAGCCACCCTGCTTGTTGTGAAAACTAGGTGGTGGCTCGAGGTCACTGTCGAGCGTCGAGCCTCTGCCCGTGTGAAAGCTAGGGCGTTGTATGTGTTGCTGACATCATGGGGGTGGAATTCGAGGCGTCGAAATCTTATCAGCCGTTGGATCTTGATGATCAAGATTGAATCGATCAAGATTCCAACGTAGAATTCGAGGTGTCGAAATCTCATCAGCCGTTAGATCTTGATGATCAAGATTGAACGGTCAGGATTCCAACGTAGAATTCGAGGCGTCGTTAGTCACTCTATAAATCCTCCACCCCTTCCCCATTTCTTCACTTTGCTTTATCTTTCTAAAAAAACTGGAGCTTCTCTCTCTACCCACCGGCGACGACTTTTTCGTTGATCTCTCCGTTCACGAAATACAAGTTAGTATTTTTTCGTTATGTAGCGCTCTTAGTCCGGTTCCGAAGCGAGTTCTTCTGGTCGGGCTAAAGGGGATCGTCAGTCGGTCTCCACGTCCTGGGATCTGGACGACCAAGTTTTGGAGGGGGATCGTCAGTTGGACTCCACGTCCTGGGATTTAGACGACCAAGTTTTGGACGTGGTGCCGTTCCAAAGCCACAAGTTGGAGGTGGTAGAGTCTGCTTCTACTGGAGAGGTTGAGGTATTAGGGGAGGAGGTTGAGGTAGGAGTGGTGGATCAGGGAGACAGTGAGGGAGGAGTCGAGGGAGAGGCGGATGAGGAAGGTAGCGAGAAAGGAGATGCTCTCCCCCTTCTCCCGCCTTTGGCTACACCGTCTCCGTCGAAGGCTCTTCGCATCCGGAAGAAGAAGAGGAAGTGGCGCCTGCCGGATAGTCCGAGGACACCAGATGAGTTCGAGCCAATGCACGTGCTCAATGTCCCATAGTACAAGAACCCGCGGTTTAACTTGGTTCAATTTGGCGTAGAGGTATCTTCGCGGGTCCGGACACAGATACAGATGGATAAGGTTCAGTGCGTCCTGAAGGCCGACTATCTGCCTGTGATAAGGGTCAGTTATTTCATCGGGCGGGAGTACAAGCTGATGATCCCGAGTCCTGGTTTTCGCCCGACCACCGAGTTGGCCCCTGACTACTGCATGTTTCCCGAGGACGCTTTCGTCTCGGGGCTAAGGCTGCCGTTGCATCCGTTCATCAAGAGGGTGCTGAGGTGGGGGAGCTCTGTCCAATGCAGTACGGTCCTAACTCGTGGAAGCAGTTGGTCTGCTTCATTCTGAAGTGCGAAGAGAAGAAGGTGCCCCTGAAGCTGAAGTATTTCCGGGCCGTTTTAGGGGTGAGCGAGCAAGGAGAACAGGAGGGCATCTACTACATATCGCCCTGCCCCCACAAGACGGTGGTGCACGGGCATCCGGATTCTATCAAGGGGTGGAAGGCTAAGTACTTCGTGGTCTGAAGCGAGGTGCCTTGGGAGATTCCCACACTTTGGAAGAGCTGCGGAGTACGAAGAGCTGCACGCTGCTACAGGGGAGGAGATGATGAACGCCCAAGACGAGGGTATGATCGGGCGAAGAGACCCGAGCATACAGAGAGAGAGACGGGGGGGGGGGGGGGGCGACTGTCGACGAAGAGGTGCAGATCCCCCTTAAGAAGTAGTTTTTATATTTTCTTCTTTTTCTGTATTTGCCCAGCGCGGACTGGCCATCGCTTTTTTGTAATTACTTTTTTAGATTAATATAAACATGTGTTTTTTGGCCGACCTGTTATGACTTGTCGTTTTTGAAATGCTTGGAGTGAAATCTTGTTTCCTCTCCTTTTTGTCAGATGGACGAGACCCTAGGAGCCGACCTCAGTTCTGTCGAGGTTAAGCGACTTCGGAACAGACTGGAGTCAAAGGACAGTGTCTTGATTCCCTATCGCAAACAAGCTCATGGTCAAAAAGCCGCCGTGAGCTATTTCATGAACAAGTCCAAGGAGCTCAGCATAGAGGCGGCGTGTGTGAAGAAGGCTATAGCCGACCGGGGCTGGGGGAGTGCCGAGACGAACTGGTTGATGTCTGATGCCTCCACCAGACGACCGACCTCTGAGTCCGTTCTCCGTGAGGTCGTGGTGGAGAAGGAGCTGGAAATTCATAGGCTTCAAGGTCATGCTCGGCACAGGCGGATCCCGGTTCGGCCCTTTTAGGGGAGGCGACCCCTCTATCTTGGGTTCTTCACCGACCCTGTATCTGGAAATGGCGAGGCCGGCTGATGCGCTAAGCTCCGTTGCCGGGATGTCTACACAGGCGATGCTGGTGGTGCCGGACGAGCACACTGGAGGAAGGACCCGCTCGGTGGGGCTCGAGATGGTCCGTGTTAGCCAAAAAAGCCCCATGAGAAGAACGTAAGTTGGGGTAAAAAGAACCATTGTAATAAACCTTTATTGTACTATGGCCATTCAAGGCGTTATGATGAATAAAATTTGATTTTTCCGTCCCTCCGACTTGTAAGAAAGCTTAGGATGCTGCCTGCAGCGTACGCCGAATGTCGAGTTTCCCTGCTTGTTGTGAAAGCTAGGGTGTGGCTCGAGGTCATTGCCGAGCGCCTAACCCATACAACTTGAGAAAGCTAGGGCATTGCTCGAAGTCATTGCCGAATGTCGAGCCCCCTGCTTGTAGAAAAGCTAGGATGTGGCTCGAGGTCATTGCCGAGTGTCGAGCCTCCCTGCTTGTAGAAAAGTTAGGGTGTGGCTCGAGGTCATTGCCGAGCGCCTAGCCATACAGCTTGAGAAAGCTAAGGCATTGCTCGAGGTCAATGCCGTATGTCTACCCCCCATGCTTGTAGAAAAGCTAGGGTGTGGCTTGAGGTCATTGCCGAGCGCCTAGCCCATACAGCCATAGAAAAGCTAGGGCATTGCTCGAGGTCAATGCCGAATGTCGAGCCCCCCGCTTGTAGAAAAGCTAGGGTGTGGCTTGAGGTCATTGCCGAGCGCCTAGCCCATACAGCTTGAGAAAGCTAGGGCATTGCTCGAGGTCAATGCCGAATGTCGAGCCCCCTGCTTGTAGAAAAGCTAGGGTGTGGCGTATGCACGGAAAGTCACACAAAAATAAAGATAATAAGGGAAATGCCAAGGTTTACACTGTATTATTTACAACAAAACAAAAAAAAGGAGAGGCACATAGTGCCGATTACAGGGGGTCGGTTACATAAGCTTGGTTACAAGAGGAGTCTAGTCCTCCCCTTCGAGGAACTTGATGAGGTGTTCCGCGTTCCAGGACCTCTTCATTATTCTGCCCCCTTGGTCTGTGAGTCGGTATGTGCCGGAGCATACCACGGAGACCTTATATGGGCCCTCCCAATTAGGAGCCAACTTTCTCTTTCTGCCGGGGTCGGATACTGCTAGCTTTCTGAGCACGAGTTCACCTAGCCTGATATCGGTGGGACGGACCTTCTTGTTATAAAACCTCTCGATCCTTTGTTGGTATATGCTTCTTCTGACTGTGGGTTTTTCGCTGACCTCATCGATTAGATCCAAGTTGGCTATGGGGTCCGTTGAGTTGTTCTTGTCGAAGGCTATGATCCTGGGCAAAGGGAGCCTGATCTCCAAGGGGATAACCGCCTCTGTTCCGTAGGTTAGGTTGAACGGTGACTCGCCCGTGGGGATTCTCTTCGTCGTCCGGTGTGCCCAGAGTACGCTTGGCAACTCGTCGACCCACAGTCCCTTGGATGAAGTATCCAACCGCTTCTTGAGGCCGTCATGGATTTGACGGTTCGCGTTTTCGGCTTGGCTGTTTGACTGAGGATGACATATTGATGAGAAGCGCTGCTGGACACCGATGTCTTCGCAGAACTTTCGAAAGTTCTTGCCTGCAAATTGGGTCCTGTTGTCTGTGATGAGTACCTGCGGAATCCCAAGCCGATAGATGATGTGCTTCCTGAAAAATTGCTGAGTTTGGTGTTCTGTGATCGTGGCTAGGAGCTCTGCCTCGATCCATTTGGTGAAATAGTCGATAGCCACCATCAAGAATTTTCTTTGGCCCGTTGCTTTTGGGAAAGGGCCGACCAGGTCCATCCCCCACATAGCAAAGGGGGTCGGACTGGCCAGGGAGCGGAGGTTGGCTTGTGGAAGCCGTTTCACTGAGGAGAATCTTTGGTAGGGGCCGCACATTTTGACGAGGTCCTGGGCATCTTGTAACATGGTCGGCCAGTAGTACTGGTTTAGGGCTTTTCTGGCGAGCGACCTGCTTCCCATGTGACACCCCCCGATTCCTTCATGCAGTTCCTTCACAGCGTACTTGGCCTCATCGGGGGCCAGGCAACGAAGGTAGGGTCTGTCGTCCGTTGTTGTGTACAAGCGCTTGAAGAGTGTCTTGTTGATTATGATGAACCTTTCTGAACGGACCCTAGTCCTTCTTGCCTCGGCCCGATCTTGAGGAAGCTCGCCCTCCGCCAGGAACTTCCGGATGGGAGTCGTCCAGTTGTCTGGTTGAGGTTCGGTGGTGAGGCAGAAGGCTTCGGAAAGGTCGATGCTGGGCATGAGGAGGACTTCGATTAGGATGGTGCGGTCGAGGCCTTCGAAGGAGGATGAGGTGAGTTTTGACAAGGAATCAGCCTGAGTGTTTTGCTCTTTGGGGATCTGTTCTACCGAGGAGAAATCAAAGGACGTCAAGAGCTGCTGGACTACCGCTAAGTATCGAACCATCTGAGCGTCACGAGCCTTGTACTCCCGGGTGATCTGGTTGACCACGAGCTAGGAGTCGCTAAAGATCCTGATTTGTCTGGCCCCAGCCTTGTGCGCTTGGGTGAGCCCTGCGATCATAGCCTCATATTCTACCTCGTTGTTAGAGGCTGGAAAGTTCAGGCGAAGAGAATACCGGAGAATAAGTTGTCGGGACCTTTGAGGATGACGCCCGTGCCACTTCCCACCTCGCAAGACGAGCTGTCGACATAAACTTCCCAAATCGGATCGGCTTCTTTGATGCCAGTCGGCTCGGAGATAGTGCACTCCGTGATGAATTCGGCGAGGGCCTGTCCCTTAATGGCTGTCCTGGGCTGGTAACTGATGTCGTACTGGCTCAGCTCGATCGACCACTTGACTAAGCGTCCGGAACTCTCAGGCTTGTGGAAGACGGCCGTGAGAGGCTGGTCCGTAAGGACCTGGATCGAGTGGGCCTGGAAATAAGGACGGAGTTTTCGCGTAGCCATGATCAGGGCGTAGGCAACCTTCTCCATCTTGGCGTATTGGGTCTCAGCCGAGAGCAGGACTTTAATCACATAGTAGAGAGGCTTCTGAATTCCCTCGTCTTTCTGGACGAGCACGACACTGAGAGCGTTTTCTGAGGCTGAGAGGTATAGCAAGAGGGGTTCGCCCGGTTCGGGTTTGCTCAGAAGTGGGGGGTTGGCGAGGTAGGATTTTAACTGGTCAAATGCCTGTTGCTGAGGGTCGCCCCATTCAAAGCCTTTCGCTCCCCGCAGAGCCTTGAAGAAGGGTAGGGACATCTCCCCAGACTTGGAGAGAAAGCGGCTGATGGCCGCCAGTCTTCCTGTGAGCCGTTGAATCTCCTTAATGTTTCTGGGAGGGGCCATGTCGATTATGGCCTGGATCTTCTCGAGATTTGCCTCTATGCCGCGCTGGCTAACAACGAACCGGAGAAATTTCCATAAGGAGACACCGAGGGCACACTTGGCGGGATTGAGCCGCATGTTGTGGGACCGAAGGACGCCAAAGGCTTCCTCGAGGTCGGTGACATGGTCTTGCCCTCGTCGGCTTTTGACGAGCATGTCGTCGACGTATACCTCCATGTTACGACCGATCTGATCTTTGAAAACTCGGTTGATAAGTCTCTGGTAGGTGGCTCCGGCGTTCTTAAGCCCGAAGGGCATGACCCGGTAGCAGTAGAGACCCTAGTCGGTAACGAAGGATGTTTTGGCAATGTCCAGAGGGAACATCCGGATTTGATTATAGCTTGAAAAGACATCCATGAAGGTCAGTAGCTCATGACCCGACGTTGCGTCGATCAGAGCATCGATACTCGGGAGAGGGAAAGGATCTTTGGGGCACGCCCGGTTGAGGTCCGTGAAGTCTATGCAGATCCTCCAGCTCTCGCTGGCCTTCTTCACCATCACGACGTTAGCCAGCCACTCGGGATAGCTGACCCTTGAATGAACCGGACGGACAACAATTTGTCCACCTCCACTTTCACTGCTTGTTGCCTCTTCGGGGTGAATTTGCGTCGCTTCTGATGGATCGGCTTGGAGCCCGAGGCGATGCTTAGCCTGTGCATGACCAGGTCTTCGGAAATCTCGGGCATGTCGGACGGGGTCCAAGCGAAGAGGTCGATATTGCGGCGGACACAATCAATTAGGCCTGGCTTCAGATCGGGGGAAGGGTGCGGCTCACACGGAACCACTTAGACTTGTCTTCTGCCTCGAATGAGACCTCTTCCAATTCGTCCGCAGCTTCTGACTCAGGCTGGCTTCTTTCAGGTGGGAGCTCGATTGTGTCAAGGGGAAACACTCCGCCTCCTACCGCGGTTATGTAGCACGAACGTGCAGACTCCTGATTCCCTTGGACAACACCGACCCCGAGGTCGGTGGGGAACTTCAACTTCAAGTGGTAGGCCGAGAGGACGGCCTGAAGCGAGCAGAGCCCGGGTCGGCCGAGAATGGCGTTGTACGCCGCCTTGACGTTAACCACCATGAAGTCCATTGATTTGGTCCGTATGACGGAGGGTGGTGTCAGCTGTTACATCCAGTGTCACGATCCCTTTAATTTGTACGGGGACACCCGAGAACCCATGAAGGGTGTACCCGACCGACTTTTTCTTATCTCGGGGAAGCTTGAGGTTCTCAAATTCTTCCAAAAGGAGGATGTTAACTGAGCTTCCATTGTCCACGAGGATTCGGCAGACTTCGAAGTTGGCCATGACGAGGCTGATGATGAGGGCGTCACAGTGCGGGAGCCGGACTCTCTCCAGATCTTCTCCGGAGAAGGAGATTGGTCGCTGCTGAATCTGGGGGGAGGGATGGTCTCGAACAGAGTTAACCTTTCGGACGAAGGCCTTACGAGAAGTATTGGATTCCCGTCCCGTGGGTCCACCATGGACGCAGTGTAGGATGGCTTGCCTTCCGCTCTCCTCGGGCTCGGGGTCGTGCTCGAGTCGTCGGTTGGTCGTTCGAGGGGGAGGCGAAGGCCTCGAAATCCTCGGATCCCTCCGATCTCTTGGGTTATCCCGGGCGAACTCCCTCAGGTACCCGCATTGGATGAGGGCCTCGATCTCGTCTTTGAGAGCCCGACAGTTGTCCGTCTCGTGCCCATTGTCTTGGTGGAAGCGGCAGTAGAATCTGTGGTCCCGCTTCTTGTTGTTGCTCGGTCGGGGAGGAAGTCGGATGATCCCTTTATCCTCGATCTCCATCAGGATTGCCGGCACGTTCTGGGTTGGCGGGATATACCTTTCAAAGCGGGGGACCGGAGGAATTATTTTCAGATTGGCTGCCTCTTTCGTGACTGTAGCGCCCCGGATCCCTGTCACCGGACATCCGTGACACAACCAGAATCTTTGCCTTCAAATGCATCTCAACACAGTAAATAACACGGAAATTTAATCACTTTTTATTGCCATCAGAGTTATTACATCAATAATTACAAATATCAATTTGTCCTTGACCAAGGAATACAAATTACATGACTTATTACAACTGATTACAAGAATATTCAAACTCTTCTTGTGAAGCTATCAGCTGTCTTCCAGATCGGCAATCCATTGGTCACTGCCGAAACTTCGCTGAGTGGTCTATCTGCCTCCTGGGACTTGCCCCTCGGCTTGAGCCTTCTGCTGCGTGGCTCTGATGTTTCTGCCCCCGCTCGAATGGTAGGCATGTACACTGCCACCCCACTTGGATGCCCTGCTGGACTGGCTCACCTGCCCTGGCCCTCTTGACACGGTATCAAGTACCTAATTAAGTGGGCACGTCGTAACACCCCGAATCCCAAAACACACTGAATTCGAAGTTCCACAGGATCTTTACACTTCTTTCGTACAATTTTACAAGAAAAATAAAACATTTGTTACATCAGAGTTACATTATACCTTTACATTATTACAGCGGAAGCAATTTACAGTAATTACATGAATTAAATATACAACATTTAAATCAATCTTTGAGCTGCATGTAAACTTCGATTTGTCAACCTATTTTTCCTGCATATGAAACTGTGGGCACGTCAGTTCATTCACTGACAAAATATTATACACGGCCATCCTCTCTATGCCGGAAACAGTATAACGATTTTTCATACTTAAACAACTACAAACTTGATCACAAGTAAAACTACAAGGGACTATCCTATTGATGTCGTGTTGTGCTGTGTACTTAGTCCTTAATGCAGTTATTTAATATTTACATGACACTAATGCGCACTTGTTCGGAATCTATGCATCCCATACTACATAGGTCCGAGGGCAAGCCCTTAATCGTTCTTCATCTTGTAGGGTTCAATCTCTCGCTATGACTTAATCTACTACTGTAACTACGGTAAGTATCTTAGGCATTCTATGAACTACGTACCCACGTCTAGGCGTCCTGGAGAGAATCCCAATGCACTGACACATGACTCATCATGCAGGCATCCTGTGGTAATTCACCTCCTACCATAAACGTGACACCACCCGCAGTCATTCGATCACCCCATAAGCGATGCCACCGGGATGGTACTCTGGAGTGTATCCACGCCCTAATCATGACGCATAATGGGACATCCTGTGAATACTCTCACGCCGCCAATCCAATGGTCCTCATACTCATGTTTGCCTTTTACGTTCGTCAACTCTTCACTATGTATCTCATCCTTATGTATAATCTGAGGTCACTATTCTAGAATCTAGCATTACTCCTACATCGGTCCTTTCAACAATATTCATTATTAACGACCCAAACTTGGTCAAAAAGATCATAAATTCTCCTTTTAATACTTTTCATTCTTGCTGATGTATAGTCTTAGCCAAGTTCTAGTATAAGTCCTCATTTCATATTCATTGAAGCATGTTCACAAAATTTCACATTTCAGCACGTTCTCTTTTCAACACATTCTATGCACAACTTGCGTATAAAAAAAAATCTCATTTGATTCTACTTAACAAAAAGGGCTCAAAATTATTTCTTTGCCATCATTTCTATACTCAAAAGTTTTCATTTCTTTATTTTAGAATTTCGAAGGATCAAAACTAAAATGAACTCTTCACTCTTAAAAAGTTGTATTTTTGCTTCTTTATTTAAAGGTCTAATGTCCAAATATTTTTTCTTTTTTTTGAAGTTTATAAATACTCAGGAGTTTTTCTCATATTTTCTCAATATTTATTTTATTGTATAAGTATTTTTTGATTTGAAAATAATCCAAAAAATATCAAGAAAAAGGGAAAAAGGGTTTTTCTAAAATTTTTTGGCCACTGCCAGGTTCGAACCGCACAACACACACGCAGTGCACAGTCGCTGAGACCCAAAGTCCACGCGCTAGCCAAAAGGGACAAGGTGCCCAACTGTCACATGGACGGAGTGAAATGGGTTTGAGTTTAATTCTCGGTGTTTGGGAAAAAATCGAATTTTGGAATAAAAAGCCCCTTGCCGAGACTCGAACCCCCACACACACAGTCGCCAGTGCCACAGTAACGCAACTAAAGCCCCTCCCTATAACCAGTATGACCATAGGGATTAACTGATATAGGATTGGTTTAAAATGAATTTAAGTCGAGTCTCTGTTTATGGGAAATATATCATTTTTCAAAAGATCATAACTTAGTTTCTTCTTCACAAAAATTCCTAAAAATTTCCAGAATACTGAATTTACATACATTTAACAAATCAGTGTTTTTAAAATAATTTTTTTGACATTAAAACGAGTATTTTCATTCTAATTTGTGGTCTATGTTTACAAAATGCAAGAGTTCATTTTAACAATCTTCTACTCAATTCCTTGCATTAGGATTTTATTAAAAAGCGTAAATTTCTATTTTTTTTTCTTTTTCCTCTTTATTCATAATGCTTATAATCCAAGTTGTATTTTTGAGCAAAATAATACAATGGTTCAATAAGCGCAAAAATTTAATAATTCATTCACTAATCAACACATGAACCTTTTTCTACAATTACATGGTTCCAATTCTACAACTTCATGGCAATAAGTGAATTTTAACTACATTAAACATGAATCATAACCGATAACACACAATTCATCAAGCATTCATTCATTCGTCTAACAAATTCTTTTTAGAGTCTACAAGTGATTATCTTATTAGTTCTTTTGGCATGCATAAATATCACAAATTCCCTAGCATGATATCTAATATTAGAAGTACAGAAAACCACCCACCTATTTGAAGAAAATACTACAAAGCTCCTACGATCTCCTTGAACACACGATCGGTCCTTCTCCTCCTAGAATGAGCCACCACAATGTACCTCCTTGCACTTGGTGAAACCCAAACCCTCTCTTGCCGTGGGTTGAAGTAGCCGACCTCCAAAATAGAGAACACACACACTAATGCACTCAATCTTTTACTCTCTCAATCTTTTACGCTCTTATAGTTTCTTTCTTTCAAAAAATTTCTTAGCGTTGTCTGCATAAAGGGAGGGGGTATTTATACTAGTTTTAGGATAGAATGGAGGGCTTGGATTACACTAGATGGTTGTAGATGAATGGCTAGGATAAGATGGGGAGTTGTAGCAACCACCTATGACACAAAAACCACCTCTCCACTAGTCCACACCCCCACTCTCTCTCTCCTACAATCCGGCCAAGGAGGGTGTGCAAAGCACACATACGTGCAAGCACGTGCCCCAACTAGTGTCCCCTCCTAATTAAAGTTGTAAATTAAGAATTAATTAATTGTCTACAAAAATATGTGTCTACATGACAAGTTAATTAAAAAGTAGTTAATTCATGAGCTTTTAAAAATAGTGGGCTTTTAGAAAAAAAATACTTAATTTATTAAGTTGGGCTTAGTTTAGAAAAACAAATATAGGCTCCTTAAAAGAAAAAAATGGGCTTAAAGAAATAAGAGAAGAAAAGAGAGAAAATAATTATTTGTTCATGTTATAGAAAATCATTTCATAAGAGAATATTTATACAAAATTTTGCACTTGCACAACACGTAAAATCTACAATTTCACATTCATAAAATTCAGGGTATTACACGTCAGTAATTCTACTGACACAATGCTGATAAGAAAACATGATCTCCAACTATCACACCCACAATTCATCTTAAATGAAAAAGAAACGTGTATTCTGATTTTCTAGTGTTTGTGTATGCCATGACCTGAAGTCTAATACAAAACACAGAGTACAGAACAGATGCACTTAATCTAATGTGAGCAAGACTCTGGACACATGCATCCCATACTACATGTGCCGCAATGCATTCTAATTCGGTCCACTTCATGTTCCTGATAGTATGACATGGTTGAGGAGGTATAAATAAAAGAAATAATGCGGGACGCTATCCCGTTGCCATCAACCATTGCTACATCGGACCACCCCCAAAAGCTGTGACGAACTTACATATATACAACAACATATCCATTGCGCAGAAGATCCATTATGATCCGTTCGTGTCCACAACATAGAGCATGACTGACTCGAAGGTCTAAAACCCCCAATTCGCCAGGAAATCGACATCTCATTCTTACCATGGTACTTCTGTAATGCCTCGATTTTCATTTATGAAAATTACTTATTTATTTTGCACGTAGTGTGCACGTGCAGTTTTCGTAATATGAAATCTTATAATTTTCTTTATGGATGATGAGTATATGCATATGTATGTATATATGTTCTTTAAATTATTTTCAAATAAACACAAGCCCAAAAACCTAATTTATTTATTTTGTAAAAACTAATATTTTGGCCCATCAATTTAAGCCCATGAATTAATTCTTTTAATAACAACTTGTGAGGTAACATCTTTTAAAAGATTATTTTTATAATGTATAATGTACAAGTTTTTATATGGAGACTAGAATAGCACGTGCATGCAACATGGTGTGCATTGCACACTATTCTCCTTGGCCGGTTTTGGAGAAGTGGAGTTAGTGTATGGGTGGTTACTTAGTTGTGGGTAGTTACTACAACTCCTACTCTCATCCTAGCCCTCCATCTCATAACCATCTACTAAATCCTAGCCCTCCATCTCACCCAAAATTGTGTATAAATACCCCTTCACTTACTTGTTTTCTACACAAAATTTCATTGTGAGAAGAGAGTTATATTTTTAAGAGAGTTGAGAGTGAGTGCTTTTGGAGGCCGGCCATCACTTCAGAGGGAGCTTCGGTGTGGAGCAAGGAGCAAGGAGTCGTGCATCGCATTAAGAAGCTTTACGGGATTCGTTTATTTCGTCAACAAGGTGGGTGTTTCTCAGGACTTCTAATATAGAGATCATGCTAGGGCTAATATTGATTGTTATCATATTTGTGAAAAGTGGATGGATAGGGTGATCGTATATTAAATTGCTTTGTGTTATACTTATTGTGGAAGATGTGAATAGACGAAAAAGAACTAATGATAATTAGAGAACTGGAAATGACCGGTACAGTCGACCGATCATGTGAGCAGTCGACTGGTACACTGAAATAAAATATGTACAATTTAGAATTCCATGAAACGATGTATTTAATATGAATTGTTAACTTGATTTTCTAGCATGCTAAATTAGAGTAATATTCATCTTCGTAGATAAATGATGAGTAAGGAAAAATGTATGTTTAGTATCTCGTTGGAGAAAAGAAAATATTAGTATGTGAAATTTACATTTAATCATAAACTATGTCATGATGATGGTGAATAGATAAGAATCACATGTTTATGTTGGCATTTGAACGTACTGTAATTGAATAAAATGCTGTGTGCTAAATGAAGAACAGAAGGGAGAGATGACCCCTTAATTTGAAAATTTACCCTGTTCAGTCGACCGAATGTATGTAACAGTCGACCGTACTGAACTTGAAAAGTTGTATAATTGAACTCTGTAGAACAGCCGACTGGTTTGATTGACAGTCGACTGCCCCGTAAATGATATTTAGATTTTGAACGCTGCGGAACAGCCGACTGGCCATGTGCAGCAGTCGACTCTTCCGAGCGGTTATTGAAGAACTTTCTTCGACTGAACAAGTCGACTGGATAAGCTCTAAGTCGACTGTCCAGATCACTTTCGACATCTCAGAAATTCTATGAATTGTTTTATGGTAAAGATTATGAATCTTATGTCGAATGATTATTGGTTGTGACAATTTAAGTAAACTCTATTTGTCTTTGCATGAATTTATACCTGAAATGAAGCGAATCATTTATTTGAATTTATGAAAGTTGTACGAATGTGAAAGTTATGGACATGGAAAAGGAAAATCTATTGAGATTATGAAAATGAACTCATGAGCTGGTAACGCTCAATTTTGGTAATTGTGAATTGAAATTGAAACAAAAGAGTAGCTAAGTCTCCCACCGGCAATTGGAAATAAATGAAATGAAATTTGAAAAGAAAGACCAAGGTTGGTCATGTTGAATGAATGATTAAGTCCGGTATAGTGGAGAGGCTAATTATAGAGCTTTGATTTTGTTCATGATTCTAATAAAATAAGGACTAGATACATAGTGAAGATGTGATGAAAGTAAGTAAAAAACATTGAGTATGAGGGCCATTGGATTGGCGGCGAGAGCGTATCCCAGGATGTCCCATGATGAGTCATGATAGGGCGTGGATACTGCTCTAGAGTACCGTCCCGGTGGCGATGCTCGTGGGGTGTTTGACGACTGCGGGTGGTGTCATGTCTATGGTAGGAGCTGAATTACCACTGGATGCCTGCATGATGAGTCATGTGTCAGTGCGTTGGGATTCCCTCCAGGGAGCCTAGATATGAATTCGTATGTCGGAAAACATCTAGGATACTTACCGTAGTTACAGTAGTAGATTAAGACATGACGAGGGATTGAACCCTACAAGATGAAGAACGATTAAGGGCTTGCCCTCGGACCTATGTAGTATGGGATGCATAGAATCCGAACATGTGTGCATTAGTGTCATATAATATAAATAATTGCATTAAGGACTAAGTGCGCAATCACAACACGACATCAATAGGGTATTCCCTTTAATTTGATATGTGAACAAGTTTGTGATTTGTTAAGAAATAAGAATCGTTATACTATTTCTGGTATAGAGAGGATGACCATGTATAATTTTCGTCGGTTGAATAAACTGACGTGCCCACAGTTTTGTATGCAGGATAAATGGCATGATAAAATTAAAAGGAGAACTGATGCTTACAAATTATTCATTGTTGATGTACTTTTATTTGAATGATGTAAATTGCTTCCGCTGTAATTACATGTAAATTATTGTGTTATATGCTTCCGCTGTAAAATGTAAAGTGTAAAATCTCATGTAACTCTGATGTAAAATGGAAAGTTTTCAATTCCTTGTAAAATTGTACCGAATGAGACGTGTGGAAATCTCGAATTCAGTTGTATTTGGAATTCGGGGTGTTACAACTTCAGGAATCAACAGTGCAAGATACGCACAGCAGCACGTATCCCTAATGACAGGAATAGACACCCCATAGTTACCACCACCTAGTGCCAACTCGCAGAACGAGTCGGATTATAGGGAATCACCCCTAACACCAATTCGGTCTTTAAGCGAAACAATAAAGGAAACCTAATCAATGCAATTTACTAAAAACAGGTTGTTACCCAAATCACACTCGGTGTCGATCAACAATGTCGAGCCTGTCTGGTCTATCAAAACAACAATCATCACGGGAATCACATCTGTTGATTCCAATACCTTTGCAGGTCATCGACGAAATAATCCCTGCCCGTGACCCTCAGCGAGTAGTCCAACGGCGCCCAAGGGATGCAACATAATTGAATGAAGGTAAGCACACACAATCATCAATTCCTGACCATTGACAGACTCAGGCATCGAGACACCAAACACAAACCAACCAGAGCTATATTCCAACTCACTCATGTCCACCATGAGTACTAAGCACAGGAACTTGTCTAAGTTCCAAATGAAATGCTAAAATATCTTTAAAAACATGATAGCTCGTGATCACCACATTGCGGTATGCAGAGAGTTTCTCATCAATTGTCCGATGAAAAAGTTCAAGAAATAGCAGTAGGTGTAATTCAAGCTACGCTCCTCGGAATCCAATACAATCAGAATTTCTAGAAGGGTAGGGAGATCCACTGCAATCCCCTAGTGGACGACTCTCTTAATTCTTATAGAACTCAAGTCCCCTAGCTAACTTAGCTCGAAGACAAACTAACCAACAGGTTGCCAAACTTGCAATGCTCATAACTTCCAGCACACAAGTCGAGATTGCTTGATGCTACTCATTCTGGAAAGCTAAGACTCCAGTCTACAACTCTCCAGTTAACAATTTCCTCAAATTCGATCATCTTGACACCATAAAAACCTCGTACACTCTCAGCTTGTGCGTTCCTTCAAGCACTTGCTGCACCTTTCCGACACCATAAAAGTTTGCTCGCTCATCGGAATTACTCGATTCCGGGTTCTATGGAAAGGTGGGGGTGTCTACTACAACTTCCTAGTTGAACACATCCCCAGATTCAATCATTAAAGTCCTTGAAAACACCAAATTTCATCAGGTGCGCAAACAGGGGAAAAGTTGACTCTTCAATAAACAGAGCGTCGACTAGACTGGATCTGCCATAGTCTTTGAAAAATCATAACTCTCAACCTACAAACTGGAATTACAAAATTCCAGTTGGGTTAGAAAGCTATGACTCCCTACTACGACTCTCTAGTTGGTCAATTTCCCAAATTCTTAACAAATGATTCCAGATATTCCCATCTTCGCAGACTAGTCGATTTGCACTAGGCCGAACCTAGGCCATTTTGAAATTCAATAACAATTCCATCTTAAGTCCAATGCTCATGAAATTTGAGATTCTTAATCTACACATATACCATTCCATTGTGTCCGAAATTTGTGTTTAGATTCATCTCACACAGTGAGTTATGACTCCTCAAATAATGCACAAATTTCAGCTGCTCTTTCCGCAGGGTATTTACTACCCCTTACTAAATAATTTTGAAACCTCATCAAACGACCTCTAAAAATTCTAAAATTTGAGAATCATCAACTAGACTCATATCATAAGATACTTCCAAAATTTTATAGCAATCTCATGTATACACAAGGAGTCATGGTCAGGTGAACTTCATTCAAAAAGACAGTCAGCTCTGTTCTGTTAACCAGACCAGTCGCATTCTACAATTTTTTTGAGGTATCAAACGACTCGGAAAAATACGAAATTTGAGACTATAGTTGTAGACACATACAAGAGTGTCCACAAAAATTTTCGGCTCAAAATACCCAGCCAATTTTGAGTTACAAAATCGGAAAGACGCTACAAATTTCACACAACAGCAGCTCCCTTGGCTGCTTACTGTCCGAAAATTGGGCTGTTGTTTGGGTTATCAAACGGACTCCAAATATTATGAAAAAAATCATGGATGCTCTTCATACATAAAAGAACAAACCCCAAAAATTTGAGCCCAAAATTCCAAACCATTTGAGAGCAAGAAATTCCCAAACTCTCTTATTTACACATGTTCCTTAACAAAAGCATCATGAAAAGAGATATTCTACCATACCACTATCTTCTTTTTAGCATGCCATTACATACATGAAAATCAAAATTTCTCCAACTATTTTCACATGCTAAAATTCACATTTATACAAAAGAAATTAAAGCTAGAGTTAGAGTATCACATGAAGTTTGCAAAAATCTTCTTGTAGTCTTGCTTGCTCCTTGCTCCTAGCTTCTTGTAGAATTGGCCAACACTTTCTCTTCTCCACTACTCTCCTTCTCTTCCACAACTCAAAGACTGCTCCCTTTTTCCACTCCTCTACTTTTTTGTGAAGCAAACAAAACAAGAAGAAAAAATGAATGAGAAGATGGAGTGGGTGTTTTATAGGAGATGGGGAGTTAGGGTTTCTTGGAGGATGGGCCGGCCAATCCCAATGGAGGATGGAGGGTGGAGATGGAGTAGTGTGGAGTGAGGGGAGATGTGTGGTAGGATGAAATGCCAACACACACAATTGGAAGGTTCATGGAAGTTTCTTGGAAACTCCTTAGAAGCTTCTCATTCTTCATGAGTCAACTTTACATGGTGAATTGTTTCCACTAGGGCTGCAAACGAATCGAGCTATTCGCGAGCTATTCGGCTCGAGCTCGGTCAAAGCTCGGCTCGAACCGAGCTCGAGCCGAGCTCGTGCTCAAAACTGAGCTCGTTTCGTAAACGAGCTGAGCTTGATTCGTAAACGAGCCGAGCTCGAGCTCCGATTTTTTTTAGGCAAAGCTCGCGAGTTATTCGGCTCGAATACGGTCAAAGGTCGGTCAAAGCTCGGCTCGAACCGAGCTCGAGCTTAATTGAGCTCGTTTCGTAAACGAGCCGAGCTCGAGCCTGAAGGTATTCGGCTCGGCTCGGCTCAATTGCAGCCCTATTTTCCACCATTGGATCTTATTAAGATCAAGCCATGATCATCATGATGCTAGGGTTCCTAACCCTAGGTTAGGTCAAGGAACCCTAGGTCACCATACCCTAATTCTAACTCTAGTGCACAAATAAAACCCACATTCAATTCAAGCACTAGCTTAATCGAAAATAGCCAACATATATAATTTAAAATCTATAAAAATATATGTTTTATAGAAATTATAATTTTCTCCTGAAAATTGTCTGGTCGAAACAATCGGGACAATCTATAGTTTAATTGAGAAGATATTCCGAGTTTACCTCATCGGGTTGAGAACAGCTCATACGTCTGAAATTTCTCAATTAAAACTGATATTTATTAGAAAATATGTAATCGTGTACAATAGTCAGACATGCACGGATTACTATGCAAAAATAGCCATACGCTATTTTGCGGGGTATTACAATGGCTTTCTTGACGGGCTCGGCATCGTCCGCCTTGCGCTTCCCTTTGGCCGTGGCTTCTTTGGCGCCCTCAGGGTGTAGGGCCTCTTCCGCCCGAATGTACTTCTCGACCCTGCTGAACAGGTTGGGGAAGTCGATGGGCGGTTTCTTGGCTAAGGAGGCCTTGTGTTGGCCGTGGTGAACATTGTGTCGGAAAGCTGCGGAAGCGACGTCCGCGTTGAGAGAGGAGACCGACCTCGCCTCGACAGTGACCTTCGAACGAACTCGCGGAGTGGCTCCCCTTCCTTCTGTCTAACTCATCCCCCATCCTCCAAATTTGAGCTCCTCTCTCTTTAATTTTAGGGAAATGCATCTTAATAGCCGAATGTTTGTTGATGCCCAGCTAGTTTCAAAATTGTACTTCTCACCCTTTCTAAATCCATATTGTTATATATGTCTAATTGCTCAATATCAGGAATTTAAGACAAGTATCACGTAAATAGGCTCTTAAAAATCTTGCATATCATTTATTTTTTGTGATTTTTGCCTTAATGTCCTGTATGAATTTTGAAAGTGGGGGCATATTAACAAGATTGAAACTTAGGTGGGAATAACTAAGTTGAGGTTAGAAATTGGGGCGCCAAATCAATATTCTTCAGAGGCCATCTTCTTCTCTTATGTGAACACATGCTTTGAGTCATAGACCACTCTGAAGGAGTGTAAGAAGCTGAAAGCCAGACTGATGAATTTCCTATTGGAGCACTCTGGGACCCTTATGCAGGCTGCAGAGGGCGCACGTAGGCTGCTGCGCGGGGTGGGAGTGTCAGAGATCTTGTGGAGGTAGGGTTAGTCTTCAAGTTTGTGGATGGCATTTTCACATGATGAGCATAAATGTCTTGGTGGTGCCCATGAGGTCCATGAGTGCTCCTTTGCCTTTGCCTTTGCCTTTTTGCCTTTGCTTTGCCTCTTGATGTTTCCTTGTTAGGGGGGAACAGTTGCACCACTGAACAAACTTTCTGAATTATTGATAGCAAAACAAGTCATATTGCTTCCGTTTCATAGTGGCCTCTTCCTCTCCCCTCTTCCCTCTTCCTTTTTTATCTCCATTGTGTTTTTTTTTGTGCCCCCTTCTTAGTTCTTACCTGCTTTTCTTTGATTGCTATTCTAGTTGCAATTTACCGAGAGACATTTGCTGGCCTGGGCTTTGGCTAGAGTAGTTGGCAGTTGGTAGTTGGAACTCTTCACTATATCTGCTGGACCTGAACTTAAAACTTCCTAGAATGTGTCACTTGTAATTGCAACCTAAGAAGCACGCACATACATGGACACACGGACACATACATGGACACGATGCGCACTCCCAGGGGGGACACACAGGAAATTCCAAAATAATACATCGAAATAGGCAGTTGCAAGTTAAATACGTATGTCCAACATGACAAGGCTTCCGAATGGAAAGGTCTGTGCTTCATCGACTGCGACTTTTAGGTTTGAAGAAACAACCAAGTTCACACTGTAAATAGCATTAATTTTTTCTTCTCAGGATGAGCATTGTACATTCTAAGTTGTAGTTGCAGTTGTCCAAAAGTATTAGAGTAATTAAAGTACCCTTCAGTAGATTTTTTGAATTGTCATACTTATTGGAGGAGAGTGTAGTCATTTTCTATGTTATGGTGACCACAAAATTCAAATAGTGGAGGACAACAGAAGGATCATGTAGATGTCGAAACTGGGACGTAGTGGAGTTATATAGGGAACTTAATATTTTTCCTTGTTTTTTGGTTTGAAGTTTAGAGCGTGCTAAATCTTGGAATATTTTGATGCTCACATGTGTTTGTATTTATATCAGAATATGAATTTCCTACATCGGCAAATTTTTATTTGGTTGTTTTGAATTTCTAACATTTATGTTAACTGGTTAAAATTTTCTTGATGCTGAGAAAATTCTCCACATCAATTTAAACATAAAAATTTCCTACACTGGCATGCACCTTTTTTGTAAAAGTGCATCGACGGAACCAATGGCCGTAAGTGGTGAGATCTTGATCTTTAACCTTACCGATTCTCCAAGACCGCAATACAATTTGATGGAAAGCTGATGCATTATTTTAGAATTTCATTCATTCTTTTCCTTTTCTTTGTTGCTGCCACAAATAAATTATTGATTATTAATAGAAACTAAATTTTTTCTAGTTTGTGCTGGTGATAGATGCAAATGGATGTCATTTTCCTTACAGATGGTGTGCTCACATTCTTTCTATCAAAGTTGCTGTCCTGATTGCAACCCTTGCCTGCCTTCGGAGGTATATTCAAAATGCAATCCTTTTCTATCTAACTTCTACTACATATATGTTGGGTTTATGTCTTGCATGCTAAGTTCGATACGAATACGATGAAGCGAAGGAAGCAACGGATCGATTGGATGGAAGATGAGAATCAACAACAACAACAAAAGGTGTCTGCACAGTCGGCCGTCACCCCCTCGGGTATGGCTGGAGTCAAATGCGGTCGACTGTAATTTAGACAATCAACCGCGTGCGGCTGCTTTTTGTGTTCGGGTGCGGGTCTAGGGGATTCGTTTGAAGCCCGACTTCTTCTCCAAGTTAGATCGTACGGCTCTTATTGTATGTTTATCACTTCAGAAAATATCGAATGTCTATTGTATCGAGATATCAAACTAGGGTTTATCTAGATCTCTATATATTGTTGTAACCGGTCTCCATTAAGAGTCAAGAGAGAGTATTTCATTGGAGAGAGTTTGAGAGGTTCTCCAATTGTAAACAATTAGTATTTTATGGTAAGGCTAGAAAAAGGGTAGTGGTGAGAATTATAATATTCTTCTATCTTCTCTAGTTGAATAATATCTGGATTTCTTCTTCCCTGGATTAAGGCAAAAGCCCCAGCCAGGACAAAATTGTGTCTTTTGTGTTTGGTGTGATCTTCTATTTGCGTGGTAGTTTGTATTGATCGTGTAGCTTAACTCAACAAGATCCTAGTAGAAGAGGAAAACAAATTTCCGAACAATTGATATCAGAGCTTCAGGTTTATGGGTTTGTTCGAGTTCCTTGGAGAATATGGCAGATTAGATCACGAAGATCAAGCGATTCGAATGTAAGATCAACTTTGATTTCTTGAAGGTGGACATGCATGAAGCATCAGTTCAACAGAGCTTGGATCGAGCCCTAGAAGAAGATAAAGGAAGACCAGTCAGCACAAAGCAGAAGAATTGAGAGGAGATTTATTCAGAAGCTTTGAGTTTAATCCAAATGTTATTGACAAGCGAAGTCAGATATAGGAGAAGTGTGGTGAGTCTTTGGGCAAGACTCAGAGCTGACTACTCGAAATCGATATTATAGGTTAGGATGTACTAGAAAAAAAGTTGTTGGGTTACTCAATGAAGAAAAGTACCGCTCTTCTACATCATACAGTGGAGTTCAATACGGAGTTATCTGAACCAAGGTCGATTAACATAAATGTACTAAAAGCTTCCAACTTGATAACCAAATTTGTCCAACTTGATAACCATGCTCGACGGAAAAACTATCAAGGAGAAGTTTTCAGTAGCAGATATGATCGAGGGCTTGGAGGAGGATGCACATAGGAAGGAGAGTCAGAAATCAGCGTCTACTTTTGTGAGTTGCTTGGAGGTGGATGGTACTTCGAATGGAAGAAAAAGTGCACGTAAAGATAAGATAAGTTGCCACCATTGTAAAGAGATTGAACATTACATGTGAGACTGTTGCAAGCAGCTGAGTCAAAGGGACGCCAAATTTAGTGCCGCTGAATCAGGTGATAGCTTAAACAATACTTTGTTTTAAGTTTTGTAGATGTAGATTTCGGTTGTTTTTTTTGATTCAGTTAGTTCTTCTCATATTTACCCCGAGAGGGAGATGATTTCTACTTACAAGTTTGCATCATGTCGTTGTATGAGAACGAAGATTAGTAAGATTTGTGAAGTAGTGGGTGAGAGAATAGATGAGTCGAAGATGACAGACGGAAAGGAACACACTCTAGAGGAGGTCTTTTATATTCCTTTGTAGAAACAAAACCTGATATCCAGGAGAACTCTTGAAGTACGAGACTGCAGATACACAGATTTAGGTGGAGTTCTATACGTTTAGGGATGTCCTCGTAAGATAATGAAGAGTGAGAGGGGTATTGAGCAGAGTCAGCACAATTTCTACCAGTTTTGGGGGAACATGAAACCTTGGCCAAGTGGTTTGAAGCACATTGTCCTAAAGCACTATCAAGTTTGCCGTCACTAGAATTATCTGAGCGAGATTACGACATTCGGATATCGTCAAGAGGTGGAGAGTGCCTCGGGATAGGTGGAGTTCATGCAGAGGGCAGTGCCTCCGTGTCAACCCCTACTGGGGTGTGCCTTTGAGGGCATATCAACTTGAGAAAACAGATGGAGGTAGATTCAGAAGAAGCCATAAAACCGAGTTGTTTGCAAGAGTAGAATAAAAGAGTCTAGAAGATTTATATCACATACGAGTGGATTCATAGTATGCAATCCAATGTGAAGATGTTGGGTTTATGTCTTGCATACTAAGTTCGATATGCAGACGATGAAGCGAAGGTAGCGACGCATCGATTGGATGGAAGATGAGCAGCAACAACAACAACAAAAGCAGGTGTGGTCCACTGCACAGTCGACTGTATAGTTGACTGCACAGTCGACCGACACCTCCTCAGGTTTGGCTGGAGTCAAATGCGGTCGACTGTACTTTGGGCAGTCTAGAGTGCATGACTGCTATTTGTGTTCGGGTGCAGGTCTAAGGGATTTGTTTGATGTCCGCCTTATTCTCCAAGTTAGATCGTACGACAGGAAATATCAGATGTCTTTTGTATCAAGATATCAAACTAGAGTTGCTCTAGATCTCTTTATATTGTTGTAATTGGTCTCCATTGAGAGCCCCAGAGAGAGAGTACTTCATTGAAGAGAGTTTGAGAGGTTATCCAATTGTAAACAACTAGTATTTTCTGGCGAGGTTAGAGAGTCGTTATGAGAATTATAATATTTTTGTATCTTCTCTATTTGAATAATAGCTCGGATTCTTCTCTGCCGGATTAAGGCGAGAGCCCCAACTAGGACAAAATTGTGTACCTTGTGTATTAGATATGATCTTCTATTTGCTTGGTGGTTTGTATTTATCGTGTAGCTTAAGTCAACAAGATCCTAGTAGAAGAGGGAAACAAATTCCTACCTATATATGTTTTTTTCTCTTATTCCATTTTAGCGAAAAAGAATCTAAGTTAAAGCTCACCTCATAAGAAAATGACACAGTTTGTTCTTTGTTCCCATTGCTTGTATCCTCCTTCACAACCACTTAACATCACATTCACCTACCAAGGTGATTTACAAGCTTCATCACTAATTAGCTCCTTCAAAAGGGTAAGTGGAGGAGACTAAACTAAGCTCATATCTCTACTACTATAATGGGAGAAGGCCTTTGTCCTTAACCCAACCCGTGCAACGCACGTATAGGTAATTTTTTTTTTGCCCTTTTCATTCCTCCCAATTTTTCCACACGTGCACAGCACGTGTATAAATACTAGTCATATTGATTGAAGGATATTTCCTCTTTATTTTCTGTGTTTTTTGTTCTACAAGCTCTGAACTATTCCCAGGAAACTATTACAATGTTCTGATGTGTGCTTGGCTAGTAATCGAACTTACTAATTCAAGCCAAAATACCTTAGCTCAAGGACACTACATCCTTGATAATGTTTCATGTGTTCTCAAAAAGAATTCTTGCTTCCTGAAATTTCACTGTAAAAGTCTTTGATATGTGGAGAATCATTTTTAGTCTTCTGTACGATTGATTAAAACCAATATACCCTCCTTATTATGCGTTAAACTCTTAATTACCTTATTCAAGCCATTTCTTTCAGATTGGATATCCGCCTAGGCTACACACATTAGACATAGAACTTCGATATTATAATATTGAATTTATTATTCACAGTATAGCATCTAATGAAAATAAAACTTGGCGAAATAAGTTTCGGTAGTTGTATAACAAGTGCTAAGGGTTTGCCTGTAAGTTGCCTTCAAAATTAACTGGAAGAAGCTAAAATCCGTTTTTGGAGATGACAAGAGTGGTCCTACTATGGTACATGTGGTTTCTGGGGCTGGGACCAAAGCTTCAGAACAAAAGTAGACAATTACTATTGCAACAACCTATTTGACAATGAAATCTAACAAATTAAAAAAATATCTAGAAAAAGGTTATGGACTTCAATTTTGTTGGCATTTCAATTTATCAGTGTCTCGTATAAACGTGGATAGCTTTTGGAGCATTGCCGAAACAAGTATGTGATTGAACATGAAAACCTGCTTGTGACTTTGTCACAATCACTGTGACTAAATTTACTTTTTTTTGCTGTATTCAAGTATCTAGCTACAATCTTATTTTATTCTGTGATTTACAGTGATAAAATTACCCGTCAGCCAAGTATGAAGACACAAAGTAACTGATGGAGGACTTTTCTCCTTCTTTCATCTGCACATAAAGCTACTGTATGTATAAAACTTTTTATAGGCCTTCTCATTTGAGCCAGACTGATAAAATTATGATCGATGTAATCACATTACAAGCCAATAGGAGATGGACATATCAGCTCAAAATTTTGAATGTGTGAGAGAATATGGATTACAATCAATTTCTTCAAATAACAAGATTTAATAGATGATGGAAGAGTTGCCGGTACTGGTTTGGACATATATATCCATATGGGCCATTAACTTACTTTAAATAGTCGACAGGTCACTTTGTCATTTACTTGTTGTGGTCCCAGGTGCTATATACACTGTCACATGAACAGACAGTAACTTTCTCGTAGTAAAAGCTTCTTTTTAACTTTTAATTTACAATTTTATCAAAAATAAAATTAATGCATATAGAACTCTGAATACTTAGACGGTAAAGAATGGTATAGAAATTTGAGAAATTAATGCACATAGCTCACCTGAGGTCGATAAAAATTCGCCATAATTACAAATTTAGCTTATAAAGAATTACTCAATTAAGCTTAATATTTAGCTTGATTTCCAAATAAGTTGACCTTTTAGCTATACCCTGCTCTAGTTGTTTTAGGCTTTGAGCTCAATATAACTTGTTCAACCTTTGATTGAGCTTGACTGATTCATATCCACCCTACACTGACCTAATGTTAGTACATATGGATTGGAGAGAAAATCGTTTACGTTACCTTTGTTGCCTCACTATCTTCTTCTCCGTTAAGTTGTAGGTGTAAATTAATACTCCTTTGTGATTATGTAAGGTTAACTATCTTGGTTTAATCTCAAGAGAAAAAGAACAATAAAAATAATTGTGTAACTTTCAAGTTTCGAACAATATATTGACAATGTCAATCTAAAAATTAGGTAGATTGAAAATAGCTATGTATAAAATTTCTGTAGTAAATGGCACATTCATGACTAACTCATGCTGGGTTCTGTAGTATGAAATGCAATCTTCTTGATATAATCATGTCAGGTGCAATGTGACTTGAGTCTTGACTATAAATCAACCAGACATTGAACATTCATGGGACTATTAAGTGGATACACTGTTTCTGAGTAAGTATTCTGCATGGAAGTCTTTTATATTTTGTATATTAGCATTTATGGATGCATATTGTATTTGAAGTCCTACCCCTCATCGAAAATTTATGGATTAAGTATTTATCTTCCTTGTACTTTATTATCTTTTATTGTTTATTTCATATTTTTTATTTATTTATGATGCATGAATGAACCCTAGCAAAGGGCACATGGGTCATCTTAAGTTGAGGAGCATTTAGGCCACCCAAAAATAAACACCAACACTTAAGCCTTAAGTTTTCTCTTTAAACATCACTCCCTTTTTTTTGCCTTACATTTTGTATAAATACCAACGACCTCCTACCGCTTCTTTGCTCCTTGAACTTCATAGGAAGCCAACTTTCAGAAGTAAAGTAGGTTACACCTTTTGCAGGGGCGGGGGGTTGTGCGGTGCGTTTTGTGCCCGCGGGCGCCCATACTTCGACTAACTATGGCGTGAAAGGCTTGCGAAGGAACTTGCGACTGATAAGGCGGACTCCACAATCTCGGACCTTAATAAAGTTTATTAGTTTGTGCGAGGACAATCGGATCTCGGCAACTTCGAAGGGGTTGAAAAAACTAGTGAGAGAGTGCAGAAATATCGGAGCAGTCGAGTTTATTTTCTTTGAACAGCTGGTGGAGAATTCCAAAGGGATCGCATTGATCTTTCTGGCATAAGAACCTATGTTCATTGAAAGATCATGCCTTCCTTTTGGAATTCTCCATAAGTTGTTGTTATCAACTTCGGCCTTCTAATTAGGTTTCACAATTTCAGTTCTTCTAGTTTCGTCGTCGAAGTATGGATCTTGACTTTCTCTGTTTTACTCGTGCACTATGAATGATGCTTCTTGATTAAATTAAAATATAGGAAGGCTTTGGTGATTTAATGATGATGGCAAAGATTTCTGATGTTTGTTACTTTGTTTGGCCATTGCACTATATATTTTTGGGTACTTAGTCAGTTAGTTGTTTAATAACATTTTATTTCAGATATAAATTTTTTTCTTTTTTCCATTTCTTTCTTTCTTGATGATTACTTTGCCTTTTCTTTATGGTGGCATATGGATTTTCCATTTTTTTTAAAGCTAAGGCTTTAGCCTTTAGAATCTTGTGATTTGATGGTGTGCTGAACTTGAGAAAAAGAAAACTACCTTTTGAGGTGTTCGTATTATTATTATTTTATTTTATTTTCAAATTCACTGGTCTCCTTTTTTAGGAAAATTATTTGCACTGAATCAGATGGTACTTATCCTGAAAGATATGTTGATTTTATATTGGAGTTCTCATTCCATGCAGTCAGAGGCATTGCATAACTATAGCAGCCTAGGGTTACTTTCATACCAGTGTAATGATACTTCAAACCTTTTGTTGGTAGCTGACAAGTTGTTTGTAACCACAACAGCTGTGCATACAATGAATTGCATGCAACAATAGTTACCGTGGTTGTATGAATGAATTCCATGAATTGCATTGTGGTTGTAATTGTTTGGTTTTACCTGCATTTTCTGTGCAGACTGAAGAATGAGGGCACAATCCCTCTGGTGGTCGGAAGCAGTTGTGCAAGCGAAAGTTGTAGCTGATAGTGGCGGATGTTGTAGTGCCATGAATGTCAACAATTACAATGATGGCTGTCGCTGTTGACCGGTGTTGATGGTTGTAAGTGATAGTTGCTAGTGTTGCAGCAGATACGAGCACAAACAGAAGCTTTCAAAGCAAGGTAAGGTTGCAACTACTTTTGAGCTGCGATGCATCCAAATGTTTGGAACTGGGTCTAGTGACAGAGCAGTAGTTCAACTACTCCAGTTGCGAGCTACCATTTGTGGAGTAAAATAACTAGGCCTCTAACGAGCATGAAGATGTAACAAGATACAAGTATACAGTGTTTTCTTTTGATGAACTTGAGTGTTAGTACCCCTTTGTAACTGAAGTAATTTGTCTTCAACTCTTCATGAAATATGTAGCATATCAAGTAAGTTAATATTTACTGCAAGAATTTTCTTTTCCCTTTTAGACTAAATTTGAAAAAAACAACCCTGAACTATTCCATACCACTTCTGAAAAAAACACTTTTCAACTATCAGATTCTAAATTTAAAAAAAACACCTCTCAACTCTTTTGAGTCAAATCAACCAAAGTGATTTAGGACAAGAATTAACCAAATTACTCGAAAAGTTGAGGGGGGTGTTTTCAGGATCTGCTACTCGATGGATGTTTTTTTCAGAAATGCAGATAGTTCAGGTTTTTTTTTTTAAACTTCAAATTTAGCCTTCCTTTTTACCTTCGGTTGAAGTCAAACAAGAGAAGAGCATAGCATTTAGAACTGTAAAAAATTTGGAGAAGAAAACAGTGATAACAGAGAATCACAGGGAAGGGCAGACAAGGGTCAAAGAGAACGTATAGTTTGCTGGATCCCAAAATCACAGAAAAAGAAAAGATTCCAAAAAAAAATTGAGGGTCCAGACTGCAAATGAAAACAACCGGAAGACTGGGCTCAATCCTCAAAAGAACTCTGACTTGGGTGTCTTGTCCTCTTCTGAACATAAGAACAATGATTCAGAGAAGGTTTTTGGGAGCTGCAATGAAAAAGGTTACAAAAAATGTAAGTTTGTTTTTGAGTTTTATGAGCTGTCATCTGTTGTACATTTTATTCTTGTAAGATTGTGGATATTATGATTTCTGATTTTGTAAGTTTATTAATTTGAACTTTGTCTCCATTAACTTGTGGTTAAGATTCATTTTACATTGAGGATACTTATTAGATACCTCGAAAAATATCGTACCGTTTGGTCTGTTTCACACCTTCTTTGGAGTTAAAGATACCTCAGGATAACAAACTTGTTTTGCCCCAAAAGTCAGATATTCTAGGTATCTCACCATCATAACTACCAAAATTAATTTTTACCTGTTCGAACGAATCAGTTTTGAAGCAATTTTTTTAGTAAGATCTGCTATGAATTAGTAAGAGGTCTTTATGGATTTATATTCTCCTTCGTGACAACATTAAAATCATATATTTATTTGCTCAAAATAGTTATGGGGTGAATGAGAATTTGTCTTCCAAAGTGAGACACTTGATGTCTGAAAATGGGCTGAGGGACTTTAGTCCCATATCGGAAAAGTCATAAGATTTAGAAGGGTATATATAATAAACATTTTCTTTGTATTGTAAGATAGTAAGCTAGAAGATTCTATCTCGATTATCTAATTATTAGTGGCACTAATTTTTATTTTATATGAATGACATTTGTTTAAATAATTATGTCGGAAATAAATTTAAACTTTTAGAGTATTTTGATAACTGACAACAATTAAATTGATGGTTAATATAACTCCAATTTCAAAATGAGTGGTTGATATTAGATAGTTGGTTGTCTACAAATTACACAACCACAATTCTCGAGATATAGTATTAGAGATATGACTCTGTGGGCTTTATTGGACACCAAGACCCAATATCTGTAGCTTTTTAGGCCTTATCGGATACAATCAGTACGAGGCCCAACATATATGTAGTTATTGGGACTTATTTGGATACTATCATATTCAGGCCTTCTATAGTGGCACCGTCTGTAATTACAGACAACGCCGCTAGCATTTTGCTCTCTCCCTCAATTTTCGCGAAATATGTTTTTGCATTCGAAAACAACTGACGGATAAAACCGCTACTCTTTCTCAAAAGAGTAAAAGACGTAAAAGGACATTTCCGTTCCCTAAGCCAAAAAAAAAAAAAAAAAAAAAAAAAAAAAAAAAAAAAAAAAAAATTCGACCGCTAAATCTCATCCACTTCAAACCTCTCACGTAATCCCAACCGTCATTTCATTTAAACAGGGTATAATTCACCTAAATATATATTTTGATCCTTTTTTTTTTTGGCAAACTAATAATCTGAGTTTGTTATATGATATTTTATCTTTATTATTATTGCATTCACGATTCTTTCCATTGATTTCCCTAATGTTTCATGCATCTTTTTGGTTAGATGTTTTTTTTTTTTGATTTAACTGGGTATCCCTCACCCTCTCTGGATGGGATGAATCCTCCTCTCCGGTTCAGACTAATCCCAGTCCCGTGAGCTAGGTTTTGCGGGGCCCATCTCTTGGACCCACGGCCACTGGCCATCACACAATGTTAACCATAGAGCTCGAACCCAAGATCTTTGGAGGAGCACACTCCAAATCCCATCGCTCTTTACCACTAGGCCATCATGTGATGGTTATTTTTTGGTTAGATGTTGACCCGAACTATTAGTTATATTATACACTCTGAACCAACCCACCATCCAGATACTTTTCACAAAATGTTTGGGTCATAAAAGCCAAGCCTAACCACCTGAAGCTTTTATCAAGGGAATATTTTAAGATATGGCATACTAGAATTCCTTCTCCATTGACGATTAGGATCTCTACGTTAGAATATAACTAAGTGAAATATCCCTCAACCTTTCTACAACTTCAAAATTTTAGTATAGTGACAGAGACTTTTACATGGTATCAGAGCAATCAAGGTTCGAATCCCACCGGCTACGCAATTTAAATGAGTATTAAAAAAAAAAAATACCATTGCTATTGTCCAGGTCTTGGCCCACAATTTATTGGATATTTATCTTGTTTCTTTGGCCCATAAAAAATAGGCTCTCGACCTGAGATTGTGTCTGAATTATAAAATGAAGCCCGATGACAATGTTAAGTTTCAAAATAGAAGCCCATTTGCTTCTTCTCTCAAAGCCCATGGACCTATCTTGGGTTGAGGTAGTTAAAAAAAAAAAAAAAAAACCTCATTTCCCACTCCTAGGCCCAGTCAGCGTTCTGGACTGGGCTTCTCTTTTCCGCTTAAGCATTATATCGCGAAGCTTCCAACTGCCTCTTCGGCTCCCTTCTCCCGCCCTTCTTCTTATCTCACCTCTTCTTCTTCCTCATCCGCTTCAACTCATTCTCTTCGTTTCTGGCCAAACTGTTTCCGTTGCTTACAGTGCGGCCACCTCAAAATTCACTGCCCCAACAAAATGAAATGTCTGTTCTGCCTCAAATCCGGGCATGCGCAGCAGAGCTGCTATGCTCTTCAAAAGATTCTAGGGTTACCCATGGGCGCTCCGATCTCTGATCAAGTGCTGAGCGCCGTGGACCTCTCCTCACTCCGTAGCAAGCTCCCTTCTGCCAAACCTTCTAAAATTCGCAAACAGCCTTCATCTTCCAAACCCCCTTTGCTCCCCACGCCTTCCACTGAGCTCCGCATCCCAGAGCATCCTCTTCCCTCTTCGGTGCCACCATCATCTTCTCCCAGTCTCCCCCCCAAGCAGCATATCACCCACGTCTTCATTCCTAAATCTGAGCTATCGGATCGCTTGAAGTTTTTCAGTACCTACGGTGCGATCTCTTTTTCTGGAGGTGCGGTTCCCTTTTTCACTTTAAACTCCTTCCTTAGTAACTTCTGTAACATTAAAGATTGGGATTGGGTTCTCTACAACTGTTCCAATGGCGACATGGTGATCCGTTGTCCCTCTCCTAAGTTACTGGAGGACCTGATTGCGTCTCCCTCCCTTTCCTTTGGCTCTATCTCTCTCTCCGTTCGACATTGGGTGCAGATCTCACCGCCGTCTCTGGGAGATGATTCCGTAGAGTCAAAAGTTTCCCTAGTTGGACTTCCACCTTTCTGTGACTCTCCCCGCTTGGTCGGAGAGATGGCCAAATGCATTGGTGTTTTAATCAGCATTAGCTCCAAAGCTTGGCTTGCTTCAGGCAGCCTTCAAATTGAAGCACTCTTCCGCTGTCCCAAACCCTCCCAACGTATTGAGGCCTTCTGCTTATCGGATGGTACATCATCTTACTCTGTGTCTGTTCATTACCACGATTCCACTGTATTGCAGGAGTCTCTTTCTATTCCCCCCTCGGGGTCTACTGTCCCGAAATTTGAAGCTGATCCTAAGGCACCCTTTCACCCTGGAGATGATTCTTCATCAAAAGTCTTTAGCTCCGCGGCGAAAGTATACCGCAGGGGGTCTGCATGCAGCAAATTCACCCACCACTCCAGGCCTGCTGCTCCCCCTTCCATTCCTAAGATTTCTCCATCCAAAGCTCCCAACCTCGTGTGGATCAACCCCGATCTGCACGCAGCAAAGGGCTCTTCTTCGACCATACTTTCTCCGCCTATTAAAGCTACTGATACCTCTACTCTGCTCCCTAAAGCCTCCCAGTCGGCTGCTATTATTTCAGCTTCTCCGAAAGTGACTTCTTCTCCTAAGTCTAAAGGCAAGCAGACTTCCTCACCCTGGCCAGCATGGGAGGTCAATCCTAACTTTGCGTCGAACTGGGAGTAATTTCAACATCTCGCACATTTTCCCACTCCCAAGCGCTCTGATCCTGCCTTTGATTCGGCCATTCTTAAGGCCTCAAAATCTTCCAAAGCTGCATCTTGGATTAATGAGGATCCCCTGCTTTTAGAGGAAGAAGAGGATCTTAAAAGAGAATGTCAAGCAAAGTAGGTATTGTCTTTTCCCTTAGCCAAGCATTTTTCTTTTATCTTTCTTTGCTATGCTAACTGTATATTTAAACTTCTGCACCTGGCTCTGCTGGGTCAAGTTGGTAATGTGTCCCACCTGGACCATCTCTCTCTTAAGTCTGCTCCCCTCGGATCTTCGTGCCGAGGTTGGACTTCTCCGTCCCCCGAAACAAAGATCCGGGGACTATCGGAGATTCCGATCCACTTCTCTCCTCTATCTTCCTCTTTTTGCGATGCAAAGAGCTTGGCATCGTATACAACTTCTGTCAATCCTCTCCCTTCCCCTTCCAGCACTGCACCCCCTCTCCCCTCGCCTGTTCGAGTGTCGAGCTCCGACTTCGAGGGATTTATTCCCTCAAAATCGTCTCAACGCTTCATTAGGTCTAGCGCTCGCCTGTTGGCTATTAAAAAGAAAAATTCTCCGGCCCACAACGACCACTTACCTGATGATACTCACAGGTGTGATTATCACAAAACTTTATCGCCATCTTCCTCCGACCTCCCTCCGACTCACCATCATCAATTAAGGTCCCTTTATTTCCCTATTTTCGATTCGTTCTCTGACTGTAATCTGGCATCCCTTGCGCAGGACATGGGTTTTCTCATCAACCCTTCTGACTCCCCTCGGATCCGTGCCATTAGAAAATTGGAACGTCGTAGAGTCTTGGAGCATAGTCTATCCCATGATTAGTGTATCTTGGAACATCAGAGATTTGAATTGCCCGTCTAAGCAACGGGCGATTTTTGATCTTATCTCTTCTTCTCGTTGCGACATTATTTCCATTCAAGAATCCAAATTGGCTTCTCCCTCCCACTCGATTTTATGCGCATTAGGCGGATCTTTGATTTTGAAGTGGATCTCGTTGGACGCCATCGGATCGAGAGGAGGGATCCTCTTCGGATTCAAAGAATCGCGATTCTCGCTAATTGCAACTCACCGTCTTAATTTCTTTCTTATTGTTCAACTTAATTGGACGCAATTTAATTATCCTCTTACCATTATATCGGTTTATGGCCCCTCTACCGCTGAGAGGCGGCCATCGTTCTGGAATGAATTCCTTTCGTTACAACAATTCTCCTCAGATCTCTGTATCTTGTGCGGTGACTTCAACGCCACTCGCTTTGTTTCCGAAAGATCAAACCCTGCCTTATCGTACACACAATCCAGACTTTTCAATGATTGCATTCGCGAATTGCAATTATCCGACCTACCGATCTCTGGTAGGTCCTTCACCTGGTCAAACCAGCGGCACCCTCCCACCCTCGCCAAACTTGATCGCTTCCTGGTCTCGCAACCCTGGATAGATCGCTTCCCTCAATCCTCCGTCCAGGCTCTCCCTAACCCTTCTTCTGACCACGTTCCGATAGCTCTGTCGTCGAACTTTTCCTTCAACCACCAGCACAAATTTCGCTTTGAAAAATTTTGGTTGCAAGACCAACTTTTTGTTAGTCTGGTGGGGGAATGTCTAGCCTCGATTACTGGCTCTTCGGGTCTGGGCAACATTCTCCTCAAACTTCACGCTATCAAGCACGGTTGCAAAATCTGGCGCTCCGAGAGACATCACAATACGGTTTTCCTCAAAAACTTTCTTCTCCAATCTATTGTTTCCATTGATAAGTTGGAAGAAATTGGGCCTTTGTCAGATGCCGCTCGTGCTGAGCGTCTCTCTTGCAAGCAGGACTATGCTAACATTCTTCAGCAAGATCATTCTAAATGGGCTCAAAGAGCCCGCATTAAATGGTTGAAGGAGGGTGACGCCAACACCGCCTTCTTCCACAACTTTGCCTCCCATAGGCAACGTTGTAACCGTATTTCCTCCCTCTCGGTTCAGGGGGGTGAGGTTTCCTCCGATGGAGATATCCATCGTGAATTCCTCAATTTCTATAAAAATCTCATTGGTTCTCATGAACAACGCACCATTGAGCTCGACTGGTTCCAACTTTATGGTAACCAATCTCACGATATCTCCTCTCTCGAAGCTCCTTTCACTATAGAGGAAATCAAATTAGCGGTTTTTGCTTTAAAAAGCGATTCCGCCCCCGGTCCTGACGGCTTCCCAGCCTTCTTCTTCCAGAAATTCTGGGATTGGCTTAAGGATGATCTCCTCAAATTGTTTCAGGATCTTCACCAGGGTCATTTCTCTTTTGACCGCATTAATTATGCGCACATTGTCCTCATCCCCAAGATTGCGGGGGCTCACTTGTTGACTAATTTTAGACCTATCAGCCTAATCAACACGTCCTTTAAAATTATTATGAAAGTCTTCTCTACTAGGCTGAGCAACATTATCTCCCCTCTCATTGACTTAGCCCAGTCGGGTTTCATCAAGGATCGCTTCATCCTTGATAGTGTAGCCTCAGCCCAGGAAATCATCTCCCATTGTCATAGATCTCGCGCTGAGGGTATCCTTCTCAAGCTGGACTTTCAAAAAGCTTACGATAATGTCAATTGGGATTTCCTTCTTGACATCCTTACCTTCAGGGGTTTTGGCCCCAAATGGATAGCTTGGATTAAATCCAGCTTATATTCTGGAACCTCTGCTATCTATATCAACGGTTCAGAGGGGCATAAATTCAAAGTTAAATGTGGTCTCCGTCAAGGAGATCCCCTTTCTTCCCTCCTTTTCTCCCTCGTAGCCGACATTTTTAGCAAACTTCTCAGGAATGCATGGAACATTCAAATGATCGAGGACCTCGGTACCTCTCCCCATTTTGAGGGCATTCTCAACCTGCAATACACAGACGACACTATAATCTTCTCCAAACCTAACCTCTACTCACTTCGCAACCTTAAATTGCTCCTTTACTGCTTTGAAATGGCATCAGGATTAGCGATTAATTTTCAAAAATCCTCTGTGCTTTGGCTGAGTGGATCCCCCAATCGCCAGGTAGAGGTATCCAATTTCTTTAATTGCCCCATCGCCAGCTTTCCGATTTCCTACCTTGGCATCCCCCTGAGATAGGGTAAACTCCTCAGAGCGGATTGGGTTCCTCTGATTGATAAAGTGGAATCTAGGCTTACTGTTTGGGCCGGTAAAGTCCTCTCTCGATGAGGAAGGTTGATCCTCATTAACTCGGTTCTCTCAGCCATGCCCCTATACATGATGTCGTATTATTTCATTCCCTCCTGGGTGATCAAAAGAATTGATCAGATCAGGAGTAATTTCCTCTGGTCGGGATCTTCCGCCTTTAATCCTGGATCGCATCTAGCCCATTGGAAAATTATATGTTCATCTAAAGATGAAGCGGCGGCTCGGCGTTTTGGATCTTAGAGACCATAATATTGCCCTCTTAGGCAAATGGCTGTGGAGACTCCATAACCTCAATCACCTCCCTTGGATTCGATGTATCAAAAATTATCGATCCTCATCCAACTGGTGGGAATTCCCCCCTACCACCTCTCGCCATGCTTCCCCTTTCTGGAAGGGTATTTGGAAAGCGTCTGATGCTTTCCAGTGTAGCATCGTTCGTTCCTGCTCAGACGGAACCACTGCTAGTTTTTGGTCAGATTTGTGGATTGGGAACATCAAACTGTCCTCCGCATTTCCTTCTTTATTCCGCTTAGCTGCTTTCCCGGCAGCCACGGTCGCGGATTCCTTTCTGATCATTGATAATGCTAGGCACTGGCTGATCCCTTTCATTATCGAGCTCCCCCCGTCGCTCGTAGAGTCTCTTAATAACCTCTTAAGCCTTCTCAATAGCTACACATGGTTTTCGAACGAGGGTATCTCGTGGCGCTTGTCATCTTCAGGTGTTTTCTCGGTTAAATCTTTTTACCAGTTCCTCAACTCTAGAGGTATTCGATCGTCTTCATCTCACTTCATTTGGGATTCCTGTGTCCCTCTTAAAGTGAAAATTAATTCTTGGCTAGCGTTTAATAACAAACTTCTTACTGTTGGGGTTCTTAACAAAAGGAACTTGGCCTGGGGGCAACTATGCCCGTTGTGCGATCAGGCACCGGAAGACGTTAACCATCTTTTCATTCAATGCCCTTTCATTCTTCCTCTTTGGAAGATTAGCACTTTAGCTTGGAACACGGGCGTGATTCCCCCGCTATTAGCCTCCGTTTGGTCCTTTTCGCCCTCGAACATGATGTTTCGTAATGCGTGGATGTTAGCTACTCATACCATCATTTGGATTATTTGGAAGGAAAGGAATAGCAGGTTATTCCGCCATCGACGCAACTCGATTGTGGCAATGACCGATGATTTCTTTTTCCTTTTTAAACTCTGGGCATCAAGCCCGAATTTCAAAGACAGTGCTTCACTGGCCTTTCAAAAACTATTTGATTCTTTTCTTTGTCTTAAAAACCTTCAAGCTTTATAGCAGTGTTTTAATTTCTTTAATTGACTTACATGTTTTCTATCCTCTCCCTTTCATGTATTGCAGGATTGACCTCCTAGTATGGTTTACGCTGCCTATGTAGGCTTTTTGGATCGCTTGTTTCAGCTGTCTCCTTATCTTTTTGTCCCTCTGGGCTTATGACTGATTAGCCTCAGTTGGGATTGTGCAGCTGTGTTGGTGGCGTTGGCTGTCTGGGTTACTTTTGTTTCAACATTTTTTTGGAACTGATTGTATGGCATATTTTGGACTCTTTCGTTATCATCTGAGTGCTCCACCTCTGATCTTGAATGCTATGCTGATTTGTGCTTTCAAGCACATTTTCCTAATATCTATTATCAGTGATCTGTCTGTTGTTACTAGCTATTATTTCTGAATGTTTATTACTGACTTCCTTGCTGCTGCTGGGTCGGATATAGCGGAGTGCTTGTTTATTTATTGTGTTTCACTTCTTCTATGATCTGTGCTGTTATTACCCTCTGGATGCCGCCTTTTGGTTTAGGATGCATATTGAGTTTGGAGTTTGTTTCACTACCTTAGTTGGGATATCGCTTAGCTGTGTTTGTCAATTTTTGCTTTGGTTGTTTGGAGAGTGTTTGTGTCAATGCTCTTTATAGCCTTGCTGCACTTGTTTTCTGTGGTTATCTGAGTGTTGCATTAGAGATTTTTAAGCCTTCTTTTCCCTTCAGGAGGCTTTTCCTGGCTCCCGCATCTTTCCGCAGGGCCACGCCCTTTCATCTGGAGCCTTATTGGGGCATGGTCTTGGTCTCACTCTTCGCTTGCAGGCGGCATTGTGCTGTTTCCCTTTAGGCTCGCGGGCATACCTCTTTGTCGCTTGTTGCAGCGACTGCGTTTCTCCTCGTCTAGCTTTTCAGCTACTCGGGTTTGGGTTCAGTGTTCACTGCTTCTGATGAATGTCAACAGACATTTTCCTTTTGTGAGGGACAGCGTTGGACTGCCTGGCGCGCGCTGCCCTTTTGAGCTATTTTAGAGTCAGATGCTTCCTCCTCAAGCAGTTTGTCCAGTTCGGATGCGTATCGGCTGCTTTGCTGCTGCATTGTTTTCCTTATTCATGTTTCATAATTCTTGTATTACTTGATTTATTCTCGCTTAGATTTTCTTTCACTGTATTAGGACTTTTCTTTATTGTACTCTGTTTTACCTCTGGTAAAACCTTCCGTGTAACTCATTCTATATATATTTGATTGCCAGGCTGGAGTCTATTGACTCTATCCGTTTCGTCAAAAATAAAAAAATAGAGGCCCATTTGCAAGTAAATTGTTCGACGCCCAGTAAATACAACTTTTTGACAACCCGCACCAACTTTTGCAATCGCAGTTGCATATGCAACTTAAACAACGGTTATAAGCTCAACTGCAACTTCAACTATATAGTTGTGGTTACAATGCAACAGAAGTCTAACTGGGATGTTCGGAATACAGTCAACTGAGATACTTGGGCATGAAAACCAACTGCAACTACAACCACAAAATTTCACTACAAGTTATAAACTGCAGTCACAATGCACCCAAACATTTCAACTGTTTCAACTGAATTTGTGGAATTCTAGTTGCAAAATGGCACAGTTGCAATACACCTGAGCACCAGTGCTCCATCAGGCTGCGAGGCGAATCTGAACAGACTTCTACTAGTTTTAACCCAAAGAACGACAATCTCTGCATTTAAGAGGATGTTTGTCACAGAATCATTGTTCTAAAATACAATGAAGAATCCTTGCATAATCCCACAATAAAAAAATTCTAAGTGTAAATATATATATATATATATGCTGCAGATTTTGTTAATGTCCATACATCACAATGATTTAAACTGTTGCAATATGCAATACCAATTAACTTGCCAAAACTGGAAAACTAACTCAATGACAAAATTCAGCCATTATCCATGCCTTCAATTTTTTTTCGTACTATCAGAATTTGGCGATTTTCTTTCTACACGCCAGGCATGGGAAACTGGGATGTGAATGCTTCAACTCTGGTTCTGAGGTCTAAAGTGGCCTCCTTAAGCGAGAATTCTGGAGAAGCTACAAATTCCATGAATTCGCCAAGTTTTTTTCCTTTTACTGAAGCTTTGGCTTTAAGAGCAATCTGCACCCCTTCATGAATGAAGTTCGCAACGATTCCAAAATCCTTCTCCGTCAGTTGTCTAGTAGTCATTGCTGGCGTCCCGATACGAATACCTCCCGGGACAAGGGCACTCTTATCACCTGCTAGATAGAAATTCTGGTGATGAAAATGCTATTGGAGGAGATTAAAATCGACAACTAAAACAGGTAAGGAAATGTTACCTGGAACAGAGTTCTTGTTCAGTGTGATGGAACTAATGTCGAGAATTTTTTCTACACGAGCACCATCAATACCCTACAAGAGAGCATTATGGGGAACTTTAGAGATGCCAGAAAGAAAGAAACCACATACAATGGTGAAAGAAGTCAAGCCAAAATGACACTTCTGTCCTGAAGTCGTGATTGTATTAAAACCTTGGTTCTCAGACACTTTTGACATGCATAGGGCCTTAGAGTACATTACAATATTTTATTATTAAAAATTTATATTGAAAACAATATTGTTACAAATATTAAAGTAGTTTAGATAAACATATACCAAAGGTACCTAATATTTCAATGAAAGTGAGTTGTCTCTCACGAACATAACGATTGAAAATATGGCCGGTTAATCATGTATAGGGTTCAAAAGATAAAAGCATTTCCTTCATTAAGAGCAGATCTATAAAACAATACTTGTACAATACAAATTTTGCTCACAAAAAGGATGCTCCCTCCAGCGTTATTTGTCATATGAATGATATTCATATAAAAATGTCAGAACAGACACTTGCACAGAGAGACAAAATGTACGGGTGAAAAAAAAACAAGTATAAAAATTTAAGGACATAAATTGATAACCAAGCATAATAAAATAACATCTCACCAGTGGTCTCAGATCCACTAAAACAAGGTGATTATCAGTTCCACCAGAGACCAACTTGTAACCCAGTTCAGTAAGTCTAGATGCAAGAGCTTTGCAATTAGATATCACCTGTAAAATGACTCAGCTTAAAAGTTAAACAATGAATAACAAATTACTCCACAGGAACAGTACCTGTCTCTGATAGGCATTGAAGTCAGGTGATTGAGCATGGCGCAAACATACAGCAAGTGCGCCAATCGTATGATTATGAGGACCACCCTAAATACGAAAAATTACATTCTTATTTCAATCTTTTCGATTTTATTTTATATCAATATAGATGTATTCTCAATGCATGACACACCTGCAAACCGGGGAATACAGCATTGTTTATAGCAGTTTCCATATCAACACCGAGAACTGGATCCTTTTTGTAAAAGATCATACCACCTCTAGGGCCTCGCAAGGACTGCATTCATTGCTCAATCGTAAATATCGTAATATACTCGTGAATTTTTTTTTTTGATTTTTTTAAAAATTGTAACTGAAAAGGGCGTGAGAGATGAGAATTGTATAGCTTCTAAAGAGGAAATCTGCATATGTGTCAATCGACAATCTACAATAGCATTTACAAACATACACGAGTGAGCTACAGTGCACGAGAATGCCACCACAGTTCAAATTCTTACATTTATACTATGGAATCCTAGTATAGAATTCTTTCATCTACGTAAAAACTACTAAATCATGATGCTAGTATGCTTACAAAAAACCTATAAATGTAACTTTATCTTTTAGTTTAAAAGAAAATAACAACTTTGAGCACCCTCAGAAAGTAGCACATTGGCAATTTCTTGTGCCAACTTGTTTTAGACTTTTCTATGGAGGGTTATATCTCGGTGCATGAGCTATCATGAACAGGGAGTATATTCTTGAAAATTCTAAAAACTAATCATGATATGGGAGTAGAAGTGAGCATGGCTAATATATTCCTTGATACCTTGTGCGTAGTTGTAGTAACCACATCACAGTACTCAAAGGGATCAGCAACAACTGAAGCGGCAACAAGTCCACTGATGTGAGCCATGTCCATCATAAGGAATGCGCCTACCGCATCCGCTATCTAATAATTCAGGATAAGATTGTATTCAAGACCCTAATATAGTCATCAAGGAAAGCCAGATATATAATTTTCAATTGAATGCAAAATTCAGAATAACTACCTTCCTCATGCGAGGATAATCGAAATCTCTAGGATATGCACTAGCACCAGCAATTATAAGTTTTGGTCTGAAAAGGATAGCAGATTTCTCAAGCATTTCATAGTCCACAAAGCCTGTTAGCAAGTAAACAAAACATAACTTATATATAGTTGCTCAGTAAAGTTATATTGCCATTTGAATGCAACATGTATGGTTTACTAGCTGTTAATAAACAAAAGTAAAGGGGTCTACCTGTAGACTCATCAAGCCGATAAGGCATAGACTCGAAATAAATTGATGTGCCTGATACTCGCCTTTTATCTGTCATAAAGCCATGCGACAAGTGGCCTCCATGAGGTAGATCGAGTCCCTACATAAATAAGCCCATGAAGTTTTGTATCTCTATACAGGGAAGAGCAGAAAGAGAGAACAAGGTATAGAGATAAAAATGAACGAAGACTATCAAGTTAACAAAAACAAATACCATTATTCTGTCATGAGGTTTGAGAAGAGCAGTGTAAACTTCAAAATTAGCAGGAGAACCAGACAACGGTTGAACATTTACACCCCATTTGTTTTCGTCTAAGTGGTAAGTTTGCAAAGCTCTTTTCTGACAGAGGGTCTCAATTTGATCTATATATTCGTTACCACCATAGTACCTAATTAAGATGCAAAAACAATGATGTACCATAATTGATTTTGGGCTAGGAGAAGCATCATGGGAAAGTAATGAATATTGATTTTATTGTAAAATATGTACCTTTTACCAGGCAGTCCTTCAGAATATTTGTTCGTGAGACATGAACCGGATGCTTCCATCACAGCACGAGACGTAAAGTTTTCAGAAGCAATGAGTTCTAAGCATTTAAATTGGCGTTGTTTTTCCTTTCCAATAAGAGCATGGAGTTCAGGATCTGCCTCGCTCAAGGGATAGTCTCCAAAATTATTTTTGTTCCCTAAATGTGATGAAGACACAAAGTATAGATAAATATTTTTCTTTAAGAAAATCTGTGTTAAAACTTATCCAACTACAGCAAGAAGTAAATGTAAAATGAATGCTTAATGAGGGGGAATGTGAACAAATTTCTCCATGATGGGAGATTAAGCAAAAAGTTTCATTGCTATTCCTATAATATATAAAACAAGGAAACAATGGATAGAGGCAAGGAGATGGAAAATGTTGTTGGACTGGTTGTGGCACTGAACTTTGCTAAGGATCATAGCCTGCATAAGCTATTTCCAAAAACCAAACAGTGGATGTTGTTAAGCTTATTCTTAATTATAGACATTTCATTTATCTAACTGTATCACATGACATGTATATGAAATTTTACATTCTTTTCAACAATAAAAATTTAATCAATTCGAGACCTATATAGTATATACCTTTATAAAAGGCAAATTATTGCATGGCTTAAGCTATGCACTTTGCAAAAATTATTTATGTAGTGAACACTCCAGACCTCTATCTTGAATCTTACAGTGTCTCTTCTAGGCTTCTCCTCAGGTGAAAGAAACTTCAAATTGAAACCTTTCATATAGTAATCAAGAATAATGACATCACTAATAAACTTTCTTAACAGATAAAACTAAAGTAGTCACAAGAATTCCGATAGAGGACTGAACTATAGACTTATAGTACAATCAGGTAAAAATACAAGAACAAAACTTCAAGCTAGAAAGATAAAATTCTAAAGAATGAACAAGCTCAAAATTCTAGGTTCTCAAGATATGCATTTAACCAGTTACCTTTGGTTGCCGACACAGATAAGGAAGGTTTTTCAGTAACCAAGCTCCCTTTGACACTAAAAGCTTTGCAAGGCATAGATATGCTAAACCTATCACGACGCTGGAATTCACTTCCAAAAGGAACCTTATGATGTGGCCAAGAACCTTTGGTCCCAGAGATTTGATGAAGAGAACCCATCGCTGCTGCACTGTAAGCAGACATTGTGTCTTTATCTCAAGTCTCCTACAAGGAACAAAGAACATAAATAAAAAACTGAACGTTCTTCTAAAATTCAACGTGTGTGTGGGTGTCAAAGAAATTGACTTATCTTCTTTGACGGGTTTTTGGATGGTGTAATTATTCTTATTTAGCGGATACATTCAAGAAATCAGACCCCATTTGATGTTTAAGAGCTTAGAAAATGATGACTCAACAAAAGCAGCCAGTAGCATGTCTGAATGCAACTATAGACTATATATATGTGCCATTACAATCATCTGACATCCGTCACTGAAATTATCATGCGTGGACGTTGGACTAGAGCCTGTGCCATATAATCTATTTCACACAAACATATATATATATATATATATATATATATGAGGTCCAACAGATGAGAACTTCGAAAACCGCCAAGACAAGCTTCACCCCTCATTTTCATAATAACTTCCAGGGGTCTACATGTGTGCATGGTATCGGTGATACAATTAAGAAAGGTCAAAACAAAACACACACAAAACATGTGTCACATATTTAGTTAAATGTAGGCCTAGTTTGAATATGTGGGTAATACGGTTATTATAACAGTACAATGTTTGATACATTCACTCAATCTAAACTCTACCCCTAATATTAAAAATACACTAAAATGCAAAGAAAAAAAAGGACTACCCAAAAGTTTCATTTACCCATCAATTTTTGGTATGCTTAATTAATTGCCCACACTTTTTAAAAAAACTTTTTATTTTCCCCCATTTTCATTTTCTCAATTTCAAATACAAAAAATTATAATAATACTTCAACTGAGAAAATTTAAGGCAGTTGAAACATTAGCATAAAATTATAATAATAATTCCAATTGTTCTAACTCTAAGCATAGCTGCATAGTACTTTCGATATAACTAAACCATTCGTCAACTACAAATCAAACAGAGATTGTACCTTTATTTGATACCCATTAACAAACTAGAATTAAAGGAATCAACCATTTCAATTTTTGCTTCAAAAAAATTAAAAAAATAAAATACAGTCACCAGCGCCGGTTGACTTGGCCAAACTTCCTGACCGGTCGCTGCAGTCGCCAATCGCCGGCGAAGATGAGAGTCGCCGGAGAAGGAGAAAGGGAGCTGCAGGGTTTAGAGAGTGAGAAAGGGGGAAGATAAAACCCTAGTTGGGAAAAGTTGATGTTTTTATTTTGATTTTGGAGTGTGGGTTAATGGGTCCAGGATTCTGAGTTAAACCTGATCCATTACTGAGGAATTCACTATTACAAGGAAATTTTTACCTTTAATTTCTTACCAAGTTACCAACTTTACCATCTCTTCACTGCTGTCAAACCCATAATTGCGAACTCAACCTCTCAAGTTTTTGAAATGGAGCAACGTGTGCCTCAGATTTGTATGGGAACTTTTTCAGATACAAAGTGATCATATGTACTTGGTGGGGCTCTCATTTTTGATGATACGGATAGAGTCAACAGACTCCAGCTATGCATTAATCAATTAAAAAATTACACCAAAGGTCTTACAAGTAGTAAAACATGCTAACAAAAGATAAAATTAATTACAGTAGAAGCTTGATGCAAGCAAGATACGACAATAGAAAAAAAGCCACAACCGCCGAGAGAGGAAGCCATCAATACAGACCGCGGATGAAGCTGCGCTAACGACCTGCTACACTGAAAAATGTAATGGGAAGAAGGGAGGATGATCCGATCTCCGGCCTCGATCATCGACGCCACAGTCCAGACGGCAACGCAGCCACCTGACTGGCCACGGGCACCACAACCAGGGGGAGGACGAACGCAGATCCCCATCAAAACCGGGCCGAAACCATGAAAGACCCATAGAATAGTGGAAGATAAACTAAACGACGCAATAAATGCAATGCATAGAGCGACAAAGAAGATATAGTCCTGTCGGACCATCTCCATCGATTATCAAACAGACAATCACCATTAAAAACGTAAACAACATCCAGATTGAAATAATCCTCAACCAAAAACCAACAGAACATTACCATTGAACAAGCAAACCAAAAAAGAGGTAGAACATAAACAGAAAGTTACAGCTGAGCAATAAGCCAAGTAGCATTCAAAAAGACTTCCAACATAAGCCGACCATTGATAATTACACAAAGGTCAGAGACACAAAAGAGAAAGAGAAAAGATGGTAAGAGGGCAGCCCAAAAATGAGCAAGGGTGGAGGCTGCATACCTTCCAGACCAAAAAGGCAGCATAACACCCCGAAGCGAACTGCTGCCAGATCCACCCACAAAACAGGGCAACCCTACTCATCAACCCTGCAATTATACAAAATGAATACTTACGTCATGCCAACAATAAACTCCATAGCAGTGGAAAATAGTAGCTAAAGAATGCTACAAAACAGGAACGAAAGAAAAACGAGCTACAATAGACAGAATGCCAATGTGTCCAATGGTGCAAAGCAGGGAACATTAAATAGCATTGAGATTAAGAAGACAATGGAAAGCCATTTCCAATCGCTCATACATGAGGGCTTCTCTAGCTTCAACTTTTAAAGACGAAGACCAAAATTTGAATAGAAACAAAAACTCATCAGTTATCGAACGAGAGGAAGAAGCTAATTGACGGAAAATTCTGTTATTCCTTTCCTTCCACAAGATCCAAACGATAATATGAAAGGAAAGGTACCACGATTTGTGGAATGTGACATTTGGGGGACGCCTCATCCAGCATTCGTCCACACTGGCCGGAATGGCTGGCGATTCCCACGCGAGCACAGTGATTTTCCAAAGAGAGCGCGAAAATTCGCAGCCCACGAACAAGTGGTTCACATTCTCAGATGCGGAATCGCAAAGCGGACACAATTGGCCCCAAGCGAGATTTCTCTTGTTGAGAATTTCAACGGTCAAAAGTTTATTATTGAAGGCAAGCCACGCAAGTATTTTCACCTTTAAAGGGGCACAAGATTTCCATACCAGGTCCAAGAAGGGCGATAAAATGCCTCTAAAGTTAAGAAAACGATAGAAAGAGCGAACCGAAAAAGTCCCTGAAGAGTTCCAACGCCAAAACAACTCCTCTTTATCCTTCCAAACAACATTGTTGAGGGAGGCTAGGAGTTCATTAAATGGTGAGGCCTTCATTAAAGATCCATTCCGCACATCATGTTTATCATGCAAATGGATGTATGTGTAGAAAAAATCAAGTGGTTTGGAGGTCATTCACCCATGCAACATGTAAGTCTAATTTGTGGTTCGATTTGTATTACTGTTGAAATCGTTCATTTTTCAACTACTTGATTTTGTATACACATATATTCATTACCATAATAAATATGATGGACGGAGTGGATTTTCTATAAGGGCTCCACCAAGTGAGTATAACCACTTTGTATGAGGAATATGAGGCTCACTTTTCTCTTTGAAACGAATACACTACATGTAATATTTTCATAGTGAAAGAAGTGAATTAATGCATATATTTGTTATATTATGTCGGCTAAATTTAAAAAAATCCCGCTGAAGTATTGGTCATTAAAAAAAATGTCACTAAACTTTTATATTTTAAAAAAACCGCACTCAACTATATTATCAAAAAACTCACATTGACGAAGTTAACTTCCGTTAGGGTTTATGTCACCTGCATTGCACTAATGCAATAGTTCAGTGAGGTTTTTTTTTTAAAACATCTGATCAGTTAAGTGATTTTTTTTAACACAAATGAAAGATGAATATGGTTTTTTGACATAAACCTTAACGGAAATCTAACTCCGTCAATGTGGATTTTTTGATAATATAGTTGAGTGCGGTTTTTTTAAAAATAAAAAAAGTTTAGTGGGGTTTTTTTAAAAATGACCAATACTTCAGTAGGTTTTTTTTTAAAAAATTTAGCCCATTATGTCTAATAAGAGCATTTTCCCCATTTTCTGGAGCTATTTCGAAAAACATATTTTTTGTCAACGCAAATTTAAAAAAACATAGTTCGGATTGGTTGCGGATGAGAAAATTAAAAAACCGATCTTCTTTGGATCGGTGGTGGATGGTCCATATTAGGTCGGATACCGACCAATGCCCACCCCTATATATATATATAACAATGCTCAGTTGCAAACGGGTCTGTTTGCACAGATCCGTTGTAAACTAGCTTGCTGGTCGTTGGATCGTTTCGATCAACATCCAACGACCATTATCAATCCCGCCCATCAGCTCCCTTATATCACTTAACCTTGGAGTAGTATTTTGAGGATTTCACCCTAAATAACTCTTCGACTTATTCAATCTATCACATTATCTGTCACTCGCCGCTGATGAACTTGTTTTTTTGGGCAAATTGAAACTAGGTCGTTGTTTAAAAAACTTTGGCCGTTGTTTCACATAACGGCCTATGTATAACCTAGGCCGTTGTGTGGAACAACAACTTAGGTTATACAAGTGAATTAAAACACTTGTACAAATTTTGCTCTCCTTCTACATTCTATCTCACACTCTCATTCTACCATCTCCCTCTCGTTTGTTCATGAACTCAAACTCGAAACCCTACAACCTCCTTCACCTAATCCACCCATCATCCTTCACTTCACTCTCTCACTTACTCTCTCCCTCTTCCGAAGAATCTCCCAAACCCAAAAAATCCTAATCCTTAGGAAATCTCCCAAAACCAAAAACCCTAACCCTAACGAAATCTCCCAAACCCTACTCCTCCTCCTCCGTCTACAGCACCTCTGTTGGATCCTGTAGGCAAGGCAAGAAACACTAGAGAGGGGGGTGAATAGTGTTTTATAAAAATAATTGCGGAATTGAACTTTTCTTCGGTCAAGTCGAATTGAAAAGAGAAATCAGTCAACTGGGGTGACAGTTAAGAAGAGTATTTTAAGACGAGTCTGATCAGTTGACTTATATAAAAACTAGTCGACTTATCAGACAAGTTTTCAGAGAGAAGGTAGTACAAGTCTGACCAGTCGACTGTCCAGACAAGTTTTACAGAGAACTTAAAAAAGTAAGTAATTGAAATGCAAGTTCAGAGAAATACAACCACAGAGTACACACGATGTATTCTGGTTCGGTCCTCCCGACCTACATCCAGTCCCCAAGCAACCCACTTGAGATTTTTCACTATTCTTGAAAAATGTACAAGAATACCCTACGGCGTTAGACAACAACCTTGTCCAACCCGTAGTCCTTTCTCACAATTAGAGAAAGCAACCCACTCTTCCACCAAGAGTAAAAACCTGACTCTACACCCTAGAGCCCTACTCTCCAACAGAGAGGAACCACTCTCACAACCCGAGAGTGAAGAACAACAACAAAATGTTTACAATCAACCTGTAGCCTTGTTGTGAATGTGATTTTGTTCGTGGCTATTAGGTCAACTTTCGAAATCAGTCTAAAACGAAATCACTGTTATACTAGACTGATTTCAGAGAACCAAAAAACTTAGAGAAATTGAAAGCTTTTGAACTCTTGTTCTCTTTTTGAAAATGAGTACTTGTTGTAGTGTTGTAACCTTTTCCAAGTGATTTCTACACTCTATTTATAGAGTTAGAATCACTAGACGTTGAGAAGAAGATGTACCAACTATCAACCAACGAAAATACAACTTTTGAATTTGAAAAATCAAGTTTTGAAATCAGTAAACTGTCAAAACGACTTGAACAGTCGACTGGGTTGCCGTTATGAGTCGACTGATTAGAGTTTGAATAACTTCAGACAGTTTCGTACTAGGACAGTCGACTGGTGCCTTATGGCGGTCGACTGGTACTTAACAGCTGAGCTTTTTCAATCTTGTTTCGATCTTTTTAAGTTTGAAAAAAAACACTCAATTATTTTAAAGATATGTGTGAGTGTGTGTGACAAGGCTATTACAGAATTTCTAAGACTCAAAGAAATAAAAAGTTACAATTGTTTACACGACACTTAATACAACATGTTGAAGCATAGGTCTTGTCTTGAGTCTTGAGTCTTGAGATGAAGCTTTAGCCTTCGTCTTTTTCTTTGAAGCTGGTAACCTTGTAGCTTTCTTGATCAATTAGCTATAAGAGCTTTGTTTGTAGCTTTGCTTGATCAACTTGCCTTGTAAAACTTGTTAAAACATTTTGCCTTTGTGTATATCCTATAATATATAAGAAGTAGCACAACAAACTTTGCATTGTGTTATAATCATCAAAATCAAGAATCAACAACCTCCACCTTGTTTATAGCTCATTCTCAAAAACCCACATTGTGCAGACATTAACTCTATTCTAGCTTAGTAGATCTAGCTATGTTAAATGATTGAATTATTTTTTTAATGTTGGGGCCTACAATTTTTGTGCGATGCGTAGCTAGTTATATGTTATTAGTTTTGGGGCGTATTGTATATAGTTGTAATTGTATATGTAGTATTAGTTCTTGTTGTTCGTTATTAGTAAAAGCGTACAAACGAGATCCAAAAATTCTGAAATTTTGCAAGTAGGTCGGACTCACTACGCACAAGCCAATGCAACTTATAGAACCGAGTTTCGATTCACGGTTTGCGAGATAGGAACGTGTATCGCTTTCCATTTTTTTTCGTGAGTGAAAGCAATACATTCCCGTGAGTCGAAACCATTTGTCAACGCAACTTGTAGAAGAGAGATACCATTTGTGCGAGATACCATTTGTACTTTGAATTTAATATGTTTGCGAGATACCATTTGTGCGATTTTCTCCCGTATATCAAACAACTACTATTATACTTTGAATTTTTTTGAGTGCGGTCTCACTAAAAAACCGCACAAACGACATTCAAAAATTCCGAAACTTTGCGAGTAGGTCAGACTCACCACACACAAGTCAACGCAACTTGTAGAAGAGAGTTTCGACCCACAGTTTGCAAGATACGATAATACATCACTTTCCATTCTTTTTCTTGAGTCAAAGCGATGCATTGCTGTATTTTTCAAATCGTGAGTTGAAACTCGCCTCTACAAGTTACATTGTCGTATCTTTTAAAAAAACTAATATCTAAAAAAATATAATAAGAGCATCCACACTCGTTTTTGCCATTTTGGCAATTTGGCCAAATGAGAAATGGCAAAATGAGTGTTTCGCTGCACTCGTCGTTTGCTATAGTTTGATAAAATAATAAAAAATGATGGTCAGACGAAACATCATTTTAGTGCTTGATTGATGTTTTTTTAAATGTTTATAAGATGATTAAATTATGTATTAGTTATTAAATTAAACATTAAATTAGACCCTAAATGAGCTAGATTAAGACATTAATCATGAGATTAAGCCCTTAAACCAAGTTCTGGGCTAGGACGGGACAACATGTCTTGTCCAAGCAAATAATTACTTCGGACGGGACAACATGTTGCGTCCGTCTCTTGGGTTTTTTTAATTTTTTATTTCTTTGGACGGTACATCATGTACAGTCTGATCGATTAAAAAAAATCCAAAAACCCCTCAGACGAAACAACAAGGTCCGATCCTTTGAAAAAAATATATAAAAAGTATAAGACGATACATCATATACCGTCTTCTATATTTGACAATTGCCAAATCTGTTTATCATATATGAGAAGCTACTGTTCCTCGTTTGCAAAATAGCAAACAAGTGCAATGCTCTTTTTCTTCTCATTTTGCCAAATTGGCAAAATAGCAAATGAGTGTGAAAGCTCGAATATTTATTTATATTTTTGGGGGAAATGATGATAGTAAGTTAAAATGTATATAATTAAGCATAAAAAATAATTTACTATATGGTTAATTAAATGAACTCAGTTTTTAAGCTCTGTACTTTTTTCTCCAAGATTAGAAAATTTGATATAACTAGATGAGCCTATCTTCAAATGTAGGTATACGTTATATACAGGGCCGCCCTGAAGTAAAGGCGGGAGAGGCGGCCGCCTCAAATCCCTGATTTTTGCACAACTTTAGGGATCCTCAATTTTTGTTTTCTTTTTATACTTATATATACCTATTTTGTACGTGAAGTCAATTTTTTTTTCTTCACAATAGGTATAAGTGTTAGAAAATGGGTGTTTTATACACCATTTACGAACCAGTTTTTGAGAAAATTTTTGAGTAAGATCCTCAATGAATTATTGAGAGATCTTGATTGATTTGTGTTTTTTTTCGTGAGTAGATCAAAATCATATATTAATTTGCTAAAAACGGTTAAGGGGTGAATGAGAAATTGTCTCTCAAAGTGAGACGTTTTCATTCTTGAAAATGGGTTAAGGAAAGATAGTCCCACATCGGAAAAATCAAAGGAATTAGAAGAGGATATATAATAATATCCTTCTAAGTATTGTAAGATAGCTAGAAGAGAGGCTCTCTCTCGCGCGTGCAGGGAGGTGCAAATTTTGTTGGGATTGGGGCGTCAACAAATGTCCTCTGGTCGCAGCGGAACTAATAGAGCAATGAGGAAGTCGAAGCAGACGAGGCGAATAAATTGAGCAAGCAAGTAGATCCACCAAACTAACACAAACACAACAACGATGACTTATCCCGGTTAGCTTTTGCTTAATCCGGCGGAAAATATAGGGAGATCTGATATTCAGCTAGAAGAGATTACAAAGAGTAACTAATTCACTTGACACAAGGAATTAAACTCACCCACCAAGAACTATCTCTCTCTCGAGCCTCTCTTTGCAATGGAGAAAAGAATCTATGAAGTACTCTCTCTCATATTGGAGGAGTTTACAATATATAGAGAAGAATAGAGAGAAACCTAGGTCTAATCTTGATCCTCAGTCGTCCGATAAAACCTGAAAAAGAAGTAACTGAATAGGAGCCGCACGATCTGTCTTGGAGTTGAAGATTGGGCTGAACCGACCTAACAAATCGAAGCCCAAAAAACGAACCAGCACCGCGGGTGGTTGACCGTCCAACAAGACCGGTCGACCGTACCACTCTCTGACTTCCCAGTACAACGAGTGGTCGGGGGGTGCGGTCGATTGTCACCATGACCGGTCGACCGCAACTAGTCTGCACCTGCTGCTGCTGCTGTTTTCCTTCTACTCGCTTCGACACTTCGACCTTCGTGCTTCATATTACCTTTTTTTAATCTGAACAACGAGTATACAAGACACAATCCTAACAAACTCCACCTTAGAGTGCTATCACATGATGTGTTACTCATCTCCAAACTCTAACAAATTCTACTTGCAAAAAAAACTTAGAACGATAGCTTCTTCTTCTAGTTGAAATGATCTCTACCCAATCTCACCGAATCCAGTGCAGCCCATCAAAGGCCCACCTCCGTAGATGTACTCACGAAGTTGCCAAACTCTGCACGAACTCCACCTATCCTTAGGCTTTCTCCACCTCTCGACGATATTCGAACGTCGTGATCTCATCTCAATGAATCTAGTTGCGGCAAACTAGCTGAGCTTGCGGGAATAACAGGAAAAGGAGCAACACTTGCGCAAGTATTTCGAATTCCCCAAAGCTTATAGAGATTGTTTTGGCTTGGCCCAACCATTCTCATACCTCTAATCACCTTACGATGATCCTGAAAAACAGACACAACTCCACCTTGAGCTGTGTACCTGCAGTCCCGTACATCAAGAGTTTCCAAGAAAATCAGATTCCATTTCAGCAGAGGAAAATGCAAAACATCCCTTAAAGTGAACATGTGTAGACCTGGTATCTTCAACTCAACTGTCCCCTCACCAACTACTTCACAAATCTTCCCAGTTTCCGTTGTCACACAATGTCCCGTAGTAGACTTATAAGTAGAAAACAATTCCCTCTCGGAGCAAATATGAGAAGAAATCACTGAGTCAAGAAACTAACTAGAATCCACTTCTAAAGAATTTGAAACAAGAAGACACGAACCACCTGAATCAAAGGCACTAACCACATTTGCGGCTGAACTCCTGTCCTTTGCGCCCTCATGATTCTGCAATTTCTAACAATCTTTCTTGATATGCCCTGGCCTCTTGCAATATCGGCAATGGATCGAATCCTTTTGCAAAACACTTTGTCTTCCTCCCGAAGGACCATCCACTGCTAGACAACTTGTAGGAATAGACGATGCAGATTTATGGGTCTCCTTTCTAAGTTGATTTTCCTTCAATGCTTTGATTACACCATCTACCGAAATACTCTCCTTGGCAGATCTACCAAGTAGCATGGTCGTGATCAAAGGCTTGTACGAATCTGGCAGTGAATATATCAGGTTGAAAGCTTTATCTTCCTCACACACATCTGCGTTGATCGCCTTAAGTTCAGATAATACCTTATTGAACTCTGTAATATGGTCTTGGAGATCGGTACCTTCCTTTAGAGATAAACGTAATAACTTCCTCTTCCAATGCATCCGATCTAATAACGATGAACCAGAGTAGTCAGTTATAAGTCTTTTCCACAGACTCGTCGTATCAGTTTCTTCAAGAAATCTGCACTTGACCTCGTCCGCCAAGGATAGTCGGATTCGACTTATGGCTCTTTCACGAATATCTTTCCAAACGTCATCCTTCATATCAGTTGGTTTTTCCTTCTTCTTTACTGCTGACTGCAACCGTTCTTGAACAAGAATATTATACATGTCAGTCTTCCAAAGATTGAAATTGATCTTACCATCAAACTGCTTGATCTTCAAAATACTGTGGCTTGTAATCTTAACCAAGGAACTTGGCAACCTGAAACTCTGAGACCAGTTGTTAGGAATGGGGCATCAACAAATGCCCTCTGGTCGCAGCAGAACTAATAGAGTAATGAGGAAATCGAAGTAGACGAGGCGAATAAATTGAGCAAGCAAGTAGATCCGCCAAACTAACACAAACACAACAACGATGACTTATCCCGGTTAGCTTTTACTTAATCCGGGGAAAAATATAGGGAGATCTGATATTCAACTAGAAGAGATTACAAGGAATTACTGATTCACTTGACACAAGGAATTAAACTCACCCACCAAGAACTATCACTCTCTCGAGCCTCTCTTTGCAATGGAGAAAAGAATCTATGAAGTACTCTCTCTCATATTGAAGGAGTTTACAATATATAGAGAAGAATGGAGAGAAACCTAGGTCTAATCTTGATCCTCAGTCGTCCGATAAAACCTGGAAAAGAAGTAACTGAATAGGAGTCGTACGATCGGTCTTGGAGTTGAAGATTGGGCTGAACCGACCTAACAAATCGAAGCCCAAAAAACGAACCAGCGCCGCGGACGGTCGACCGTCCAACAAGACCGGTCAACCGTACCACTCTCTGACTTCCCAGTACAACGAGCGGTCGGGAGTGTGGTCGGGAGGAGTGGTCGACTATCACCATGACCAGTCGACCGCAACTAGCCTGCACCTGCTGCTGCTGCTGTTTTCCTTCTACTCGCTTCGACGCTTCAACCTCCGTACTTCATATTACCTTCTTTTAATCTAAACAACGAGTATACAAGACACAATCCTAACAAATCTCGGACCGGATTACATGCGACTTGTGTGCGTCCGCACATTCTGTGGACATGAATGCCGAACCGACATGACCCCACCCCGTGCAGAGGCTCTTTTTGCTACAGTTTTTGATTTTTTCCTTTGTAAATGGCTGTTATAAATGCAGAAATGGTTTTATCTGCCGTTTCGGTGTAGTATTAAATATTTTGTTTGCTGTTACAGTGTACGTATTCAAGTGACTGTCTGCAGTTACACTGTGGCATTCAGGGCATTCTCTGTTGTTTGCCGTTACAGTGTACGCATTCAATACATTGTCTGTCGTTACACTGAAGGCATTCAATATTTTGTCTGCCGTTACAAGTTCTAACCCTGCCTCTATATATAGAGCCCCCTCTCTCTCTTTCTCCCTTGCACCAAAAATCATCTTCTTTCTTTTCTGTTTAATTTTGCTCTGTTCCGTTCCTCAGTCCTGCTGTTTGGTAAGTCGGTGATAGAGTTCTCACGCTGTCGATCGGTTCGAGGGTGTTATGTGATGCCTAAGTGAACACTCTATTTGTTGCATCCTGGGAGACAGACGCCTTCTCAAAATCCAGCAACCGGAAAAGGCGAAATCTGTTTTAAGGACATTGTGTGATACACAAGCCTCGACTGTTCTACCTTGTTGCATATTATTTGGGTTGTTTGTAAGTAGTTATTTATTTTATTTTATTTTCTTATTGGATTTTCTTCCTCTCCTATTCTCTTCTCTGTTTTCTGTGCCTCTCAATCAATTGAGTTTATTGTAAATGAAAGTTTATAATAAATTTTGATAACAATAAGGACCCCATTTGAGGAGTTCACCTCGGGTCCCTGTGAAATCAGAGCCGGCCCTGATTGTATACATTTCATGCATACACAAAATAAAATATATCATTCTCTTGTATAACAAAAAAGGAGAAAATAAATAAATAAAGTAAAATTAAAAAAAATAATCTCATCAAAATTCCTGCAAATCTTTATGCATTTTATTTGGTCTTGCATTAATATGTAACACAAAAATCTCACTGTTTGGAACTAAAAGAACTCAGCATAGACCTTCAAAGTAAAGCTAATCAATTTTTAATCCCTCAACTTCTCTATAGGCTGAAGAATCAATGGCATTCCATAAGCAGGCTTATGAGTGAGCATAATCCTTGGAGAATGCAAGTACTTAGGCGAGATCGACATAGAGAACTTGGTAAGAATGTAACTCAGCACGACTTTGTACTCGGTGGCAGTGAGGTTCCTCCCAATGCAAAGCCTACCCCCAAATCCGAAGGGTAGGAACCCCATCCTATGCTTGCACCCACCATAGAGGTTATCCTTGAACCTCTCCGGTTTGAATTCATTCACATCTTCGCACCAAAGTGAAGGATCGTGATGCATTCCTATATTATCGATCCACATATTGGTTCCCTTAGGGATGAGAATCTCTTTATTGACTCGTATGTCTTCTCTCGCTTGCCTTTGAGAATTAGGGGCGGGGGAATAGAGTCGGAGCACCTCGTTGAACACCCACTCCATCTGCGCAAAAAGGAGAGAAAGAGAATTAGATTCTAAATCTCCCAGAGGATAATATATATATATATATATATATATATGAAAAAAAAAGAAGGAAGATCGAAGGAAAGAGACATGATTTGCTAGCTAGTATGGTAATTCCTTTATGTTCAACGAATTATTTTTCATTCACAATCAAGACAAATAGTGGTTTAAAATTTTAAATCTATGGTCATGCATGATTCTTAAATTGAGATCGAGAATGCTAAGAGGATTTTGTTTGATTAGAAAAGAATAGTTCGATTGAGTACGTCCACCTTCATTATTAATGAGAAAGACTAATGCTAGCTAGTGAGGTTTTTTTTTTTTTTTTTTTGGGAGAAAATAAAATTGGAAGGTGGCATAAGATCATGTTCATATAATTAAAGCAAGTTCTTGATAATATATATATACCTTAGTTAATTTAGCCAACATTGTGGAATCAAGAGGCCTACCACCCGACACCTCCATGACCTCCTCCCTAAGTCTCTTCTGCCACTCTGGGTACAAAGCTAATAAAAACAGCGTCCATGTCAGCGCAAGTGAGGTCGTTTCATGCCCGCTAAAGAAGAAGGTCTTGCACTCATCGACAAGCTCCCTAGTCGTAAGCTTCCTCTCTGATCGAGCATTATCTTGATTAATCGCAAGCAACATACCAAGCAAATCATGACTCTTAGCTCGATCATCCTCCTCTCCTTCTTTAGTATTCGTTCTTGAATTTATGATCGAGAACAGAAGTTGGTCAATTTCGTCCCCCAAATTCCGGGTATCAAGTGTCCTTTTTATATGGAGTAGATTGTTGAATGGCACTCCGACAAGGCGGTTGGATTTGAAGAGCAGTGTTTGCATGGCCTGCAGTTTTTTAAAGAGTAACTTGCCATCTTTGTTGCTTGTGCCGAAAGTGATGTTGGCTATGATTTTGGCCGCGTTTATGGTGATGTCCTTCTCAATCTCTATTTCGTTTTGACCCATGGATAGATTGGAGTCCCATTCGGCTAACATTTCTGTAGTTGTCTCCACCATCATGCTTACCATAGCCTGCAAAGAAACAAGAATATTGTAAACGTTTTCTCGTTTATATAAATATAATTAAATAGAAGATACGATTTATAAATAGTTATTGTATGACATAATTGTAGAACTTACATTCAAGTTGGTCATGGAAAATGCTGGCGCGATGATGTGCCTATGTTGAAACCAATCGTTGCCTTCGGCCATAACCAAGCCATTTCCGAACAGAGGCTTCCTATCGCGCTTGAACACGTTCGGCTTCCCCCATTTCTTACCCAACACTCCTGAGGTTATTTGTTTGAGGAACTCCGGATCAGCTACATATAGGAACGGTTCTGTGCCCAGCCAGTATATGAAAACTTTGCCTGCGTACAAATGATCATATACCAAAGTTGAAAGTTAGTCGATCGCAAAACATATTAAATATTGTCATCAATTTCTGATAGCTAGTGTTAATATTAGTATTGGAAAATATTGGTGAGAAAAAAGATGTTGGATATATAGGTATATTCTCAATATATGAATAATATTATGTGTAATATTATTCTATGAGTTACACGTGTGTTACACGTATTAATTGTATGGATATTGGACTGTGGATTGAGTGAGTTGAGAACCCAGTACCCAAACTAGTATTCATCCTATAAATATTGGTTTGTGATAGTAGTCTAGATATCTATGATAAATATCTCAAGCATCGTAGTCTAGGACATTAATCCTAATTTCTCCAATTATTATTTCTCATAATTTTTAACAATAGATGTATAGTACTACCATAAGTTTTTCTCCACAAAGCAAAATGAGGGAGCACCATCGAGTGGATATCATGAGTAATAATAGAGCTAGGAGAAGACGACAAAGAAGTTCTCTTCCCTAACTTGGTCATCTCCTTCAAGTTCCCTAATGGAAACATAGGAGGAGGGCCATTGAGGCCATTCCTTTGTAACCTAAGCTTCATCCTCCATGGAAAGAGCAAGAACACCCAAAACGAGCCGAAGACGAAGAAGAGAATGATAGCCACCACTGCCATGCTCAACAAAGCTTGCATGGACTCCTCCATTGTAAATAATTTCAAAATGAATTAAATATGTTCAAGCCAAAGGCCAAAAACCCTAAGAATAAGCTTTGATGAGAATGAAGAGGTAAGCACCTTAGATTCATACATATATAGTTTGGAGTGATTTGAAATTCATGCTTCACATGCTTTCAAATCCATTCAATGAGGTCAAAAGTTTCACCTCAAAAGAGAGTCAGCAAATGGAATTCTAGTGCTTTGAATGGTTGCTATGGACTCACTGATTGGATGACACCCGCCTGTTGACCCACCCACTAACGGAGTCAATTTCACATATAGAATTTGTTTAGAAAAGTATTTACAAATATAGGACACCTTACAAATAGTTGGAAGTAATTTTTTAAAAAGGATCCTATCTTTGAGGATATTTACAACATTAAAACTAAAATTTTGCATAACTCACTATCCTATTTAAAAATTGAATATTTCACAGAAAATAAAAAAATTAAGATTAAAACATCTTACAAAAATTAAAATAATATACGTTGATAATAGATTAACAGAAAGAAAAAACATAACTAATAGGGAAATATCAGAATATTTATTAATAATAAGTAGAGTCACTGAGAAACTACCTAAGGAAATACAAAAAAGAAATAACATCTAAAGTATTAGACTATAGGAACGAAGAAGTAAGCTGGTATTTCCAACAACTATTATCATACAAGATCTTAAACTATGAGAATTAATTGGGATGGATAATATTACAAAGAAAGAACCACCAAAACTCTTAGAAATTTATATGATAAACATTCAAGAGTTGGGAGAAGATTACAATGGTCCAGAATTTATAGAAACTATAAGAAAAGATTTAAAAATCATAAATAATAACATAAATTAACTTTGTACATATATAACAGATGACACTAAAGAAGAACTAGGTATAACAGGAGCAGGATTGAAGGAGTTAGAAGCCATAACAAAACTTAATATAAATATTTTGAAAATAGAAGATCTAATGACACATCACAATTTAGAGGAAGTAGAGAAAGCCTTGAGAAACCTAGACATAACAAATGAATAAGTAAAAATGGATCAAGAAGAAGCCAAATTTTAACAAAACTAACGGAAAATCCAATTAATACATACGAAATTTTAAGGCCACCACCTAACAAAAGGCCTTATCACCTACCATGGAAATGATAAGACACAAAAAATAATAATTTAGGAAAAGATAAAGAAATAGAAATCCCAAAATATGAATTTGCAGAACACTACGAAAAAGAAATAGCAGGAAATAGATAATGACTAGATCTAGACTGCGTAAAAGATATACATAGGACAATAGAAGAATGGGTAAAGAATTTATTAATAGTAGGATTTTGGCAAAACCTTTCGGAAATTTATTTGAAAAAATTATAAAAGCAACCTTCATCGGAGTAGTAGCAAAATAGTGGAATGGACTAAAGGACTAAAGGAAGAAGAAACAAATACTATCAGAAAATCAAGACCAATTGATGATAAAATAACAGAAGAAAACACAGCACAACGAACCTTAGGACTAAAAGAAATAATTACAAATTAAGAGATAGCAATAAGAACAGAATTTAGTGTCTATGATAAAGGAGAAAAATACACTATATACAAAAAGAACCAAGCAAGATGGAGATTAAGCAATTTAGAAATATATGACATGTGTTATTTTGACAACTATGCTTGTGAATTCCAAGAAAACTTTTAAGATCGTTATTATACAAAAGAAGAAAGGAGTTCAATCTTGGACTCATTTTTTCTAAAACTACCTGATCCATAGAGCATAAACATATATAGTGCATACATAGGTGAGAAAGTAAAAAACAGAAGTAGATACTTTAGAGTATATAACACAATTTGTAAAAGATTATAGGGATAAAGTGTGACAAGAAGCTAGATCAACTATGAAATACTATAGAACTTATAAACAAAGAATTTGTTCTGAAGATGCAAGACCAAATCATTGGGGACGTAAACACAAATTCTAAAAATATAAATCAAAATATATAATAATTAACTTTTAAGAGATATAAAAAACCCTATCAAAGATACTACAGAAGAATAAATAAAAATAGATAATTGTATATATGTGGAGAAGTAGGACACATATCACCAAATTGCCCTAAGAAAATGAAAAAAAAAGTGAAATACATAGAAGAAATTGAAGAGATGAATAGCATAAACTATGAATTCATAGAATATGAGGAAGACTGTTCAGAATTTAGTGAAGATAAAGAAATAATGGTACTGGAAGAAGATAGTAGAAGTAGTGAAAATGAAACAGAAGAATGTGAAATAAATATGATGACAGAATTAACAGAAATAGGAGAACAATTAGAAAGAGAAGAAAAAGAAGTAAGGGAAAGAATGAGCTTTGACATATAGAAATATGATAAAATAAGAGAATCCGAATTAGACATAAACCCAAAAGAGATATTTAAACTTTTAATATTGGAGAGAGAGAATATACCATCATAATAGTCAGAAATAATGAACAACCTATAGACATTGACAAGCCCAAGAAAAAACCATAATCACATTAATAACATAAAAAATAATAAGACAAGATATGGGAAAAATAAGTGAGAAAACCAGAAAAACATTAAGACATATACATTTAGGAGCAGTGCAAATAATAATAAAAGCTTATTTTAGGGAAGGAATAAATACACCATTGGAAATATACTTAATGGATGATAGAATAATATCAAGTACACAAGATTCCTTAATAGGAATAGTACAGTAAAACCTAATGTATCAAAAGAAAAAATTTACAATAAAACCTGATTTCTCTATAAGTATAGCCGAGGAAAATAAGGACAAAAGTTTAGTCATGTAACACAGATTATCAGGAACATAAATAATAGAGAAAAACAAAGTAATGAGTATACAAATAAGAAATATTTATGCTTTCACTAGTAAGCATGAAGTAAAAAACAGAAATATAGATTATTTTAAGATAGAACTACTATTCAGAGAAATTATAATATACAAACCAGCTAAAGAAAACTCTGAAATGACTATATACCAAATTATATAGAATTTAACTTTAATAAAGCAAAAGAAATTGCAAAATGAAAAGCATCACAAATAATGTTCGGAAAGAGATCACTATCAATAAGAAATAAACAACAAGCATTGGAATTAATATCAATAATAAATACATTAGACAATCAAAATAATAACCAATTTAAAATAGATTTAGAATATTATGACAGTGTAAAATGGAATAAACAAGTAGGCTTAGTAGACACAGGAGCTACTAATTCACATATTAAACAAACAAATATAAAAACAACAAAATTAATATAATTAGAAAATCCATATTACTACTTAGACTATTACAATAATAGACATCCAATTGTGCATAAAATAATACTAACACTGAGGATAAATGGTAGAAATGAAATACTATTACATTTACATGTAGATCCATAGCACAATGTTAATGAAATGTTATTAGAAACTAACTTTCTTACATCAATACAACCTTACTCAATTCAAGAAGAAAAAAATCACAATAACAGTAAACAATATTGAAAGTATAGTAATACATAGAATATTGTGTAAATGAATCCATTAAGAGCAACAAACAATACATTATACATACTAACAAAATTTGTCTACGAATCATACAAATCAAGAAACTATCATAGTCTAATAGATGCTAGAGCAGGCACTAACTTATGCCGTGAAAATATACTACCACGATGGAAACAAAATGGATATAATAAAAAGACGATAACTGGATTAACTGGACAAACCGTCATACTTGATAGGTATCAATAAAATGTTAATATACAAATAGGAACTTACATACTAAAAATATTAATAATATACCAACTTGATGATATGAATAATGATGTATTATTAAGGAATGACTTTTTTCAATAATATTATCCTATCACGATGTCACATAAATCTGTTATATTTACAACACCTTGTCAATACCATGCAATAACAATTAGAATAACCCAACCTTATTCTAGGTCCGACTTGCTACATATCAGATTTTCTTCAACCCAGCGTAGTGAATATCAATTTTACCAAACAAAATTAGAATACAACAAGTCCCAGAAACAACTGCAGAAGAAAATTTACGAAAACAATTAGAAGATCTATGCAGAGCGGACCTTTTAGCAAAATGCGACTTAAGTAAACCCACATCACATATAGAGTTAATAGATAAGAACAAAATAATAAAAATTAAACCTATAAGACACACTCCAACAAATTTAGAAGAGTTCAAATATATATAAAAGAACTAATGAAAAATAATTACATAAGAATATCATTGTAACCCCCATTCCCGACAATAAGTATTTTCCGTATATTTTCTATAGTTCGATTTTCATAAATTTATTTTGTGCTAAATTCATTTCGGATCTTGTATTAAAGTATTTTCTAATAAAAAAATTTATTCATTTCGAATAATTGTGTATTTTAATCTTACTTTCTATTTCTTATTAATCGGATATTTACATTTGAGCCCAAAAATAAATATATTATTATTATTGGATTATTTTAATAAATTGTTAAACTTGAATATTAGTTGGTTATATAATTTTATTTTATTATGATTCAAATTATTAATTGTTATTTCTTGATTATTTAATTAAAATTCATTTATCGAAATATTTTATTATACTGGATCTGGTTTCTTGGCGAATTCTAATTTAATTACAAGCCCAATTGATATTCTTTTTATTTGTATTATTTATTTATTTATTTGGATTTAAATTTTCGTTCATGAACTATTTTCTTTTTTTGTTGGGCTATATATCTTGTGGATCGTATTTTATTGGATTGTGATTATTTTATTTGAATCCTGTTGTCTTCAAACCCATCCTTTATTGAACCCTAAAACCCAATTTCATTTGTTCTCAACTTAAACCCACTATTGGATCCTAAACTCATTAATCCAATAATCTACTTGTATTCTATAAATACAACCCTAATACAAATCCCAAAAATACAAAAAATACAATTTTGTAGCCGTCATCAAATTTCTCTCTCATCTCTCCTCTTTCTCTCTCTTCTCCCTATTTCTCTCTCCCCGTTGGTTTCCCGCCAAAAATCCCAAGACCCATTACTGAGTTCTTCTTCCCCGGCCGCCCAAATCCCGAGACCCAAAATCCCAAGACCCATTGCATATTTGAACAATTCTCTTTCCTCCCGTCGACCCCCCAGCGCCGCCACAGCACCCCCGACCCCTCTCCTCGCTCCTGTTCCGACTCCGATCGACTGTCGCGACAACTCACCACTACTGCTGTCGTTGATCCTCTCTCCTCAATGCCTCCTTCAGTTGATCCCCATTCAAACCCCGCCGTCGACGCCTTGCTGCTCGCCGTCAGAGCGCTGTCGCCAGCCAGACCTATCACGTCCCGCTTCCCAAAAATAGAATACGGAATACGGATATGTGACTAAGCCCAGCAAATGATTTTCATCATCCATAAGCTATTCAGAATCTTTACAACATCTCGCAGAAGTAATCAGAGTCGGAAGCAAGAAAGTTCAACCACATATGCATAATCGAATCAAATATACCAACATAAATTTACTTAAAACCAAAATATAATAATCTCAAATAAATCAGATCTGAACAAGTCAATATTCTGGGTCACATTGCCTAAATACAAAATAAATCCAAGTATCAAATACAATTGTTCAAATATGCAACAAAAATAATAAATAAAACTCCAGCACTAATATCCCATATCACCAACTCCATCTGGCAGTTGGTCATACTGATCTGCAATTAATAAATTACAGGAAAGAAGAAAAAAAAGAAAATAAACTCCCGTCAATACAAGTTATGGGCCGCTCGTAGTGCAGGATACAAGTACAGGAAATAAATAAACAGATATAAAATAACAACAGAACAAACATAACATGGTATATGCATATCAACAGAATAGAATATCTAACATGAATTAGGAAAACAGAATCAAATAGCATGGTATACTAACAGATACAAGTAACATGTGTCAAGTGTCAACAGTATGCAGACAGGTATGCAGATAGCAGTATCAGATAATAGTCAGACAGTAATAGATAACAGTGTCCAGTAACATGTAACAGATAACAGTTAACAGATGTCAGTTCTTACAGTTTGTATTTATTACTATCTACGTAGCACTTAATGCATCCCAAATTTTTACTATATGGTTGCTACATTCAAACAAGTTACGTTTAGATTTCGTAGGGGATCATATAGGGCCGTGTACTCAGGTATCAGTAATCAGACAGTAAGAACCTACTGGTCCTCCTCCGAGTACACCTTCTTATAGGGAAGTGTGCGGTTAGGTAATCAGTACAGTAATCAGACAGTCAGAACCTATTGGTCCTCCTCCGAGTACACCTTCCTATAGGAAAGTGTACAGTCAGGTAATTAGTAATAGTATCATATCACATAACAGATGCTCAGTATGGGAAACATTGGCTCCCTTCCAAATACACATTTCTATAATTTTCTGCTACTAGATCTTTCCCTTAACCCCGGCTTGGTTATTTATTATTATTATTAGACAGGCATGTATGTGTCATAAACAGAGCAAGAGTAACATGATATAAGCAGGTAACAGGTTCAGACTAAAATATAAACATGTACAGATGATAGACAGTTCATAAAGAATAGAACAATGCAAATGCTAGTTCATAAAGAATAGAACAATGCAAATGCTAGTTCAGGATAGCAAGACAGTACTGTACTAAAATAGGGATTCCCGTTGCTACAAATATGCAAATCTGAATCTCTCAAACGATCTGAAAAATAGACTCCTGGCCGAATCCAGCAAATATATATAAATCATATGGTATTTCACAAAAACATGTCTCAAAATAGGTTTGAATCCAGAAAACGTGTTCAGTCAGAAATTAGTACTTTGTATTCACAGTCAGGAAAACAGCATGAAAACTCATTAATTAAATCCACAAAAAATCTGGAATATTCCTCTATAGGTGAAGCATCATAATATAAAGTTTCGTAATTTTTCAATTTAAATAGTTTAGTAAAAAAAATCAGAAAATATCAAAATGCAGTAGTTTTGTAAATCTGAAATTATAAACACTGCAGTACGAAAATAGTAATATCTCACAAACCATAAATCCAAATCCAAATCTGCCAAAAGGGTGATAAAATAGACACAATAGGATAACTTTCATATTCACAAATATTTTACAAACAACAAGTAAAATTAGGTCAAAAATCAGGTTCTTTACTGAACAGTATGAAAAATCTGCTTGTATAGTAATTGTTTGGAAACATAGAACGGTTTGTAAAACTCATCAAATAAATCTAAAAAAATTCAGGGTTAATCCAAATCAGGTCTAATTATACTTTCCAAAATATTGGATCAAAATAATACTTTTAACATCATAATAAAAATAGATTACTCTTCAGAATTCATAGAAAACAAATCTGGAAATTTCTCTACACCTTTGTAGTAAAATAGACATAACTCACAACTCGTAAAACGAAACTGAGATCCGTCAGAAGGATTGGAAAATAGACAGAATTCTCTACAGTTCATGTTCACAAATAATTTTAATATACTAACCTTAATATGGTCTAAAATACTGATCAAAAGCAAGGTAACAGAAAAACAAAATTATTATTCGAATAGAAAATCGTCTAGTTAATGTAAAACTCTTCCAAATCAGCTCAAACATGAAATATAGTGTACTAGATATACAAACAACATGGTATGTAATATTTTGCAAGTCCACGATAATTATAGTACAAATATCACATCAAGCACACGATATCACAAAATAGCATGCATATATATACATCCAAAAGTGGTCATCCCTAGTTGTTTCATGTCATGTATGTCGTGAGGCAACTATGGTCGAATCAACTCAATAGAGACAATATATAACAGAGGATTCATACACGAATTGTCTCTAAAATCCAACTATACTACAAGCGGTATTTAGTACTTGTATTACACAAAAAAAAAAATACAAGTTACTTGCCTTAACCGATGAAAACGACGAAGAAAAAGCAAGAATAATGGGAACGGATTCCCGAGACAAGAACTCAAACGAACGAAACTCACGAACCGAACCAACGAACGAACAAACACCCGAACTACGAACACCACCTCTAACACAACGAACCACAGGCAAAACCTCGAACCAACACGTGCACGGGCGAAGCACGTGCTCACTACCAATCACAACAGCAACACGACAGCGAGAGGGATGTCGGCAATGACTATTGTCACCATTTTCTGTTGCTGCCGGCGGTCGGGAGAGGAGCACGGGGAAGGCGCATTGCGACTAGCTGCTACAGGGCATCAGGGCAACGTGCAGCTGCTGACGGTCGGCACGACGGAGGAAGGGAACCAGGGAGCGGTGTCGGAGGGACGTCGTGACACTGCTGATGTAGGAGACAGCAGGGTGCAGGGGCGTCAGGATGAGTGGGTGGGCGGGAGAGAGAGAAAGAAAGAAAGAAAGAGAGCTAGGGCTATGAGATGAAGGTGGCGGTTAGCTCAGGGTGAAGATGAACAGTCGGCAACACATGGGTTATATATATATACCAGGTAGCTTTTAGGGTTTTGGTGAAGGGGTGAACAAGTATGGGTTTCGGGTTGGGGTATAGGCAAAACGGGTATGGGTAGTTAGGTTCAGGTGTTGTATATAAATAGGTTATTGGGTAAGTTAGGCTGTTGGTTAGTTTAGGTTTTAATTAAAGAGGTTTAAAGAAATAAAATCCAATATGAGATGGGAAACAAATGAATAAACAAAATAGGACATGTATGATCAAAATAATGGTGATAAAAAATAAAAGCTTGATCAATCAGAGACGAACAAAATGTAAAAATTGAATCAAGGAGATCAAATAAAAGGACGACAAATCAAATAAATGAATATAATGAAAATAAAGATTCAATATACGGTTCAAGAGAGATACAATGAGAATACAAGACCAAAAAGAAGGAAAAAAATACATCCAAAAATACATAAAATAAAAAACAGGGGTTACAAGACCCGAGCCACCTTCACTGTTGTTGTTGGTTGCTCTGACTGTTGCAGTTGCTGTCTATTATGCTGTTGATTGCTTGAGTCCCTTTGTGCACATAGATTGCACGTGTTAATTGTGTTAGTTCGTGGGTTCGTTGCTTCGGGATCCTTATCCCGTTATTCTTGGTATTCGTTTTCACTTTTCACCGTCTATAAGGCAAGTCACTGTCATCTTGAATTGTTAATGTAATATCCCATATAAAATTTTTAAATGAAAAATACATTTCTTATTTTTACACGTGTAATTTCATCTTATGATTTTTTTATTCTCAATTTTATTTAAAAGTTATGCACAATTTCCTTTTATTTATTTTTGTTGCATATTAGAACCCATAGGCCTAATAGAAGACTCTAAGCCCATTAAAATAAATTAAATAAATAAAAATAGACCAAGCCCACAAGAGGAAGCCCACTAAGAAAAATTCTACAATTAGTTGTACACTTGTCATGTAAACAACATGTACAAATAAATAAATAACAACTAACAAATGAGAGTGTGTACTTGTGGGTTGCACGTGCACATAGTGCAACCCAAAAGTCACAAGATGAGTTAGCCATGCATAAGAATAGGAAGAGTTGGGAGTTTGTAAGAGTAATTGTGAGTGGACAATTAGTGAAAGGGGTTATGTAGGTTATGAATTAGAACACTTAATTTGAGTAGTAGAAGAGCCTTCTTAAACCATATAAATACCAACCCCTTTCCTTCATAATCTTGCACCAAAGATCAAAAGAACCAAAAGATAAAAATAAGAAAGAGAGGAAAAGAAAGAGAGAATTATTTGAGTTCTTGCTTGGAGGAATGAGAGCTTGTTAGGAGAAGAAGAAAGTTCCATTCTTGGAGCTAAGAGCAACTTCTAGGAGTCTTCTTTTACTTTAGAATCTTCATTTGAGGTGGATGTCTTCTTGAGCTTTCTAATTTATAGTATCATGTATGTATAGGTAAATTGATAGATAAACTTGATACGCATATGCGTAGTGATTAAATTGAAATGATGATATTTAGAATAAAGATGCATGCTAATTGAAAGATCTTCATGAAGATAAGTTGAATTGATGTTGTTTAATTGCATGGTAGTACATCTTGATTAGATTAAATGATATGAAAATAGATTTGTACATAAAGTTACTAATTCATGCAAAGAAAGTTACTGTTTTAAATTTTGTTTACACTTCAGAAAATCATATCTAATAAAATAGTTGGAATCTGGAACTAAAACTTTTTAGGGAGAATCTTTTATATGTCAGTAGCATCCCTTTAAAATTTCATAATATTTGGAGTTCGTTTACTATTTTAATAAATTCTAAACTCAAAACTGGTCAGTAGTTGGCTGGTTGCAGGAATTCTGCACACCTTTCGGTTTTTGATTAATTCAGCATTGTCAATGAAATAATTTGAGAAAATTCAGAACTAAGAAATTATAGTAGACACGTTAACCTTTCTGAAAAGTCCAAGAACTCAAATTTTCATAAAGAATTGGATTTTATATGAATTTTACAAAACTGTACAATAGCAGTATTTCAGTATCTCGACCCCACTATATATTTTGAAGAATTCAGGGTTATAAATATGGTATTTTGAGAAAACTTATAACTACAAAAAGAAAGTAGACTCGTATACCTTCAGTTTGATATAAAGAACGCTAAGTTTCGTGAAGTATATAATTTTCTAGGATTTTTACAAATAGCATGAAATGCAGTTTTCTAACTTTGAATTTATTGTTTTGCAATGTTACTTAAACGACTGTATTGAAAATATATTTTCGCTGTTTTAAGTTATATTTTGGGAAAGTAAAGATCATATTCATGAGTAAATGAAATGTGAACTTAAAAAAGAAATATATATATAGGATTAAAATGTTAAGATTAGTTCAAAATAAATCAAAGGAAGATGATGAGATTGATTTTCAAAGATAAATTTTAAAGAGATTATGTCTTAGTCTTAATTAACTTGATTCAAGAAAATTTTGGATGAATATAAAATTGTTGTGAAAATGAATAGGTTGAGATTGTACCTATTGATGAATGAATAAGAATGCATGAAAGAATTTGAGTAAATTATGAATACATGAAATTTGAGAATATGAATTATAAGAGGATGAGCACCCCAAGTTGTTGAACATGAAAAGATGTTCATTCTAGAGGCTTAGTGATACCCAGTTACGGGCAAAAGTAATGGTAATGAATAATTGATTTTTGAGAAGTGGCAAATATGGGCTGTCGTTCTCGGTATTTTTTTGTGTAAGACCGGTAGAAGGGTAAACTAGCTATAGGTAGTAATATTTATTCATGTTCAAACATAAGAATTAGGCACTAAGTAAAGATATAATAAGCTTCGGCAAACGTAAGTGAGAGCCTCTATATAGTCGGGCGGTGGATTCTGGGACTATAGAATCAGTAGGGCAGAGGATTCCGGGACTGTGGTTGCTTGCAATGGAGGCGAGCCTTAATTAAATCCGGAATTATGATTGATCGGGCGGTAGATTCTGGGATCATGAATAGTCGAGCGGATAGTAGGCCGTACTCCAGTGTATATGTGTACACCGGGGCTAGAGGGACACTTGCGGGATGTTCGCACGACGAGGATTTTGTATAGTCGGGCAGTGGATCTCCGGGATTGGAATCCATACTCGTGGAATGTCTAAACTTTGTTTTATTACCGGGTAGTTATCATGACAAGGGATTAAACCCTTTAATATAGAGTACATAGGTGCTTGCCCTCGGACCTATGTAGTATGTGTTGCATAGAATCCGAACAAGTATGCATTAGTGTCATTGTAGTATAATACTTGCATTAGGCATTAAGTCATGTCATATACTAACATATCTAAGGTATTCACTCTTTACACTTTTATATGCATTCAAGTTTGTAATTTGTTAAAGTAAGATATTTCGTTCTAATATAGCATAGTGAGCATCGTTGTTTGTAACATTGCGTCGGTTGTAAGCAACTGACGTGCGCACAGTTTCATATACAGTTGCTGGATCTTACAAGGAGATATAGAGATGAATTTGATGCTGATGATTAGTTACATGTTCAAGTTATTGAAATTGTATATTTATCATGTTGTACTTTATTTATTTTCCGCTGCGTTATTGATTAAAAGAACAATGATGTAATAAAAGTTTCAAAATTCCTAGTAAAATTGTACGAAGTGAAGTGTAGATCTTGTTAAGATACGAATTACCGTATTTTGGTATTCGGGGTGTTACAGTTAATTGTATCAAATTCAAGTTTTGTTGAAACTCTTGCAAGTAGATCCCTTCGTTTGTCGTATTATACATTGTTCATCTTTTTCGTTGGGTATATTGAGGGTTTACACGAGCTAACCCTAATTTTCTTGACATCGTGTCAATTTTGACTCCAAAGATTGAATCTTTCATGTGTGTATATAGAATTGATAATAGGGTTGTTTATATAATTGTCACACAAATAAATTATTGTAGAGAGAATTGCTAGGTTGTATGTTGTTTGATCGATTGATGGTTGATTGATGATAAATTGATGTATATACGTGTTCTTAATCTTATTTACCATGTTTTTATACCCTTCATGTTGATTGAGAAGTTTATCGACTAGTAGAATTGATACCCATCATGTTTAATTAACTTATTTCATGAAAAACTACCCAAAACCCTGTATGCTGTTTACTGGCTGTATGTTGACTGCTATTTTCGACCTAGTAAATGATCTTAAAATGAATTACTTTATGAACATGAAATGTATCCTTATCTTTCTAGTTTCCAGAAAATCTTGAATTTCTAAATTCTGAGTTGTGTAGAAAAAGTTATGCCCGTTTTACTACAGCTGTGTTTTTACTTTCAGATTTCCAGATTCTTGTACGTTTCATGTTTAAATAGTAAAAATACTGATCAAATGATAAAAATTTTCTCTGATAATTTCCAAATTGTTAGTAATCATGTTTAGGAGTCTAGAAAATATTTTTAATGAATTTTATTTTGAGTTTTTGCTGATTCTAAAAATAAAATAACATGACGTCGATTTTCTGCCTGAACATGAAATTTGTAAAGAACAATGTGTTTGACCTAGTTACTGTTGTCGGATTTTGAACTTTAAATATGTGTTGGAACCGTGTGGAAGTCTAGTTTCTTGAATTTCTGACGGATTCAGTTTTCGATCTCTGAAACAGCAGAAATTTATATTTTTGTACAGACTACTCTTGCTATCCAGAATTTCACTTTTTCAGTTTTTAATAGATTAATTATTTCTATATCGTATTATTGCGTGAATCAATGTATGTATGTTGCATTGCATAATTCCAATAAGTTATTGTCATCATTCTAAGTTTCCTAATCCATGTTGCATTGCATAATTCCAATGAGTTATTGTTCATCTCATGGCTCAAATTGCATATTGAATTATTGCACTGATAAATAATTAACAAGCCGGGGTTTTAAAGGGTGATTTAAGTAGTGGAAAAAGTAGAGACTGTACTTGAAGGAGGGGCTCGTGTTTTCCAAATTAATGTTCCGGCTAGTGTTTTATTGTGTGATTGTGGATTGTGGCCATAAATGACCATAAACTCATTAGATCTTTTTCTTTTCCTACTATCACTGAAAGTTTAATTGAAAGAGATCCAAGGTTTGTGATTTTTTAGAATGTAACTTAGCAATGATCATTAGCAAGAGCAAAAGAAATTATCATACGTAGACATAGATTTGTATGTTTAATGGAAGAAACAATTCCAAGTGAAAAATATGGGAAAGAGCATTGGCTATTACCTTATGAACAACTCTATCTTCTCGTACTTAAAGCTAGACTAGACTTGGGATGAACCACATGGCTTTTGCCGAATGTTCCCAAGGCACATAAGAAGAAAATAAATCTCCTTCAACCTGACCATTCCCTATGTTGAACAGATACACTGCACATTCAAAAGAAGCACTTGACTCTTTCCTACCAACAAAAGAGATGCAATTCTCTGTGCATCCTTTCGGATAATTCGCAGTGAAGTACATTGATTGACCATTATTCACGAATGAAGTGTAATGCCAAATGGTAGTAACCATCACCAGTTTTAGCATTTCCTCACTCGGATCAGCCAAGACAACTTGAACATTTCTTGTCAGTAACCCTGTTCCAAATCACCAACAACAGCTCACTTGACGGTGATTCAGCAAAATAGCCACTTTGAAGAAATATGTTAAAGATTCCAAACAGGTTGAATTTTCAACGCCACTGTAAAAGTTTTTTACTCTGACTCCATTCTAAACTTTTCATATGTAAACTCTTGTAATCAATGTTTTTCAGTTGATGACGAAAAAGTAGTTATCCTGTTGAATAAAATCACAATAGCCAGCATTTGTTTCACCTATCTGGCTCCATTCAGAATCACCAAGCCGGCAAACCGGGAAGAAGTTGAGTTTTGAGATCTAGGGGCCTTGAAACCTTGCCATGTTGGTCCTGTGTAAAATTATTTCATAAAAATAATCATTAAAAATGATACCTTTTGTGTTTCCTCGTTGAATAAGGGAGCTATGTTTCCTCATTGAATAAGGGAGCGACAAACGACAGCGGCAAAGGATAGTGAATGGGCGATGGGCGTCACCGGAGTCTCAGAATGAGAGAGTGGGGGCGATTGGCGGCGACATCGTGACCGAGAGAGAGTGAGAGGGGGCGACGGGCAGCGACAACGCGAGTGAGAGAGAGAGAGGGTTGGGGAGACTTGTGGCGACGTCGGGAGTAAGAGAGAGCGGACGACGGGTGGCGATTGATTTCGTGAGTGAGCGGCAGGGCCGGCCCTGAGTTCCCGGGGGCCCGAGGCGAACTTCCGAAATGGGCCCCCCATATAGTTTTAAAAAAAGACATGTATACAAAAAATTTGCACATTATTCAAAGCTAAATATGCAAAATATATATTATTGAAGAAGTCAAAAAATTTAAAGGCTTAAATAATTATTTTTGGGGCCTCTAATAACAGTATTTTTTTTACGCGCAAAAGACATACCTATATTTATATGGGAAATACAAATTTGGAACCTCTAAAATTGCAAAAACTCCGGGGGCCTGAGGTGGCCGCCTCACTCGCCTCAAGGGTGGGGTCGGCCCTGGTGAGCGGGTGAAAGAGGGCAAGAGAGGGAAATGAAATGGTGTGATTTAAGGTTGGGAAATTTGGGGAATGAAACCCGCTGGCGCTTTACAAACGCCGGGAATACCCCGGTGAAACTACCCAGACTCTGGGATACTTTTGCCAGATTATCCATGTTCTGTTGTAGTGCCAGAGGTACAGAGGTTGCTGCTATCTGGTGCGAAAAGATTCGCAGGCTACTATCCAAGCTTCGGAAATGGATCCGTACTAGATTTTCGACAATCTGGTGGGCCAAAGAGTCCATATTGGAGTGTACTGATGAGTTAGAAAGAGTGGAGGAAACTAGGGACCTAAATCCTAAGGAACGCACCCATTTACTAAGCCTAAGGGAAGACATTGCACATCTATATAAGCTAGAAGAGATCATGTGGCAATGGAGATCCAGGATTTCGTGGCTCAAAGAAGGACATGCAAACACAGCTTTCTTCCATCGTGTTGCAAGTGAGCGATGAAGATCCAACCTTATCCTCTCAACCTACATGGAGAACCGGGTTGTACATGACGAGACGAAAATTACAAAAATATTTCAGTCACACTGGGAACAAATTGATTTTAGAATCCCTCTATGAGAGAACTTTTGGCAGGGCCGATGTCAAAATACGGACCAACTGCTACGATATATGGAAGCACACTTCACATGGGAGAAGATGAAGGAGGCAATCACTCAGATGGGCATTGATAAGGCACTAGGGCCAGATGGCTTCCCGATGATGTTCTACCAAACATTCTGGGAAGAAATCAAAGATGATATTATAGCAATTATGACTGAGTTCTTTGATCATAGGTTGAAGCTATGCAAATCCAACTTTGCAGAAGTCATACTAATCCTTAAGCATGAAGAATTCCAAAGGGTGAGCGACTTAATACCCATAAGCCTCCTCAATTACTCAGTAAAGATTATCACTAAGATCCTGTCGAATATATTGGGGAAGGTAATGGACAGACAAATCAGCCATAAGCAGTCTAGGTTCATCAAGGGGAGGTGTATACTTGACCGTGTAGTACTGCAGAAGAGACGATTCACAGTGTCACACCACGAAAGTGAAGAGCTACATATTAAAATTAGACTTTGAGAAAGCATATGATTCAGGTGATTAACAACGCCTTCTGGAAGTACTTAAAGGCAAAGGGTTCAAAGACAGGTGGATCAGATGGATCCGACACTGCCTATGTGCAAGCAAAAAGACAATATCGGCCAATGGTAGGATCGATCTTCCGTTCTCTTACATAAGAGATCTCAAACATGGGGACCCGCTATTCCCCCTCTTATTTACTTTGTCACTGATGTTCTTTAGATGATGTTGGACAACTATAAACAAGAGGAATGGATATCCCTGATGGTTAGTGGTAGGACTCACCATATAGAAACAATCTTGCAATATGCATATGATACATTACTGTTCGGTAATAGGGACATCGGGGAAACCATTAGATTCAGAGGAGCCCGGATTAAGGGTGAACTACCATAAGAGTGCCCTGATTCCGTTTGCCACGACAGAAGAGGAAGCGGGGATACATGTTACCATCCTCAACTGCAATCTTGATAGCTTCCCTATTAAATATTTGGGCCTCTTTATCAGAACAAGTCAACTGAATAAATCCGAGTGGTTACCGATCATTGACCGAGTGGAAGCTAGACTATTTGGATGGAATGGAAAATTACTGTCACTAGGGGTAGAGTGACCATTATCAACTCGGTCATATCCAATCTCCCAACGTATTATATGTCCTTATTCGAACTGCCAAAGTTGGTGATCCATTAAATATATCGCATTCGGAATATGTTTTGGTGGAAAGAGATTGATGCTGAAAGGGGAGACTCCACCTGATCAGATGGGAGAACGCCTGTATGAAGAAACTCCACGAAGGTATGGGCATCATCGATATAAGGGACATGAACTTGACATTTCTTGAAAAATAGTGGTGGAATGTCTTCCACTCACTCGGTGAAGGGTGGCAGACATTTATACAATCCTTTTTACAAGTGAAAGGCTCAAGAAGTTTGGTCTTTCGGGTGGGTACGAGAGCATCCGGGTTTTGGAAAGGCATCGCCAAAAGCTTATGGGCCATTTTGCACATGGGTTACGTCATTTATAGGAAATGCATTGATGACCTAATTTTGGTGTGACAAATAATGCGGCGCTCACCCATTAAGAGAGTTGTTTCCAGATTTATAGGGATGGCGAACGGGTCGTTCGGGCCGGGCCGGGCCCAACCCGTACGGGTTGGCACGAATACGTAGCCGGTCCGGGCCGGGTTGCACCCTTATACGGGCCGGGCCGGGCTGGGCTACGTTTTCGTTTGGTTGGCCCGCCCAACCCGTGAACCCTTTAGGGTTCAACCCGGGTCGACCCGCGGGTTGGCCCGTTTAATAATATAATTTTTTTTTTGGTAGCTTAAATTAAAATAATAATAATAATAATTTACAAATGATGTATACAAACAACCATATCTTTGTTTGATGAATACTACAATTCTTCAAAAATTATAATACTAAGTAAGTAATAATACTAATAAGTAATAATACTACAATTGTTCAAATATCCCCAAATGATGTTTAATTATAATACTAAGTATGTAATTCAGTAATAATACTAATAAGTAATAATACTACAATTCTTCAAATATCCCCAAATGATGTTTAATTATAATACTAAGTAAGTAATAATACTAGTAAACAAAAAAAAATCGTAATAATAATAATAAGATTGAAAGAGTGAAGTTGACAACAAATTTTGAAATTTTATTCATATGAATTTAAGTTATACAATTTGTACAATTTATAACGAAATGAAGAATTCAATTCACAAATAAGTTTTATACAATAACATATTTGTTATATACAATTTTAATTGAGTACAAGTTTTCTAATTTGACATAACAAGCACAGCTATTGTTGTTGTTATTGTTCTTCGGGCGAGTTGCTCCCACTTGTGGAACTTGATAGTGCTTTCCCTTGCGTCCTATCTTCAGCCTTCAGCCAGTCTTCTGTGCAAACGAGCATCTCCAACGCCTCCGGCTTCAACCGATTCCTGTAATCAGATAGAACCCTGCCACTTGTAGAAAATACACTCTCAGAAGCAACTGTAGAGACAGGAGGAGTTAGCAAATCTTTAGCCATAATTGACAGAATACTAAAAGTGTGTTCATGTTCTTTCCACCATTGTAAAATATCTAGTGGAGAAAGAGTAGGCTCAGTATCCTGTTGGTTATACCAATTTAATTCATTTGGTTGATTAGTCCTAGGTTTTTTAGATTGAATTTGTTCAAGTAAACTAAATGTTCTATCACCAATTCTACTTTTACCCTTACCTTTAGAACTACCAGAAGAAGAACTAACTACAGAAGTTGTACTACTAGAAGCAAAACGTCTATCATAATAATCATACAAGTTATTTAACGTAGATTCAAACTGAACTAAAAAAGTAGCGCAATCAATTGTTAATTCTACATTGTCCTCTAAATATCCAAAAAACATTTGTATCAAATTCTTCGTACCTTCTAATTTGATACGGGGATCCATAACAGTAGTAACACAAATCAACATAAGAGGAGGAAAATAATACTTCAAAATTTTTTGAAATGCAGGTATTACAATGTCACTAATATAGGCATCATTTAACATTTCGTTAAATATTTGCATCATGCTAACTAATTCAATAAAAATGCTACTAGAAGTAGATTCATATGTTTTTGAAAACTTTAAAGTTGCGGTTTTAAAAGGTTCTAGAAATTTCAACAAAGATTCGGCAAAAAACCAATCGTTGGGAGTCATTTCAAAATTGTGCATATTTTTTGCGATACAAAAATCATTTACAACTGCTTTATAATCGGTGACAACATTTAGTAAATCAAAAGTAGAATTCCATCGGTGTCTAACATCCTTTGGAAATTTTCTAAAAGGAACATTTCTAACCCTACACCAAGCTTTCCATTCTTGTAAAATGCTTGGACTTAATGCAATGAAATGTACACAATTTCTAATTTTATGTATATATGGATCAGCTATTTTTAATGCATCTTAAACACATAAATTTATAATATGACATACACATCTAACATGAAAAATATTGTCATATGGAGGGTTTAATACAGATTTTAAAGTAGTAATTGCTACATTATTGTTAGATGCATTATCAAAACTAATAGCCATAATTTTATCGCGAATATGAAAAACATCACAAATTTCTATAATACGGTTTGCTATTTCAGCGCCACTATGGGGATACGGCAACGACGCAAGTGATATGATTCTTTTATGAAGAATCCAATCATTGTCGATCCAATAACAGGTTATTCCCATCGTTGGAATATTGTTGACACCCGTCCAATAATCCGAAGTTAAACTAACCCTACAAGTTAAACTCTATAAAATTGCAATCAAAGCGTCCTTCATTTCCATGTACACTTTAAAACAATCTGATTTGCAAGTATTTCTCGGAATTCTTTTAAAATGAGGGTTTAAGGCCGTTTGATTAAAATTTTCCAAGTTCCTACTTTCGGGATAGGAAAATGGCAACTCTTCCTTAATGACTAATTGGGCCATTTCCCGACGAACAAGTTCGGGATCATAAGGGTGGCTATCTACTTGACCGGTCCTAGGGTTGATTTTTTGTTGGCCTTGTATTTGATCAAGAAGTTCTTTATGATTATGTTGTATGTGCCTACTAATTGTACCGGTGCCGTCACCCCTCTTGAATTTGTCTGTTTTACTACATGTTTTACACACTTTCAAACCTATACCCGCAGTATATTCGTCCGGAATATACTCATAAAACTTATGCCAATCGCTAGTTTCTCCTCTACTTTCCTACTACTACGCGGTTGTGCGGTTTTGGGTTGTTGTTGTTCTTCTTCTTCTTCTAATTGTATGTCACCTACAACATCCATGTCGTGTGTACCCCATTGTTCCATAGTAGGATCAATGTAATCTTGGGCGGGCTTACTAGTTGGGACAATTGGTGGCCTACGTGAAGAGGAGGAGGAATCTTGTCCGCTACGACCGCTACCGCGTGATCTAGACATAATGTAGTAATGTGCTAGAGTAAAGTATGTAAAAAAATATATACAATGTAGGAGCGGTGAATTATACAAAAAAAATCTAAAAAACAAGATGGTTGAGATAGAGAAGTTCAAAAAAACAAATAATAATTTTAACTACAACGCAAAAAAAATTAATGAGAGAGATAGAAATATTTTGATACCGTTCACCGTGGAATACGCGTATGTAAAAAACCGTTAAAATAAGAATAGAATAGAAAAGATGGAGGAGCGCTTTGCCGATTCCGCAATTGAAGAGTTGAGAAGATGTTGAAGTAGATTTGACGAGGGTTGAAGAGAGTTGAAGACGTTGAATTTTGATTCCAATGCGACCAAAATTTGATCGTGTATACGCCTCCTTGTACACTTGTTTAATGAATACTACAATTGTTCAAAAATTCTTTACAAATGATGTATAATAGTAGAGAGAGTAAGAGAGTGAGGTGTGATTTTTTTTGGAAATTTTTGGGGATATTTATAGGCTAAATATGGGGTTAAAAAAAAAAAAAAAAAAAACTCACCAACGGCTCAAAGAGCCGTTCTGTCCATCAGCAGCGGCAGCAATGGTATTTTCGACCGTTCGACCCGCGGGTCAACGGTCGACCCGTCACGGGTAGAACGTTCGACCCGTACGGGTAGAACGTTCGACCCGTACGGGTCGAACGGGTCAAAACCCGCGGGTCGACCCACGGGTTGGCGGGTCCAATTCGTGGGTTAGACCGGGTTCGTGGGCCGGGTTTCGCGGATTTAATTCGCCTAAATTGCGACCCGGGTCGACCCGGTACTGTTCACCGGGTTCGACTCGAACCCGCCAAGACGCTAAGCGGGCCGGGTTAGCGGGCCAGGTCACGGGTGGGTCGCCGGTTGACCCGACCCAGTTGCCATCCCTACAGATTTATATGAACAAACATCTCAACCTCACATTTCAGTAGCCAAAGCATGCAAAAGGGGGTGTGGAAAGCACCTTTCAAAACTCGACTAAGTCAGGAGGACTGAATATAGCTTGGGGTTCAAAACCATATTGCACAGTCATGGGCGAAATACACACATGGGCAGATCAAAATCCTTGTGATTGGAGAACAACAAATCCTTTAGATTGCGGTCCATTTATAGCTGCATTCACTTCAAAGGGTACAAACCAAAGTGGGCTACAATTCTTTGGAAGGAAAAAAGCTCCCTTCAAGGTTAGAGTCTTCCTCCGGTTAGTGCTCAATAACGCTATCATGACAAGGAAAAATTTTGCCAAAAGATAGCCGAACATTGCGATCAATTGTGGCTTCTGTAATGCCCAAATGGAATCACTTGACCATTTATTCCTTGAATGCCTTAGAAGCAAGGCATCCCTAGTTGAAGTTCTGAGGGCTCTGGGCCTAAACGATTACCCTCGATCTTATGAGGACATGTAGATTGGTCCTAAATTTGTTAATGTGCCACTCGAGATGAAGGGGGCGTGGTATATGGCAATCACCGCAATGATTTGGAGTTTTTTTTGGCTTGGCAGAAATAACTTTTACTTTCGTGGGACTTGTAGGCCACATGTCCGAGATGAAAGATTGCTATACCTTTCAGGTTGGTGAGTACGACGATGAGGAGGTGGTGATCGGTGTTACGCTCGACTGAGCAGGGCGGTGTGTGTAACGCCCTGAGCCCGGCTCAGTTGCGCATGCATGCGTGCACACGCGAAAAATAGGTTCTAACAACGGCCAACCACATGCTTGCCTCACAAAATGTGCTATAGCTTTCAGGTAATTATTCCTATAGGTCCAATAATTGTTCTATTTATATATATATATATATTATTATATCTTAAGATACGGGGTATTATATACACCCCCCTTTAGAACTCAGCGTCATTGCTGAGCTCGGGACATGCAACCTAGCCGACGTGGAGAGGAGTCCCTGATTCTGCTAGCGTATTGCCCCTGGTCTCTCTACCAGCATACTGTTCTGCTCCATCTCAGGTGTACCTCTAACCCACTCCTATCCACGGTCGGTGTCGAAAGTCGGCTTTGATATCATTTTGTAATGCCCCGAGCCCGACTTAGCTGCGCACGCGGCTACGCGTGCGCGCACACGCGAAAAATAGGTTCTAACAACGACCTACCACAGGCTTTCCTGGTGCTATAGCTTCCAGGTTTCTCTTAATCCTAGGCAAATCTATATATTCACTCATCTCACTCTTTTATCTCACCGATGTGGGATTTAATCACATCCCCCCACAAACATACTTACACCTCCACTTAATAACATGTGCATGCTATGTGCACACTCACACACATATGCACAAACCGGCCCCCACCCAAACCATGCAGCCGCTACACCAACATGGCCCAAACTCCACAGAACCAAGCCCATAAACTCTTCTTATATGCCCACTAATTATTATATATATATATATATTATTATTATTATTATTATTATTATTATTATTATTATTATTATTATATCTTAAGATAGGGGGTATTACAGTGCGACCACCCTCCAGGGTCTTGTCGGAGGGACATCTATGTTATTTTTCGGTACTTGCCAGACTATGATTATCTATGTTGTTATTAGTTTACATTCATCCCACCCTCCAGGGTTCCGTTGAAGGTTTATATTTTATTTTCTGTTCTTAGTTTCTTGTACTTTCTCCTGATATTCTGGGTATGTTTTGTTAATTTCTGATTAATGAAACATGGTGACTCTATTCAACATTTTCCTCCAAAAAAAAAAGAGGGAAAAAAAAAACTTTAGTAGGCTAGCTTAGATAAAGATTAATTCTGCACCCTCTCACTGGAAAAGTAAATGCTAGAGATCGATAAGATACTATAAAATATAAACTTAAAGCGATATTTTTGAAGCATATGCAACGAGAAGTGGTAAATCAGTACACAAACTGTATTAGGCAGATAAATTTCTCCAAACGATAGTATGAATTAATGCATGATGAATGGCAGCATATGCGAAGGATTTGGATAAGGTAGCCAAATTCCGGGAAGTATACAAATGAAAATCATATGTTCTAACAGCTAGCAAAATAGGGTAAAAGGGATATGAGCAACTTGCTCATTTAGTAATGAGCAATTGATTATGTAGCATACATGTGATTGGACAATCTATAAAAGGGTTAGTTGTCCATTGTATCACACGCATGCCACATAATTAATTGCTTATTTACTAAATGAGCAACTTGCTCATATCCTTTTTACCCAACAAAATAACTTTTTTCGCTTTGTATACTTTTTCTTAAACTTTTTTGAGATATTGTTGGAACTTTCAATTATCTTGCTAAAAATTTGATAGCCAGATTTTATTTCAGCAAATATTCACCCCCCCCCCCGGATCATCTCTCTACGAGATTGCAGTTTCAGTCACTAGTTTTTATTGTGTTGTACAGTTTCATTAAATGAATGTAGATAGTCATTATGAACAATTATTTACAAAAAGATGAATAATGCCTTGTTTTTCGTTGGAGATTTCCGAAGTAAATTTTTTTTCATCTTCCCTTGTTTCGTTATAAAAAGTCATTATGAACAATTATTTACAAAAAGATGAATAATGCCTTGTTTTTCGTTGGAGATTTCCGAAGTAAATTTTTTGCATCTTCCCTTGTTTCGTTATAAAAAGCTAGTATTTTTCACGAGCGGTGCACGTTTTGATAAAGAGTTGGAGTTAAACGTGTAATACACGTAAGTCAACAGTAATTAGCACGTGCAATGAATGCCTTAATTTTAAAAAATTGTGCTGAACGGGCGATACAAGTATTTTTTTAAAAATTAAGAAGAAAAAATATTGATGTGTACGTGCGATGCACGTGTTGAAAAATAGATTTGTAATTGTACGTGCGATGCACATGTTTGTTTGGTGACAAAAATAGTGTTTCTTCTGTGACAACAAAATATTTAAAAATGTTTATTTGTGACAAACTCTTCCATTAAATTGTGAGTAAATATATTATATTATAGATAGAAAGATGGATAGTAATTTATACTTGTGATGCATGAATAATATAAATAAAAAAAAGTTAAAGTAAAAAATCTGACATAGTGAGGACTCGAACCTGAAATCTCCTTCATATTAGTTATGCACGTGCATTGCACAGGTTGGTAGATGGACAAATTACACTAAGGTACCGTTCTTTTTTTTGCCTTTTATAAGAGATTTACAGTAAGAGCCTCTTATAAGAGCCTCTTTTTGAGGTGTTCTTTTTATAAAAAAATAAACTCTTATAAGAACCTCTTATAAGATATTTCTGTTCTTTTTTCACCTCTTACAAGAGCCTATATTACCCCAACGTCTATATTACCCCAAAGTATAAAAAAAGCGAGATGAAGGACAAGAAAAGAAAAGTTCAAATTACTAATAGATAAACTAGTTTAATGGCAAGTTAAGTGGAGAAAAAGAACACTACCTTAGTTGATTTGTCCTGTTATGATGCCACCACGTTCAAATTCTGCAGCCGACCAAGTTTTTTTATTTTTATTTTTATTACAGCTAAGGGAGAATTTATATTAGCCCATTGACCTTAATTTTTTTTAATCCTACTTCTTTGAAACAAATTATTTATATTTATACATACTAATTTTCATAATTAAAAGTCTATAGTAGCCCGAAATTATAATTGATGATTTGCACTAATTTGTGAATTTAACTTGCCATTAATCTAGTTTATCTATTAGTAATTTGAACTTATCTTTTCTTGTCCTTCATCTCACTATTTTTATACTTTGGGGTAATATAGACTTTGGGGGTAATATAGGCTCTTGTAAGAGGTGAAAAAAAAACAGAAATCTCTTATAAGATGTTCTTATAAGAGGTTATTTTTATATAAAAAGAACATCTCAAAAAGAGGCTCTTACTGTAAATCTCTTATAAGAGAGGTAAAAAAAGAACAATACCTAAGGCTTCTCCCTATTATAGTAGTAGAGATATATAATCAAAAGAGAACTTTTTTTTAACATGTGGCTATCACACTAAGTACAACCAAAACATCACTGTGTTGCTTTATGTAAGTTTATTTGGTATCACACACAAGTACAATCAAAACTTCTTTCGAGCCAGCCTCCCATGTACTACTATATGTTAAGCTAATGTGCACTTGGACCATCTCCACCTATGCTAGTTATTTTTTATTTAGCCAAAATAGTAGATTTAAAGAAAAAAATATACTCCAGTGGGACTCGTTAGAATTAATCACCAAATCTGGCGAGTTTGTATCGCTCATAAAACTTTCCTTCCGCTCTTTTTACATCTCAAGATCCAAAAAAATAATCGCCCTATGAAGAAATTGCAAGCAGAAAAAAATCATAATCTGAAAAAATTGCGATCAGGAAAAAGAATTGCGAACTCGCGTGATCAGATTTTTTTCTGAATTTCGCGAACTCGCGTGATCGCTAGCATGGTTGGATTTTTGTTTTCATTTTTGGGCTTTTGGTTTTTTCTTAGGTTTTGTTTTGAGTTTGGATTTTTTTGACCTTAATTTAATTTTAGTATTTAAAATATCTATGATCAGTTAAAATAGCTGGAATGATTGGAGTGGAGATTTTTTTGGCTAGCCAAATTATTCAATTGTTCTCCATTTTGGTTAGTCTGGCGAGCTAAAATAGCTGGGGTGGTTGGAGATGCTTTTAAATATGCATATTTTACTCATTCTTGTTAGGTTAAAATTTTAAAAACCACCCTTAACTATCTGTGCTTATGAAAAAGCACTTCAACTTTGTTTTATTTTTTACAAACACCCCTCGTATTTCCATTACCATTTTAATCCCTCCCTATAAAAAAAAATTGGAGCCCTAATTCTCAAACCCGAATCCGAAATCCCCAAATCCCATTCATTCACCTCCCTTCCTCTTCTCCTTCATCACAAGATGGAAGGAGGAGGCACCGCAGTTGTGGATCCTCCGGAACCCGAAACCCAGAACCCGCAATACGAGGCCAAAGCTGAGCAGCAACCCGAGAGCAGGAAGAGGAAGCTAGATGATGGCGCGGTCGACGCGTTGCGGGGCTCCTCTTACTTCAAGATCCGATCCATTATCAGAGACCTCCGTCCCTTCTTCATCGAGGTAATGCAAAATTCGATTTTGATGATGGGCTTAGGGTTTTGGGTTTATGGGTATTTGTAAATCCGAAGAAAGTTGATAACTTTGTGTAATTTTAGATGAAATTAAATAATTCTGTCGTTTGGTAGGAGTTTGTTTCTTAGTTATGCTTATTACCTTCTTCACTGAGGTTATTGAAAAGTAGAATTTTATGATGTGATTAGGGCTTTGGGTTGATGGGTATTTGTAAACCGTAGAAAAGTTCACACCTTTGTGTGATTTGAAATCAAATTAAGTAATTTTGTGATTTGGTAAGAGTTTGTTTCTTGGCTGTTCAATAGCATTTTCATAAGATAAGATGAGTTGTCATGTATATAACTTTAATTATAATATCATACTCGACATAATTTGATCAATTGATTTTTTTTATAGTTAAGTTTGAACAAGGTATGGATCATAACTTAAATTATTAAATGTGGGGAAGTTTTATAGTAGAATTTCATTGAGTTTTTCAACTTGTCAGCTATCGTTACTTTGTAAATTGGTGAGGGATTCGTTTATGCAATGAGATTGAGATTAGAGCAAGAGGGAGCAATGCATTGATCTTGACTGGAGCATCAACTTTAAACCCTGCAAGCGTTTGGTGCACTAGAGGAGGCACCAATTGCTTTGGTATATTAGAATTGTAGGAGTATCAAATATCTTGGTTGATTTACATTCTATTGGCCCTTATGCATTACAAGATTAAGGGTTTAACCTCTGAGAGCATCCATAGTCGTGATTGTTTAGATAATGCATAAATGCATAAATGCATATAGCATTTTGCCTCTTTGCTGCAATCGTCGAATGGTATTTTATACCAATTTAATATATAAAAAATTCAGACGGAACTTCACTTTCGTCCCATGATTTTAAAGGATTTTTATGATTTTTTTTATTAATTAAAAACATTATTTAAGTAATATATTTATATATGGGCCCCTCCTTGGCGCAACTTCACATTTCGTCCAAGGAGCTCCCAGATTAAAATTCTTTTATTAAATTCCATTTAAAAATAAACATCGGACGCAATGTGAAGTTGCGTCTGACGATCTGACGATTTTTAAAAATATTTTATTTCGTGGGACGCAAAGTGAAGTTGCGTTTGACAAATTAAAAAAAATATTCTTTTTCGTGGGATGCAAAGTGAAGTTGCGTCCTATATAATATGCATTTCTCTCAAATCTCCTCTCATATATAGCAATCTACTATCGCTATTTATGCATTTTATGCATAAATAGCGAACGACTGCAGCAGGTCGTTTGCTATAAAATGCATAAAATGCATAAATAGCACACGACTGTGGATGCTCTGATATTTACTATTTTTTCTTTCAATAGGAGGCCCTTCCTATGATGTTAAAGATGTTTTCTTTATGAATTGATACACACTCTCTTGCCCCTCTCCATGCCTCAACCTACTTAACAGACTTTTTTGGTGTTAAAATTACTCATTTATCTTTTTTTTGGTCATTATATGATTGTTAAGCCTTGATTTTGTGTCTGTGTATTAAGTCAATCATATGCCCCCATGGAAGTACAAGGTGACCTTAACTTTAAGAAGAGCTCAAGGATACATCCATAAGGCCATTGGCCATAGCACTTTGCATCAATCGCATTGTCTACTGGAACATGACTAACCTGGTTGCAATTATGAGTAGAAAAGGACAGTGCATGTGTTTATGATGATTGAGAAGTCAGCTATGTTTGTGCACTATGTGTTGGACTCGGGGTGGGGCTGAATCGGTGGATCATGAATATAATCCACAGCGACTTCTGCATCGGAGAAATTTGCACCTAGGAATTTTAATTGCAAGAATTATGAATTTGTTCAGATGTGATCCATTAATGCATTTCAATCTACATTGAATTTTTTTATATAGTCATTCGATATATATTAACTAATCTTTAATCTTGATAATCAAACATGTCCTTGGACATGATTCTGTAAGTGGTACTAAAATGAAAGTGAGGTTTTTTTCTCATTATTTTAAAGAAAAAAACCATAACCTGTCCAGATGGCCTTTTTCTTGGCCACAAATTAATCCATGGTTGTAGCTAGGGATGACAATTGGGTCCACCGGGCCAGGCCGGGCCCAACCCGTTCGGGTTTGACCCAGTTTCGGGCGGGCTTGGTTCGGGTTGGGCCAATAGCTGGGCCGGGTTGGGAAATGAATAAACTGACCCAGTCAACCCGTGAACACATTCGGATTGAACCTGGGTCAGGCCAACCGGCTTGACAGGTTGAATTGGTGTTTGTTTGGTTTTTTTCTCTTTTAATCAAAAAAAATTGTACAAGTATAAGAGATTAAGAATTAAACAAAATTGTATATATAATATATTATTCATTTCAACTTTTATGAAAATTTTACAACTTTTTTTACATGCAAATACAATTAAAAAATATACAAATTCCTTGAATTACATATTTAAGAGAACAATCTAGAATTCGAGATAGGCTGGAATTAGATTGAAGAGATGGCATTAGACTGCTAGCGTGCATCTCTACTTAACCTAAATCTAGGATCTTATCGCCCTAAACTTCCTACTCACAGTTGGACTTCAGGCAAGTTGCTTCACTTGTTGATATAGATGCTGCTTTTCCTTGAGTCTTGTCTTCAGTCTTTATCCATTCGTCTGTGCACACGAGCATCTTCAACACTTAGGGTTTCAAGTGATTCCTGTAATCTGTTAAAATTCTGCCACTTATAGAAAAATATTTTCTGAAATAACTGTAGAGACAGGAGGAGATAGTAGATCTTTAGCCATATATTTAAGAATAGGAAAAAAATATTCATGTTCCTTCCACCATTGTAGCATATCTATCTTAGTACTAGAAATCTCACTATCTTGTCGATTATACCAATTTAATTCACCAAGTTGGTTAAATCTATATTTTTTTGATTGAATATGAGCAAATTAATTAGCAGTGATATCTTCTAATGTACTCTTACCCTTACCTCTAGAAGTAGAAGAAGTAACTACATTACTATTACTAGATGCAAAAGTTATATCATAATAATCATACAAGTTGTTCAATGTCAATTCAAATCTAACTAAAAATTCATTACAATCATATTTAGATTCATCTTCAAGTAAAGTAAATTTTTTAAAATCAAACTCCTCGTACCCGCTAATTTGATACGAGGATCCATTACAGCAGCAACACAATACAATATAGGAGGAGGATTAAAATACTTCAAAATTTTAGTATAAGCAGGTTCAATAAAATGGCTAATGTATTCGTCCGAATCTATCTTGAAAAATTTGCATCATAGTAATTATTCAAATAAAATACTACTAGAAGTAGAATCATAAGATGTAGAAAACTTCACAGTTGTGATTTTAAAAAGTTTCAAAAATCGTAACGAAGATTCGGCAAAATACCATGATTGACGAGCCATTTAAAAAAAATTATATTTTTTGCAAGACAAAAATCATTTATAATATCTTTGTATTGAGTAACAACATTTAGTAAATCGAAAGCAGAGTTCCATCAGTGTTTTAACATCTTTATGAAATTTTCAAAAATGTGTCTAAATTTGCACAATTCTTTAAATTCTTGAAACATAGTACTACTTAAAGCAATTAAATGTATACAATTTCTAATTGAAATTATATATGGATCAACTACTTTCAATGCATCTTGTACACATAAATTTAAAATATGACATGTACATCTAACATGAAATTTTTTATTACATGGAGGAGCTAATTGTGTTATTAATGTGTTAATCGAAGTATTGTTGTTAGATGCATTATCAAAATTAATAGTCAAATTTTAATCACGAATATGAAATAAATCACAAACTTCTAAAATACGTGTTGCGATAACCATACCACTATGGGAATACGACAAAGCGGCAAGTGATATGATTCTCTTTTGAATCATCTAATCACTACCAATCCAATGACAAGTTATACCCAACATTGGAATATCGTTACAAACTTTCGAACAATCGGAAGTTAACGATACTCTATAAGTCAAAGAATACAAAAGTGCAATTAAACTATCTTTCATTTCATTGTGAAGTTTAAAACAATCAGATTTGAGCGTGTTTCTAGGAATTCTTCTAAAATGTGGATTTAGAGCATTTTGGTTAAATGTCTCTACATTTCTACTCCCGGAATAAGAAAAATGTAACTCATCCTAAATAATTAGTTGGGCCATTTTTGGACGAACATTTTCGGGATCATAGGGGTTGCTATCTAATGTCCGATCCTAGGATTGATTTTTTGTTGGCCTTGTTGGTCTTGCACTAATGCGGGTGTACACTTAAAATGTGTTATTTAATTGTACTCGTTCCCTCTTCCTTCTTCCATTTGTAACTCTTGCTACAAGTTTTACAAGTTTTGTGTCCTACACTAGCATTCTCCTCATCGGGGATATAATCATAAAATTTGTACCAATCACTAGTTTTCCCTTTAGTTTTTCTGCTACTAGTGGGTTGTGTGGTTACGGTTTGTTGTGTTTGTGTCTCAATATCATGCATTTCTTGTTCTATGTCATGTGGAGGAACAATGTGAGAACCTATGTTTAGCATGAGGTTATATTTAGGTTCTAATTGTGGGATTGTTGGAGGCCAACGAGAAGAACTAGTTGAATTTTGTCCACTTTGGCTACAGTCGCTACCTCGTGATCTAGACATGATAAATGGTTGTATTGGTAGTAGTCTATGAAGCTCAGATACAGGTACGGTCCGTACCGGGTACGGGTACGACACGACACGGGTACGGTAATATGTGATTTTTACAAAAAAGTAGGATACGGCTGCGTTGGTGGGTACGTTAAATATAATATATTTTATATTATATATAAATAAACAAATGCTTATTTTGTTTTCAAAATGCAAATATTTGAACCATTTCATAGAATTGTAAGAATACATTATAATTATGAGTATTTTTGTAGTAAAAAGGTTATAATCTTACTATCAAAACATTGGAGATACTTGTTTTGTGTTAAGCATAACATAAAACATCAAGTTTCTTAAATTACACTAGGGCTCGAAACATTTATCTAAATGTAATTGTGCCCAAAAGTTTTAAAAATATATTAGAAATTGGATATGGAGTATCGGCACCCGATACGCACCCGACACAGGTATGTTGGGCGTTTGGAAGTACCCGTGCTTCTTAGGTAGTAGTGTATTAAAAAAATAATTCTAGTATTTTAGTAGTGTATGTGAAAAAATAAAAAAAACAAACTAGGAGGTATATGTTGAAAAAGAAAATCTAAAAACAATAGGAGGGTTGAGAGAGAGAGTAGCGAAAAATCAACAAACAAATATGATTAAAAAAATTTGAACTACAACAAAAATAAAGAGTTGAGAGGGTTGTGAAATTATGATACCGTATTTCGCAAATAATAGTAATAATAGTAGATGTAGACGTAGTCGATTGAGAAGTATAGTAGACGTAGTCACGTAGTCATAGAAAGAGTTGAGAGAGCTTCTTCGAAGAAAGATTTTGTAGTAAACGGAGTTGAGAGTGTTGAATTCGATACGATCAATATTGTTCACTTCTTTGTTGCTTGCTTCTTTGTTGGTTTTTTTTGATTGAATTGAGTAGTAGTAGTAGAGAGCAAGAGAATCATATGTGAAAAAATTTGATTGAAGATTTGAAGTTACGGGGTTTTTTTTTATAACCCCCCCCCCCCTCCCCCCCCCAAAAAAAAAGCCATTGGTTGTAAGTAGCAGCAGCCAACGGTCGGGTCGATAGTTCGACCCGTTTGGGTCCAACGGGTCCAAACCTGTGGGTTGGCGGGCGGGTTGCGAGCGGGTTGGCAGACTGGGTTCAACGGGTCCAAACCCATTTTTTCCAACCCGGGTAGGGTTTCGGGTTCGACTCGAACCGGGCCGTGGCGGGTCGACCCGACCCCACCCGGGTGCCATCCCTAGTTGTTGCTATGAAAATGTAATACACTTTAGGTTATTGTCTTAATCTGTCCAAAGCATCCTTGCAATCCATCAAATCATTGGGAATCCTATACTCGTTATTTCGTACAAGAAACTCATTTTAAATTCTGAATCCTGGTGCTCCATAACTGGCAAGTAGTATTTTAATTACGAGAGATTAAATTGAAAGTATCACCACTCCATTTGAGAAAACAGGGATTAAATGGAAACGCCACCCTACCTTTTTCAACCCTTCTGAGAACAACTGCATGTCCATAGCTATGTAGTTTCTCAGACCAATTTGTCTTTTCTTGAAGAAGATGAATTTTATAGATCATATTGTGTCCGGTCACTGGTACAAGTGATGACCTTAACTGGAAAGACCTTTCAATAATGAATTTTTATAAACTGAAGTTACAGATTGCTGATTTGTAAAATTCTTCGAGAAACTTTAGTGGTTGTAACTTTACATATAAAGACCACTGAATCTTGCTCTATTATGCGACATGCGAACCTACACGTCACTATTTAGATGCTTTCTAATTTCTGTTGTCAGTAATGAGTATTGTGTTGACAATGATGACGAGTGGTGTGGTAAAATGGTTGGGTGGGGAGCAAGTACAATAGGAATATGTTAATAATTGGATGAAAAATCTCCTTTGGCACTTGTCGGAATGGAAGGTGAATGGGATCTATGATGTATGGCTTTACCTCTCACAATTATGCTAATTTTACATTTATCCCTCACAAATCACTATGTTGATACTATCCCTAAACAATGTGGGGTCCACAACTTGACTCTTAAGTTTCCCCTTAGTTATATCCAAATGAGGCACTATATTCCATTATAATTAATGGGATGAGGGTGATCTGACAAACATACCCCAGCTCCTCATATGTTGAATTATCGTGCATTTATCATACGATAAAGACCCTTATAGTCATCTACCATGTACCGCATGGTAATTAGTTAAGTTAGAGAAAATTATTTGAGGCTTCAGCGTGGGCTTCATATAGTTGGCAGCAACTGTGGAAGTAGTGATATACTGATATGTGAGGGGGAAATTTAACATATTTGTGAGGGAAATATAGGTGGACTCTTATTTTTTATTACATTCACCTAAACAATCAATCTATAACTCTGGCATTGTTGTGCTTGTAGTCTCAATCTTTTCCTGCCCCAAGCCAAGGAAAAAAGGAGGTTGTGATAGGTAGCCGACGACCAACATGGAAACTAGTTGCTTTGGCGGAGCCACACCCAAGCCAGGGTGAGCGGCCGCTCCCCCCGAGTTTGGGTAGGCCCTTTGTATTTTTTATATTTTAAATGAAAGTCCATGCAACGCTCTCCCTGAGCATGACCCACAAGTAAAGGTCCATACAACCGTTCCTCACACCACCTGACCCGCTACCTCTTCTTCTGCTGCTCGCTTTTTCTTTGTTTAGTTCTTGTGATTTCGCTCCCGCTGAATGGAAATCCTGGCTCCGCCACTGACTAGTTGTATACATGCAATGATTCCGTCCAAAACATAAACAGTCAATGTATATTCAGATTGGAAACCTTGTAACTTCTCAGTGGACTTGTAACTTTCAAGTATGAAAATTGTGCATTTAAATTTGAATACACCTTTAGCAAGAACTTCAATTGATAATAACTATCCAAGAATGTGTACGCTTTCGGTTAGACGGTGCAAATGGGCCATGGAAAATATATATAAACAGGCGAATCTGGGTTAGTTTCCATTCGTTCGGATAGTATATGTTTATTATTTGGCATTCATAATGAGAGAGATGGTGTTAACTTCAAATCAAAATTTCAGTTTTCATTTTACATGATTTATTTCCATACCAGCTTCATCTTAATTTCATTTGAGTTTTTTCCTTTTCAATTTATTTATTGCAATTTTCCATTTACAGATTAAGTGTACAATCAGAAATTGAGAGATCTAAATTTAAATTAGCTTAGGTTTGCTCGTTTTTTCAAATTGAAATCGTGGTATAAAAAATTGGCTAAGACTGAGACAGTATTCCAAGTGCATCTCAGTTTTTGGCCCCAATACATTATTTGCCTAAAAAATTGGATTTTGCCGGTGCTTTAGTTAGCAAAAGGAAAAATGAGAGCAAGCAATAAAAACCAATGACTAGAAATGTATTATTAGCGCTATTGCATATGAATAGGTATGAGTAGGTATAATTCAAATGAGTATGTGAGAGAAAACACAATCTAGTGAGCGCGATAAAAAAAATATTTTTAGTATCTTTGTAGTACATCTTTATGATATAGTTTTCTTAACAAAAAATTAACTATAGAACGATGCTTTTGTACGTGCAAATGAATATTAACTAAAAAAAGTACTATAATTTAACAAAAGTTATACGTTGAATGTTTGCTAAAGTTTAAACATTTTAATTATAAAGTTTAAACATTTTAATTACTATTAGAATTTTACATTAACTCTTAACACTTCAAGATGCCAACTCAAAATCTGATTGTGAGTTGACATGCCCAATATTTCCAAGAATGCCTAGACTGACAACAAAATTGGAAGGCCGATACTGAGTTTCCGAACCATGTTGTAAACGATCTTTTTTTGTTAAACTTAACAATTAAGATATTTTCAATAACCTTTCCATGTTCAAACGAATGATTGCTGTTCTTTTAGAATCTGTAACTTTTCTTTGTAGATATACTTTTCATTACCTTTACAGATAGCTCAAATTGGATAGTTGAAGAACTTGCATTTAATTTTTCTGAAGGTAATCAATGCCCCTGATTTCCGGGAAAGCAAAGCAGCTCATGACATTCGTAAACGTAAGTTCTCTGCATGTGATTTGTACTGTTCTGCTGTAAATTTACCTAATTATTTTACTTGAAGGGAATTTTTAATTGGTGCTCATACTTGTATACTTATATAATAATGTAATCATAGTAACATTAGGTACCTTTATAAGTATCTTAAATGGTTTGGTCTTCCACATCAACAGATCTATAGATTTTGGCATGCCAGAAACATCTGCAGCTATATTAGGCAGTCCGGCATAAATCACAATTTTACAAGGTCCCAAAATCATGCAGAATTCCCACAAACAGTGGTTGATAGGATTTTTATCTCCCTAAGGTTTTACTATGTCGTAGAGAGATGATTGATCGATTGATTATTTATTTGTTTATTTATTACTGTAACACATGAATGAATTATATAGAAATGATGACGATGATAGAGCTCACAAGACAGCTGAGGAAGGAGGCATCTGTTACGAAACCTGATACAGGATGCCAATTACCACCACAACCTCCAATTGGTGGTGCAATCTCAAATTCATCAGACAATGGCGAGGCCTCGGGTAAGAAGGAAGAAGGGATTCATGGGACTTATGTTATTGGAGGTTCACCAGTTGGCTGGAACTTTCTTCTTTACCCGGGCAACCAACCAATCTATTATGGCGAAACAAAAGCAAGCTTCCGCTCCCGTCAGAATGCAAAGTCTGCTTGATGCTATGGCAAAATTGCTGGTTCTCATGTTCCCTGTAGGGAGTTCTGATGAAAATGTTGTTTTAGAGCGTCTTCTTTAGATTACATATTTTGAAATGAAGTGAGTGACATCAAGGTATGCAATTTCTGCTCGAAGTCTTTCTTTATCAGATTCTGAATGGCAAGTAAGGGCAAAGTCGAAATGTCAGATGAGTATCTTCTGCATCAGAATTTGTAGGTTTGGTATCAACCATGTCCAGGATAGGTTTATTGTGCCCAGATTGGTTTATCGTTCAATAGCGATTAATCAACTTGTGTGTTCCATTTGTACCATTATATATGTAAAAGGCGATTCCATAATTATGTTAAACTGCTTTTGGTTCAGAAGCAGTACCAAATATCACATGGATAACTATCATCAACTATGATCCTTATCGTACATGTAGGTGAAGATGTAATCGGTCAAGGTTATAGTTGATCGGTGTTTAGATTCAATGCGACTGTCACTTTCATGAATTTTTTGGTTGGATTTTGGTGATAATATCTGGTGGCTTAGAATTCTTGAATGGAAAATTGTGGAACAATTGCTTTGTCTTTGCATGCATGTCATGTTTGAACATCGATGCAAACGTCTAATCAAAAGTTTTCTAGTTAACTCCGACCACAACAATATTGAAATCTTTCGAGTATAATTTGTTAATCTTATCTGCAATATGACAATCTTTAATATTTTTTCGTTCTAAATTATATTGAACTGCACAGTAGTTGTCATCTATTTGCGTTTTCAAATTGGTAGATAATTGTAATCAAATTTCTACAGAGATTAATAAAAACATGCATTATACCGGTTTTACAAAGATAATCAAAATTTCTAACAGATCAGATGAAGATAACAACATCCGCACCATACGAGTTAGTATGAGTTACAAATACAAAATCCTCTTTGTGGTGGTTTGATTGGTTGTATAATGTATTCAACTTAAAAAATTACTATTTAGAAAAGAAATCTTTGAAAATGAGTTCTTAAAAAGTGATCTGTTTTGATACAGTTTTACTGTAGTGTAGAATAGAGATCGGAGTAGGATGGCGAAGGGAGAGAAATAAATTTGAAAAATTAGTAAAAAATAATTGTGGAGTAGATTGAATTGTTTTATTAATGTGATGAGAGAGGAGACATAAATTAATTTATGGCTAAATTTTAAAAAAGTACACGAAGGTTTGTGCCAGTTTAAAAAAAATACACAAAGATTTTTTATTTAAAAAAGGGCACAGTTTAAATTAAGTCCACTGGGTTAGTTAGGGTTAGGGTTAGGGTTAGGGTTAGTTCGGGAGGGTTTATTTAAACACCTGATTAGTTAAGTGATATTTTTTTAAACAAAATAAAAGATAAATGTGATTTTTTTAAACAAAATGAAAGATGAAAGTGGTTTTTTTAAACCCTAACCCGTTAATCCAGTGGACTTAATTTAAACTGTCCTTTAAAAAAAAAAAAAAACTTTGTGTACTTTTTTTTAAACTGACCCAAATCTTTGTGTACTTTTTAAAAATTTAGCCTTAATTTAATAGCCCATGAATATTGTTCTCACTCTCTTTTTCTCTCATTTTGGCTTGAAAACATTTTGGGCAAAAAGTGCTATAGTATTCCAGCGGGAAAACCAAATCCAAACTCTTTCTCTTAAATAAAGTTATGAACAGTATTCTTTCTTCAGAAATTATTTTCAACAGTAACTTTACTGATAAACAAACCAAATATCTAGTGGCATTTGGTGCGTGGAAATGTTCAAGGGAATCTCGGATTTTTCTTAGATTACCTTGTTTGGTATGTGGTAAGTGTAGTTTTGAAAAGAATGATGGATTTCCAAAGAAATCAAAATTCTTTGTTAGTAATGAATTTTATTTTTCATAAAACCATGAGATTTGAGGGTTCTCATGAGATTTTCATAACAAATAATAAAATAACCCAAAGATTATAATAAAAATACAATAATAAATGATTCCTGATAATGCAATGTATCATACCAAACGTGGTGATACAACATTTTTGGGAATCTTCATTCTCATCCTCACATTTTCTGGAATCTGGGATTCCTTTTTGATATATCGGATAGAGCCAAACGGCTCTAGCCATCCAAAAATATATTAATCAATAAAAAACAGTTAAGTTACAAACAAATAATCAATGGTTTTACAGGGAGTAAAACTGAAAGAAGAATACAAAAAAGAACACAAAATACGGTTGAAAAGCGCGCAAAGCAGAGGTCTGCAAAATAACTGAAGCACCACACCGAAGAAAAGAAGGGGGCGGGGTAAACAGCCGGGAATACCAAGTGACTGATGGCACCAAACAGCCTTGCCATACCCCAATGTGGATCATGACTAAACGACAGAGCCATGAAATCAGGAGGCCAAACATTCCCACACGAAGACATTCAACTCCACCAGCAGTCTAAGGTAACTCTAGCGGCACAACGGAAGCAAAACTGACTGCCTACACCAGGGATGGCAAATAGATGCCAAAACTCAAAAGCCCTCTAAGTTTCTGGTCAACCTACCAAACTTCCAGGAACAACACGTGCTTTTGTTGTACAACCGCTAAACGAACGGCTCAGATTTAATCATACTTATTCCTCTCCTCCTCCTCATGTTCCAAGATCTTTACACGGCCGTACGTACGCTTCCAGATCCCGCCACGCGTCAGGTACATCCACCTGAAAATAGTACGCAAAAAAAATAATCCCATATATAAACTATAAATAAATTCTTTTTTAAAACGAAAGAAAGAAAAGAAAAGAAAAGAAAAGAAGCATTCTTTCTTCTTTCTTCCTCTTTCTTCATTCTTTTCTCCTCCTATCATTTAACGACCCTCAAATCCTTCGTTCGACTCCCAATCGTTCCTTCTACTCTGTAAGTAATTACCCTTTTTTTTTATGGATTTTCTTTTTTTTCTTGTTCAATTTGATGTAAGTTTTAGTAGATTTCTTGCCTAATTTGTTGTGATTTTTTACTTTCTTTTGTTGGGTTTGTGATTGCTTCCTTATCAAGTTCTGGGTTGCTTCATTATCAGGAAAAGTTTAGATCTTTACTAATTTGTTCATGTGGGTCTCTTTCATTTTAGGTCAATTGGGTTTAGGAAGTTGAGGCAAATTCAATTCAGAAGAAGGGGGAATTTGATTGGGTTGAAATTGGATTAGATTTGAGGTATTTGGGAGGGTTATCACCATGATTCTTGATTCAGTAGCTACTACTAGATCTATTGTTGGGTTTCTCACCCTTAATCAGAGGAAGAATACGCCAAAAAATCGGCCCGAATCATGTGTTGTTACGAGAAGCAAGTTCATGGGCAAAAAGTTGGTAGTGTCTTCCTCTAATTCAAGTTTAGTGGTTAGTAGACCTAGGAGTAATGGGTTCGTGCCATCGACGATTAAGTCGCTTGCAATGGAGCTAACAAAGGAAGCACATCCTTCGAGAGATGAGAGGATCCCAAAAGATATAATGTTTAACTCTTGTAGTGGTAGGACTCTGTGGCCACCTGCCAATAAAGCTGATAATCCATCTTTGCACAACCCGTTGCTGCGGCAGGAGCGGATGGGGTGCGGATGGTTGGCTGTGATATTTGAATGGGAGGGAGTAATTATTGAAGCGGATGCCGAATTGGAACGACAGTCGTGGCTCATGTTAGCTCAAGAAGAAGGAAAATCCCTGCCTCCTGCATTTGTATTAAGAAGAGTTGAAGGAATGAAGAATGAGCAGGCTATATCGGAGGTTCTTTGTTGGTCTCGAGACCCTTCTGAGTTAAGAAGGTTATCCTCTCGGAAGGAGGAGATACACCGAAGTCTTGAAGGGGGATTTTATCAGTTGAGATCAGGGTCGAAAGAGTTCATTACTACTCTTATGAGTCATAAGATTCCAATGGCAGTGGCTTCTACACGACCTAAAGCAAGCATTCAAGAAGCCATTCGAGCTGTAGGAGTTCAGGATTCATTCGAAGTGGTTGTGACAGCGGAAGATGTCTATAGAGGGAAACCCGATCCTGAAATGTTTGTATATGTAGCTCAACTACTTAGTTTCGTACCAGAGAGGTGCATAGTATTTGGGAACTCAAATTCGACGGTGGAGGCTTCTCATGATGCCCGAATGAAGTGTGTTGGTGTTGCCAGCAAGCACAAGGTGTACGAGCTCGGGGCAGCTGATCTAGTAGTGAGGAGGATTGATGAGCTTTCTATTGTTGATTTGAAGAACCTTGCTGATGTTGAATCACCCGAGTTTGAATCGGGAGAACCTGAGGTGGAATTTGAGGAGGAAGAAAAGCCTTCTCCGTCCTCATCTGTGGCTGTTGATGATATATTCTGGTAAGGAAAGTTCTCATTGTACAGTTCTAATGTTTGAATATAATTTCTTGTATTGGATATAATTGATTCGAAACATTCTTAACTTGGTGATTTGGGATGTAAATGATGCCCCTCATCTAAGCATATTGTAAATATCAAAAGGAAAGTAAGGAACTGATAAGTTGTTAGGTTTCCTTCGAAAGTATATTCACTTGTAAGTGTGTAAAAGTTGGATGTGTTGGATTGTTAGAATGATGTCTTCTGGAAACTTTATGAATATCTCTAAAAGGATTTCTACTATTCATGTTGAAGTGAGCGTTGATGCAGAATAGATTCAATGGTTCAAATATGATGATTACATATGAAACTTTTGTTCATTTTGATGTTCGTAGTAACTGCATGAGCATGACTGTGTATATCTGCCTTGTTGGTTATCCTGCATCACGTTTGTTCTCATCTAGTATTGTATCTGCATGACTCTCTGTATATTTGCCTTGTTGGTTATCCTGCATCACGTTTGTTCTCATCTAGTATTGTATCTGCATGACTCTCTGTATATTTGCCTTGTTGGTTATCCTGCATCACGTTTATTCTCATACTAACTTGTATTGTGGACTGCTAGAGATAGATTCATTATACTAACTTGATAGTGGATTGCTAGATAGATTCTGTGGTGCGTAATTGAACTTCACATATCTGTTTTCCTACTTCAAACCATCTTCTAGTTTTCTGATCCTGATCATGTTTCTTTTAGCCTGTTATATCGCCAAGCTGTAGAATTGGTGAGAACCAATTACATTTACTAGTGACATTCAGAAGATCAATCCACTGAAATTAACTAACTTCGATGTAGTATTTCTAATTAGTCGCAAATTATAGCATGTATAGTATTTTGACAGATTCTGTTTTCATTGGGAACATTGTTGCGTTATCTTCCCTACCACTTTAATTTTACAAATAACTTATTGTCGAATACCCAAAAGTGATGTACAGAGTGCACACTACAAGTTTGAGTTCTAGATCGTGTTGTACCTGGCAATATAACCGAAAGTAATTCACACATTGCAGTACGAATTTGAGAACTAGATTGCATTGTTACCTGGCAATCTAAGGATTGATGAGCTTACAAAGTTGAAATGTGACATTCTATGACATTCCATTCCATTTCTGAAGTCTTATAAATGGATTTGAAGCTCAAACTCTTTCAAACATCAAAATCTTCTCACATTAAATTGCTGTTTAGTGAACTTCCGCATTCAACAATTCATCATTCCTTCTCTTAAATTTTTGTTTCTGGAGTATATGTTAACACAGAAAAAGATTAAACCATATGAATTGGACGAAAACATATATGAATGTGGGTACAATCGATATCATATAGAAATGACAAGGGAACCAATGGATTTCCTTTCATCAGTCTCCTGCATGATCTCGAATTTCCAAGAAATCAGGTGAGGAGCACACACATGAAGGAGATTCATTTTTCCCCTCATGCTGCTCTATATGATATCATTCTCTGAAATAAGTCCAGATTGCATCACTCTTATATCTGAAGAAAAAACTGGCCATTCACTGAGAACTGTCTTCATAACTCGGATCTTATCGTGGTAATTCTTCAATTGGTGAATGATAACATTCCTTGATGTTGTAACCTCATTCTCAACCTTCGTGCCTTGCAATTCATCTTCATATGCGTTATATTAGATTTTTTTTTGGTACTGACCCAGTTTTTAAAAATAATTATCAAATTGACCCAATTACGAAAATATTTACCCAACTAATTTACTTTTGGACACGTTAGCATAAAACGCTATCGGCAACAACGACATATATTATTTTGATACCGCTGTTGCCAATAGCGGCATCCGTAATTTTTTTTCTTCCACATGCCGTTTTTTAGAATAACGACATCAGTATGTTTTGCATTCAATTCTAAGCTCTCTGACTTGATAAGGTCTCTGACTTGGAAAAAATTGGAAGGATATTATAATTGATGCCGCTAACGGCAAAATTTATTGAAATCAAATTTGGAAAAAAAAAAAGAAAAAATCAAATTTGGGGAAAAAATCAATTTTTTAAAAAAATTTCATTCTTCTGTGTATCTCATTATACATTGTTTCATTCTTGGAGAATGAGCTAATTTGTTACAATAGATTGAGGAGAAAGTTAAGGAGATGAGAGATTTGGGGGAATCTGTTTCGGAAACAGAATATAAAGCTCATACCAACTATATTATAATACTCCCCCTCAAGTTGGCACATAGATATTGAACATGCCAAACCTGCCCACAAATTTCAGTAAGAGCTGATTCGAAACTGCCTTGGTAAGAATATATGTGAATTGATCTTCTGATTTCACCTTAAAAATCTCAATAATTTTCTCATCTAACTTCTCCTTGATGAAGAATCTATCTACATCTATATGTTTCGTCCGATCATGTTGAACTAAATTGGCAGCAATATCACATGCAGCTTGACTGTAATAATATATATTAATAGGCTCATTCGGACCACAACATAAATCATGCAACAAAAGTTTAAGCCATAAAACTTTAGTTATACTCAATGCTACTCCGCGATACTCAGCCTCTGCACTAAAGTGTGCAACGACATTTTACTTTTTTGCTTATCCATGTAACCAAATTTTCTCCTACAAAGGTAAAGTGCCCTGAAGTGGAGTGCCTATTATCGACAGATCCTGCCCAATCGGTATCAGTATTTGCCTCAACCTTCAAGTGACTATGTTTCATAAACAAGACCCCTTTTCCTGGAGAAAACTTTATATATCTCAGAATTCTCATAATCGTGTTCATATGCTGTTCACGATGTGCATGCATAAACTAACTCACCACACTTAAAGCATATGACAAATCTGGCCGCGTATGTGCAAGACATCAGTCATCCTACCAATCTCTGATATCTCCCCTTATCACATTGCGCCTGATCCGGATCATTCCAAAGTTTTAGCCCTTCTTCTAAAGGTGTATCAATAGGCTGACAAGCAGACATTTCCACTTCCTTCAACAAATCAAGAGCATACTTTTATGAAACAGAAAAATACCCTCTATAGAGCGAGCAACTTCAATACCAAGAAAATACCTCAAAGAGTCATGATCCTTCATTTCAAATTCTTGTGATAAGTAACTCTGTAATGCATTCTCTCACCAGGATCATCTCCAGTTACTATCATATCATCCACATATATAATAAGAGCAGTAAGCTTACCTTCTTTCCTTTTTAGGAATAGAGTATGATCTGAATTCTTCTGACAATATCTGAATGTCCTCATTGATTTTGTAAATCTCCCAAACCAAGCTCTTGGCGACAGGTTGAGTCCATACAGTGATTTATTCAAACGGCACACTTTATTACTATGTTGGACGGATCTCTTCGATCCTGGTGGTAGATCCACAATGCATGACACACTTTAGAGTAGTTACACAATGCACGATAAAGTGAAGCCAACGCCGCACTTTCCCAACTATAACGGGCGGCTCTATATAAATCCACTATCAAGGGTATGTACATTAGGTGGACGACCATCACCGGAAGAGTTCGGAAAGATAACACCTCCGATCATACTCACTAGGTACGCCCGAGTGTAACATTGAAGTTCAAAGTCGGTCGGTTCCTCTCTCAGACTATTGTTAAACACTGAGTAGAGCCACGAACGCCGGATTAATTCGCTAAAGAACACACCTTTGTCTTCCTCATCAACCACTCCCAAGATAATCTCTAACCAATACAACTTTGTTGAACATGAGGTTATCGGTCACGACAACCCCATCTATTGGAAGTCCAGATATAAAAGCTACATCTTGTAGCGTCACCGTCATCTACCAACAGTAGGTGGAACGTGTGTGTCTCTGGCCTTCATGACTCCACAAGTGCTGTAAGTAATGAATGACTGCATTTAACATTGGCAATATCGACATTGCATGGAAACTAGAATTTACCAAATAGTTGCGTATACGTGGGTGCACTGACAATGTCGTGTGTAGCCGGAAACTCTTATTCTTTGTCTCTCTCTTGCACACCGCCTGAGACTTATGCGCTTCTTGCACGTAAAGGAGGGTTGGGTCTAATAGACTTTGACTTCCATGTGCGGCAGATGACAACGCACCTACTGCATGCAAAGAAGATGGTTGGTCGGCATCCTACACAAAATATTAATTCTTGTTATTATAGAAAGCATATTAGACATTAAGATTTGAGACTAAAAATAATAACCACTTCTTACTTGTGATGGTGGTTGGCCTCTACCAGTGCCCAACGGCTCTGACGATCCACTCGGTCACACCATTTCTTTGTCAACATTAATAAAGCATTTCTTATGGACAAAATTCGAGTATTGAGATTACACTACTCGTTTCAATACACTACTCATATCAGTTTCGACAACATCTGAACACACTGCGTATACACAAATCTTCAACATTTTGAAAAATAAACCAATTCTCATATATTAAAAATTCGACGATTGAGTACTCGTACCAATACACTTCTCATATGAATAACCTACGCATATCAATATCAAAAGCATGTCTCAATACTCGTATCTAACTACTATTCACAAAAATCTCCACAACATCTCAATATAATACATATTTATCTGCATACATACATATAAATCTCATATCAACAGTCATTCATACATACACATAAATCTTCTTAACTTTGAAAAATATAACAATTCTAGTTTATACAAAATTTCCACAATATCTCATATACTATATTGTCAATTCTAGTATATAAAAAATTTCCACATCCATTCATACTACTACTCAAATCAGTCTCTACAACATCTCATATACTACACTAAATATTTTTAAAGAAATTAAGGGTTTTCGAATACTTAGCACAATCTCGGATTCAAGGTGAGTTGTAGAAGAATTGGCGCAGAGATCCAAGTGAACGGAGAGAGGAGGGAATCGAAGGGGATGAGAATTAGGGTTTATGGATGAGTATTTTGTAAATTATTTGGGGATATGAAAGAGGACTGATTGAAGGAGAAGAAGTGGGATATAGGGTTTTAGGGTTTTGGGTTCAGGAGTGGAGGGAGATAGAGATAAAGTGAAAGGGGAAGCAAAAGAGTGTGCCACTTTATATGTGAAAATAATATGATATTGATACTGCTATCTCCAATAACGACATCAGTTTAGGGTTGCCATTTTTGGTAATAGCGGCATCAGTTATAGGATATTTTCACACTTTTAAATTTTTTTCAAGTCAAAGAGTTCACAATTGAATGCGAAATGTGCTCATGCAGTTACTCCAAAAAGTTGCTTGTAGAATTACTTTTTTTTACCGATGCCATCATTGGCAACAACAACATCAATATAACATATGTTGTTGTCGCTAATAGTATTCTATAATACGTGTCCAAAAATGGGTCAGTTTGGTAATTATTTTAAAAAAGTGGGTCAGTATGGAAAATAATTCGCTATATTGTACACCATGTCTGAGTTGACTCAAATTAGCGAAAAAAATATACCTTGTCGTGAAATTTTTCATCGTGGCTGTATCTCCTTGTAGTACCATGTGAATGTAAAAAGTTTAATCAATAATGATCCCGTAAGTTCTTGTATAAGTTGTAACTTGGAGCTTCATTTGTCAAAAAGAATTTAAATAAAGAACTTTCAAACCTGCAATCTATCCGAAATTTTTTTTTACATGCCACTTTTTGAAAATATTTGTAACTATAGGACAGTTGCCTAAGTATTTACGTTTGTGGACTCAACAACTAAACTCGCCATTTCCAAAAGCGAGTTCAGTTATTTCATGCTCGTTGTTGGGACACGGCGAGTTTAGTGCTAATTTTTTTAGAAACTTGCTATTTCCAATGGCGAGTTCAGTTCAAAATTTTTCAAAGAAAGCTCGATGTTCCCAACGGTGATGATATTTACACTAGACTCGCTGTTGGGAATGGCGAGTTCAGTTCAAAAAAAAATTCTATAGAGTTTTTCTCGAAAATTCACTAAGTCCAACAGAATATTTTACTCTGTGAAATTTCATACAGCCTCACCGTTCCCAATAGCAAGTCTACTATAAATGTCCTCGTCATTGGGAACGGGAAGTCTTCTTTCAAGTATTGAACTAATAAACTCACTGTTTCCAACAGCGAGTCTAGTATAAATGTCATCGCCGTTGGAAACAACGAGTTTTCATTGAAAATTTTGAACTGAACTCGCCGTTGGAAATGACGAGTTTAGTTGTTGAGTCCACGAGTGCAAATACATTGGTAACTGTTCTCTTTCTGCAAATATTTTCAAAAAGTGTCTTCTACAAAAAAAATCAATATGTCCTTTGACATTATAACAAGGCCGCGGGTTGCTATAAAGAAAGGGTTATGACCTTGCCATTCATTAATGGAAGACTAGATAGAGTTTTAGCACCAAAGATTGTATTTGTAGGGGTACCTGACAAACAAACAATGCAACGGTTTCTGTAGAGGAACAACAAACAATGCAACTGTATAATCATTTGACTATCAAAGAGAGTAGACTTTCCTTTCTTCAAACACCCTGTACGTGATACAATGTACATGGCCTATGCTTTTCTAGTATATTGTAAGTTTCATAGATTTCACTAAAGTAGAATATAATATATCGTAAACCACTACGCTTTACTCGAAAGAAATGATCATTGAATGAGCTTGGCATTGCTGTAATCTAGAAATCAGCTCTTTCGATGGAACAAAAATACAAAAAAGTCAAGTTTCATGATATAGGAGAAAATATAATATATACTTTCTGCTATGAACATTATAGCCTCACATTACAGCCTCAGAAGAGCTCAAATAGCAGAGAGAATCTACGAAACAGTATATAACACCCTAGAACCTCGCTATGTCAAATATTCCAATTAGTTTTTTCCTAAAATCTCTCCTTAATTTCCATGATGTCAGTTTCGCTCTGATTTCATCGTTCACTTCATCACCATGTCTACATACAAAGTATCGAATAGAAATAAGTAAATTTCATTGGAATGGTTGTTAACAATTGATGGATTGCACTCTCCCTGTTATGCTTCTTAGTTTAAAGTTTTAAACACTATCTTGAATTCAAAACACAATTGAAAATGTCGTATGCATGCACCATTGGATATTAATTATTTGACTTTAGCATCATTGATTAATTAGGTGACTTCATATGTTATTATGGATATGTGGTTGTTAAGCCATTGAATTGCTTCTTGCATCTATATCTCCTGTACTTGAAATTATTGAAGAATTATAAGCATGTTAATCATGGATGTCCACAGATTTTCTTTACAGAAACTGCATTTGCAAACTATAATTTCATGGTATAGTTAAACTCTACTTTTGTTATTTATTCATTAAAGAGTAAACACCTATTAGCACTTACTCAAATGAAAAATGAATAAGTTTGCCAAAATCTACATTACGCTCAACAGAAAATAGGTATACCTGAAAGCACCCAACATTATACTCAATAAGTTTACTAAGAATGCATCTACAATATGCTGACATTAGTTTGCGATACTGCATGTTAACATTATAAGGACTAATAAGGTATACCTGTGAGTTTTACTGTTAAAGGCAATCATAGTTTACAAAAAAATAGAGCTTATTCGATAATTTTTCGAGTGAGGAATGTATGGTTTCTACAGCATTAAGTAACCCTTTTTCACTATCAGATGCTCCCAGGTTTCAGTTACATGCTGCACATGCAGTTGAGAGTCATCGATCTGCACCTTGGTGAACCTTAATTTTCTAAATTATATGATGATGATAAACCAGGTTTCAACTACTTGTTCTCCATTGGCTGAAGGGTGTTATATTTGGTTCATTATTTTTTCTCCTTATTGTTGTGACCTTTGAATTATGATTTTGGTCAATATTTCCAGGAGAATCTAAGCCGAAACCCATGCATAACAAGGACTTAAATAGTGATATTTTAGAATGGTTAGCTCATTATTTAATCATTTTAGAATGGTTGACTAGCAGCTCTCTAGAATTAACTCCTACCTTCTGATAGTTTTTATCAATATTAAAAATTCCAAACCCTCACCATTGACTTTCTTCTCATAAAACAATTCCCACTTGCTTTTGGCACTCCATTTGGACCGATGATTGTGCTGATTAGATCACTTGAGACTCAGGTTAACTGTTTTTTTATAGTCAGTATCCTCATGCTACAAATAAAAAATACCATGGTTTTTTTTTTAAATAAAGAGCTACTTCCGTAGCCCTCATCTCGAACCAATCCCAACCCTTTACCATCTCAGCTACATCTCACATCTTAGTGGTAAAGAATATCCATGTTCAGTATTCTCTCTCTCTCATGTCTTCTGTCGAGCTCCCTCTCTTAGACATGTCTAAGCCCATTTTCCCTTCAACCCTCTCTTCCCTCTCACAAGCATGCAAACGATGGGGCTTCTTCCATATAACTAACCACGGCATCTCCAAAGACCTTTACACTAAACTCTCTACTCTTTCTGATCAAGTTTTTGAGCTTCCCTTAGACGCCAAACTCAAATTAGGGCCCTTATCATCTATCAACAATTATACTCCCCATTTTATAGTGTCGCCCTTCTTTGAAAGCCTTCGCGTTTCTGGTCCGGATTTCTTTTCCTCGGCAAAGAGCACAAGTGATGTCCTCTTTAATCCACCTAATACTGAATTTTGGTAAGCATATGCACTAAGAATTGTTTAATTACTAGAGATCATCAACCTCCAACATAATTAAAGCTTTCCTTTTCTACTTTGCAGTGAAATATTCGAACAATATGGAAACAAGATGACAGAGTTATCGAAGAGAATCATTACCATCCTCCTCAACTGCCTAGGTGAAGACATCGAAACCAAGTACCTAGAATCTCAATTCAACAAATGCCATGGATATTTGAGGATAAACAACTACACCCCACCGAAAACTGCCGGGCTAAAAGAGACTGAAGGACTCGGAATGCATACCGACATGAGTTGTATAACAATCCTATATCAAGATGAAGTAGGTGGGCTTCAAGTGAGATCAAAAGAAGGGAAATGGGAAGATATAATGCCTAGCGAAGGAACTCTAGTAGTCAACATTGGTGACCTTCTACAAGCTTGGAGCAATGGAAGGTTTAGGTCTTCTCCGCATAGGGTTGTCTTAAGAAAGCCGGTTTTTCGGCTATCGGTCGCTTTCTTTTGGTGTTTCGAGGATGAGAAGGTGATATCAGCTCCTGAAGAAGTGGTGGAAGAGGGGGAGGGGAGGATGTATAGGCCATTCGTTTGCCAAGATTATATGAGATTTAGGGAGTACAGAGAGGAAGGAAGGTTTGACAAGGTCGGATATACAGTAGATGGATTTGCCGGGGAAAGGGTTTAACTTGCGTGCATGTTAGTTTTATCCAGTCTGAATGATTGATATATATCAAATTCTTTATTAAATATTTTTTCTTATGAATGCAAGAAACTTTTGCTTCCTATCGGGGTTGCGAGAGTCAGAAGGTCTCTCACTACTTTGTAATAAATAAAGGTAGCATTTGTTAAGAAGCATGACAATTTGTTGAGTTTAAGGATCAATACTGAAGTCTTTCCTTTCTACTTTGCTAGTTGTAATTTTTAACTGTTTGCAAGTATGCAAGATGTTTCAGTTCAGTTTCTTGCTTTATTTGCATGTTACAAGCCGTGTTTGTTAAATCAGTTCAATATCAACTAACATGTCTTTATCTTAGCAAAAACAACAAATATACAGACTAAAGTATATGTTTTGTTTGTTTGTTTGCTTGTTTGTTTTTTGTAAGGATAGCAGGGATGAAGTCAAAAAATTTAAAGCAAAACCAAGATGAAGCGTACATAAAATAGAGAAGAACACAAACAAAACTGCATTGCAAAGTTGCATAAAACTCTGTTAGTGAATTTATATAAATAAGAGTTGCAAACAACTTCAAAATGCAAACCTCTCCCAACTATTGAACATTGACATTCTCAGTGCGTAGCAGCATAAGTGACAAGCATGAAAGCCTCTTAAAAGTACAAATAATAATTGGTTCACAAAATGGGACCAAGTATATATGCACATAATAGCATTCCCTAGAATATAACAATATTCCATAAAGAATGAAAATTACCAACGGTGTGGAAACGTCTCGTTCTCTATTTTCTGTTGCTTGTGCTGGTGACTGTCATTTATAGTGCTGGTACTCCAAACTGCCATATGCCAAAAGCATGAAGCAACCAAATCTTCATCTCACATTCTCACCTCTAAGTTGAAAAATGGATCGCCGGTGTCATTTATATGTACACAAAACTGACATTCTATCCTGTGAAAAGATGACAGAGATAAAGATATATGAATTTATTGCACAGACTCCTATATAAATTGATTAAAGTAAATATATAAAATATGAGGTGTTGTGCATCAAGTAAGTTGGTACGACGGCAAAGATGTCAGGGAAAGAGGAGATCTAGTTTCAAACTCTTGACGGGGAAGAGCAAATATTTCAAGAAAATAAAAAATAATAATAAGGTACTAGAAGAAGGGGGAAGGGGAGCATGTCCGTCATGCATAAAAGCTTAAGCTAATAAGTCAAGGGTAAACGGGTATACATCAAATATTCTCTCCTTCGTGCAGATGTTTGGAGTTTGGACCATCTAAAAATGCCTCAAGTGGAAAGATGGCTTGCATTCCCGACAGTGACGAAGCTTAGTGGGGGCCCGGGCACCCCCAAAATTCTGAAAATCCCATTAAGACTACTGAAAATTTTAAAACCCCCCCTTAAATCTATTAAGTTTTGTCGTTCGCCCCCCTTAAAAATTATGAAAGGCCCCTATATATACATATATAGCCATAGGATTTTTCCTTGGCGCCCCGGTAATATTGTTCTGGTTTGGTTTCACCCCTGATGCCCGAGATGAACTTTATATCCAGAACCTCTTGGTGAAATCCTAGTAGCTTATACTATTAAGCAACTTTAACAGAAACAAAAAAGATGTACTTACCTTCAAAATCAGACTTTCAAACTCTTCAGCCAGTGCATCTGTTCTGAACTCAAGGAAAGCGGACTAACCGGCTCACAGCTAAGTCCAGAGAATCTACATTTTTCCTCAACATTTTTCTAATAAAGCAATTAAGGAATCCTTGAACAGTATGGAATGAGCTAAAAGTTTCTGGTAAAAAACTGAAGCAATTCTTATATATGGATAGCTATGAGTGCTAGTGACTAAAGAAACTTTTCCCAACAAGCTATCAGTCAAAGCTTCTGCTAAAACAGGACATAATTAATCCCCTCTTTATTCTCTAAAATCTGCAAGCAAATGAAAATTTCAACTTCATGTAGATTTTTCTACCAGTCTCTTTTAGACTTCTAGTAGTAGATTTTTTTTATGCAAAAAAAAAGAGAGGAGGGGGGGGGGGGGGGGGGGGGGGGGGGGGTGAGTGACAAAATAGATCTTGTGCAGATATACAACATAAATACACAAAATTATGATACAGGGCATAAAAAAAGAGTAATTTATAAAAGACAGCCAAAATAAGTCAATCTGAAATCATGATGATCTTGGCAACTAGCAAGTTTTGTAGTTCACCTCAATTTTGAACTCATAAACACTAATCCACATCATATTGATTGAACAGTAATATACAAACAATGTGGCCCAAGCCCAGGATGGGAAGCCTCAGGAAGAGGAATATAAACATAGACAAAGAAGGTGAATTGTTACTTGACAAGCAGAAATTCATAAAGTATGGTCTGCAATAATGGCAATATCAAATTACGTTATACTAATATGAAAATAGAGACAGCAAGCATATACCAGGCAGAATCAATTACTTCAGACAAGTAATGTGAGTAAAACTTCAAAAGGATACAATTGCAAGGCTAGACTTTCCATGCCCTTCAATTCCTCATTCAATCTGAATTGCACAACACAAAATGCATCTCAGAGAATAATAAATTAATCACAATGTCAAAAAACAAAGAAGAGTTTAATTGAAAAAGAAGCAAGAACTGCAATCTTCTACTGACTATGAGCCCCCATGCTAAACTACCCAGACAACTCATTAAGAAGTTAATGCTATTACTTACGCTCTAAGGAGAAAATCAATATATGTTCAAGAAACTAATATGACGATATTTTGACTTGTATGGCAGGTAATAAGTTGTTCAATAAAGCATAATCCTTGTGCATTCCACAAATAACATCCTCCTCACTCTAAACATCATAGCTAGCTAAATATATTTCAATTATAAAACTAGTGAGATATAACCAGCAATTCTATAACCTATTATAAAAATCTTTGTTCGCCAAACTCAAAGCATTCCTTCAATACTAAAGTCATGTGAGAATGATTATGAAAAGCTCAATGTGCTTCGGGTCCAATAGAACTGAAAAATAGTAAAAGTAAAAAAAGCCCAATGTGCTTTGGAATTTGATCTAATAGAACGTCTTCATGCAATAAACTTGTTTTAGTAGAAAATATTGTGCACAGGAACAGTAAAAAGAATACAAGAAAACAGTAAACAGCCTACATTATTTATCTCATTTAAAATTTCCTTGTAATGTGTATAATGTACATACTTGACTGTCTTAAGGTTTGAAAGGAGGTTTATGATGTGCTTGGTGAAAATTTTTCAATCCACCTTTTTCCTCGTATTCAAACTTCTTCCTTTTGTCCTATTGTTTTTATCTTCTGTACACCTATTCCATTTATATGAGGTTCCTTTCCAGTTTCCACCAACATATTGTACCATAATCATCATCCACTACTCAAGCAACCACACAACATGTCTAAGCATATAAGGATATTACCTTAACAACAGGAGCGAGTATTATACTCTCAAATACGCATAACAAGCAGTTGATTCACTGTATCTTAACATCAATCATTTGTATTCATATATGAACCAAATCCATTTTGACTCCCTTTCTAATCTTGAGATGATCAACCTTGCATCTAGCATGGGTTTCGGGTTTCGTGATAGACTAATCTCATTCTGATTGCATTCAATCCATTCGGGAATTAGAAATCTCCAGAGGTGGTGTTAATCACGGTCATGTTTCCTGGATTTTCGGGGCCTTGGTAGTTCCATTTTCGTTCACCTACCCATCTCCTTATTTCCAACTCAATCCTGTTCCTTTTGCTCCTTAATCTTAATTCCTTTTCTTGCCTTCTTCGTCCTCGCTATCAGTGCTGATCTAATTTCTTGCTTTCCTATTTGTGCACTTTTGGTGCTTATCTGCCTAATATCGATTGGCTGAGTTCCGGAGATGAACTCTACTTTTGATTAGTGTAGTTTTCTGGGTGCCTATGTGCACTTTATTCCTTTTTCTGTACTGGTGATGATTTATGCTCTTGGTTAGAGTTATTTTTTTTGGTATGCTTGGATGTATTGTTTCCTTTTGTTATGCCTGTCGTATACCCCTTTCTAATCTTCCACTTTGTTGTGTTTGCTGAATTATCGGCCTATTGTGACTCTTGAGCTAGTGTGTTTTTGTTTCGATGTTCAGTCAGATGCTTTGTATCAGGATTGTTCTTCAATCATGTTGTTTTACTTCTAATTTTCCTCCTTTATCCTGTTTAGTTCTTTCCCTCTTTTGCCCTCTATTATTTTTGAGTTTCCGTTTCTTAGGACACCTATGATTAATATTTGATGCTGCTTGCTTCTTTTCATCTCTTTTCTGTCTATATATAAATTGCTGACTTCATGTTTTCTTCCTCATGCCGTATTTTATCTCGACGCTTGCGTGAGTTACCCATGGCGCCTGATTGTGCCTTACTTGTTGTCTACTGATGTTTTTGAATGATTTTCTTCTACTAATGATCATGCTGATTTGCTACTCGGTTTCGTCCGTCATGTTCCTGTAGTGGCGCTATGCTCATCCTCTGTGTTTTCTTTCTTTTTTAGATGGTCTGATTGCTAATCAGCCACGATTACGGTGATCTTCTGTTGTTGTCGTAGCTGTTGTTGTGTTAGCTGCTTTCGAGCATCTCGGTTTCTTTCTTGTTTTGTTTCTTTTCGGTCTTACTTGTAAACTGATTTGTGTATATTGTATATTGTACTCTTTTGATTATATATAATATGTTTTGTGGTTGGGTCCTTGGACCCTATCCGTTTATCAAAAAAAAAAAATATGAACAAGATAAAAAAAATTTGAGTACCTCAAGCATGAATTTATGTATCGATTTCCCTTAGTTGCTGCATCAAGTGCTGTGGATAATGTAGAAAACAAGAAGTTAGAAGACCTCATGAGAAGATACTAAGATATTTTTCATATATGGAATAACAGTATAGGATTAACATGTGTCAGCGAGTCAACAGTGCTAGTTTCTCCTATTTTCTATGACATCCCTGAGATGTTCTACCTACACTTTACATGTAGGAGAACTTGATCTTGCTGGGACCATATTGCTTTAGATGCAACATATTTATAAAACCAAATTTGGTGAAATAGAAACATAAGAAACAGAAGAACCCTCCAAGTGAATCAGAACGAGAGAGAACCATACTGCAGATAGCTATCAGGTAAAATACAATACAAGCATATTTCATATCGTGTCTCTAAATATACTAGTAATAATCTGCCAGTCCACCAACACTTCAAAAGTTTGAAGCATAAGTATACTTCTATACCATATTAGTATCTTTGTTACTGACAATACTTCATGCTAACATAACTTTGCTGACTGGTGATAGTCAACAATCAAACAAGTACATCGACAAGTTTAAAATATATGAATAACGTGATGGGAAAACCAAAGTAGCTTACCAGACTCCTGCATGGATCCAACAATATCACTGAAGCACTGCATGTTTTCCACTGAAGTACTTGTAACCTACAGAATACAAGCCATTATGTCAGGATCACAGGTGAGATAAGACCATAGTTTTTTTTTACTAGACCATTTTTTCATCAAAATGAGGTATACAGCGCATCTTTGAAATGATAATCTCCCCAAAATATTTACAATCTTCTGACTACATGGCAATGCACTAAGGATATTTCGTTTAAAAGCCTCCTCTATTCAAATTTTAAGCTTAGAAACTTTGGGCACAATTCATAAGCCCCATTTGATGTAACTCCTCCAATCACTTCTTAACATTGTGGCTTTGAATTTTATCTTTTCGGGGTAAGTAATGTAACAAAGAGTTGGTTAATATAATAACCAGAATGTAGGCTGCAACAATTCAACATTTCTATCCTAATTTCTCAGTAATTATACATGCCCAAACTATCAAAGTCTCCTCTTTTCCGGCTATTTCCACCTCAAACTATATAATCAACTCACAACACAAAAAATATTCTATTTTTCAGCTGAAAAACAGTCCAAGATTGAAACTTTACAACAGAGGTGATGAATTAAGAACGAAATTGGACCTCGGAGAGAGCGTGGCGGAGTAAGGAGAAGAGAGAGGCGTAGCTGGCGGCAATGTCGACGGAATCCCTCTCAACTACTTCCAGTGCTTTGAATATCTCCTTCCGGTCCAGATTCGGAGCCCGATCGGACTCCGACGATGCTGTTGCTGCTGCTTCGGTAGAGGATTCGATTGGATCGATGCTAGGGTTAGGGATTTGAGGCGATTCCGGAATTTGGGGGTATTCGTTTTCGCTCTTTTCCATATTATTTTTTTTCGGCGAAGTAAATAAATGGATTATTATTCAATTTGCGATTATCAAACCAACTGAATGAGGGACAATTTGCAGAGCGGTACCGCAACATTAAGAAATTTACAGTTACAGCATTGGACTTTTGCAGTCCAGTATAATTTGTTGGGTTATTTACATTGTAATCCTGAGAAGTTTTATATAGGCTAAATATTAAAAAAAAAAAATTACACAAAGTTTTAGGCCAGTTTTTAAAAAAATACTAAGATTTTTTTGTTTAAAAAAAGAACACAAAATTTTAAAAAACTCCACTGGGTTAGTTAGGGTTAGGGTTGGATTAGGGTAGGGTTTTAAAAAAATCACTTTCATCTTTCATTTGTGTTTAAAAAAAAACGACATTCATCTTTTATTTGTATTTAAAAAACATCACTTAACTAATCGGATGTTTAAATAAACCCCCGAACTAACCCTAACCCTAACTAACCCAGTGGAGTTTTTTGAAACTTTGTATCCTATTCTTAAACAAAAAAAACTTGGGTAATGCTACACCTACTACCAAATCTACTACATTTTTCTTTACTACCTTAGGTGGCACATTACTATTACAAAAAACACTTCTCAAAAAAATGGAGAACATGCACTTCTCAAAAGGTACTACAACTTAGAAGGGGCACATTGAATGCACTAGACCTTATGAAGAACAGGCACTTCAGATCTAAAGGACAATTTAGTCTAATCACTATACAAAAATTTGACTCAATTTCTATCCCATCCAAATCCCCCCAATATTGGAGGGGGGCCAAAATTGACACAGGAGGGATGTTGCACCCCTCCATTCCCCTCCCCTCCTAAAAAATGAACCAAACAAGAAATGTTTAAAAAAAATCCCTCCCCTCCCCTCCCCTCCCCTCCCCTCCATTCCCCTCAAACCAAACAAGCCCTAAAACCTAGATCCCAGCCTATATTAGAGGCATTAGCAGCAGCCTAGGAAGCACGGATACTTCCAAACGCTCAACGTACCCGTGTCGGGTGCGTATCGGGTGCCGATACTCCTTGGTACTCCTGGGTGCGTACCCAAGGAGTATCCATTTTTTTAATACATATTTGTAACTTTTGGACACAGTTAAGTGAAGATGAATGCTTAGGTCCCTAATGTAATTTCAAAAACTTGATGTTTTATGTTATGCTCAAACACAAAATAAGTATACACAATGTTTTCATAGTTAGATTATCAATTTTTTCTCTCTAAAAATGCTCATAATTATAATGTATTCTTATAATTCTATGAAATAGTTTAAATATATGCATTTTAAATAAAATAAATAAATAATTATTTATACATATAATATAATATATATTATATGTAACGTATCCACCAACGTACCCGTATCCTACTTTTTTGTAAAATCACGTATCTCCGTACCCGCATCGTGTCGTACCCGCACCCCGTACCCGTATCTATGCTTCATAGGCAGCAGCTATTCTTCTGTTGTGAACTCAAATCTATTTTCTCATTATTTTCTTGGAGTTTAAAGCTTGAAACTTGGACTTTTGCAATGAGGAAATAAGGATTTTTTTTCTTTACTATTTCTTTAGTGCTTCGATTAAATCTTCTTGAGGTGAGTGATACTCTCTTGTTTGCTATATGATTATAAATTGTTCAAGTAGAATGCATGATTAGAAGTTGTATGATTATGAAATATGATGTGTAAATATAGATTCTAAATGAATAGATAACTAATCAACATCTTTCATGAAGAGATATAAAGTAATGAGTAATTTTCTATGCTTAAATAGTTGATGTATGAGATACACAAAGATCATCACTTTCTTATGTCATGTTTGAATGATCATGTTTGAATTGATATTAAAGGTGTATGAGATATGTAGAGTTGTCATCTAATTAGTATAGATCTAAATATTGCTTGTATGAGAATTACTTGATTCGTGGATGTATAACAGATATGAAATAGAATGCAATTGAAATAAGAATTTTTTACCAAACTATCCCACTTTTTTGTAAGTATGTACGAAACTATCCTGTTTGAAAATTTAATACCAATAAGAATTTTTTACCAAACTATCCCACTTTTTGTAACCCTGCTTGAAAATTTAATACCAAAACATCTTTGTTGCTAACTGAGTTAGGCAAAAAACTCACCCGCCTATTATTACTTTAACGCCTCTGCCTCTAGCTCAAACAATTTATAAAACAAATTAGATAATATGTAGTACAACTGCCCATCAGAGACTGCCTCTAAAAAGATAATTAACCGAATTGACAACTCTTCATCATAGGCTATATTATTTATATATTATTATATTCTTAATGATTTCCGATATGGGATCAAATCTACCCACTAAGAGCATCTCCAACTGCTAGCCAAAATAAAGAGGCATAGCCATATTTGGAGAGTCACACTCATTTTGCATCTCCAACAGTTAGGCATATTGGCTAGGCATTTTGCCTAGCCATAAACATGAAGAGGCAAAATGGAGAGCAAGAGGCTAAATATAGAGGAAGAAGCATGGTTGGAGATGAAGCAAAATGGCTAGCCAAATTTACTAGGCAAAAACACTATTTGAACAATTTGGCTAGTCATTTTAGCTAGTATGGTTGGAGATGTTCTAACCTGTTCTCTGCCGTGAGAACTAATGGTGGGCCCCATGGTTAATGCCTTGTCACACATATGTAACAGGAAGCCAGAGCAAAGCAGTTTTCATGCTGCTCCTTTTTTTGAACCGTGGGCCCCCACCAAGCACATTTCATTTCACATATTTTATCCCATTAATACCATCACATATCATAATCACCATTCATGCCATTTACTATTCAATTTCCTTTACAACAACCAACTACTTTATATATATCATATCTATTATTATATTTATTTTTGAAATTACACGGGTGTTACAATTACCAAGGCCGTTAACTGAGTTAACGACTATGAAGATTTGAAGTGGAGATACTCACACACGTTAACTCTGTTAACGTGCCTATTCTTACCAGTACCGTTAACTGAGTTAACGATTGTGAAGATTTTAAGTTTTCAGAAAGTTGAAACTTTCTTGAAATTGGAGATACTCACACGCGTTAACTCAGTTAACGTACCTTGAAACAAGGCACATTAACTGAGTTAACGTGTATGCCTATCTTCACAAACAAACAGATAGGGATGTTTTGTACATAAAAAAATCACTAAGTATAGACACATTAACTCAGTTAACGTGCTTATTATTACCAAGGCCGTTAACTCAGTTAGCGACAGGGATGTTTTGGTATTAAATTTTTAAATAAGGATAGTTTCGTGAATTTTTTACCAAACTATCTCACTTTCTGTAAGCATGTACGAAACTATCCCTGTTTGAAAATTTAATACCAAAACATCCCTGTATCTAACTGAGTTAACGGCCTTGGTAATAATAAGCACGTTAACTGAGTTAATATGTCTATACTTAGTAATTTTTTATGTACAAAACATTCCTATCTGTTTGTTTGTGAAGATAGGCATACACGTTAACTCAGTTAACGGCCTTGGTAAAACAAGGCACGTTAAACCAAGGCCGTTAACTGAGTTAACGTGTGTGAGTATCTCCAATTTTTTGAAAGTTTCAACTTTCTGAAAACTTAAAATCTTCACACTCGTTAACTCAGTTAACGGCCTTGGTAAGAATAGGCACGTTAACGGAGTGTGAGTATCTCCACTTCAAAGCTTCACAGTCGTTAACTCAGTTAACGGCCTTGGTAATAATAGGCACGTTAACTGAGTTAACGTGTCTATACTTGGTGATTTTTTACCCACACCCCTCTTTGAGGTAGTGCCCAATACTGTCTCATCTACGAACGCTAATCCCGTTAGCGCAAGTGGTTTAAACACGCACGCTAACGGAGTTAGTGTGTCTATATTGGGTGAGTTTTTTGCCACACTCAAACAAGAGGGAAAAAGTTGTATCCCCTGCAGCACGCTAACTGAGTTAGCGCGAAGAAAATTACTAGGCGCGCTAACTCAGTTAGCGACAGAGATGTTTTGGTATTAAATTTTCAAACAGGGATAGTTTCGTACATACTTACAAAAAGTGGGATAGTTTGGTAAAAAATTCTAGTTTCGTACATACTTACAAAAAGTGGGATAGTTTGGTAAAAAAATTCTTGAAATAATGACTTCATACATGCACATGGATGAGTAATGAACCTTTAGTTGCTGTTTTTTTCCCTATTTGTTCACTGTTTTGGGATTGGAGATGAACTTTATGATTTGTCTTGGAGTTGAACCAATTGACTAATGGAAGGACTTGATGTTAGTTGAGTAAATTGCAATATGTTCACTAGTGAATGTTATTTTGAGATAGCTCAGATTTTAAGCATGTTTAAGTTTATATTCTGTATGAGAGGAGATCATGACTGTGTTTTGATGATTATTCAAATATTTATATGAAGAGTTTCTTTAAAATATTCTTATTCAAATTATGACTTCAAAATTGGGATTTTGACAAATTTATGAGGATTTGATTTGATGCATATATTTAATTGTTTTGGCCAAGGATGCACTTGCATTGTTACAGATTTTTAGCAATTGAAATCATGTATTCAAAGTTTTAAACGTACATCAGTTTTGAACGAATTGCGGGGTTCTAGGCTGTCGCAGACTAGACATGCCAGTCGATTGCGCGGTCGACCGCAGTATATCTGTCGGTCGACTGCAGTTCAATTGAACATGCAGTGCAGTCGACTGTCATGCTTGGTCCGTCACCATTCTTCCCCTTTGCAGTCGACTGCAGCATTTTCTGCAGTAGCTGTCATTCGACCGCCACAATGTGAAGAAGAGTTCTTGAAGCGCTGTCAGTCGACCGCCATTGTTTATACAATATGTGACAGTCGACTGCCATGGCTTGAGTATTGTTTTTCTTTGAGTACTGTCGGTCGACCGCAACTTTCTCAACTGTGGATGACAGTCGATCGTCATGCTCTATTTTACTGAGTTTTCTTTCTATTTCTTTAACGATTGTTTCTTCGAATTTGCAAAGATAGTCTCCTTGATTTTCAAAGTAATTTAGTTTAGATTACACTATTTCCAGAGGGTGTGGATTCTTAAGTATTGATGGAGTTTAAGTTCTATTTTTGTGGTTTTGGAAAGTGAACATTTCATAATTTTCGAGATTATTATATTAGATTTATTCTACGTTGTTTTGAGAGTATAAGATCTCAGTTTTGTTTTCACTTTGTTTCAGTTTTGATAAATTATACCGTGTCACTTTGGAAGTATTTGGTTTTATTGACTATTGGCTTGAGGGAAACCTCGTTATGAGTTAGATTATTTGTAATTATGAGATACCAAGAAATGTTGAGTTGATGTTTGAGTTTTGAGACTCTAGAGGTTGAGTGGGACCCTAACATGCCGACAATTGAGACTTTGTAGATATTTTGGCCAGTGGGGCCTTGTTGTTGAATTAGGGAAATTAAGTCCGGAAGAGTACACCAACTCTAAGGAGAACTGTGACTTAATTAATAATAATCAACCTAAAGACATGCACTAGTTGGAGTTATGATGAAATGAGAGCAAACATGGGTAGGGGGGCTCATATAATCTGCAGTGTGAGACAATCTCCGAAATTATCGAGGTGTGAGTGAAATAGTCTCCAAAATTAGCAACAGTGTGAGATTGATCTCCGAAATTATCAAGGTCGAGGCGACGCTCATAGGATATTCATGTGATGAGACGCCATTGCTTGCGGTATGCGGTATTCTCGAAGATTCTCAGGTGTGAGTGAAATAGTCTCCAGAATTATCTATAGATAGAGATTGACCTCCGAAATTATCGGGACATGGGCTAGATACTCACAGAATAATCTAAATCTTAAAGTAATCACTGTAGTAGGATTAGTTGCATAACGTGAGATCGAACCTATAAAGTGGAGAACGATAAGGGCTTGCACCGGACCTATGTAGAATGGGATCAATAGAATCCGACAAGTATGCATTAGAAATCATCATAAGCATTTGTGTTTATTGACTTGTTTTATGCATGCTTGTTCTTTTATGTTTTCTTACCATTGACACCTAGTCTAGTTCCACTTGTTGACTTGTGATTTTATTTTTTATGTTTTCATTTGAGTTTGTATTTTCTTTCAATATCACTCACACCGTTATGGCTGACCCCTGTAATTTTGGGGGTTAGGGATATCTCTAGCCTCATGTTTTACAGGTAGGTACCATTAGCATGGAGTTGGGAGCATGTGGTTAGAATATTTAATGTTTATGCATATCTTGTAAAATGATTGATTATAAAGAGAAATTTGTATTTATGGTGCTCTTAAATACCGCTGTGTTGTAAAAAGAACTGTAATTCAAAGTGTTTAAATTTCACTGTAAAAGAGTTGATGTAATAAAAGTTTTTTTAAACTTTTATGTATTTGGATGTTATGTTTATGATTACAACTGAGGTTGATTATGTAAATTGTGCCACTTATTTGTAATTTTATTTATTAGAAATTTGGGGCGCTACAGCATGACCATGTCAGTAGCCAACTCTTGACCCAAAGGGAAACCAAGTCTTTCAAGGTTCTCTATGTACCCAATCATCTTGAGCACATGAGTTTCAACGGGGCTTCCTTCTGCCAATTTGCACTGAAACATTTTCTTTGCGACTTCAAATCTCTCATGCCTAGCATGCTCTTAATAGAGCCTCTTGAGGTGTACGATCATATCGTAGGCATCCATGTTCTCATATTACTTCTGATGCTCAGAGTTCATGGTGGCTAGAATGAGACAATCAACATTCAAGGCATCATCTTGATGCTTCTTATGAGCATTCTTTTCGGTACGAGGGGCACTTGCAGCAGGTGGCTCAGGAGACTGATCTAGAACATACAACTTTTTCTCATGGCTGAGGGCTATCTTCATATTTCTCTACCACTCTAGGAAATTTGTCCCAGACAGTTCGTCCTTCTCAAAGACAGATCGCAATGATATATTATTTGATGTGTTGGATGCCATGGTAATCTATCAACATAAATATCCAAAGTAAATATCATTTCATTGAAATATTAAACAGAAATATGCAAAGTATGCATCATGACATTGAAATATTTAATAAGGTATTTTATTAAATACACCTCCTACTATTTTTATTCAAATCAACGACCCTCATCATTGACACAGAAAATCCCATCGTAAGATTTTCTAGTAGGTCAAGATACATATTTCACCTAGTTCTGAGTCAGTTTTGGCTGATTACCCAAAATTCAGTTATTTAGGTAAGGAACACTTCCTAATTAATTGTATGCAACTCTTGGATAGTTTGGTGAATAACACTTAAGGTACTGTTCTTTTTTTTCCTCTTATAAGAGGTTACCTTTTATAAGAGGTTTACAGTAAGAGCCTCTTTTTGAGGTGTTCTTTTATATAAAAATAACCTCTTATAAGAGATTTCTGTTCTTTTTTCACCTCTTACAAGAGCCTTTTATCTACTTTTAGACATTTTTGTCCTTAGTATATAATTTCTCTATTTATACCAACATTTTATATCTAAAATTAAGTAAATCGTCAATTCTACCACATTTCTCACAAAGTAGAAAAAGAACAGTAACAACTCAAAATCAGAAACCCGCAAGACTTTTATATCTAAAAAATATTTAAAAAAATACCACAAATATTTATAGGTTCTTACTTTAGTTGCTACTGTCTTCCTTAGCTAAGCTTAAACATACATTAGTTCAATACCCAATTACTAGGAAGTCAACCAAATAATATAGTATACACTTTAGCAAGAGTGCAATACCAGTGTAGATTTGTTTGCAAAAAGGGAAACTAATAAATCAATAGCTTTGCAAGATCGTTAGCTAAGCAGGAAAGAAGAAAATCATAACCTTATTAATAGTGAGTAAACAGGATGTATTTGGTTGAATATGGGTAGACTAATGTATTCAAGGGATGATAATGTGAGTACTTGAGAGGATAGATTCGCGAATAAATTTCTGCAAATCATGTTGGAAGATGAAGGATTGAATATGCAAAATTAAAAATAAGAAAAGCTATACGTAGCTGAATTCTCGCGCGTCATCCAAAGACTCACCACACGTCAAGGTCATGCTGAGGACACTTCACACACCAAATGGAAGGAAAAAAACGTTCTTTCATTCAAAACAACACTCGATTTCAAGTTGTTTTTCATCACCTACTTCTCAAGTATGTAAAAAAATAAAAACTGTTATTCGTACTGATACAATATCAAGCTAAAGTAATTCCTAGACTGAAGTTTAACTCATAATATTCATTATTAGCAATGACTCTTTGGGGTAATATTGAAATTAGTAACAATTATAATATAGACTTTGGGGGTAATATAGACTTTTTAAGTGATAGAAGTCTTATAAGAATTTGAAAGAGGCTACTAGAAGTCTTTTAGGCTTATAAGAGATTTTGGAAAAAATGTCTTATAAGAGGTAAAAAAAGAACGCTAAAAAAACTCTTGTAAGAGGTGGATCACCTCTTACAAGAGGTAAATCACTTATAAGAGGAGAAAAAGAACACTACCTTATTCTAATCTATCTCAAAGACTAAAGCCCAACTCTATACCTCTAAACTTTCAATTATATTGAAATAGCCTAGTTAAGTTAGACCCAATAGGAATTAATTTTTTTTATAAGACACTTTTCAAAAATATTTGCAGAAAGAGGACAGTTGGCCAAGTATTTGCGCTTATTGACTCAACAACTAATCTCGCCGTTACAAATGGCGAGTTTAGTTATTTCATCATCGCCATTGGGAAACAGCATGTTTAGTGCTATTTTTAGTTCAAAATTTTCAAAGAAGACTCGCTATTCCCAACGGCGATGACATTTATACTAGACGGGGAACAGCGAGTTTAGTTCAAAATTTTCAAAGAAGACTCGTTGTTCCCAACGACGAGGACATTTACACTAGACTCGCTGTTGGAAATAGCGAGTTTAGTTCAAAAAAAATCTATGGAGTTTTTTTTCAAAAATTCACTAAGTCCAAAAGAATGTTTCACTCTCTGTAAAATTCCCTACATCATCGCCGTTCCCAACAGCGAGTCTAGTGTAAATGTCCTTGCCGTTGGGAACAGCGAGTCTTCTTTGAAAATTTTGAACGAAACTCGTTGTTCCCAATAGCGAGTATTCTTTGAAAATTTTGAACTAAACTTGTTGTTCCCAATAGCGAGTCTAGTATAAATGTCCTCACCGTTGGGAACAACAAGGGAACAACGAGTCTTCTTTGAAAATTTTGAACTAAAAATAGTACTAAACACGTTGTTTTTCAATAGCGAGGATGAAACAACTAAACTCGCCATTGGGAACGGTGAGTTTAGTTGTTGAGTCCATGAGCGCAAATACTTAGGCAACTGTCCTCTTTCTGCATTTTTTTTCAAAGAGTGTTATAAAAAAATTAATTCGACCCAATGGTGGGCAATTGAATATTACTTTTATCTCATCGCGTCTCACTAGGATAGATAAAGGCACCCTACTTTCGCAGACCTACACTTAATCGATCCTAGCCTAAACTAGTGCCACGCATTGGAAGGCACCTTATTGCGACTTAATATTTACTTTGAGAGATTTTGTTATTTTATTAATTGATCTCACCATTTATCATTCATTAGCATACAACTAAAACAATGCATCTCATACAAAATTAAAGACATAAAATATATGTGACATGATTGTGGCCCTAACATACTGATTCTCCCAAACCAATGAGAGTATCAAAAACTGAACGAAGGGGTTATACCGTCTTCTCTAAGCAGCTTCTCAATCTTGTCCTTGTATGGTTGCCAATTTCTTGCCTCCTTAGTGAGATTGCATTTACATATAAAGAAAGAGTGTACAATCGGAGTGTAGAGAGAGAATTACAATGAGAATGTAGAGAGAAAGGCACGACACGCATGTCGTATTCAAAATACCAAAATATAAACAATACATCACAAAACATAAACCATGCATCACAGAACTAAATCATGCATCATAGAATTAAGGCCACAACTATGTTAGGGATTTCACACCGAAAACCCCTCTCTAGGACTTCTGCACCCTATGACCGGTCAACTGCAACTTCTGCAACTACAACTGCTGACTGTTTGCTTGCCTCCACTCCGTTTCCAATCGTCTTTGTCTCTCCATCGCCTTATCATCTTCTTATCCAATTTCGTATGCAAGACATAAACCCAACAATCTCCACCTTGGATTGCATATGCATAAATCCATACCTGTGTGATCAAAACTCTCCTATATCTTTCTTCCCCGCTTTGTAAACAACATGTTTCAATAACTTCTCCTGCTAGTTGAACAAATCTCCACCTGTTTTCCTTCAGCTGTATGCCCTCCTCAAGGGCACACCCATGTAGATGTAATCATAGAGGTGCCACCCTCCATACGAACTCCACCTATATCAGGGCTTTCTCCACCTTCCAACGGTATTCGAACGTTGCAGTCCCGCATCGGTAATTCTAGTGAGGCTTACTAGATAATGCTTTAGGAACAATAGGCTTCCATACACTCGGCCGAGTTTTTCTGCTCCTACAAAGCTGGTAGAGGTTGTGCTGAACCTGCCCAATCCCCTTCTTACCCTTCATTACTTTACGACGACTATCCCAAACTGTCAAAACTCCACCTCGAGCTGTGTACCTGCAGCCACGAGCATCAAGAGTACCTTCTTTTGTATCGAAGGAATATGCATGACCTCTTCTAGTGTGAACCTTTAACCATCTGGCATCTCCAACTCAACAGTCCCCTCATCCACCACTTCACAAATCTCACCACTCCCCATTCTCACACTACGGCATGTTGATGACTTGTAAGTAGAAAACATCTCCCTTTCGGAGCAAATGCGAGAAGAACTTCCCGAATCAAGATACCAACTTGAATCCACATGAAGAACTTGAAACAAGAAGACAACAATCAACATTATTACTTGACTCAGTTGCGCTGACTATATGGGCTTGTTCCCCTTCTTTAGTAGCACTCTTCTGACTCAACCACCTGTGACAGTCTCTCTTGTAATGCCCAACTCCTTTACAGTAATGGCAACGAATCTTTCCCTTGTGTGTCATATCCCTTCCAATTGAAGTATCACCATTCACCGCAAAACACTCTAAAGAAATAGACCCTCCTTTATGAGTCTCCTTTCTTAGTTCATCTTCCTTTAGACCCTTAATCACCTCAGCTATAGTAAGTGTCTCCTTGGCCAATTTCCCATGTAGCATGGTAGTTATCAAGTGATCATAAGAAGTTGGCAGTGAATAAATCAAGTTGAAAGCTTTATCCTCTTCGCTAAGATCATCAGCGTTAATCGCCTTCAGTTCATATATTACTTTATTGAACTCCACAATATGATCTTGAAGATGAGTACCTTCCTTCATTGAGAACCTAAACAACTTCCTTTTCCAATACATTCGATCTAGTAACGACGATCCCGAGTAGTCAGTTTTGAGTCTCGCCTATAGACTCGCCGCACTTTTCTCCTCAAGGATATTACACTTAACTTCGTCCACCAATTGCAACCGGATTAAACTCAAGGCCTTCAAACAAATCTCATCCCACTTCTCTTGCTTCATGTCGGTTGACTTCTTCTCTTCTAGGGCAATGTGCAGGTCCTTCTGAACCAAAACATCATACATGTCCACCTTCCATAGATTGAAGTTGATCTTACCGTCAAACCGCTTGATCTTCGTCTTTTGATCTGCCATCTCCAAGGAACTCGAACAAACCCACGAATCCTGATTGCTCTTATACCAATTGTTAGGGATTTCACACCGAAAACCCCTCTCTAGGACTTCTGTACCCTATGACCGGTCGATCGCACCCTATGACCGGTCGACCGCAACTTCTGCAACTACAACTGCTGACTATTTCCTTGCCTCCACTCCGTTTCCAATCGCCTTTGTCTCTCCATCGTCTTATCATATTCTTATCCAATCTCGTATGCAAGACATAAACCCAACAAACCATGCACCGTGCATCACAAAACATAATAAACAAGAATATGTTGTTATGATTTTATTTAGTTTATTTTAAAATGATTGGTTTTCGGGGAATCAATATTGTCCTACGCAGAGTTGGCATGGGGGTCACGCTGCCTCATCATCCCTTGCCACTGCCAGAGCATGAACTCTTCATTTTTAAGAAACCTTAATGCCACTGCAAACGGCGTAGGTGCATGAATTCTTCATGATTTAAGAAACTCTAATGTCACTACAAATCACATCTTACTGCTCTGGGGTTTTAATGGTTCAAAACCGAGGGCTACTCTGGTATGACATCTATGTTAACAACCAACTCATAAACAAATCCTTATATTGCACTGTCAAGACTAAGTCGACTGAGGATAATCAGTCGACTGATCCTAACGAATAGTTCTGTACAGTCGACTGAGCCTATACCAGTCGACTGTACCAACTGAACCTACAGGGTTGTTCTGTCCAGTCGACTGATGTCCACTTAAGTCGACTTATGGCTATCTGCAACAAACTCCTAAAGATCTGCAACTGCTGCAACAAAACGATCCTAAAGAATAGTTCTGTAACTGCACCAATTGTATCCCTACAAGATAGGATCTGTAACAAATTTTATGATCTGATAAGATCTGTAATACCTCTATATATATCATCTTGTATCACCGGTTTTAGGTGTGCAAGCCAATCAATAAAAGTCACTCAATCAATAAAATTCACTTGGTATCAGAGCCTATCTGATCCTAACCGAGCTTAACCTCTTCCAATCATGGCCACCCCTCAATCCGCTGCAACCAATATTGTATCCACAACACCTTCTCCACTCCCACCAATCCAAGTTCACCATCTAATCTCTGTTAAGCTCGACAACAACAACTATCTTCTCTGGCTCACCCAATTTCGACCTCTTCTAAAGGGGTACGACCTCGAAGGATACGTCGATGGGAGCTTCCCTTGCCCCACACGTCTTCTCCCACAATCCACAGAGATTAATCCAGCTTATACCACCTGGAAGAAACAAGATCAAATTCTCCTAGGATGGTTATTATCATCCCTCTCCGAGTCAGTCCTGGCTCAAGTTGTTAGCCTTAGCACGTCTCGAGATGTCGGGGAATCACTCCGCAAATACTTCTCCTCCCAATCTCAGTCCAGGGTCTTGTATCTCAAACGCGAATTACAAAATATGCGCAAGGGAAACAAGTCAATGGCTGAATATTACCTCCATGCGAAACAACTCACTGATAATCTTGCCGCCTCTGGCAATGCTATCTCAAACACTGATCTGCAGCACATGATGCTAGGTGGTCTTGACTCATCCTATGATCCCATTGTAACGGTGCTTACTGCAACCGCAGCCGATCTCCATATGGATGACTTTTACTCAAATCTGTTAGCCTATGAGATGCGCTGGGAAGCTCAACATGCAACCTCACCTCAGCCCATGGCAAACATTGCCCATCATGGCCCTTCGCGTCCTAACAATCGCTACAGCAACTCTCGAGACAGGCTCGACTCTCAAGGTCATCAGAATTGGCCTTTCAACAAAGCCCAAGGCCGCCCCCAACCAAATTGCAATCCCCAAGGACCATGCCAGCTCTGTGGCAGAAAGAACCACACTGCTATGGAATATTGGTATCGTTTTGATCGCAATTTCACCGCTGCCGCTTCCTCCAACCCACCAGCTGCATATGTTGCTACTCCTGGATCACTCCTTGATGGTAATTGGTGCCCAGATAGTGGTGCTACACACCACTTAACCCCTGATTTGAACAATCTTCATATCAAGACTCAATATGATGGCCCTGATCAAATCAAAGTTGGCAATGGTAATACACTTTCTATTAAACATGTTGGTAAATCATCCTTTTGCCTTAATAATCGAACTTTTCATTTCAATCAAATTTACCACGTACCATCTATCTCTACTAATCTATTATCTGTATCCAAATTCTGCATTGACAACAAAGTATTTTTTTGAATTTCACCCATCCTCTTTTATTGTGAAGGATCAGGAAACGGGGACACCGCTGTTGCACGGCACGAATAGAGGAGGATTGTATCACTTTGTCGACAAGCCAGCTAGTTCTCTTTCTGCTTTTCAATCAGAGTCAGTTTCATTGTGGCATCACCGGCTTGGCCATCCGATGCTAAAAACCGTCAATAAAATTGTGTCAACCTACTTATTGCCAGTAGAAAATAAATCCACATTTTTTTGTCATGCTTGTCGTGTTAGCAAGAGTCATAAATTTCCCTTTTCATTGAGTTCCACAATTTATAAAGAACCATTACAACTAATTGTGTCAGATTTGTGGGGCCCTGCTCCAATGCTTTCAAGAAATGGTTCTCGGTATTATTTACTGTTAATGGATGCTTTCAGTAGATACGCATGGGTCTATCCCCTATCTCACAAAAGTGATGCTTTTACTGTCTTCAAACAGTTTAAGTTACAAATTGAAAATCTCACTGGCAAGAAAATAAAAAAATTTCAAACCGACAACGGAACTGAGTTCAAGAAATTCACACCCTTTCTACTCCAAAGTGGTGTTCTCCATCGTTTTACATGTCCACACATCTCTGCTCAAAATGGGTTAGCAGAGAGACGCCATAGACATGTTGTTGAGTCTGGTCTCTCTCTCTTAAACCATGCATCAATGCCATTAACATTTTGGGCTGATGCTTTTGTCACTAGTTGCTATCTCATAAATCGCCTACCATCCTCACCATTAAAAGGTCAAACTCCCCTTGAACTATTTTTTGGCTCCACACTTGACTACAATGCCTTAAAATCCTTTGGGTGTCTCTGCTACCCATATCTCAGATCCTATGCATCAAATAAATTAGATAAAAGATCCCTTGACTGTGTCTTTCTTGGCTATTGTAGCACTCAAAAAGGATACATATGCTATTATCGACCATCCCAAAGAATATACATCTCTCGTCACGTCGACTTTGAAGAAGACATCTTTTCCTATTCGACAGTGCACAACAACCCCACCAATGTAAGTACTACTTCTATATCCTCTGCACCCTTACAAACCACATCAATTCTACCCACTCTACAAGCATCTCACATACCCCCCTTATCAAATAACCCACCAAACATTAACCCACTTCAAACTACCCAACCGCCACCTACTACTCCACCATCTCCTACACAAGAACCCGTTCCCCAACATCATATGATTACTAGGGCAAAAGGTGGTATACGTAAACATGTTAATAGATTATGTTTGCATGCCACTAAACACCCTTTGCAGGATGCAGAACCAACCTGCTTCACACACGCACAGAGCCATCCTCAATGGCGTAGTGCTATGGATGATGAGATCAATGCCCTATTACAGAATGGCACATGGACCCTCACCCCTGCTCAAAGCAATCAGAACATTGTGGGATGCAAATGGGTCTTTCGTATCAAACGAAAATCTGATGGCACTATTGACCGCTACAAAGCTCGCCTTGTCGCAAAAGAATTTCATCAACAAGCAGGTATTGATTATGGTGAAACTTTCAACCCCATGATTAAACCTTGCACAATTAGGCTCGTCATTACCATTGCACTAATGAACAAATGGGCACTCCGTCAATTAGATGTTCAAAATGCTTTCCTTCATGGCCATCTCACAGAAGAAGTTTACATGAAACAACCACCAGGGTATGTAGATTCAAGATTTCCAAAGCATGTTTGTCGCCTACGGAAGTCTCTCTATGGGCTCAAGCAAGCCCCTAGAGCTTGGTACTCGAGACTCTGGGTATCTTTGCACTCTTGGTTTTGTCAGTTCCAAGGCCGACTCATCTCTGCTCATAAGACAAAATGGTGACTCCACTATCTTTATTTTAATATATGTTGATGACATTATTATCACAGGCACACTGGGGAACCATATCAACACACTCATCACCCAGCTCCAATCTACATTTGCAATCAAGGACATGGGCCCATTAAGTTACTTTTTGGGTATCGAAGTCCTTCCCAATCGCAATGGCCTTTTCCTGTCTCAACGCAAATACATTCTGGATCTGTTGCTAAGTACTAAGTTCGATGGTGTCAAGCCTATCACCACACCCCTGGCAGCAAACAGTCAACTCTCTCAACATGATGGGCTGACTCACAATGATCCTACTCAATATCGAAGTATTGTGGGATCTTTGCAATATCTATCTTTCACTAGACCTGACATTGCAGTCGCTGTCAACAAAGTATGTCAGTTCATGCATAACCTTCGGGATGTCCATTGGTCTGCTGTCAAGCGAATTCTTCGCTATCTCAAACACACCATCAATTATGGCTTGCAGTTGTCTACACCAACAACTTCCACGCATATTCAGACTCGGACTGGGCAGGATGTCCTGATGATCGCAGATCTACAAGCGGCTATTGTATTTTCTTTGGTGGCAACCTCATCTCATGGAGTGCAAGGAAGCAAAAGACAGTCTCCCGATCAAGCACGAAAGCTGAATACAGAGGCGTCACAATTGCAACTGCTGAAGTCCTGTGGATCCAATCTCTACTCAAAGAGCTTGGTTACTCAAAAGTGCCTCCGCCTACTCTTTGGTGTGATAACTTAGGGGCTACATATCTCACAGTAAATCCTATCTTCCATGCTCGCACAAAGCATATCGAAATCGATTACCACTTTGTCCGCGAACGTGTTGCTTCCAAACAACTCAATGTTCGATTCATTTCCACCAAAGATCAGCTAGCAGACATCTTCACCAAAGGTCTCAGCAGTAACAGGTTTCAGGACCTCAGGAACAAGTTGTCCATCCAAGCTTGGCTGTTCAACTTGCAGGGGAGTGTCAAGACTAAGTCGACTGAGGATAATCAATCGACTGATCCTAACGAATAGTTCTGTACAGTCGACTGAGCCTATACCAGTCGACTGTACCAACTGAACCTACAGGGTTGTTCTGTCCAGTCGACTGATGTCCACTTAAGTCGACTTATGGCTATCTGCAACAAACTCCCAAAGATCTGCAACTGCTGCAACAAAACGATCCTAAAGAATAGTTCTGTAACTGCACCAATTGTATCCCTACAAGATAGGATCTGTAACAAATTTTATGATCTGATAAGATCTGTAATACCTCTATATATATCATCTTGTATCACCGGTTTTAGGTGTGCAAGCCAATCAATAAAAGTCACTCAATCAATAAAATTCACTCAACTGTTGCAAGAATTATATCACATGAATCTTTCTTCCAAAAGTGTGAACATATCATGAATAATCACATATCATACATAACCGAATTATGGTTTCGCAGGTAGCTCTGATACCTCCGTTATGTTTCGATTTTTTGCAATTTTTTAGCTGTGTATTTATAATGCTACTTTGGAGTAAAGTTGTAATATTATTCCTTTGTTAGGTGGAAATTGTGGTTTAATGGATGCTACGGTTGTATACTTTTAACTGAATATTCACATTTTACTGATGCAATTATAGTTAATCTGTTTATCTCTACTACTATAATGGGAGAACCCCTTAGTCCTTAACCCAACCCGTGCAACGCACGTGTTGGGTTATGGACTAACTTTGATAAATATTTCGATAGTGGACCAGTTTCGTAAATATTTTCGGAAGTGGATCAGTTTGGAAATTATTTTCTTTTTTCCCTTTTCATTATCTCTTCAATTTTTTCCACGTGCACGTGTGCACGTGTATGATACTAGTCGTCTTTAATATACAAAGGGTAAAAGGGATATGAGCAACTTGCTCATTTAGTAAATGAGCAATTGATTATGTGGCATGCATGTGATACATTGAACAACTAATCCTTCAAGGATTTTTCAATCACATGTATGCCGCATCATCAATTGCTTAGTTACTAAATGAGCAAGTTGCTCATACCCCTTTTTCCCATATACAAAATGTATTTATTTTAGTCTCGGTTCATCTGATTGACAGCTTTCTAATCACAAAACGGCGAGGGAAATCTCTCCTCGCATTCCATTAAAAAAGGATAACGAGACAAAATACAATCAGTAAAAGCATCATGATCATGTCACCGAATAGTTGTTTATATATATGACCATGAAGAAAATGCTTGATACAAAACAGAGAATAATTGCTTATGTCCCAACATAAGAAGGCGTGACAGTTGATATCACAACATAAAAGACTGATGTAACCATTGCCAAATATTCGAAACATACAGGACAGTGATCTCACAGCTCAATTGCCCAAATATATGACCATCCAAGAAAATGCTTGATACAAAACAGAGAAGAATCAATATACATCAATAGAATACAACGACATACAGTAGGAGTCAACAACATCTCTAGTTGTTTCAAACCATCCTAGAAGTCAAGTATCTGGGACATCATTCCTCTAATCTGTAGGGGGAAAATCATTTGGGTAAGTCACTGATTATAAACAATGTAGGAAATTACTGCATCCAGATTCTAAGACTTCAGAATACCTGTTTTGAGGAAAGGCCTATGTCTTTAAGATCATTGATCTGGAAATAAAATTGCCAATGTCATACAAATATTTATGGATAATAAAGTAGCTTTTTTCATATCATAATATCAACCAACATCAACAAAGATACAGGCTATAAATTGAAACTTGAAAGCACTTACATCCTTGAAAGGCTCTGGAGTCGTTTCACGAAGCTCCAATATGTAAGAAGATCTCTTCTCACCTATTCCCTTCAACTCTCTAAGCTCCTCTCTGCAAAAGAACAAGAAGAAAGCATATAAACTCATAACTCTTGAGGAATGAGATAATCACATACAAATCAATGAATCAATAAATTAATGCTAAACAGATGAGTTGCTTTCTTATATTTAGCCTGAACCATTTATTATGAGCTTGAATTGCCAAAACTGTGAAGGTTCGTTAAGGATTTATATGAGCTTCTTTGTATCTGTCTGGTAATTGTGGATCCTTAAAGTTAATGCAATTTACAACAGATAAAGCATTTTCTCCCCTATTAATTTCTTCTTTAGTATATAATGTAGTTGAGAACGGTCTTGGACACTGCAACCAATTATCACGACCCTTTTCCCTTAAAAATACAATAAAATAAAATAATAAAATAAAATAAATAAAAAATCTCACCACCAGCAGCCTAGCCTTCTCAAGGTTTTGTCATGGTGATATACTTTGCTTATATATGAATATACTGTTTGCGTTGATGAGCCTTTTAATAGAAAATAAACTCCATTAAATGGGGCAAGACTGAATGAAGATGATAACAAGTTGACAAGTGAAAAAGGGAAATGAAGTTCCTAAAAAATTACAACAAATATGTTATTTGTGTTCATCAAATCTGACCGCATATTCACAAGTTAGATTGGGTTTAACAATATATTATAGACAAATTATAAGCCGTAACTTGGAATTGAAAATACGGTCAATGTCTTGCAGCATATTATAAGAACTTATCTGCCTTCTCCTTACATCTCTAATATTATAATGGGAGAAGGCCTTAGTGTCATTTGTCATTGTGTCATTTTGTCAACACGTGCAGCGCACATGTTGGTAGATTTTTTTTCCTTTTCATTCCCCTTCCCATTTTCCCCACGTGCAACGCACGTGTAGTAAATGTTTGTCATTCTACCAACCCGTGCAACGCACGTGTTGGTAGATTTTTTTTTTGGTCCTTTTCATTCCCCCTCCCCATTTCCCCCACGTGCAACGCACGTGTATAATACTAGTATATCATAAATGCTCTTAGGCATTGAAACGATTTTGACATTCAATGTTTGAGACAGAATAGAACCTCACCTATATTTCCTTTGAATAACGTCAAACTATTACTCTCAGATATTTAAATAATCCTATTCATGATACATTCCCTTAAGTAATAATACTCTTCATCTGGGAAGAAGTGAAATTAATAAAAGTTTAAGATGAATTAGAAAAGGACACCTTGATATTCGTTCGGCTATCTAAAGGTTTGACGTTTCTACTAAACAAATAAATAATCTAAACTCTCCAAATCAATGTTTTCCACACGTGCATTTTTGCCTCCTAATGCAAATAAAAATAATGTCAATGAACTTTTAAAAAGACAACCTGAATATCTGCAGATCCCAATACAAATTTCCCATGGAAGGATAACTCTAGTGATAAATGGATATATTATAGTCATACATTAGTTTCCACCTAACAAATGTGTTCTCACTCAATCATGGAGATTTAGCAAGACACGGCTTATCAGGGATTATATCCTCCGTGTCGAGCTTAATATAACCGAAATCATCATTTGACCACTACCACCCCCTTCTCAAGATTTGCATAGCTTGCAATGTGTCAGAAAATGGCAGATTGCATGTGTATTAGATAAAATTAAAAGAACAAAAAATAAAAATTTCAACTTATTCTACAAAATAAAATTTGTTATAGATGTGTGCATGACATGTAGGTACCCAAATAATCCATCGTACTAGTTATTGTTACTCGATTATTACTTATCTTAAAGGTAGGACGATTTGATTACTTACTTGTTAGCACTATTGAGAAAAGCTAAGCACTCTTGAACCAGGGATTTCTGTAGAACATAAAAGCAAAATAAGTTAGCTTCACAAAAATAATCAATTTAACATAATATTAATCAAATGGCATTCATATTTTACAAATAACCTTCAACCCAGTACTCTTTGCCTTGAGAATGTCCTGTGGGGTAGCCATGTCTTCAAATCTCAAGTATCCAGCTGTTCTTGAGCAATCTGGAGTTTTCCAGTCACTAGAATCCATATTTATTGGACACTTGCATTGAGGTGTACTCTCACTTATAGGTGTAGAGGTTGGAAGTTTCAATGACTCCGATCTCTCCCTCAATTTATGAGTTAGTTTTGGTGAAGGTCTAGAGCTTGCGAGCTTTAGTGAGTTTGATATTTCTCTCAATTTCTGAGTTATTGTTGGTGAGGATCCTCCAACCTTGGAAATTGTGATCTCTTCTTTATCCAAGGAAACAACTGCAAAATGAAAATAGGAGGGATTAATTCATAGACTTACAGAAATGTCTTATTTATTCAGTAGTTCTTTAACACATACCATGTGGATCATTAAAAATATGTAAATCAGCTGTGAGTCCAATATCTCTACTATCTTTAACATCATTATGCTCATTTCTTTCAAATTTGTCCTTCAAATGAAAATGCATAAAACTTTGAATAAGGATTTGCCTTCCACATCATAATAAATTAGAAAGACCATATCAAGCACTAAAAATACTCTAAGCTACAAGAAAATTACCATTACAGAGATGCAAGATTCAATTTCAGTAGCCTTCAAGAGATTCTGATCATTAGCCCCACAGGCATTCTACATCACAAACATAGACAATCATTCAAAAATGTTGTTTACACTATTATCTTAATACACCAGCACTAATAAAAATCCAAAAGATAATTTACCACTTCAACCATAGAAGATAGTTTGTCCTTAGGGTTACATGATTGAGTAATTTCCTACACAAAATATCTCTTTCAATTTTCTTAAAAGAGCAAAGCTCCTTCATTTGAGATTTAGGTGGATGAGTATATCCTTCATTGTTCTAACATTAATCTGAAAGACTAACAAAATTGTAATGCAAGCAAAAATTTGTACTATATAGATAACCGATAGAACACTTACCATTTCAGAGATGGAAGATTCAATTTCAGTAGCTTCCAATATATTTTTTTCATCAGCTAGAGAGGCATTCTACATGACAAACATAGACAATCATTCAAAAATGTTGTCTACACTATTATGTTAAATACACCTGAAGTAATAAAAAATCAGAAAGAGAATTTACCACTTCAACAACTGAAGATTGGTTGCCTGTAGGGTTGCATGATTCAGTAATTTCCTGCACAGAAGATCTCTTTCAGTTTTCTTAAAGAGTGATTGCAAAGCTCCTTCATTTGAGATTTGGGTGGATGAGTATCCTTCATTGTTCTAACATTAATCTGAAAGACTAACAAAATTGTAATGCAAGCAAAAATTTGTAAACCGATAGAACACTTACCATTTCAGAGATGGAAGATTCAATTTCAGTAGCTTTCAATATATTTTGTTCATCAGCTACGGAGGTCTACATGATAAACATAGACAATCATTCAAAAATGTTGTCTACACTATTATGTTAAATACACCTGAAGTAATAAAATTCAGAAAGAGAATTTACCACTTCAACAACTGAAGATTGGTTGCCTGTAGGGTTGCATGATTCAGTAATTTCCTGCACAGAAAGATCTCTTTCAATTTTTTTTAACTAGTGATTGTAAAGCTCCTTCATTTGAAGTTTGGATGGATGAGTATCCTCCATGGTTCTAACACTAATATGAAAGACTAACAAAATTGTAATGCAGAGAAAATAATGTACTAAATAAATAGATAACTGATAGAACACTTTACAACTTGGTTAAAAGTTCATATATGTTGCAAAAGTAGGCTACAAGTAATTTGTTACCTTTTCGGTATTGATGATGAGATTTGTGGAAATGGCTATAATCCTGACATAAATAATAAACTTCTTTTAAGCAGCTCGTGTATTACTCAGTATGAAATACAAAACACCGCATTTAAGAGTTCATACCTTTCCTTTGTTGTACAAGACACTTCATTTATGTTCTTCTCAATTTTTCCACATACAAAGGTTCCAGGTTTCTTTTGTGAATTGTTCAATGGTTGGGGTCTCCTATTAGATGACAAACACAATGTAAAAAAATCAATCCTTCAACGTCTTTATCTAACAGTAGATCTTTAGACTACTTTTTTTAAGTTCCAAGAGAGTACCTTCTCCTTGTCACAGATGGTGTTCCATAGCCTTTCCTCTCAACAGAACCTAACTGAGATATTTCGAGCTTCTTAACTGAAGCACTTAATGCCTTAATATCCCTGTTATTCGGTGAAAATAGTGAGACAAACCTTGGACCGCTCTTATTGCTCTTGGAAGAAGAATCACACTGGTATTTATTAATCGCTTGACATGATCTAGAAGCCAAACTGACTGCATGAATAGTATCTTGGCATGGTGTTTGGTTCTACATGAAACAATGATGAACACTATAAACATAAATTGTTTAAACAAAATATTCATAACTAAAATGAACTAAAACCAATAATCTGGCACCATAAATTCAGAGTCTCACCAAACAAGTAAACACCACTGCCCTGCTTGTTTTGCTTATAAAATCTTGGAGCAGATGCGTCAGTTTTGTTTGTCGGTAAGGAACATATGTGTCACTACTATTTAGTGCACAAACGACATTTAGTAAAGCATACAATGACTTGTTCACTTTCACAATCTCGGATAGAGTGGGTTTACCAGCACTCTCTCTTTTCGAATCTTCATAACCTGGTCCAAACAAGGGCAAGGAATATCATTGGACAAGAAGTATAAGAATAACAAGAAAAAATAGACAATTGTATATTACAATTACCTGCTAAATCGACAAAAGTCATCTTTCCCAAACGAATATTGTTTGATTCCTTATCAACAAAAGAAGCATTTATAATCAAGCCTTTGTGGTTCCTACCAGCAACATCAATTTCGACCTTTTGTGAAGGCTCACGTGTATTCAAGCCTCTGTGTTTCCTACTAGCAATATCGTTTTCGACCTTTTGAGAAGACTCACGTATATTCAAGCCTCTATGTTTCCTACCAGCAACATCATTCTCAACCTTCTGTGAAGGCTTCAGCTCATTACATGCATGAAAATAAGAGTTCTTGAAGTCCGTAATTGATTTCACAGGAACCTACAGAAAAACACAAACACACTAAGCACGGAAAAGTATTACTCTATGTGATTAAAACGTAAACAACCATCCTCAACTAACCTGTGAAAGGCCCTTGAGCTGAATTTTACGGTTAACATCTTCCATTACAAGAACCTCTTGTTCTTTAGGCTCCAGGAGATCATAGATGCGATCCTGACACACTTGATAACATGAAATAGTCACTGACCCTCCCATTTCCTCAACAGCCGGTAGAATTTCCGATATTGTCATCAGAGCTAACCCAGGGCCTTTCTCAGAGCCCTAAGTTTTACGAAACAAACACACAATGAGGAAAAATAACAACACAACGGCGCAAAAGAAAGATGGTCCGTGTACCCTACCTGAATTAATTGTGTCTTCCCACTTCCCCGAGCACCGTAAGCAATAACACATCCATTACCTCCCCTAAGAGTCTCCCTGAGAATAGGTCTAACTTCTTTGTCGAAAACCTCCTCTGTGCCTTCATCTTGCCCATAACACCAATCCAACTTGTAACTATCTTTCCTACTGGAGAAGGCATCACAAACTTACAATCAATATAAAAACCAAAATCTATACACCATTAATCATTTATCAAAAAAAAAGATATTTACATAGAATTTGCGTCAACCAGTGAAACCATTATAGGTTAATAGTTTCGCAGGTTTTACAGCTGAAAATTCCTAGAGAATTTTTCAGTAATACAAAGAATTGAGAATATTATTAAAAATCAGGCCTTTTGATTCTATAGCTACTTTTGTTTCGCTAAAATCCTATTACCAAATTCAACCAGAAGCAACATAAAGGAGCAAGCTTTCAACTCAAAATTACATCCGAAAATCGAAGTCGAAATCTCACCCATTCGCCAGCTCCCCGAAGGCGATGGAGGCCATTTCCCCCTCAGATCTCGACATCGTCAACGAACAAGAAGATGATGATGATTCACCAGCTGGTCGGATTCTCCCCACAACTCGAACCCCTCGTTGATGATCCAAATGAGATTTCGAACGAGGAGTCTCCATCTTTGAAAAATTTGGAGGAGTTTTGGAAAATTGAGAGAGAACTGAGAAATTGGGGATTTTTCTAGGGTTCTTGATTACTGGATTGGAAAGAAGTAGCCGTTGAAATGAGTGGGGTTTGGGATTTGAATCGACTGTTCCGGTGTCCGCAGGAACAGGTTAAGGATTGAGTGGTTTCTTTTACAATGAGTTGATCATACTGTCATACTGATCGTGATGATTTTGCCGTTTTGAAGGTACAGTTGAGGGTATATTGATCCGAGGGTACATTATATGTTTTGGGCGCGCCACCTGGACCCGATGTAATTAATTAATTTTGATTAGTGACTAAAATTAATCAATTTTAGGGGGGGGGGGGGGGGGGGGGGGGGGGGGGGGGCGGAATTAAGGTACTGTTCTTTTTTTTGCCTCTTATAAGAGGTTACCTCTTATAAGAGTTTTACAGTAAGAGCCTCTTGTAAGAGCCTCTTTTTGAGGTGTTCTTTTTATATAAAAATAACCTCTTATAAGAACCTCTTATAAGAGATTTCTGTTCTTTTTTCACCTCTTACAAGAGCCTATATTACCCCAAAGTCTATATTACCCCAAAGTATAGAATTAGTGAGATGAAGGACAAGAAAAGATATGTTTAAATTACTAATATATAAACTAGTTTAATGGCAAGTGCAAACTTAAATTTTGGCTTTCGACGACTGCAGTGCAAACTTATTTTTTTTATTTTCATTTTTCATTTTCAGATACCAAAAATTTGGCTCACAAGGACTACACTGGGGTGCTCTAAAGATTGAAACTGCAAAACACGGGGCCTTTTCCTCTTATCTCATTTGCTTCAAAGCCTCAACATTACATGTCAACTGACTTGAAATAAACACAGATCTGAACAGACATACATATATTGACAAAAGTAAAATACATGGTGGGTCAATTTCAAGTAAACTTGATGTGAACAAACAAATAAATATCACAACACTATTCTCATCGTTAATTTGTGAATTTAATATAATTCATTTATATGGAAGTCCATGTAAAATTGTAGAATTGCTTGTATCCTCCCTAACGGTTGTGTTCGTGTAAATGTTTACATGCTTTCTTGAAATCCTGCTAATGGAAAAACTACAAGAACATGAATTTTGAACCTGAATACAAATTATGTGTATCACAGTCGAAACTTTAGTTGAAAGTTCTTGATAAGTCAAGTATACATTATGGAGCAGATTGATGAGCCAAATTGCGAATCGTGTGACGCATTTAAAATAAGGAAAGTGCAAACACCTCTGAGCATGAAGTGCTTGTACATTTCTAATATGGGTTGAGTTTTTCTAAGGATGAGAATCAAGCTTCAGTTCTTCTTTTCTTGATCAATTCATATAAGTTTAAATTACTAATATATACACTTTTTCTAGGATAGCTTATTCCGTGCTACTATAGACTAATATGTAAACTAGTTTAATTAGTAACAATTATAATATAGACTTTGGGGTAATATAGACTTTTTAAGTGATAGAAGTCTTATAAGAATTTGAAAGAGGCTACTAGAAGTCTTTTAGGATTATAAGAGATTTTGGTAAAAATGTCTTATAAGAGGTAAAAAAAGAACGCTAAAAATACTCTTGTAAGAGGTGGACCACCTCTTACAAGAGGTAAATCTCTTATAAGAGGAGAAAAAGAACACTACCTAAGTTTATACAGAGGCAACAGCTTTCTTTCTTATGTTTATAAACTTTATATCCAGTATTTATTTTTATTTACAACTTATCTATGATATTATTCCCTTTCTAATTAAATTTTCAACAAAATATAAGTCTTAGGGCGGTATTTAATTCGCAATAATTGAGTGGTGATCTCATTTCCGATTGATGTATGTTGAGATGACCATAAAAAGGAAATCAAACTTTCATGATGAAGGAAATTGAATCGCATCAAGTCTTTAGTATTTTTAGCAACTAGGAATTTACACGTCCGATGCACGTCTTAATAAATATAATTTTTTTAAAATAAAAATTCAGACATAGTTTGGGTTTTGTTGCTGCTGATTTTGATGTGGGAGCAAACAGATGAATTTGTAGATTCTTGAAAAAACGAATAAGGCAAACCTGTTGACCTGTTGAACTTCACCAACTTGTTGACCTGGTCTCTTGTCGCTGCTGCGAACCTACAAAAAGTGCGAAACACCAGGATGGATTCCGGTGACGCACCCTCCGTCGCTCTTGTCAGTAATCTGAATGATTAAGAAAGAGTTTTTATTGTATTGATTACCTGGTAACAGTGGGGGGAGAGGGGTATTTATAGACGCCTTAGGTATCCGTTTTGAGATATGAACATATCTCTACTTCCCGGTGTGAATGGATAGAAGCGGTTAAGATCACTTCTTAGGGATAATTATGAATCTGAATTCTTCTTTATCCTTTTGAACTGGTTTGTAATGGGTTAGGACCCGTACCCAGTAAGACAGATCCGTTCATGCGTTATTGGGCTTTGAAGAAAGACCCAATTCTCATTTCAGGCCCGTTTGTAGGTGAAATTACCGTTTTACCCCTGAACTTTAAGATTCGTGTCCGATTTGAACGGTCACGATTTAATCCCATTTTTAGCCATATCACGAGCCCCCCACTCCTAGAGACTGAGTTCTACAGTCTTTGAGAAGTAGTTTGTTGTCCTAATGGCGTACAAGATTTTATCGGAGTTCTTAAGGGAATTCGGATCTTGCTCGAGGTGTAACGATGTTATTCTGAGCTTATAAAATGCCCAAAAATATCCTCAAAGTTTTCTGGACTTTTTGTGGTTTTTCCAGATTTTTCTAAATTTTTTGAATTTTTTATTCATTTTCTGAATTAAATAATTAATTATCGAAAATATTAATTAATTATTCTAATTTAATAATTATTTTTTTCAGAATTTTAAAATATTTTTCCGAATTAATAATTATTTGGAGAATTTTTTAATTCATTTTTTCGATTTTTAAATATTTTTTCGAATTTTTTTAAATTATAAATTCAATTAAATAAATTAATTAATTAATTAAATATTACATGGACACGTGGTGTATTTCTGGACGTCGATCATGATGGCGCGCATCGTAAAGCAGATCATTTTCTGGACACGTAGCGCGTTTCTGAGCGTCAATCGTGTCGTGGCACGAGTTTTGAGATGATCGGGCGGCGTGTACGCGTATGCCTCGGCAACATTTTTCTCCACTTGTGCAGCTCAGAACACGTGTTGCTCAGCAACCAGCGCTGACCCCCCCCCAGTAGACGCCATGTGGCGCGGTCAACGGAGGCGTTGGCCGCCACATGACACAACATTTTTTTTTCTTTCTTTCTTTCTTCTCTGCACTGTTCTTTTTCCTTCTCCTTCGTATTCAACTTCCGTCTCCAACCTTCGTCAAAAGCTTTCGTGGAGCTCGAAGGGGGGAGCTTCGTCGAGCGACCCAAGAGCTCGGCATGGGAGCTTTGGCGAGGTGGAAGAGCGGAGGTGAGGCCAACGTCGGAGCTCGGCGACTCGTCGAGGTGGTCTCGAGCTTGACGAAGAATGCTTTTGGCGCTCAGTTTCGAAGCAGAGGTGGAACTCGTTGAGCGGTGGAGCTCGGCATGGCGAGGAGATGGCCGACGATGGTGTCGTTGGCCATGGCGGAGCTCGTTGGTGGAGAGCTCAGTAGCGTGAGGTTGGCGAACCTATAGCAGTGGAGGAGAGCTCGAAGAGGAGGAGCTCGAGGTGGGTTCGGAGCTTTGTGAGCTCGGTGACAGAGCTTTGGCGATGGGAGATGAGCTCGACAGTGGAGGTGGCGAGGAATAGAGGTGAGCTCGGTGTTGGGTTCGGTGTCGACGAGCTAGGAGGTGGAGGAGAGCTCGGAGCTCATCGAGGTGAGAGGAGTTCGGCTCGGGAGAGAGGAAGGTGGAGCTCGGCATGGCGAGGAGTTGGGTTTTGAGCGCTCGAAGTTGAAGGAGGAGTTTGGTTCTTCTTGTTCGGGTTTGGCGCCAAAACGGTTGAAGAAGAGGAAGGGGGAGGAGACAGGTGTTCGGGTATTGGGTAACGGGTCGGATTCCGATCTGTTAACCCCTTAAATTCAATTAAATTCTCTCTCCCTTTTTCTTTATGTTTTGCTTGCTTGTTCGGTGAATCCGAGCACGGATTTTGAGGTACATTTTTTGCAATTTTGCAGCTCGGTAGGACAGTAGCTCGGATTGTAGATCCGAGCTACGTGGCTCGATCTGGACGGTTGATCACGATTGTGGCGCGAATCACGAGAAAATGTGATCTTGTCGTTTTGTGGTCGTGACGCAATCTGAGCCGTTTGATTGTGATCAGGCGCGAATCATGATGATGAAGTCGTTTTTCCCCAATACGCAGCTCGGAATGCAAGTTGCTCGAAATCCAGTGCCGACCCACCAGATGCTGACACGTGGCCGGTCAACGTTGACCGTTGACCGCCACGTGGCACTTTTTTTTTTTGGTGTTCTGATTGTTTTTCGGTGGGAACTCGGAGAAGAGGAAGGTGACGTGGGTATGGAGTTCGGGTTTGGATCCCTAACGGGTCCGAACCCGGCCCGCCGACCCCCTTTTTTTTGGACGTCGAATCTGAGCCATGGATCGCGTTTGTGCACAAATTTCGAGGCAAATTTTTTTGCCATTTTGCAGCTCGGTAGCTCAGTAGCTCAGATTTCAGATCTGAGCTACGTGGCTCTATCTGGACTGTTGATCACGATCGTGGCGCGAATCACGAGACAAGAGGCTCAGATCACGAAAAAACGTGATCTTGTCGTTTTGTGGTCGTGGCACAATCTGAGCCGTTTGATTGTGATCAGACGCGAATCATGATGATGAAGTCGTTTTTCCCCAATCGCAGCTCGGAATGCAAGTTGCTCAGGTTGCAGATCCAAAGTACATGGTGAGATCTGGATGGTTGATCACAATCATGGCGGGGATCACGAGGCGATAGTTTTTGCCATTTTCTTGCTCGACGCAGCTGTATTGCGATCCACTTTCCCGGTGTTACGGAGGTCCGATCGGGGCGTGCGATCCCTCGTTTCGAAGCTAACTTGAAGATCTACAACTTCTCTTCAGGAGTGGGACGAAGATTCACCCTTCTTCATGGTCAAAATAGTCCTGCAACATCATTGTCTTGATGAAGTTGAGGAGCATTTTTGGTCTTGAGGATTTTCGAAGAGGAGCTCCACTCCAGGAGCAAAGAAGATGGGCCAGGAAGATTCTCGTAAGAGCCATGGGAAGATCCATTCTTGGAGGTGAGTGCAAGGAGCAACTCCTGGGGAGAGCTCTAGCTCGGAGCCCATTGAGAGGAAGAGCACTCGTGAGGCGAACGGAGTGAAGAACATCACAAGGCTCTAGGGGAGAGCAATTCGTGAGACGAGTTTGAGGAGCAACTCTAGGGAAGAGTTTTGTGCTCCGAACTCGCTTAGAAGAGGCCCGCCCGGGGGGCGAGCGAAGCGAAGTGCTTGGCTCTAGAAGGGAGCCATTTGGGAGACAAGTTTGAGGAGCAACTCTAGGAGAGAGTTGTGAGCTCCAAACTCGTTGAGAAGAGGTCCACTTTGGAGGCGAGCGGAATGAAGAGCTTGGCTCTAGGAGAGAGCCATTTGGGAGATAAGTTTGAAGAGCAACTCTAAGAGAGAGTTGTGAGCTCCTAACTCGTTGAGAAGAGGTTCGCTTTAGAGGCGAGCGGAGCAAAGAGCTTGGCTCTAGGAGAGAGCCATTTAGGAGACGAGTTTGAGGAGCAACTCAAGGAGAGAGTTGTGAGCTCCGAACTCATCGAGAAGAGGTCTGCTTTGGAGGCGAGCGGAGAGAAGAGCTTGGCTCTAGGAGAGAGCCATTTGGAAGACAAGTTTGAGGAGCAACTCTAGGAGAGAGTTGTGAGCTCCGAACTCGTCGTTTAAGAGAGATTCAGCGGTTGTGGGAGCAGTTCCGAATGTCGAATCACTTCTTACCCGCTTATGAGCGAGTAATTTGAAGCGGAATCGAACCAAGTGTTGGACTCCAAACTCGTTGTAGGAGCAATTTCGAATGGCGAACCACTTCTTACTCGCTTATGAGCAAGTAATTTGAAGCGGAATCAAGCCAAGTGTTAGACTCCGAACTCGTTGTTAGAGGGGGTTAACGAATTGTAGGAGCAATTCCGAATGGCGAACCACTTCTTACCCGCTTATGAGCGAGTAATTTGAAGCGGAATTGAGCTAAGTATTGGACTTCGAACTCATTTTTTGAGCTTAGTAAGTTGCGGGAGCAGCCATGTAGGAAAAGAAGGATTCTGAACTCACCATTTAACGAATCGTAGATATGACTCAGAGAGATAGAGATGAAGCAAGAGCAATAATTTTCAATGAAAAAATGTAAAGTTTAATTGAGATAAACTAAGTGGCCGCTCCAATAGGGCAAGCCATTATTACATGCTATTGGCCGGGTTACAAACATCAGCCTTATTGAAAATCAAGATCCTACTTCTACGATAAGGTGAAGACCTCTTGGGAGGAGCTGGGTTCTCCCTCCGTTGGACTTCCTTGGATGAGGTGGAAGATGGCCCCAGGTTCTGAGTCTTGAAGCTCGGCGGGCCTCTCTGTTCATTTGTATGCTCCTCAGGGGGGAAGCTCGGCCCCATCTTTTTTGACGAACTTGGTTAGGTATCCCCGCTGTATGAGTTCTTCGATCTCCTCCTTGAGAGCCCGACAATCATCCGTGTCGTGGCCGTGGTCTCTGTGAAAACGGCACCACTTATCCTTGTTACTCTTCTTGCCAGGTGTATTCATTTTAGGGAGAGCGCGGAGTAGCCCTTCCTTGTCCACTTCCATAAGAACTTCTGATATATTAGCAATGAGGGGGGTGAACTTTTCAAAACGAGGAGTCGGGCGGCGCTGGCCATTGCCATCCTTCTGGGATTTTTGGGACCCCTCTTCGCTCGTATTCTTCCATTTGTTCCCGGAAGATGATTCTTCAAGAGTAGGGGGGTTGAGAGCCTCTTCCACCCGTATGTACTTCTCCACCCTAAGTAGGAGTTCTGAGAAGTCCCGATGAGGCTTCTTGGCAAGGGATGCCTTGAGGCGAGCGTTAGTGACGTTGCGCTCGAATGCGGCAGAGGCTATTGATTGGTTGAGGGAGGGAATGGACCGGACTTCGGCGGTGAAGCGTCGAACGTAATCCCTTAGGCGTTCACCCTTTTCTTGGTTAAGGGTCACCAGAGATACACTTGCTTTCTCGGCCTGACGGCTACTTACGAAATGAGTAAGGAAGAGCCCTTCGAACTGATCGAATAAGAAGATAGAGGCCGGGGCGAGTCGAGAGTACCATTCTCTCGCAGGCCCCTTTAGTGTGGCAGAAAAGATCTTGCAGAGGAGGGCATCTGAAGCATGATGGATCATCATGAGAGTTTTGAAACTCTCTATGTGATCTGCAGGATCCGACTCCCCGGTATATGACTCGAAGTGAGGCGGCTTGAAGTTCTCTGGGATGGGGGCCTCCATGATGGTGCTGGAGAATGGAGGTCTGCTCGGGTGGAGGTTTATCGCCCGTTGCTTTTCTTCCCTGTCAATTTGGCTGAGGCACCTCTCCATCTCGTGAAGACGGCGGTAAACTGAGTCTTCTCTTTGATCATATCTTGCCGAGCCCCGGGACTCATCTTTGTACGAGGGTGGACTGGGGCTGCGGCGATGGTAGCTTGGAGATGGAGGAGGACAGGGATTGTGAAGGCGGTGGCTCCTAGCTGGCTCATGAGTAGGTGGCCTCTGGTTGGCGATATTGAGAGCTCGTAAGACTGCTTCTTGGAAGTATTGAAGCTCTGCCCTTGTGACTAGTGCCTCTCCAGCTTGGCAGTCCCTATGTGTGGCTCGGCTTACTGAAGAATGAGTTCTCTACCGATGACACTGAGGGGACTCTCTTCACCTCCTCCAGGGAGAGGATCTTCTAGTCCTCGGTCGGCGGGGGGTCCGGACTCTTGAGGCCCCTGGGTGCTCAGGTTGATGGACTCCCCCAAGGGCTCGCCATCCATTCAGGCGAGTTCGGAGGTCGACCCCTTTTTGGCGGTCGGCAATCACTTGACGAAGATCCCGCTCGGGAGGGCTTTGAGAAGCCATAGATTCAACTGAAGAATTGGGACCTACGTCATGGTCATGAGGAGGATGTTGCTTCGGACGACTCCGACGGGAGCCCCCCTGGGCAGCCCCCCGAGACCCTGGAGGGGTCTGTTGTGGAGGAGCACCTTTAGCTGGAGGAGGGGGAGGAGGAAGAGAAGTGGTTTTTCGGCTGGAGACCGCTGCCTTTCCCTTATGTTTTGGATGCATGGCTTGAAACTAGTCTCGCTGATGACGTTAGGTCGGGTTGCTTTTTTCCTTCCCATAGACGGCGCAAATTTGTTGCTGCTAATTTTGGTGTGGGAGCAAACAGATGAATTTGTGGATTCTTGGGAAAACTAATAAGGCAAACCTGTTGACCTTCACCAACTTGTTGACCTGGTCTCTTGCCGCTGCTGCGAACCTGCAAAAAGTACGAAACACCGGGATGGATCCCGGCGACGCACCCTCCGATGCTCTTGTCAGTAACCTGAATGATTAAGAAAGAGCTTTATTGGAAAAGTATTGATTACCTAGTAACAATGGGGGGAGAGGAGTATTTATAGTCACCTTAGGGATCCGTTTCGAGATATGAACATATCTCTACTTACCGGTGTGAATGGATAGAAGCGGCTAAGATCACTTCTTAAGGATAATTATGAATCTGAATTCTTCTTTATCCTTCTGAACTGGTTTGTAACGGGTTGGGACTCGTACCCAGTAAGACAGATCCGTTCATGAGTTATTGGGCTTTGAAGAAAGACCCAGTTCCCATTTCAGACCCATTTGTAGGTGAAATTACCGTTTTACCCCTGAGCTTTAAGATTCGTGTCCGATTTGAATGGTTCCGATTTAATCCCATTTTTAGCCATATCAGGTTTGAATCTAAGACCTCATTTATAATAGTTTGCACGTGTGTTGCACGAGTTGATAGATTTACAAATGACACTAAGGCTTTCTCCTATTATAATATTAGAGATTAGAGATTTACACGTGCGATGCACGTCTTAATAAATAGAGTTTTTTTTAAAAGTAAAAAATTCAGAAGTAGTCTAGATTTGAACCTAAGACCTTCTTTATATTAGTTATATACGTGCGTTGCACATGTTGGTAGATTGGCATTCTCCCATTATAATATTAGATAAGAACTTGTCTTTATGGAATATATCCTTTAATGCAGCGATGAGATTGTCCACATCTTTGATCATGCCAAAAGTCTCCTACTTATCAAGCACCAAGCACGCCTAGTATATAATCAGGGCCGGCCCTTGCCCAATTCAGGGGAGGGGAACAAATTTGTTCAAGTATAATGGATTAATGGTCTTATAATTAATATAATGGATTAATAGGTTTGTTATTAATTTTTATGGAATGGCCCAATTTAGTAATATATCTCTCTCTCTTCCTTCTAATGTCACACTGTCAAACTCCAGCGTCTCTTCATCTTCTTATGTTCTTCAAATTCTCTCTCTCTCTCTCTCTCTCTCTCTCTCACTCTCTCCCTCCCCTATACCCCTTCCGGCATCTCTACTCTCCAGAACTTCTGGCAGAAAAAAAATCTCTCTCTCCCCACTTCTGGCAGAAAAAAAAAATCTCTCTCCCCACTTCTGGCGTCACTTAAATCTTCCTTTAAAAAAAATTGACCGTTCATCTTCTTCAATCTCGTTAGATCCAACTTGGATAGTCCACTGAGGCACCACTTAAGTTAGTTGGATCGTTCATCTTTTTTTAGGCTGTACTATTTTTTATTTTTCTAGCTATATTTAGAGTTTGGTTTGAGTAAATGTTTGCAAGATTTGAATCTATTTGTTATTTATCCTTCTCATAAATCATAATCCCTGCATGAAGTTAGTAACTAGTAAGGTCATCACTGAGATTTTTGAGAATGAGGGCATATTAAGTAGATAACTCAAATCAGCTTGTTTTTCAAGTGAGGATTTTTTTGATTGATATGTAAGGGGAGGAACATTGTGAAAGGATGATGCAGTCAAGAGAAACCGATTTAAGCTCTGAGGGCATGTACCACTACCAAAAACTTCCCAAATATTATATATATGATCGAAAGTGAACTCCTGATATGAAATTTGAAGCAGAAAACTCCTCTCAAATTTTTGGAAGCACCTGCAGAAACTAGTTATATTTGGAGTTGCAGACATCTGTTTACTGCAAATGATAAGAGTGTTTTAAACAAGTCTTGACGGGGCTACAATTTTCATTCATATTGTTTTCTGATATATGCTCATTCACTAGGCTGAATCAGAACCTCACGTCTCAGGTCATTAGTGTTAGAACCAAATTTAATAAATATGAAAAAACCAACAGCAATTGTGAAGAATTGAAATACAGGAAACAAAACAGGGGACGAAAGACTTTGCACAGAATCGAGATTGAGAATCTCTGTCCTTAAAGCAGAATTCGCCGCGTAGTGTGATGGTGGCTGGCAAATTGCTTCCCAGGATACAACTGTACCTTCTCTGAAGAGCAGCACCCTTGCTTCAAAGATCTAGCGAACTGCTGTCTGTGATGTACTCTCAGCTGACACAGAGGAGAAGAAGAAGAAGAAGAATAAAACTGACTCTAACTGTGTATAAAACTCTGTCTGGATTCAGTAGTCTTTTATAAAAGAAGATGGAGACTGGAGACTCTTCATAGGCCCATTACTCTGTAACAGCAGAGTAATGGAGACTCTCCAGATTCATAACTGGTGAGCCATTACTCTGCTGTTACAGAGTAATGGTACCAGTTACTGAATCTGAAAAGCCTTATCAGTTCAGTAGGGGAAAAATTATTATCTGGGCAAAAAAAAATTAAGCCAGAGCCAGACCAAACCAAGCCGACCCGAGCCGAAGCCTGGGCCGGGGGCGGGCCGGGCGCACGCGTGTGTGTGTTTGTCATTTTGGCTAAGTCCTTTCTCCACTACACATTAGTGGTAACCCCCGGGCCACGCACTTTAGTCCAGTTTTCTAGTATATATACTAGAAAAAATCTTTCCCAATTTCTGATATGGGACTATCCATTTTCTCCAAGTTGCCAAGTTAGTACATTTCAAGTACCCAACTTTGGACCAACATTTCTCATTCATACAGATTTTGTTTTTGACAAGTGAGTACACCACGGAATAGTACTCGTCGAGAGGATCGCAATCCACTCATTTTCCGGCGCCGCCGGTGGCCGGAGCCTGCCAGAATCCGGCCCAGAAAACTGCAAAAATTAATTCCAACAATCCCCCTCATGAATGGAAATTACCAGACTATATAATCCAGACACGATAGAAAAACAAAAAACATGACAGAAAAACTCTGAGAATACAATCGGAAAATCACTGCATCAGGAATGGTAGTAATTTTTCAACTTTGAATCACCCTTAGTAAGTAGCTATCGGATTCACTTGACGAGGTAGTGATCATGATGTCTTGAACTACCCGGGCTTTGATGTGAACCTATACAATAACTATCACACAGTTTTATCTCCTCACAGAACTAAGTTTTCTTGTTGTGTTTATTTTGGCCTTGAACATCCCTGGTTAATCGTGAGTGAACTTGGAGAATGTAGTCTCTCTTCATTCTCCTAGAAACGGTCCCATTTCACACTCACAAGGTGATTGCCCATAAAGAGTGTCATGCTGTACCCCACTTTTATTTCAAAACTATGGAAATCATTAAAAGCCAAGCTCATCCTACTCTTTGCATGCAGCACTGTTTTATCATCGTAAGAGTGGGTATGAGATTTTATTCTCTCAGTGCTCACGTCGATTCAACAAGATTTAGTTGTCCCTTTGAACCTAGATCTTGGGATCTCTAATTCCTAGGTAGGGTTTCCATCAAGTATCCTCTTTCGTCATAGGCTTTAAATCCATTCCTCTTGATGATCGCACAACCTGCTCTCGCGACAGACCTTTAGTAAATGGATCCGCTAGGTTGTCAGCCGATTTTATATATTCTATAGAGATTACTCCATTTGAGAGCAGTTGTCTAATGGTTTTGTGTCGCCTTCTGATATGACGAGACTTACCATTATACATACAACTCAGTGCCCGTGCTATAGCCGATTGGCTGTCACAGTGTACACATAAAGTAGGCACTGGTTTTTCCCATATAGAAATATCCTCTAAAAAGTTTCGAAGCCATTCTGCTTCCTCTGCTACTTCGTCCAAAGCAATAAACTCAGATTTCATGGTGGATCTGGCCAATAGCGTTTGTTTAGAGGATTTCCATGACACAGCTGCACCACCAAGTGTGAAGACATATCCACTTGTGGATTTTGAGTTCTTGAAGTCCGATATCCAGTTGGCATCACTGTAGCCTTCTAGTACTGCTGGATATCTGGTGTAATGCAGTGCATAACTCTAAGTATGTCGCAAGTAGTTCAATACTCTAGTTATTCCTTTCCAGTGACTTCGTCCTGGATTACTAGTGTATCGGCTCAGTACATTTACCGAATGTGCTAGGTCCGGTCTTGTACAATTTGTTAGGTACATCAGACTACCGATTATACGTGCATATTCCAGTTGTGATATGCTTTTGCCTGTGTTTTTGAACAAGTGAAGACGTGGATCGATGGGACTTTTTGCTGTCCCATTGGAGTAATTCTTGAATCGCTCAAGTACTTTCTCAGCATAATGAGCTTGAGACAAAGTAATTCCCTCAGATGTCCTGAAAACTTTGATTCCTAATATGACATCTGCAACTCCCAAATATTTTATGTCAAACTTGCCACTAAGCATGCTTTTAGTTTGTTTGATAATGTCGTTATTGCTTCCAATAATGAGCATATCTTCTACGTACAAACAGACCAGAATGTATCCATTTGGAGTATCTTTGATGTAGATACACTTATCGCATTTATTTATTTTGAAACCATTTGACATCATAACATTGTCAAATTTTGCATGCCACTGCTTCGGAGCTTGTTTCAGGCCGTACAGAGATTTTACAAGCCTGCACACCTTGTTTTCCTATCCAGAAACTACGTAACCCTCAGGTTGTTTCATGTATATTTCTTCTTCTAAGTCCTCATTTAGAAATGCAGTTTTAACATCTATTTGATGTATTTCCAGGTTACGTAAAGCTGCAATAGCTATCAACATTCTTATGGATGTTATTCTTGTAACTGGGAAATATGTATCAAAGAAATCTAGGCCTTCCTTTTGCCTAAATACTTGTACCACAAGTCTTGCCTTATGCTTCTCTATTGAACCATCTGGTTTCAATTTTTGTTTGAAAATCCATTTGCATCCTAGAGCTGTACATCCAGAAGGCAAGTCGACTAACTTCCATGTATAATTTTGTATAATGGAGTCTATTTCACTTTTGATTGCTTCCTTCTACATAGAAGCATCAGGCATAGACATGACTTCCTTGAAAGTTTTGGGCTCATTCTCTAACAGAAAGGCCGTCACAAAGTCAGGAACAAATGATTTTGATGTTCTAGTACGTTTACTTTATCTAGGCTCATCAGTATCATGTTCTAGTTCATCAACAGAAGTGCTTGCATTCCCTTGTTCACGTGTACGTTTGGGGTACGTAGTATCTTTGCACGGAAACACGTGTTCAAAGAAGGAAGCATTCCTTGATTCCATTATTGTATTCACATGGATATCCGGTATATCTGATTTGTATATCAAGAACCGATATGCACTGCTGTTGTGTGCATACCCTATAAATATGCAATCAATCGTCTTAGGTCCGATGGAGACCTGTTTCGGGTTAGGTACTGCCACTTTTGCTAGACACCCCTACACTTTGAGGTATTTATACGAAGGTAAGTTACCTTTCCACAGTTCATATGGTGTCTTGCCGGTTTTCTTGTGAGGTATTTTATTGAGAATGTAGTTGGCAGTCAGTAACGCTTTCCCCCACATATTTTGGGGTAAGCCAGAATTCAACAACAAGGCATTCATCATCTCCTTCAGAGTTCGGTTCTTGCGTTCGGCAGTACTGTTTGATTCGGGTGAGTAAGGAGCAGTTGTCTGATGAACAAATTCATGTTCTGAGTAGAACATGTTAAATGGTGCATCATATTCTCCTCCTCTATCACTTCTAACGATTTTAATCGTTTTGCCACGTTGATTCTCAACCTCAAGTTTATATTCTTTGAATTTATCCAAAGCCGAATTTTTTTGCTATGTAACAAATATACATAACAGAATTTTGTGCAATTGTCTATGAATGTCACAAAGTACTTTTAGCCACATCTGGTCTGTACATATTTTAAATCACACAGATCCGTGTGAATTAGACCTAGAGTTTCTGTATTTCTTTCTACAGAATGTGATGGCATTTTAGTGAGTTTGGCCTCCGTGCAAACTTCACATTTTTCGGAGTTATCTACCTTAAATTTTGGTAGCAAATTCATGTTAATTAATCTACGCATAGAATTGATATTAATATGGCCTAGTCTTTCGTGCCAAACAGAGGAAGACTCAACAACATAGGCAATATGAGTTATTTTATTAACATTGGGAACAACAGGAACAATAGTTTTAGGGATGACTGTCATTACATTAAACTTGAACAGTCCATCCTTTACATATCCTTTACCCAAGTAAACCCCATTCTTAGACAATACAAAATTATCAGAAACAAGAACAACCTTAAACCCATTCTTGCTTAGCAAAGAACTTGATATCAAGTTCTTTCTAATATCTGGATAATGCAGCACATTTGTGAGTGTGAGTTCTTTGCCTGAAGTCATTTTCAGCACTATCTTCCCTGTTCCTTCAATTTTGGAGGTGGAAGAGTTTCCCATGAACAGCTGTTCATCTTTGTTGCACTTCTGGTATGAAGTGAACATTTCCTTATCCGAGCAGATATGCTTGGTGGCCCCAGTATCATACCACCATTCACGATGATTGCTCCCCACAAGATTTACCTCTGATACTACAACACAGAGGTCCAGGTCAGAGAGACCGGTGGACAAGTTCTCAGCTATGTGTGTGTGGGATTTTTCATTTCCTTTTACATATCCTGTTCCTGAACGATTACTGTCCTTGCTGCGGCACTCAAATTTTGTGCCCCAACTTACCATACTTGTGGCATTTTCCAGCAAACCTCTTTGCAAGAGGTTTCTTGTTTGAGGCCTATGGCAGAAATTTTCTCTTCTTGCTCTTCTGTTCGTGCTCCACCACGTTGGCCTTTTCTATGGACTGATTTCCATAGGACCTGTCAGTCTTGCGATTCTCCTCTTCGATTCGCAACCTGACAATTAGGTATTCAAGAGACATCTCCTTTCGCTTGTGTTTGAGGTAGTTCTTGAAGTCTTTCCATCTAGGTGGAAGTTTTTCGATGAACGCTGCAACCTAGAATGGTTCGCACAGCGTCATGTTCGCTGCAGCAATGTCGTGCATTATAACCTGCAGTTCTTGGACTTGACTCACAACAGTTTTGGAGTCAATCATCTTGTAGTCCAGAAATTTACCGACTATAAACTTCTTGGACCCGGCATCTTCTGTTTTGTACTTCTTTTCCAAGGACCCCCACAGGAGTTTGGACGTCTTGAAGACACAATAGACGTTGTAAAGGGGGTCTACCAAGCCATTCAGGATGTAGTTCCTGCAGAGGTAGTCGCCCTGAGTCCACGCATCAACTGCAGCAACGGAGTGTGCATCCATTGGCGCCAGCATCAGAGCAGATTCAGTGAGGAATCTGTCCAGCTTCAATGTGGTCTGGTAGAACTGCATCTTCCCTTACCACTTCTTAAAACCAGTTCCATTGAACTTCTCTGTTTTTTTTCCCACGGTTATGTGCGTGGGCAGAACGACCGAATGTGCCGCAACCGATTGTGCAGTCACATTTTGGGTCACCGGTATTTCGATACTGATAAGCCCACTGGCAATATCACTTTGTGTGTTCTCCATGTTCTTATCTTCTTTTCTCTTCTCTGAAATAGTATGAAACCGAAATTGTTAGGAGTTTTTTCCGAATCGATAACAGTACCTGTAAATAAACTTCACAAAACTATTAGAATCAGTGAGGAAAAAATTCTGTTTTAAGATTGTTAGAACCAAATTTAATAAATATGAAAAAAACCAACAGCAATTGTGAAGAATTGAAATACAGGAAACAAAACAGGGGACGAAAAACTTTGCACAGAGTCGAGATTGAGAATCTCTGTCCTTAAAGCAGAATTCGCCGCGTAGTGTGACAGTGGCTGGCGAATTGCTTCCCAGGATACAACTGTACCTTCTCTGAAGAGCAGCACCCTTGCTTCAGAGATCCAGCGAACTGCTGTCTGTGATGTACTCTCAGCTGACACAGAGGAGAAGAAGAAGAAGAATAAAACTGACTCTAATATAAAAGAAGATGGGGAGTGGAGACTCTTCAGAGGCCCATTACTCTGTAATAGCAGAGTAATGGAGCTCTCCAGATTCATAACTGGTGAGCCATTACTCTGCTGTTACAGAGTAATGGTACCAGTTACTGAATCTGAAAAGCCTTATCAGTTCAGTAGGAAAAAAAAATTTGTCTGGGCAAAAAAAAATTTAAGCCAGAGCCAGACCAAGCCGAGGCCGGAGCCGGGGACGGGCCGGGCGCACGAGTGTGTGTGTTTGTCATTTTGGACAGGTCCTCTCTCCACTACACGTTAGTGGTAACCCCCGGGCCACGCCCTTTAGTCCAGTTTTCTAGTATATATACTAGAAAAAATCTTTCACAATTTCAGATATGGGACTATCTATTTTCTCCAAGTTGCCAAGTTAGTACATTTTAAGTACCCAACTTTGGACCAACATTTTTCATTCATATGGAATTCGTTTTTGGCAAGTGAGTACACCACAGAATAGTACTCGTTGAGAGGATCGCAATCCACTCATTTTCCGGCACCGCCGGTGGCCGGAGCCTGCCGGAATCCGGCCCGAAAAACTGCAAAAATTAATTCCAATAATTAGCCGATTCAGACTCCTGGAATTGAGATTAGTTTTTAAAATCCGAGTTGAATTTGAACACACAGAATATCTCAAGACCAGGGTTGGCCTTCCTATCTTCCTTTCCTTCCTGTCAAGTGCATAAGAAATTAAGAATTAGGCCAATTGTTAATAATATAGATATTTCTCTGAGATATTTGAATCTGTTCAAACAAATGAAGCACAATTGAGTCGAAGTGACACTGAAACTTATAGAGTTGTGTATGAGTTCTCAACTCAAAATAATGTAATGTGGGCTATATTGTTTATTTTTAAAAGCAGCATGCTGCTTTAGTTAGCATCCTAGAAACATTAATGCACAAGTTGTTGATCTATTTTATTATTGGGTTACAAGGTTCAATTCAGATGCTCTCCACTTTGGGCCTTTGGCACGCAGGGAAATAAAAACTTTAATGCACAAGTATGCTTTTCCTTCTCTTTGTTTTTTAATACGAGTATTAGAGGTCTAATTTTGGGAATTTCTTCAAATTTGCCGATTTATTTGAATGCAGAGTTGGCACTTGTCAGTTGAGAATTTTTAAATTGCAAGTCTACATTCACTATCCAGGTTCTATTGTTCTATATTTTTATGCTTTATTAATTTCATTTTAATTCCTAGATTAAAAAGAATGTTTCCTAAGAAATAAGCTTTTCGGTATGAAACAAGAAAAAGAAAGAAAAGGGAAGAAGATATTATAAAATCTCAAAGTGGTTCTTTGGATAAATTTTTGAAGAAAATAAATGTTTGTTCATAAAACCAAGTTGAAAAAGAGGTCAACGAAGGAGTTCAAGATTTAGATGAAACTGAAAATGAGGTAAACGAAGAAGTTAAAGATTTTGTTCCAAATGAAAATGAACAAACCAAAAATATGAAAGAAATAACAAATGTTACTGAAAATGAGAACATTGAAAATAATATAGAAATAAATAATGTGCTTGAATGTTCAGAAGTTACAACATCTTTGAATATATATGATCCTAGAGTTTGGGATAGTTTAGATGGGAAAATGAGAGATTTTCTTGTAGAAAAAGGTCCTATTACATAATCCAATATTAATTTTCCTAAGAAAAATCAAAACAGAGGGTTTTCTTCTGATTTTTATTATCGAAAATTAACAAATGGAGAACTTTCTGATAGAAAATGGTTGGTTTACTCAAAAGATTTGGATAGAGTATTTTGTTTTTTGTAAAGTGGCAGAAAAAGTTCATTCTAGGAGTAAATTAGTAGGTGAAGGAATTAATGATTAGAAACATCTTGGGGATAAGCTTAAACAACATGAAAATAGTCATAAACACATTATTAACCTTAGAACTTTAGTTGAACAGCGAGTCAGATTAAACACGAATCAAACAATTGATAAAGAATTACAAGAGCAAATCAAGAAAGATACAAACCATTGGAAACAAGTTATGGTCAGAGCAATTGATGTTGTAAAACGGCTTGCTATGATAATTTGGCTTTTCATGGAACAAATGAAAAAATCTGTGAAGATTTTAATGAAAATTTATTAGGCTTTCTTGAATCAATAACAGAGTTTGATACAGTAATGATTAGCATTGGTATCGGGTCAGGTCGGGCTGGGTCGGGTCCTTCACTACCCAGACTCGGTCCCTTACGGGTCCAAAAATTGGACCCGGACCCGAACCCATGAGGACCGGGTCTGGCTCCGGCTCCGGTTCCGGGTCCTATTAAAATATTTCTACCCGTTCGGGTAGGAGCGGGAGTGTGAGCGGCAAGCGGAGGCGGCGAGTGGAGGATTTAAATAGAGGAGAGAAGAAAAATGTATGAGTTTTGATTTTGGAAGAGGAAGATTTAGAATTGAGGAGGAAGGAGGGGAGGGATGATAATAGAATATTTATTTTTATGTTGATTTTTTTGGTTTTTTTTAACGGGTCCGGGTCGGGTCACTTTTGAGCAGACCCGGACCCAAACCCGAACGTACAACGGGTCACATTTTCGGACCCGGACCCGGACCCGGATAAGTCGGGTCGATTCCGGTCCAATGCCGGGTCCGAGTCGGATCCGGGTTTCGGGTATTTATACCAATGCTAGTAATGATGCAACATTTTCGACTATTCAAGATAACAAATTTTCATTATCATTATCTTAGTCATAAAATACAAAATGAATTGATAGCTATGTTAGCATCGAAAGTGTTAAAAGTGCAATTATAAAGAAAAAACTAGTATTTTTCACGTGCGATGCACGTTTTGATAAGAGTTGGAGGATTGTCACATGCGATTTACGTGTTAAGAAATAGTTTTGGAGTTGGACGTGCGTTGCACGTAATTGGTAAAAATATTTTGAAGAAAAAACTACAATTTGTACATGCAATGCACGTGTTTATAAGTAGAATTTGAGTTATATGTGCAACATATGTGTATGTTTAGTGTTTAAAAAATATTGTAAAATTGTTTTGTATGTGTGTTGCACGTTTTAAATAGGTGGATTTTTTTATTTGTTTGTTTTTGGTGTAATTAATGGGAGAGTTGGAGTTGCACGTGCAACACACGGGTTTGTATGTTGACAACATTACAACTCCAACTCTCCCATTATAATATTAGAGATTAAAGAGACGAGATATTTTTCTATGATTCTTGATTGCACTCCTGATGCTAGTCACAAAGAACAAATGACTTTGATTATACGAAGTGTCGATGTCGTGAGTTACCCAATAAAAATAGAAGAGTGTTTTTTAAAGATTCTAAATGTGGAAGATACATCTAGATTGGGCCTTTTTAATGAATTACAAGCTGCTCTATACTCTCTTGATTTAGATATTAATAATGTGAGAGAATAAGATTATGATAATGGTTCTAATATGAAAGGAAAACACCAAGGTGTTCAGAACAGGTTACTTTACATAAATCCTAGAGCTTTTTATATGTCGTGTGGTTGTCATTATCTCAATTTAGTATTTTGTGATATGGCAAACTCTTGTTTAAAAGGAATTTTTTTTTATGGAGCATGTCAAGCGATTTATAATGTGTTCTCTAATTCAACAAAGCGATGAAATCTTTTACTTGAATATGTAGATAAATTAACTTTGAAATCTTTATCAACTACACACTCGGAAAGTCACATTGAAAGTGTAAAAGCAATAAAAAGTCAAGCTCCTAAAATAAAACAAGCTTTAATTTAATTAGCAGAAATTTTGATGATTCTAAAGTGAGTTGGGATGCAGAGAAATTAGCATCAGGTGAATTTTTCAAGTTTTGATTTTATTTTAAGTTTGGTTATTTGGAATGAAATTTTGTATAATATAAACTTAGTAAGTAAAAAGTTGCAGACTGAAGATATGTTTCTTGATGTTGCAATTAAAAACTTGGAATGATTGGTTTCATTTTTTGAAAAATATAGAGAAAATTGATTTACTTCTGCTATAATTGAAGCTAAAGAAATTGCATCTAATTAAAATGGAAATTGAGCCCTTATTTTCTGTAAAACGTATGGTTTTTTAGAAAGATACATTTTTATGAAATTCCTGATACAAATAGAGAACAACAATCTGCTCAAGAAAGTTTTAGAACTGATTATTTTCTTCTTTTAGTTGATATGACTCTTTCTCAATTGAATAGTAGATTTGAACAAATGCAAATGTCTGAATCTATATTTGGCTTCTTATTTGATGCATCACGGTTAGTTTCATTGGATGATGATGAAATTAAAAATTGTTATATGCAACTTGAAATTGCTTTGAAACATAGTGAGATGTCTGATATTGATGCAAATTATTTACTTTCAGAATTACAGATATTGCAAGAAATGCTACCAAGTGAAGCATGCATATGAAACAGATAAACCATGACATTCAATTAAAATTATGGAGTTTGCAAAAGAAAAGAAAAGGATATGTTTCCAAATATTTTGGTTGCTTATAGGATTTTGTTGACTGTACCTGTGACTGTGGCATCTGCGGAAAGAAACTTTTCAAAATTAAAATTATTAAAATTTTATTTGCGAACAGCTATGACTCAAGATCGGTTCAATGGTTTAGCAATTTTGATTATTGAAAAGAATATGTTGAAAAATATTGAGATTGGACATATAATTGATAATTTTGCTTCTAAAAATGCAAGAAGAAATAGTCGCTGTCACTATGCTTGATGAAAAATATAGAACATTTGGTGTCAAAAAGCAAAACAAAGGTAATCTTTATTTTTTCGGATATTGTTTTTATGTCCCCGCCGTTATATTATATTTTATTAATATATATAAAAATACATACGTGTTTATAAAGGGCCCAATTTTATTTTTCGTCCAGGGCCTCAAATACATATATAATCAACATTCTCCTCCAAGATCAAATAACATAAGGAACTCACAAGTCACAACTAACTCATGGAGACGAGTCTTAACTAAGAAAATAGAACATATAATTTAAGAATACAAGCAGTTTCCTTCTTTTTAAGTCATAAGTTGGAGACTGGAGGTGCTTCCAAAGTCAAATCCATCACGCGCAGAAAATCAACCATTAATAGTTTCAATCACTTCAGTATTTGAAAGCAAAAATCTCATGCAGAACCAGAAATTGGAGAGTGCAATAAAAAACTAGGAACATTGATGCAAAACCAATAGGTTTCATGCGATTATAGCTCTCATTTTGCATTAGCGCCACCTTTGCACAAAATGAGAACTTCCATTCGAATAACTAGAAAGAATCAGCCTCCCTTACCACCGTTTACTGTTTTTTTTGATAAAAGATGACCCAGTCATCGCTTCATTAACAGAATATTAAAGAAACAAGTAGTGCTAATTACAGAGTTCCGATCTTCCCTACAAGACATCTAGCACAGAGCAAGCGTACAAGCATAAATAAAGATACAACCTCGAAGAAACAACAACTCGAAGTGGAAAGCAGAAAATAGAAATAGATGATACAGATAGAGATACAGGTACATGAAGCTCTATCAACCCTGAAACATAGGAGCCGTGATGTACTCTAGCGAAGAAGATCCTTCCCTCCGCCTGAACTCCACTCAAAGAGTCCTACTTCTCATCTTCCATACAGAGTCTTTTCATAGCTTCTCTGCTGCCTGTCCAGTCATGTGTTAGAATCAAAATTTTGTGCATGAGACCTGTTGTTGAGCATTTAATATTTCTAAAACATAAATCGTTTCGGATAAGCCATAATCCCCACATCGTTGCCGAGGCCACAATTTCCCACTCTTCTCTATCCTCATGATCGGCTAATCCTACCCAACAACGTCCCCAGACATCTGCACTCTCCCTAGGACTCTGAATAGACCCGAACCTAGTACATATTGCCTCCCAAACTGACTTAGCTTTATAGCACCCAAATAACAAGTGATTAGTGTCTTCCTCGTGACTCTCACAGTCGCCACACGTGATATCAATTTGCATCCTTCTTTTCTGTAGGTTGATCTTTGATAAAATTGCGTCGTTCATCACTAGCCAGGCGAAGGTTCTTACCTTCAGTGGTATTGACAGCTTCCAGATCAACTTGGCGTCCTTACTTCGCAAACCTCCATCGTTAATCCTCTTGTACATCGAGGAGATCGAAAAATCCCCTGATGGCTCAAGCATCCATTCTCTGGTATCCTCGGCTATGATACTGTACCTTCCTTCTTCCTTGATGAAAATATTGAGCTTAGTCAAGTCCGCTACTTCTTCCTGAGAAACCTGTCCCCTAATTACCAATTTCAGTCTTTTGTTAGACCACACTTCCGACACCAACGTGTCTAATTGTATTGTAGCCTCTGCGGCTTCCGGAAAGAGGCTTGCCAAGCTAACGTCTCCGCACCACCTATCCATCCAGAATCTCGTATCCTTCCCGTTCCCAATCCTACATCTGGTGCTAGCGTGGAACATATGGCCTACCTTATTAACTCCTTTCCAAAGAGATGAACATTTTCCGAAAGAACTTTTCCCTCCGAACCAGTACAATTTCCTGCTTCTATACCTCTCAAACGATTTAGACCACCAATTATAACAGCGTCTCCTCATCTTCCACCACCACTTGCAAAGCAAAACCTTATTCATGTCCCTCAGGTTCAGGATTCCTAGCCCACCATATTCTTTCCTTTTGCAAACTCTTCCCCACTTTACCAGTGGCAAGCCTTTATTTGTTTCGTCAGCTCCTTTCCATAAGAACCTTCTTCTGCTCTTATCAATCCTCTTAATCACCCACTGCGGTAACTCGTAGATGGACATAATGTACGTCGGTTGACTGCTCAGAACCGAGTTTAAAAGCGTAATTCTACCACCTAGGGTGAGGAACCTACTCTTGCACCCTGCCAATTTCTTGTCTCCACCGTTTACTGTTATATTGATACAATTAAAAAAAGGACGACTTCACAGATGCAAAACAACATTATGCATCAGTTCTGGGCAAAGAACCAATTGAAATCTACATCCAGCAAATGCCAGAAAATCCTGCAGTTCTCAATGTTCTAAAGCCTAATCCTAATCCTAATTTCCCGCACACCTCTCAGCAGAAAAACCTGCTCCTTTGCACTAAACTATGATCAAATATAGAAGAAATTACAAGCAGACCATGGCCATGTCAACATGTCCGAAGAAAAGATAGCAACATCCAAGAACATCTACTCATCAGTTACACATCCCCTAGAAGCTGGTTGTACGTTTCTGATGTACTGCAAATAGAAGCTCGCATAAGTAATGATGTAGAGAGAATACAGTAAGTTTTTACTAGTTTTAACAGTTTCTCTTCCATACCTTGTATAGAACTCCACTTCTGGCCTTGTAAGCTGGTGAAGACCACTGCTTTCTCCTCCCTGCAAGCTGTTCCTCTGTCAAATCTGTTGGGATTTTTTTCTTTCCTATTTCCAAGATCACAGTGATCTAATATTTAATCTAATCTCAAATAAAATAAAAGGAATAGAAATCAATAAATATTACCTTCAAGCTTTGATTTCTTGTTTCTTTTTCTCCTTCAATTCTAACTCTAGTTCTTCCTCTCCTTTTCTTTTATATCCTGGTGGGAGGCGCAAGAGAGACTGCTAGGTATAGAGGAGATGAAAGCATAGGGTTAGGAATTTTAGGAAATCCTAGTTGGGATAAAATTACAATACTGTCAACTATGTATTTGTATTTTGATTCCCAACTAAAAATCTACATTATTATTAGACCCTTGTCACAATATAGTTCTACAAGACATCCCTCCTTTACGGATATTCACAAATGCACCCTTAGAATTCTTGATATCCCCTCCGTGGGTCAATTTGTAACTTAAACATTGTTTTCATATTTAACATTTTATATAATCTGACAATGACTCTAAAATTTATTTTTTACAAAATAAAATTTTGTATAATAATAAAATATTTTTTCTATAAAATATACCCATGGAATTTTATTGTCAGATTTTTTTTTTGACTGGCAAAAGGTAGGATAATCCTATCTCACAGAAAATATATATATATCAAAAGAAAGTAAGTGCTAAGACTATTACAAAATAGGTTGTAGGAGGTTACTCGAGCATAGGGTGAAGCCAAGTTCGAGATGGCATGCCGTTGGATCGTCGAGAGGGTATTGGACTATTGTCGTACACCTCTACTAGGTCCAATGACATAATCTCATCTCCCTTTTCCACCCATACAGAGCCCGAAACAAAAAGAACCCACCTTCAGCCATAAAAAAAACATAAAGACAACCAGATAGAGTTTGAGAAGAGTACAAAAACTGGACTAAACACAGTCCCAAAAAATAGAAACCATAATCAGAATAGAGCCATTTAGAGATTAAGGAGTGTTGTCGCCTGCACTATCACCTCGAGCAGGCCTCATGAGGTCGCTGTCTCCCGTGCCTCTGAGTTCCTCCATAATCTTTGCATTCTTCTTGGATTCTCCACTGGAATCCAGCCAATATGAGAACCAAAATTTTGTATTAGTGATTAGCTTATCCAAAGGTGTATGCTTGCTATAAAAAATTCTATCATTTCTAGTATTCCAAAGGCTCGAACAGACAGCTAGTGTAACCAAATGCCATGAGTGAGTGAATTTGTGGTTGTTGTGATCGAAACACCAAGAGGTGAAACATGCCGAAATAGACTCAGGCAGATTTGTGATGCTGAAAGCTTGTGGGAAGTGCAGCCATGTATGAGCAGCCACAGGGCACTCAAAGAAAATGTGGTAGGAGGTTTCAATCTGATATGCACAAGCAGTGCATGTTAGATCACCATCCCAACCTCTAGAATGCAATCTGTCCTTGGAGTTAAGCTTTTCCCCGCTCAGCATCCATATGAAAATTTTGCATTTGAGTGGTGCGCAGTTCTTCCAACAAGCGCGATAGAAGGGAGAGATAAGGCCAGAAACACTATAGAAGCTATAGGCTGATTTGACAGAATAGCGCCCAGTGCGAGAGTGGTTCCAGAGAGCTTTATCAGGCTACGGAGAGGGCTGGACATTAGAGATGGCCTGTAGAAGGTGTCTCTTTTCCAACAGGGTGATGCTAGAAGAAAATGTGTGTAGACTAGGTCTCCAAGTCCACTTGCCTTGGGCCAGTGTGCCCTGAGATCGCAGAGGGGCTTCTTTGTTCCATAATGCTTCAAAGAGGGAAGGAAAAAGAGTGGCAATGCTTTGTCCCTCTATCCATTTAGAGGTCCAGAACTTAAGCATAATCCAGTTACCAAGTTCCCAGGAGATCCCCTGGTCGAATTGTTCTTTAAGTTTGAACAAATTCTTCTAAAAGTCGGAGGCCTGGGACTTGCAGATGAATTCACCAGAAGTGTTGTTGAAATATAGGGACTTGAGAGTTTGAGAACAAAGGGAGTTGTCAGTATAGAGTTTCCACCACCACTTTATGAGAAGTGCGTTATTGAATTGCTGGAGGTCTAGGACTCCAAGGCCACCCTATTTTTTAGGCTGGCAGATATGCTTCCAACTGGTACAAGAGGCCCCCGTAGCCTTGGTGTCTCCTCCAACCCAAAAGAATCTGCTCTTCATTTGATCGATCCTGGCAATCACCCACTGAGGCAGCTTGAAGAAAAAGGCAAAATAAGTTGGGAGGGCGCTAAGAACAGAGTTGATCAGAATGAGTCGACCCCCCTAGATAAAAGACGGTCTTTCCATGTGGACAATCTCCTCTCAATTTTAAGAAGCAAAGGTTGCCAGTCTCGTTTCTTGAGCCTCCCCTTTACGAGTGGCATTCCGAGATACTTGGTTGGCAGGGTATCTTGATTGTAGCCTAAGATGTGCGAAAAAGCATTTAGCTTAGCCTGAGATTGTCAAAAATATGTGATAGAGGATTTGGAGAGGTTGATGTGTAGTCCAGAGACATTCACAAAGAGGTGTAGGAGTACTTTCAGGTGGAGAACTTCTTACTCGTCACCTCTGCAAAAAATAAGAGTGTCATCGGCAAACTGTAATATGGAGAGATGGGCTAGGAATCCCCGTAGGCTGAGCTGGGAAAAGGTGCCATTAACACGCAACATTTGCGCGAGCACATCAACAGCAAGTATGAAAAGCATTGGAGATAGAGGGTCACCTTTCTTGAGTCCCCTCTTAGAGTCGATGGTCTTGCCCCCATACCATTGACCAAAACATTGGATTTGGTGGAGTGCAATATTGCTTTGATCTAGGAACACCAACAAGGGCCAAAGCCTCTCGCAAAAAGCAATTGCTCTAAGAAATCCCAGTTAAGAGTATCAAAAGCCTTGCGAAAATCAATTTTTAGCATAAACGAATCAGATTTCTTAGAACAACATAAGTTGATTGCTTCATGCGCCACTAGAAAACAATCCACCGTAGATTTACCCTTGAGAAAGGCGCTTTGAGAAGATGATACAAGAGTGTGTAGCATAGGGCTTAACCTGTTGGCCAGAATCCTGGTGAAAATTTTTATGGAGCAGTTGAGCAGGCTAATTGGACGATAGTCAGAAACAGAGGAGGTTCCTTCACATTTAGGGATGAGCATAATGGAAGAGTAGTTCAGTCTATCAATGTCAGCTTCCCCATTTTGGATGGCCAGAAGCATATTACATAAGTCATCTTGGATGGTCTCCCAATGCTGTTGATAGAAGTGCATAGAGAATCCATCGGGGCCTGGAGCTTTGTCTTCGTTCATGCTGAAGATTGTTCTCTTGATTTCGTCCTTACTGAAATCTTCATCAAGTACAGAGAGGTCAGATGTTGATGGAGGATATAGAGATGCCCAATCTACTCTAAAGTCTGACTCAGAGCTAGTGCCACAGATATCTTGGAAATGTGACTTAAAACAGGATCTAATTGCCGACTGATCTGTGATGAGGTCTCCATTGTGAAGAAGTGAAAAAATGAAATTCTTATGTCGTCTCCCGTTAGCCATAGAGTGGAAGAACTTTGTGTTTACATCACCCTCTTTGATCCAAGTGATACGAGATCTCTTCCTACAGTAAGTAATCTCAGCTTGGATTAGTTGATGATATTCAGTACGGGCAGCAGAGAGTTCAGCAGATTGGGCGAACTTAAGAGTTTGTGAGTTAGCTATAATGTCAAGATTGTGGATAGCTTGGAGTAGGGACTCCTTGCGCTTGGGAATGTGTCTGAAGACCTCGTTTCTCCACCTTCTGATCCTTCTCTTTAAGAGGATAAGTTTCTTAGTAAAGATATCAACTTTGGATCCAGCACAGTTGAAACTAGTCCACCAACTAATAATGTTGTGGTTAAAATCCTTGTGAGAAGCCCATGTTTTTTCGAATTTGAAGTAGTGGATTTTGTTCTGTATCACTTGGGAGTTGAGGATAATGGGGCAGTGATCTGATGCAATGCGGGGTAAGGAGTGCTGGAACAAGAGGGGAAAGACTGATCATAGTGGCTTGAGATAAGGAATCTGTCTAACAGCGCAAAAGAAGGATTTTGTCTAAGGTTGGACCAGGTGTACTTCCTCCGTGCAAGCGGGAGATCAATGAGCTGCAATTGTTGGATCCAGCTGCGAAAGTTCTTCATGTCTCTGCTAGAACTGGAGCCTATATTCCTTTGTTGATTTGAGATAGTCACATTGAAATCCCCACAGACGACCCATGCATCACAGAGGAGCCTTCTTTGTTGCACAATTTCATAAAAGCAGAGGTCTCTATCATCTAGCTCAAAAGGTGCGTAAACGGAGGTGAGAGACCATTCCAACCCTGATGATTTAGTGCGGAAAGAGAGAGAGAGATAGAGAAAATATCAATAGCACAGTACAGGCAGTCAAGGACGTTATCATTCCAGCCAATAAGAATACCGCCGCGACTATCAATGGCATCAAGGGATCTCCAATTGTTGATAGAATTGCCTCCGATAGAAGTGAGTTTTCGTGGGGAAGGCTTGGATAGCTTGGATTCTTGGAGGCATGCTACAGTGATTTGGGCGTTCCGAAGTCCATCTTTGATTAGGGCATACTTATAGGGGTTGCCTAACCCTCGAATATTCCAACTTTCTATCTTCATTGAAAATGAAAAACACAACAAGCGCGAAAGCAAACAAGGTGCAACATGCTCAGGCACTAGTTGAGCTGTTGCTGTTGATCGGGGAGATCAACTGCAACCTCTGCAACTTGTTTGAGCTTGACGATTGAGTGTGGCCCAGTAGCCTCCACTCCAACAGATTCCGTAACTTCGATAATATCTTCATTAGAAAGCAAAGCGAATGGATTGCGGCATGCATAATTAATAGAATGCTTAGAGGAGGATGTACCTGCCGATTTACGGAGGGAGGCAGCCTTGACAGAGGAGCAAAGATGCTGCAGGAATGGTATTGATGAGGAAATTTTGGTGGCGGATCTGCTGCGCTTGCTAGCTTCTTCTTCAAGTCCTGGGGTACAGAGCCTGTGGTAGAGGTGGAGACATTCAGGTGATGCCTAGGAATGAGGGATTTGGTTCTGAAGCTTGAGGCTATAGCTCCTACGGCACCATAGTTGAATTGGAAATTCTTAGAGGCCTCCAGCTTGGAGACGCGCTTGGAGACCTCCGCCTCAAGTACAGATTCCACTGCCGGTTTGATTTGAATGAATAAGGATTGGGGTATATTGACCGTCTTGCCTTTCTACTCCATTTGACGCATCTCTTCTTCAGGTGCAATATCATGTGAGCTGGCAGAGCTGTCAGGATGGGTTTGAGACGCCTCAGTAGAAATATCCAGATTGCCCTTGGGGGAGTCAGATTCGATCTCAATGATATGGGGAGCAGGATTTGCCTCAACTGTTGCCACCAATTGCTGTGGGGGAGGGACCACTTTTGGAACCTTCGTACTAGAATCCGCCATGCTAGAGATATTCAAAAAATTGGTTAGCAAAAAGGGAAAGATTCAGTGGGGGCTATGACTGCACCGCAAATTCCTTAACTGTGCTAACTATCTCCTTGATTTTCGCCTTTCCTTTATTGTCTCCGATAAACCCTTTATCACCTAGCAAAATTTGCGGGGAGTTTGCAACCACCTGCTGAACCGGCGGCGCTTCCCTCCGACGCCAGAAGCTTGTGGAAGAGGCAGTGTTTTGGGAAAATAGATGTACCTTGCTGCTGGCAATGTCAGCGGAGGGGATTGGGTTGCCGTATATAAGCACAGGTACCTCATGAACTTGCAGTTCCTTAGTCCAAGACACTTGATAATGAATGAGGAGATTCTTTGGGATTAGACCAACATCATCAACTTCAATCAAAATGAGGGCTTGATCACGAGAGGTCGCTACTTTCATGTCTCCACTCATGGTGACATACTTACCGAAGGGTTGAACAATCTGCTAGATGGAGCTTTGATTCCACATATGAAAAGGCAGCAGGGGAACATCGATCCAGATGAAGCATGGCTTTAGCTTCATTTTAGCTCCAAAGTCCATCGACCAAGGGGAAAAGGTCGCTTTAAAGCCTGAGAACTAGAAAATACCATCTGCAATAGCCCTTTTGGCATCTTCTTCTGAAGGGAATTGGACGTGGAAACCCCCGTCGCAGACCCTCTTTACCTCCCACCATCCACCCTGTCTCCTCCAGGCGAAGTTTAGAGCACTTTCTATCGTTGCAGCATCTGGGTTGGAGCGGGGGTTCATCAGGTGTAAGAAAGCGCTTGCATGCAGTGCTGGAAGGGCCGAAGCTATCTCTCAGTTGTGGGCAATCTTAATGGCCATGGGACTCCCTCCAGTTAAAGATCGGATAGTCTCTAACGCGATGGCCAACCTTTCGATAGTTGAAGCAATGTATACCGCTCTTTCTGCAGTCTGCCACCTGGTGGTCCATGTCTCCGCACCGTATGCACCGAGTCTCCATCTTGCTGCGATGATTTTCTTGTTGGGTCTTGAGGTGGCGAGAGTAGAAGCAATTTGACGGGAAGAAGGATTTGGGAAGGGAAAGGGGATTTTTTGGGTTTTTTGGTAGGGAAGTGAAAGGGGCGGGATGAATAGGGTTTGGGCTTTGGGAACGAGGAGGGTAATGATGAGGGGGAGGAGCCATTAGTATCTGAGCATAAGATCTGCTCTTGTTCCAAGGCAGCCATGCTCTCTCCCCTCTCCTCTCTTCTCTCTCCTCTCTTATTATAGTCAGATTATAACCTTCGTTAAATGAATAAGGGAATATCTTCTCTTTTTAGAGACAGGATTATGTATTACAAATACATGTTCTCATATTTCTAATAAGACACATCCAATGCATCGAGGTATTGGTCTAGAAGACCTCACTCTTTGATTTATCACAATGCGCGATATTAAAAAATGAGTTCACTATAAGCTCAGGATTTAGAGATCATGTTTATATTGCCTTTAACGGTAACACTGTCTTGTGGTTAATTACAAGTGTAATCATTCTTTGTTCCATCAATTCGTACTAAACGAACTAGCACAACAAGTTTGAGTCGACCCTCTCACTTGTTGTGTAACAGTCTGCCAAATAGAATGCCCAGTTCTATTATAGACTGTGAATGTGTTTTTTGTGCATAGACTTAATTACTATGCAATATGAACCTTGTTGATGCACAATATCAATATTTGTGAATAAACCAAAAAATGCTCTATAAATAAAATAACAAATAAATAAATAAATTTCTGTCTAATCATGTAATCCTACAAAATCAACGTCCATTCTCCGTTTCTGAATGTCAATGGTGATTATATCGCCATCATGGACGAGGCCAATTGGCCCACCCTGCAGGAGAAATAGTTCAAAACAGAATAATCAGCCAAACAAGGAGGAAGTAGTGCTTTGTCAAATCCAGAGTTCACAAATAATAAGTTAGCTTGTTAGAGTACCTGTGAACAATGCACTTCCTTATATTTCTTTTCGATACAGCGTTCCTACAGCTAAACAAACACCCCTTTTAGTACAACCCACCAAATCTACGTTGTTTGCATAAAACTTATTAGAGCATCCACAGTCGTGAGTGTCAAAAAATGACTAAATGCATATTTACATATAGCATTTTTTAGCTTTTACTGCAGTCGTAAATGGCTATTTTATAAAAATTTAAGATAAAAAAATACAAGGCGGACTTTATAGTTGCTTCATAAGGCGAAATAAATTATTTAAATAAATTTTTAGTGTTAGTCGGAAGTTGAAGTTGCGCCGGAAGAAAAAAAAAGTTGCAAACATCAGACGGACTTCGAAGATCCGTCCCACGTTTTTTACCATTTTTTTAATAATTAAAAACATTTTTTAAGTGAAAAAAATTTGTGGGCCCCTCCTTGGATCTTCAAAATCTGTCCAAGAGGTATAATCCATTTCTGAACACATTTGTAATTCAATTTTTTTTATAAAAAAAATCACGACCGATCGAACTACAAGTTCCGTCCGAGGGGAGGCTTTTTTTGGGGGGGTTTTTTATTATGAAAAAGTAATTTTTTTTGGAGGGACGGACTTTGAAGTTGCGTCAGAGAATTAAAAAAATATTTTTTTAATGGGATGGATCTCGAAGATCCGTTCTTTATATTATGCATTTCTCTTATAGCTTCTTTCATTTATAGCAATCTACTGTTGCGTTTTTGGCAAAAAATGCATAAATAGCAAACGACTACAGCGAGTCATTTGCTATAAAATGCATTTAATGGATAAATAACACACGATTGTGGATGGTCTTGTGGGAATGTATTCATAAAAATTACAGTGAAATAATAAGCAGTAAGAGCATATGTAGTCGTTCCCTATATTTTCAAAATTTGAAAAATATAGGGAACGAGACGCTGTAGTCGTTCCTTATATTTCCAAATTTTGGGAAAAAATGAACAACAACCATCTATATTTGAGAGAAGATATAGGAAATTCCCAAATATAGGAATCGAAAGATCATCTTGCGTCCGTTCTAAAAAATTGTCTCGGACACAAGATTACCTTGCGTTTGAAGAAATAAATAAATAAATAAATAAATAAATAAATAAATAAACAGGTCGGACGCAAGATGATGATCTTGCGTCCAATCATTTTTTTAAAAAATGTGTCGGACGTAAAATCATTTTGCGTCTGACTAAAAAAAAAATTCGCTAAAGAAATCGGATGCAAGATGATCTTGCCTCCGAGCGAAAAGTAAAAGAAAAAAAAGGGATAGACGCAACATCATGTTGTTGACATTTTTTCCCATTTTGTATTTTTAATTTATATGGAATAGAGCCTATAAGATTATTTATGCATATAAAGTTAATTTGAGATTGGTTTGATTATTTGATCAAGGGTGAGATGGAATAGGCTTATAGGAATTATTATGTGTTCGTATGCGCACAAATTTATTTTTTAATAAATGTTTTGGACTGATTTTTTTAAAAATAACCAACAACTGAAATTCAAAATTAAAACGATCATCCACCGACCAAATTCTTAATTTCAACGACTATAAACCCTTCCCTCAAAAAAAAAAAAAAGACTATAAACCCAACTCAAAATTCATATTTCTAAAAGCCAAATATAGAAATTTTGAGTTTAAAACGACAGCTTAGAGCATCCACAATGGAGTTTTCTATTTTTTAGCAAAATGGGAAGTATAGGAATAGAACAGATATGAACTTGTGCAGTGGTTGGTTGGGAAAAATTTCTATATTTTAGAAGGACGAGACAACTTGTCTCGTCCTAGTGTTTTTTTTTTTAAAAAAAAATTTAAAACCCATGGGACACAACATGTTGTGTCCAATCAATTATGTGATCAAACGGGACATGTTGTCCCGTTTGAGGGGGTTTTAATTTTTAATTTTTTTTTTTTTTTGTTTGGGTCGGACGATATAACATGTATCGTCCGACCCAATTAAAAAAAAAATTACGGGACGAGACAAGTTGTCTCGTCCGATTATAATAAAAAATATTAAAAATATTGGGACGATACAACATGTATCGTCTCCTATATTTCCGAATTCGCTAACTCATTTCTCATATTTGAGAATGGACTGTAGCTAGTTTGTTATTTTTTAACAAATAGCAAACGACTGCAGATGGTCCATTCTCATATTATTCTCATAAAATGAAAATTTGAGAAATATAGCAAACTGACTGTGGATGCTCTTGTGCTCTAACAGATTTGCTCTACGATTTCTCCATAGTCGGAGTTAATGTATAGTGATTAACCACATAAAACATTCTATGCGGAATCTCAAACGACAACTTCTCTAAATCATCCAAAACCCGTGTGCTACCCACTAAAACCTGTTGTCGCATAACATTTAGTATGAGGTTATACCTATTAACTCTATTTACGCGCAGTCGAGAGTTGTTTCTGATCGTTTTCGAATTCGGATCCATCTTCTTCACCAAAATTCTATCCAATAATATAGCGCAGGGAATTTGAAACCAAGCGCCCATTAATTTCTGGCGGGAAATTAAATTATTTATTTAAAAAATCATGTTTTAACCGATCCTTCTTCTTCTTTAATCACTAAAATCAATGTCTAATCCTCTGAAATTGAAACCCTCAATTTCCAATACTCATCTGTTAGGTGTTTGATAAATTGCTTCAATGAATAATCACACCAAAAGAAGCAAAAGAAGAGGAAGAACGACACTGGACCTGAGCGACCTCCCCGAGAATGCCGTCAACGAGATCCTCTGTCGCATCCCGATCAAAGAAGCCGTTCGCACCAGCATGCTCTCCAAGTCCTGGCGCCATCGCTGGCGGACCATTCCTGAGCTCGACGTCTCCGAATTGTACCCTTCCCTAATCACCCGAATTATCCAACTCCATTCTGCCCCCATCCGACTCTTCAATGCCCGAGAGAACAAAACACCCGAAGAAATCGAGACCGAAACCCAGTCCGAGACTGAGAAATTCAGTATCCACGATTGGCTCAAATCCCTCTCCCGCCTTTCGGAGTCCACACTCCACACCCTCATCCTCAGCTTCGAGGCCTCACTTGATATCAACACAGTTGAGTTGGAACTCGGCATTGTTAACCGCTACTTCCCAAATCTCACCCGTCTGAATCTTGCTTACTGTGAATTATCCATGAGCCCCATCTGCTTCTCCAAGTTTCTCAATCTCAGGATCTTGCATCTCTGCGATGCTGTTATGGATGATGGTTCGTCTTGGTTGCTCTCCGAGTTGATCTCCTCTTGCCCGTTACTGGAGACACTAATTGTGGAGAATATTCTAGGATACTACATGCAGTCGCCTGAGGTTGATGGCCCAAATTTGCGACTGCTCAAGTTATCTGGTGTTTTTGTTAATTATGTTATTGTCAAGAGTGCTCCTTTGCTTGAAAGGGCGGCTTTCAGTTGCACTATGCTCGAGGATGATGATTATGTTGGTCATCGTCATGATGAAGATGATGATTACGACTTCAATGTGTACAAGGTCTTTAAGGGTATGACTTCCATCAAGAGGCTTATGCTGGATCATGACATCTTAACGGTATGATATGAATAACTTTAAGCAAATTTTTTTTTAATAAACTATTTAAGTTAGCAAATTTATGTCATCTTTTTTGTACCCTAGTATCTAATTTTAGTTGTAACTTCCAACAACAACCAAGCCATCGTCATAAGTCTTTGGGGTTAGCCACATTTTGATTGGTTCATGTTAGGAAAGTTATGGGCAGAAGTTACCACACAACTAAAGTGAAATTGAGAAAGTGACAAATAAGGTGGATACAAATAATTTACGTGGAAAACTCCCAAAAGGGACGGGATAAAAACCACGGATAAGGTATTGAGATTTTATTATTAAAAGTAAGGATTACAATACCTTCACTCTAAATATAAGGAGAATACAAATTTCACTCTCTATTATAATAAGAGAAACACTCTCTCACAAATTTGAGAAAAATATAAGTATACAAATTATCTCTAAGAGGACACAATTTTATCCTTTTTGAGAACACTCTTATAATACTTTTTTTTCTTAATCTTTCTTTCTTTTCTTAATCCTCCTGAGCTCTCGTTGCTCTGCAAACTCAATTTATGGGGAACGAGGGGAGGGAGATGTCACCAATCCCGTAACCCTTTTCTTCCTTTCTCATTCGTATTGTCAAAAGGTGCGACTGTCGGCACCGCATTCGGTGTCGACTCTCATTTGTCAAAATGTTTGGTGTGTGGGGCCCATATGGTGGGGTCTTCACCCACTTGTCTTGACATGCCGACATTCTCCCACTTGGAGACTTGATTGAGAAATAATCATGTCTCCACACAATCCATTATAGCCATTCTCATGCTGCTTACGTTACTGCTAAGCCACACGAGGATCTACACCATTCGAACTTGTTAGTGTTGACTGGCTTGGCCAGAACATCTGCTAGGTTCTCGTTAGTGTGAATTTTGTGCATATCCACACTTCCTTCCTCCATTACTTTTCGAACGAAGTGATACTGGACTCTTATGTATTTTGTCCGTGAATGAAAGACTGGTTTCCTTGCGATGTGCAAGACACTCCGACTGTTACAAAACATAACAATCTTCTCATGTTTGTGCCCGAGCTCCTCCAATAACCTTTGAATCTAGAATGTTTTCTTGCAAGCTGCTGTATCTGCCATGTATTCTGCTTCTATTGTAGATAGAGCCACAACAGTCTGCAATTTCGAAACCCAGCTTACAACTCCTCCTGCAAGTGTAAACACATAGTCCGTAGTGGATTTGCTTTTGTCGAGATTGCCTGCAAAATCTGAGTTCGCATAGCCTCTGACAGTTAATTCTGATCCTCCATAACATAATGCAGCATCTGAGGTTCCTTTGATGTATCTCAGAATCCTCTTCACTGTGTTCCAATGCTCTCTACCAGGATTCACCATATATCGACTAACCGCTCCCACTGCTTGTGTAATGTTTGGTCTTGTACAAATCATAGCGAACAACAAACTTTCCACTGTTGATGCATACGGTACTCGAGACATCTTCTTCCTCTCTGCTTCATTGCTAGGACACATCTTGGAGGATAACTTAAAATTAACAGGAAGTGGGGTCGAAATTGGCTTACAATCTTGCATGTTGAAGCGCCGTAAGATCTTGTTGAAGTAAGTCTTCCTGTTATTTCTGTCTCGGTGAATCTGCATCTCTAGAATCTTGTTTGCTGGTCCCAAGTCCTTCATGTTAAACTCCCTAACCAACTGTGCCTTCATTTCTTGGATTCGATCTTTGTTGGGGCTTGCTACCAACATGTCATCCACATACAACAGTAGGATAATGAAGTCATCATCACCATCAAACCTTTTATAGTACGTACAATGGTCTGAACTGAGTCTGTTGTATCCAAGGCTAATAATGAATGAATCAAATCTCTTGTACCAACACCTCGGCGCCTGTTTGAGACCGTACAGAGATTTGTTCAACTTGCAAACCAAGTTCTCTTTACCTGTTTCAGTAAAATCTTCTGGTTGGAGCATATAGATTTCTTCTTCAAGATCTCCATAAAGAAAAGTAGTCTTCATATCTAACTGCTCTAGATCTAGGTCAAGCGTAGCACACATCGCTAAGACTACTCTGACTGTCGTGAGTTGAAATACAGGTGAAAATATTTCATTGAAGTTGATACTTTCTTTCTGAGCATATCCTTTCACCACTAATTTTGCATGATACCGCTCCACTTGGTCATTTCCATCGCGCTTGATCTTGTAGACCCATTTGTTGTCGATGGCCTTCCCTCCTTGTAGTAGCGTAACAAAATTTCACGTATTGTTCTTGTGTAGAGTTTCAATTTCTTCCTGCATTGTTGCCATCCACAGGGATACATCTAAGTTTTTGATTGCCTCCTGAAAGGATGATGGCTCCCAATCCTCTGTTAAAAGACAGTATGCAACATTGCTCTCCGTAACATACTCCGAGTGCCAAGCTGGCGGTCTTCTCTCACGAGTTGACCGACGAACTTCTGGAGCCTTGGACTCGACAGGATTCTCCTTTGACGTGTTATCGCTTCCATCTTTCTTTAACTGATCTTCGACAAAGATCACATTCTTGCTGACAACAACTTTGTGGGCAGTGGGATCCCACAGGCGATACCCCTTCACACCGTCAGCATACCCCAAGAACATGCACTTCCTGAATTTCGGATCCAACTTCAATCTTTCTTGGGCGTTGTACATCACGTACGCGGGACATCCGAACCAATGTGAAGTAGAGTAATTCCCCGGCTTTTCAGTCCACATCTCCATCGGTGTCTTCAGCTCAATTGCCGTTGACGGCGACCGATTTATCACATAACATGCAGTTTTGGCTGCTTCTGCCCAAAAAGAGTTGGGTTGACCTGCAGTCCGCAACATAGCTCTCATCCTTTCTGTAAGAGTCCTGTTCATCTGCTCTGCCACGCCATTTTGTTGAGGTGTGTATGTGATTGTGAATTGTCTTTTGATACCTTCTTGCTTACACAATGCAAGAAACTCGCCGCCTGTATACTCCCTTTCATTATCTGTCTTCAAGCACTTGATCTTCTTCCTAGATTCAAGTTCCACTTGCGCTTTGAAATCTCTGAACACTGAAAACACATCAGACTTCTTCTTGATTGGATACACCTACAATCTCCTGGAGTTATCATCAATGAAACACACAAAGTACTTTGCTCCTCCTACGGATATTTTCGGTGATTCTCATTCATCAGAATGAATTAAGTCTAGAATGCATTTACTCCTGGCTTCATATCTGCTGAACTGCAATCTATGTTGCTTACTTGTAACACAATGCTCACAAAACGGTAAATTCACCGATTTGAGCCCTGGAAGCAGCTTTTGGTCGGAGAGAATCTTCAAACTGCGTTCAGACATATGGCCTAGTTTAAGATGCCACATCATTGTTGACTCTTCTCCCTTGCTGGTCGATGCGACATGCATCAGCTTCCTGCAGTGTTTCTCCATTAAGCATGAATAGATTTGCTGTGATCTTTTCTGCCTTCATAACCACAAGCGCATCTCTAACAATCTTCATGACCCCGTTTTGACAAGGGTCTTGCATCCAAGGCTATCTATTTGTCCCAACGACAATAGATTATTTCTCAAGCCCTTCACGTATCGTACTTCCTGAATGATGCGAACTGTACCATCAAACATTTTGAGCTTGATAGCACCAATACCAGCAATTTTCAAAGCATGATCATCACCCATGCGTACAGAACCTCCTGAGATTGGTTCATATGTGTGGAACCACTCTCTCCGAGAAATCATGTGCCATGTTGCTCCTGATTCCAGTAACCAGACGTCAGAGAATTGCTTTATGCCTCCAACCACCATTGTTGCCTTGCTGTATAGAACTTTACCATCATACCGGGTACTTGCCACATTCCCTTGAGCATTTGATGACTCAGGGTCTCCACTATTCTTTTTGAACCAACAATCCTTCTTAAAGTGCCATTTCCTGCCACAGTTGTGGCACTTGTAACTTGTAAGTCTTCTTACTTCTGGATTTTGATCTACCATGATTCTGTCTCCCACCGGGGCCACATTCCGTTGATCTTTCTCTCATCACCGTCAAAGCTTCCACTTGCTGTGAACTTTCCTGTCTGTCTTCCTTGTTCTTGCGCCTGGTTTCTTCTTCCAAAACAGCAGCTGCAACTTTGTCGAAGACTAGATAGTCCGTCAGGATATTGTTCGTCAGGTTGATGATGAGTTGATCATACGAGTCGGGTAGATTTTGAAGTAGAAGCTCCGCACGTTCAGTTGTCTCTATTTTGCAACCCATTGATGTAAGTTGCGAAAATAGAGTATTCAGGGTGTTGATGTGGCCGGTCACCGATGTCGATTCCGCCATTCAAAGAGTGTACAATCTCCTCTTTAAGAAGATCTTGCTGTGAAGTGACTTGGCCTCGCACAACCTCGTCAGAGTATCCCAAATCTTCTTTGATGTCTTTTTTTTCAGTCATACTGGATAACACACCATCAGCTAGTGCCAAGTGCAGATCGGCAATTGCGTTGCCGTCCATCTCGTTCCACTTGTCGTCGTCGGTGATCTCTGCAGGCCTATATCCAATTGCTGCCAAGCAATTGTCCTTTCTTTAAGATCGCCTTGATTTTCATTTTCCACAACGAAAAATTACTCCCGTTAAATTTCTCAACATCGAACTTTGTTGTAGTCGACATTTCTGCGTCACACCCCGTAACCAAAGCTCTGATACTACTGTTAGGAAAGTTATGGGCAGAAGTTACCACACAACTAAAGTGAAATTGAGAAAATGACAAATAAGGTGGACACAAATATTTTATGTGGAAAACTTCCAAAGGAGACAGGGTAAAAACCACGGGTAAGGTAGTGGGATTTTACTATTGAAAGTAAGGATTACAACACATTCTCTCTAAATATAAGAATAGTACAATTTTTACTCTCTTATAATATGAGAAACACTCTCTCACAAATTTAAGAAAAAATATAAGTATACAAATTATCTCTGAGGGGACACAATTTTATCCTTCTTAAGAACACTCTTGTAATACTCTCTTTTCTTAATCCCTATTTCTTTTCTTAATCCTCACTGAGGCTCTCGTTGCTCTGCTACAACTTCCTCTTCCCCAAAACTCAATTTATAAGGAACGAGTAGAGGGAGATGTCACCAACTCCGTAACCCTTTTCTTCCTTTCTCATTCGTATTGTAAAAAGGTGCGGTTGTCGGCACCTCATTCGGTGCCGACCCTCTCATTTGTCAAACTGTTTGGTGTGTGGGGCCCTCACCTACTTGTCTTGACATGCCGACAGTTCAACTATACATCGCAATTGTTATTGTTGTAGCATAGTGGTAAGACTTGTTAGTAGTGGGGAAGAGGGTTTTTTTTTTTTTTTTTTTTTTTTGGTGCCGGGGGGGGGGGGGGGGGGGGGGGGGGGGGGCCCACACTATTCTCAACAAGTTTTACAAAGCAATCTCCTAAAGTCAAATTAACATGCCATATCGTTATGTGCAATTGCTCTAGTCCATCAGTTCTATAAGTAATCCTTTTTGTTAATTTGAGTACAAACCGATCATTATTATTAACTGGGTTGTTCACTTGTATGTCTCTGTTACACATGCTTATGCCATTCTGAACCAATATGGCAATATCCGCTCTATTTACTCTCAACTGGTAGTCTATATTATTCTCAGAAAGAAGAGAAAATAATAATAGCAATTCGAATATTCACTTACTAAACTCTTTCGAGTATTTTTTTGTTTTGTTTTGCTTTGTGCAATTTCAGTATATAGGGAAAACTGGCATACCGAAGAGAGTTCACATCAGCTTCATCCATTTGAGGATTGTTTCTTTGCATGCTGATCTTAGAAATTTGACAGTGGTACAAGTTATGCTTTGCCTATTCAGGATTAGCCCCAATCTACAAGAACTCAAGATAAAGGTGATGTAGGATGATGATTTATTTGTTTCTTCAGTTGAATAGTTGATAAAGCTTGTTGTCAATGGATGTGGCTTTAATATAGTACGTGCTCCCTAAACTGTAAATTGATACTTTTTCCTGTCAATTCCTTGTCATTGTTATCTAGCCCTGGAAATTTCCTAGAGACGTGCTTGCAATTGGTCATGATTTCTGGAAGGCACAGGAACATGCAATTCTATTTGCAAAACTTGAAACGGTGAAAATGGCTTTGATCTTTTGCAATGAGCGTGAGCTTGACTTCATAAGATTTATATTAGCTAAAGCACGGGTACTCAAGACATTGACGATTAATTTTAACGAGAAGGTCAAGAAGGAGTCAATCCTCACAAAAGTCACAAAACTATTGGCGTTCCCAAGGGTTTCAAGTCAAGCACAAATCCTATTGACAAAGTAAGAAGGCTTTTTTCCAATCTGGTTTTCTGGCAGTCATAGTTTACATTTACAGTTTGTTACTAGGCTAGAAAGAATACACTTCAGTCATATTCTAATTGTTTTTTATTTTTATTTTAATCGTTAACGGTGGGTTGAAAGCTCTCCGCGTTTCATTAAAAAGAAATTAAAAAAATATACAACCAAAAATAAGAATTATGAAGTTTATGAAACCCAACAGGCTGGATCTTGGAACTCATACTCCCCAACTAACAAACAAAACATACACCCAAAAGTAATTGCTTCTTTTTTGGTTGATATGTTCTTGTTTGCTTTTGACTACATCTAGATAGAAATTATTTATATAATTTGAAAATCTTCATGTGTATGCAGTGTGGATTCTGCTAGATTTATCACCTTAAAATGTGTTAAAACTCTTATTTATGAGGACACATACTATTAATACGTTGTTGCTTAAGTTGCAGAAATCACCAATCAGGAATTAATACCTTATACCATTATATTTTGTTCATGACTGCAATTAGGAATATTGACGGGTTCATGTTTTTTGAGAGAAAATCTCAAGGATTTTCATATTTGAGGAGGTCAGAGAGATTGTCTTTGTGTGCCTATCTTTTGTAGCGTTATTTTCCAATAGCTTCATGATCCTTGTATAAAAAATTCGCTGTCATCCTGTTTCTACGATTGTGTTCACGATAATTCGGTCAAGTGTCTGTGTACTAATTAAGAACCTTACAAGGATCTCACTGAATATTAATGCATTGACACCCTTTTAAAATCATTTGAACTGTTTCGTATCATCTCTTCTTTCTTAGAAATAAATTACTTGGTTCTCCTAAAGCATTAGTGAATAATCATGTTATTATAATGGCAGCATTAGTTTTCTAACATTGGATTTAATTTTTTTAGGTAAGCATTCTAGTAGGGATGAAATGCAAGAACTTCTCCAAGTCGCTGGTCTGAACGCTTGGGGATCAGGAGAATTAGTAATCTTTGAATCCTCCACCGTACTTCCTCTTATTTTGTAGTAAGAATTATAGCTTCGGAGTGGTTCATTTTCTCTTTTGCCCTTTTTATTTTCCGAGAAGCTGAAGGGTGCTTAGATTATGAATGTACTAGCAAATATTGTACTAGTATATCCCCTGTGCAAATTGCACAGATTTTATCCAAAAATAAATTAAAATATCAATAACATTTTTTATAAATAGGGATTAATTGAAAAGGGATTAATATCAAAAATAAATATGTAATCAAACACAATGTAGATAAAATATAATGAAACATTACATATTCAGATAAATAACTATAGGGATTAATTGAAAAGAAAGTATAATAGAAGATAAGAACAACTGTAACGAACCTAATGTAATGAAAGAGTATATGAAAGTATCAGTTTGTGAGCATGTGCTCACGTTTGAAAGCTAGGGATGAATAGTTTCAAGTTAATGGCAGATTTTTAGATACATGTTTTGATTTAGGTAAGACTCTATACTCTGTTTGCTAAAAATAATGTTGTATATATTGTTTGTTAAATGAGATATGAAATTGAAAACAGAAATTAAAGCACCATACAAAAATATTTAGGAGAGAGAAGAATTCACCATTAAATTTAATCATGCACTCGAACGAACATAAAGGAGAAATTCTACCGACCGTCCCAATGCAGAGCTTATATTGAAATCTAAGAAAAATGCAGATCTTGTGATCAAGTCAGTAGACCTTTGAGCTGAATTGGTTACTTCTCAGGAGACGTAAAATAAACGATGAGTAACTGCTAATAAAAGAGCCAGTTCAAAGAAAATTTGTTGGCTATGTAATGTAAGTTCTAAACATAAATTTTGTTACGCTGCAAATAAAAATCTTCATATTTCATTGTGTTTTTATGCTCTAGTTCTTTATTTTGTGTTCCATTGTCAGTTTGAGGATTGTATATGTTGAAAAGCCCATTCAATTAATGACTTATTATTGAGAATGTGACAAATTATTAAAAAAACTGATATATGTTGAAAAGCCCATTCAATTAATGACTTATTATTGAGAATGTGACAAATTATTAAAAAAACTTATTAAGAGTTGGTTACCGAGTACCTCCCCAGATCCATTAATGTCAAGGTAATACCTTGGAGGTGCCCTAAATTGAAAAAATATGTTCAAATCACCCACTGCACACCGAATAATCACATAATCGAATAAATAAATCACATAATCGAATAAATCACATAATCATAAATAAATAATCACATAATCATAAATAAATCACATAATCACATTTTCATAAATAAATCATAAATAAATCACATAAGCAGAAAATGGGATCAAAAGGTATGAAATTTGTGAAGGAATTGAAGAATACCTAAAGTGGGTCAGATCGGTTGATCCTCTTTCTTGGTTTTCTTGGTCAGATGGTCAGATCGGAAGGGGATGCGCTCCTCTTTCTTGGTTTTCTTGGTGAGATCGTAAGGGAATGCCGGGAATGTTTTTTTTTGTTGGGGAATGGTAATGGGGAATTTTTTTGGGGAAGAAAGGTTAGGGAAAAACTGGGAAGATGAAGGGTTTTGTGTGGGTGGTGTTTGTAAGTTAAAGGTGTGTTGTGCACGTACTATAGTAGTGTGAAATCTTTCTTTTGTTCTCCTTTCTCTATTTCAAAATGGAGAAAGGAGAGAGGGATAGGCTTATTTGCTTAAGATATATATAAATAGTTTTAAGAGTACCCTCCAGTTTCAAGCATGAATTTCTTGGGAAATTTAAACCTATTTTTTCTCTTATATGAATCAAGTAGTTCGTAGTATCTGTCTGAAGTTATTGTAGAAATCTCTGCAGAGCTTTATGTTAGGATTTGGCCTCAAATACACGTAGGCATTGAGTACTTGAAGTTGGAGAAGAAGAGGATGAGATAAAGAAAGCAAGAGAAGACAAACAACAAGTAGAAGATTGCAGTCTGAAGAGTTGCGGTCGACCAACCTAGTCTGCTGAGAGTTCTTCGAGTGTACAGGTCCAACAGAGGAGGGGACGGTCGACCGACCTTGAGAGTGCAGTCGACCGGTCGAGTCTCGGGTTTGGTTCTACACGTTGCGGTCGACCGACATCGGTGGCTGATTGTTTTTGGGTTTACGAGTTTAAGGCCCAATTGCTAGATTTGTGTTTATCTTTTAGGGTTTACTTGGGAGTTATATATATGGCCGTAAACTCTAGGGTTTAGTAATCTAAATAGATCCAAATAGAGAGATTTGGTGTGCCGTTATCATTGTTCAACTTCAAGAGGAGATTGTGCCGAGTGTTTCAAAGGTGGGAGAGAGAGATTGAGAGTTATAATCTCTTTTATAATCTTTGTGTTTTTTGGGGAATAAGAAATATTGGTTATCTCTGCATATTGATTGTGTTCTTGTGAGATCTTGCATACATTGTGGTGGCTTGTTCTTGGTTCATCTAATTATTGGGAGTTTCTATTGTTTGTGGTGTGTTTCTGCTATTAGTACTACGAGTTGTGGGGTAGATTCCTCAACAAGTGGTATCAGAGCTAGTTGGTTCGAGATGGTTGATAACAAGATGAAGATCGAGAAATTCGATGAGAGTGACTTCGCGATGTGGAAGATTCAGATGATAGCATATCTTTGTCAGAAAGATCTTGTTGGTTCGTTGTTTGATGTGAAGCCGGTAGGTACAGACAAGGATGCGAAGGTCTTGACGGATTAGAATCGTTTGGATCAGAAGGCGCGTGGGCAGATTTAGTTGGGGCTGAGTAGGAAGGCGTTATTTCATATATCGAAGGTGAAGACCACAAAGGAGGCTATGGAGATTCTCACGGATATGTATGAGAAATCGCCGTCATCTAATCAAATTCTTCATCTGAAGAAATTGGTTAATATGAAGTTGAGGGAAGGGGGTTCAGTAGCAGAGCATGTGAACAATTATTGTATGGTTTACAATCAGATGGAAGCTGCAGGTTTGAAGTTTTCAGAAAGGGGGTAGTTATTGTTACTTTTATCTACTTTACCCGATAGTTATGGTACGGTGGAACAGACTATTACAGGCAGTATGACAGATTCGCGACTCTACAGAATGTGGTGAGTAGAATTCTGAACGAGGAGGTGAGAAGGGTGAGAAACAGGGGATATCCATCATCATCTTCTAGAGATTCTGCAATGTACGTTGAGAAGAGACGTAGGAGATCTAAGAGCAGTCGAAGAAGAAAGGATCATAGTAGTTCATCTGAGAGTGGGTCTTGATGTGAATATTTGCAAGTGTATAAAATCGCAACAAGTAGTATAGTTAAGTGAAAAAATGTCGAACCCACAAGGACTAATTATTTTATCGACTACCGAAATTACTAGCTAAGCTACTATTTGGAAATCCGAATTTTAATAAATAAAACAACTAAATTAAATTAATCTAAAAATCTAACTAAATTAATTAAAAAAAGATGAATCTAAAATTTTTGTGATTTGTTAATGGCAAAATTAATTCAATTTATTTTTTCAAGTTGTAAACCAAAATCCTCAAATTATTCAATGATTTCTCTCGAACAACACCAAAAATATCTCCAACTAACAGTTTGTCATAGTTTATGCACAAATTTAATTAATTGAAGACTCATTAAGTTCTGTGGATTTCTTAACGGTCACATCAATCGCAGTAAATCATCTCTAATTTCGCTCAATCAATGGTGTTTAATTTTATAGTTCTAAATCACAAATTACCTCTCCGTCTCTCCATGATTCAATAGATCATACAGACGTCGGTCAACCAATTGTAAGCATTAAAATCAAAAATCAAACACACAACCATGGAGAAATAGAAAAATAATAATGAAGTTAAAATTGTGTTCTCAAAACTAAGCTACATCAAAGCCCTAGAAAAATAAAATTTAGTTCATAATAAAATTGCAATTAATAAATATTGTCTTGAATTGCATTATAAAAAAAATTAGAGAAAAAAAAGAGATACAAAAATAACTGTTTTTGTAAAAGAAATTGCAAACCGAACGCCTTAAAAGTGCGCAGTCACAACCCACTGTCTTTCTCCTTCTCTCTATCTCTCTGTTTCGATCAGAGCGTTGCTGACATCAGCTAGCCACGTCAGCAACCTCTGCCTCTCCCCTGTCTCGTGTCGCGTCGTCTCGAAGTCTGCGCCAGAGCACGTCAGCCACGCCTCTGCCCCTCTTGGTTTTCCTTTAGCGCCTTTTTGTTCGTTTTTTTAATAATATATTTATTTATTTTTTAATAGGGATTAGCCCGTCGCTCTTCCCCTCGTTAAGCATTACTTTGTAGCTTCTCCTTGAGTTGTATTTATAGGGCACGGAAGAGGGATTTAGGATTTATTTTTGCAGAAAACCCCCTCATTTTCATTTATTTATTTCCTTGTATGATTTACTCTTTATTTCTTGCTTCTTTTTATTCTCTTTCCTTTTCTTGAAGCACGCGCTGCACACACAAAATAAAATCAGAAATTAGGATTTAAAAATAAAAATAAAAATAAAATTAATTAGTTTAAAATTAATTAAACTAACTAAAAATCATATTAGCTCATTTAAAATCTTTTTAAATTGTTTATTGCACTTTCGGCTCAATTGGTAATTAAAATTCATATTTTGCTTTTCACACAGCCAAATTGTCAAATTCAAAATTCAACAAAACAATAAAAAATAATAAATCGTTCTCTTTGTTTTGTTTGTTGATTTTTACCAAAAACAATCACATTTTTGCATAAAAAACTTATTCCTTCAAAAATAATTAATTAACTGAATTTTATGGAAATAAGATGAATTATAAACAATATTGACGAATACAAGGAATTTTTATGGGTAAATAAGTACAAATATTTATATAAAAATTAGACACATCAGGTCTGATGACAGCGATGGAGGACATGGGCCTGAGTGCTGGTATTGTCACAAGAAGGGTCATATGATGCGCAGTTGCAAGACTTATATGAAGAAGAAGCAAGAGAAACCGAAGAGAGATACTCCAAAGGAAGCTCAAGTGAGGCTTGTTGAAGAGTTATGCTTATCAGTTCGGGACGAGTTGGGCACTTAAGATTGGTGTATTGATTCAGAAGCTTCTTTTCATTGCACTCCGAGGAGAGAGGTGTTTGATGACTACAAGGAGGGTTCTTTTGGAGATGTGATCATGGGAAACAGTCACCGGTGTCTTATACGTGGGGTTGGTACTGTTCGCGTGAAAGCCAATAATGATCAAAGTGTTGTCTTGCGGGAGACAAGGCTTGTTCCAGGCTTGAAGAAAAATCTTATCTCGATTGGAATGCTAGACAAAGAGGGATTGTCTACTACAGTTGGTAGTGGGGAGTGGTGTATTGCTGCAGGTTCAAGGGTGATTGCAAAAGGGATGCGTGGGGGAACACTGTATTTGCTTAGAGACGTGAGGGACGTTTTTCCTGTAGTTGACTCTCAGTCGGAATCGAGTACTAGGTTGTGTGGGGTGCAACCGAGTTCTTTCAGTTGTGGAGGGGAGGTTACTAATTTAGTGGGAGCTGCTGGCCATGGAAGTGATCCTAGAGGGCAAGACGTTGCTGCGGTGAGGGTACTTTACGAATTGGCAGTCGAAGCTTCAAGTCGCTCTTGTGTGATAGAGAGCACTGGTATCGATATGCGGGGTGATGTCGATAAAGGTAACCAAATTGGGACTGTAGGGGTTGAACAGTCTGCGGATTTTGTGGAGGTGTTATCCACGGAGGTTTCTAGTGCAGAGGTGCATTGAAAGGCTTTTAACCATGTTCGGTATTGATGGAGATTCTGCCAGTTGGGGAATCTCATAACACGAAATCCGACACGAGAGGTTGTTTCTCCGGTATTCGTGCTCTATGCAATTGGTGGAGTACATCCTTCATGAGGTGATGAGGGGTGGTTGGTGCACTCCACGTGGTGGGGTGGCGGAGGTGCTCTTCATGAGAGTGTGGAGTACTTGAGTCTTCCATGAAAGTGGGAGATTGATAGAGATAATGCGAGGTAAAGATTGGAATAACTTTGAAGCGTTGTGTATTTTGTCCAAGTGGGAGATTGTTAGGGTTTGGCTTCAAATACACATAGTCACTGAGTACTTGAAGTTGAAGAAAAAGATGATGAGACAAAGACAACAAAAGAAAACAAACAGCAAGTAGAAGATTACAGCCTGGAGAGTTGCGGTTCTGCTGAGAGTTCTTCGAGTGTACATATCCAACAGAGGAGGGGACGATTGACCGATCTTGGGGGTACAGTCGACCGGTCGAGTCTCGGGTTTGGTTCTACACGTTGCGGTCGACCGACCTTGGGGGTCCGGTCGATCGACATCGGCGGCTGATTATTTTTGGGCTTACGAGTTTAAGGCCCAATTGCTAGATTTTTGTTTATCTTTTAGGGTTTACTTGGGGGTTATATATATGGCCGTAAACTCTAGGGTTTAGTAATCTGAATAGATCCAAATAGAGAGATTTGGTGAGCCATTATCATTGTTCAACTTCAAGAGAGGATTGTGTCGAGTGTTTCAAAGGGGTGAGAGAGAGATTGAGAGTTGTAATCTCTTTTGTAATCTTTGTATTTCTTGGAGAATAAGAAGTATTGGTTATCTCTGCATATTGATTGTGTTCTTGTGAGATCTTGCATACATTGTGGTGGTTTGTTCTTGGTTCATCTAAGTCTTAGGAGTTTCTATTGCTTGTGGTGTGTTTCCGCTATTAGCATTACGAGTTGTGGGGTAGATTCTTCAACACTTTATTGTCAGTTGTTGCTTATATTCAATAGTAATAATATGCCATTGTTGATCCTTGTTCAAATCATAATATTCAGAACAACCTTTTACCTTGGGGTGACAACGGGCCGGGCTAGGGCAGGACTTATATAAGCCCGAGCCCGAGCCCGGCCCGATTTCTTTAAAAAAAAACAATTACATGGATTGTTTTATAGAAAGTAATACAAAATAACATGAGAACATAGCTAATCGGAATAATCATTCATACAAACATATTTTCTTCAGCCCGATTTATTCAAAAAAAAGCAATTGCATGAATTATTTTATAGAAAGTAATACAAGATAACATGAAAGCATAGCTCACCAGAATAATTATTCATACGAAAAATAGCTACGAATCCCTCTTCATTGTCTTCCTTTTCCTTTTCATCAGAATAATCATTCATACAAAAAAAAATTACTGTGAATCCCTCTTCATTGTCTTCCTTTTCCTTACCTGCATGAAGGAATATCACATTACACAACTTATATATAAAGGACATAAATCTATAGAAGTACTTTGATAAATAAAATATAAATTATTGTACCATGCATCATCTTTCTCTTCATCAACTATCACTGAACCTAGAGCGACACCATGAATTTGTAACTTGGAGGCTCCATCTTGTCCTACAATATAATAATAAGTCTAAGGATAAAAAATCAGGATTATAAACCAAAAATATCCAATTAGTTAGTACCTTTGATAGAGTTCTTTAACCAATCTTGGCCACATATGAGGGCCTCAACCGTTCTTAGGTGCAAAGAACTACGATATTGGTCCAACACTCTTCCACCAGTGCTAAATGCAGATTCTGAGGCTACAGTAGACAATGGAATTGCAAGGATATCATGACCCATCAATGAGAGAATAGGATACATTGCAGCACTAGACTTCCACCAAGCTAGCACATCGAATGTATCTTCTTCTAAAGGAAAAACTACTTCCTCTAAATAAAGATCTAAGTCAGTCTTTGTTGGCATCATTGAAAAGCTTTGAGTAAGGAATTGACTGTATCTCTTTGTACGTTTTGCAGTTGAGACTGAGTTAGAACTATTACTTTCACTTGAGCCAACTTTAGTAGAAATATTGTCCTTAGCAAGATATTCCTTATAAATGCTACTAATACTAACAACTACCATTTTCACCTCTTCCTTAGCATTAAGAATCATAGAACTTTGGATAATAATACTCAAGTAATTTCAACTTGAACCTTGGATCCATAATAATTGCACATGCTAAGGGTAAGTGACAAAATTTCCAACACTTCAAAAACTTCTCCAACATAGCAGCAACAACTGGCTGCAAAAAGTTATATCTCTAGCCAAAAAGTTATACTTCAATGCCATCAATTTTTTGTTTAGACATCTCTAGCCAAACTTTTGATTTCAAAATTTTTTTTCTTTTCAGTATTAACAGTTTTGGTAGAGATATTTTGAGAATTTTGAGAAGTTACCACATTTACATCAGTAGCTTCCATGGTATCTTTATCCATCCCCATATCCTTATCAGCCATTTCAACTTCAAATAGATCCTGCATGTTTTTGATTGAGATCAACTTCATAATAAACTCAGTCTTTGTTGCAACTAAGATAAACATTACTAAAAGACAAAGAATACCATCTATGAATGTCTGGTTAAGCATGTATGTACACAGGATTCACATTTGTAATCTTTTGACTACAGTGAAGCTCTTGGCAAGGCAATTTTGATCTGATCAATTGAAATATGTAGTATGCATACTTTATATATATATTTGTCGAGGGGAACAAGGTTTTAGCAACATTGTACAACAATATAAAAACTAGATCAACATCCTTTCATAGCAAATGGTTGGATGTCAGGTCATAGAATTTCAAGTTCTTTGTGATTTTCACTTAACAGGGGAGTGTAGACATAGTGTGATTGTGTGAGTACTTCTTTTTCTAATAAAAGAACATGAGTTTGCACATGCAGGAATTGAATCTGGATGATGACTTTTCATACATATCTGTATGGTTGTACCCAAAATTTCCAATCAAGTCACACATATACATTTATCAGTTGTTTGTTAAAAATAACTGATAAATGCTTTAGGAATCCATTTAATTATTATTACTCACACAAACTAGTAAATAGATCTGGGATAGTCAAATTCAGTAATTGATAAATTATTATTTTTTTAAACCAAAAAGAACACTTAATTTTGCATGATCTATAGTAATCTGATTCATGAATTGGTATGTACTATATCACCATTGGGTTCATACTGACATAGAAACTTCTGGCAGATTTCATATAACAGTTTCGTGCATATCGTCCACATCAATTTGAAAGCTTAAAGTTAGTAGCGTAATAGCGTTGCTGCCTGTTACTTTAAGTCTTTATCTTTTTTTAATTTTCTCAATTCTGGTAAATGACCAAATGGTTTAATTCTAAACCATAACGACTATTCATGCACAAACCCTTATTGTCAACTCTAAATAATGCAATGCTTGCTAGAGGCTAACTAGTTCTTTCAGTAAAAGCATGGGCTGCCTAAATTCCCACTATATTGTTCCTCTTAAATATTTTGCCAAAATCAGAAATTTAACCCAAAATTCCTCTTTGCACTCAAATTAATTTTTTCAGCAAAAGAAGAAAATCAACAACAAAGATATCGAGAACATATATATGAAGGATTCAATGAATCAACAAATTCCTATAATTCCTTACAAAATCAACAAAAACAATGTGAAATCAATGAATCAACAAATTTACCTGAAATTGAAACATGGCAGATGATGAATTAGAGATCCCTTATTCAGATTACAGAGATATGAGATTGAATTGGGAGCCAGGGTTAGGGTTGATGATGATTTTTTTTTTGAAAAAGCTATATATAAATAGGCAAACGCTGCCATAAATGAGAGAGATATAGGGATTAGGGACTAGGGAGAGAGAAGGAGCCTGGGAGTGGGGGCTGGCGTTCTCTGAAGACGAAGCGCTCAAAGATTGGAGGGAGATGAAGGGATGCAGTTGAACTCGAAGCGTCGATCAGATTTCAGAAGTTAGGGACTTAGGTCTTAGGGTATATACTATATTACTATATATATAAATCGGGTCGGGTTCGGGTCGGACCCATACGCACCCGAATCCGGCCCGAAAATTTTAACGGGCTTATTTTTTGAGTCCAGGTCCGAAAAAAAAGAAAAAAAAACAGGCCCGAGTCCTACTAAAAACGGGTCGGACTTGATCGGGCTCGGATCGGGTTCGGGTCAATTGCCGGCCTTACTTTTACCCGTTTTTAGGGAAGATGTGGTATGACCTTGCCAAATAAACATGTAAGACATGCACAGGATTTTTAGTGCAAGTTATAAAGAATGGTTCAAGAACCGATACGTGGCTCGGACAATCTAGCATACAGAATCTGAAATCGAAGGACTCTTCTTCATTCCATCTTTCCCTAATACAAACAAGTTCATTTGCACTGATTTCCTCCTGTACACTATTAATCTGCCACTCTTGATCAGTTTTATTACTTCCTGTAATGAAAATGGGCTAACCTTGGATCAAAGCCCAACCCAGACAGATCAAAGCCTCAAAACCCAACTCGGATCTCATCTTAAAGTTCATACATAAATTATGATTTTTTTGTTTTTTTTCCTAATCCAAACACTAGAAAACTGAAAAGTCTCATATATTGCTGATATATATTTCGTTAAGAAACATAGTGGGTATAATGAGTATAAAAGATTCAGATTTACCATTTCTAATGAATTGTTTATTTTTTTTTTTGAAATAAAAGATGGTATGAGAAGTGACATCCGACTCTTATATATAACATCAAAAGAAACATCCAAAATACATCAAGAAGTACATCAAGAGTTACATCCAAGATACAACAACTACATCAAAAGAGATACAAGTAGATTCAAAATACAAAAAATTTCGGTACAAAAAAAACGGTATATATGCTAAACCGTCCCAAATCCGAAAATAACTCCATGCCTACCACCAAGAAGACCAAGCCTGATCAGTTGTTGACATCATCTCCAGGAAACAGAGGACCTACTTGAACTTTCTTCCTAATACCTGAAATTTTCAACCAAGAAGTAGTAAGAGAAAAGATTCGATAAATCAATTGCACGAAATTAGAAGAATGGTTTTGGAAGCATAAATCATTTCTATCAAGCCAAATGGCCCATAAAGATGCTGCCACAACGCAATCCCATTCTCTCAACTTCTCCTTAGCTACCTCTGAACCTCTAAAATTACCCCACAACTGGGGGACATTAGTAGGAATTCTACTACAACCAAAACCAATGAGGATGAAATCCCAAATACGTTTACTGACTGTACATTCCAAGAAAAGATGACCAATAGATTCATCTTGGAGGTTACATCTAGAACACAAAGCCGACGAGATGAGACATTTCTTAAATAAATTTTCTCTAGTGAAAATTGCTTCTTTTAGCACTAGCCACAAGAAAGCCTTAACTTTATGCGGAGCATTCGACTTCCAGATTATTCGATTCTCCCCACTTCGCGTACCCCCATCACAAAGAACTCGATACATGGATTTAACTGTGAACTGATCGTTGGAAACCAGTCTCCAACTCCTCTTATCTTGAGAATTGAAGTTGAGAGAACTCGTAGTCTCTAAAAGTGTTCGAAGGGGACCACACAGACTTTGAACATTAACATCAATGGTAACAAACAATTTGATTTGCCATGCTGAACTGACCCAATAGTCGGCGACCAAGGTAAATTTGTTACGAGCAAGAATGAAAATCTCCGGGAAGAGAGAATTCAAAGTATTGAGACCCACCCAAGAGTTTAACCAAAATCAAGTATCGACTCCATTCCCCACCCTACTTAGAACATTAACATGAAAGATATCTCCCATTTTGTCAATCCCTTTCCAAACTGGAGAAATACCTCGACGATGCCCCCCCCCCCCAAAAAAAAACCTGAAGCGTCTACGCTCTCGGTACCGAGCCCAAACAAAGCCATGATCGGTGGAATATCGAGAATGAATTTTTCACCACCACTTACATAGAAGGACACAATTCATCTGTCGGAGGTTAATGATGCCCAACCCCCCGAAATCTTTACTTCTACAGACCAAGATCCATTTAACTAAAGGAAGGCCCCTACCATCCTCTCCACTCCCCTTCCATAAGAAATCACTATGGATTTTACCAATTTTGTCGATAACCCATGAGGGGAACTCATAAATCGACATCTAATAAATAGGAACGTTCGAAAGAACCGCATTAATCAGGATAATTCTACCACCTAAGGACATGTGGTTTTTCTTCCATCCAGGAAGTCGCTTCTGAATACGGTCAAGAGATGATTCCAATCATTCCGAGTTAGCCTCCCAGGCCGCAGCGGAACTCCCAAATATTTAATGGGAAATTTACCCACTTTACAGTCCAGAACATTAGCTAGAAGAGCAGTTGTAATCTCGTTGCATCTCCCAAGACCAATGAGATTGCTTTTCTCAAAATTAACTCACAGTCCACTCCAGGCTTCATAGAACAGAAGTATACCTTTAAAAATAAGGACTTCGTTGGTGTCATTCTTCCCAAAAAGGAGCATGTCGTCTGCATATTGCAGAATAGGAATACCTCGAGAACCATCCAAACATCCAATACCTCGTAAAAGATGTTGATTGGTACAATGTAAAATAATTTTCGACAATACATCAGCGACCAAGGTAAATAACAAAGGAGATAACGGACCCTGCCGGAGCCCTCTTTTGCAATGAATGAGATTACTTGGTGTCCTATTAATTAACACTGCGGATTTACCGCCCGTTATGCACAGATTGATCCACCCAATCCATCTGGCCCCGAAGCCTCTCAATTGTAGTACCTTTATAACACTATCCCATTCCATAGTGTCATATGCTTTTTCAAAGTCAAGTTTAAGCATAAACCCCTCTGCTCTAGTTCTATGACATTGAAAGATGGTCTCGTGGGAAGTAACAATACTATCTAAGATATCTCTCCCAAGGATAAAACCACTTTGAGCTGGATGAATGATGGAATTCATCCACGGGTTCAATCTGTTAGCCAGAACCTTAGTAATGATTTTGAAGGATGAGTTCAAAAGGCTAATGGGCCAGAAATTTCCAATCTCTTTAGCGGCATCGGATTTGGGGGTTAACACAATATTCGCATAGTTAAGACGGTCTATCTGTACCTGGTTCTCAAACATCTCCTCAAAGATGTGAAAGAGGTCCCCATTAATGACATCCCAGAAGGCTGTGTAAAAGAAGATAGAGAACCCATTCGGGCCTGGCACTTTGTCCTGACCAAGATCTTTGACAGCACTCAAAATTTCACTGATCGAAAAGGGAGACTCTAGCGCTTCTAAACCCAACACATTCGGACGAGACCAGAAGGACTCATTAAGAGAACAAAACTGATTTCTAGACACTCCTAGTAGGCCTCGAAAATGATTCTCTATATGAACACGAACGGGCTGAGGCTTAGAAACCCACTTATTCCCCATCTGTAGACCTGAGATGAAGTTGGATCTACGCTGTCCGTTAGCAACCCTATGGAAATACGCTGTATTAGCGTCCCCATCAAGGAGCCATTTTTCGCGCGACCTTTGACGCCAATAATCATCTTCAGCTTGGAAAATAATATCCAAATCAGCTCTGTCATTATGTAAAATGACTAATTCGTCTCTATGAAGATCTCTATCCTCTTGAATAATCTCCAGAGAATGAATATGATCCACAAGTCGTTCCTTAGCCACTTTAGTTATTCTTCTCTCTTCCCCTGCCCAACGCCTGAGAACTCCTCGAAGTCTACGAATCTTAGCATTCCAAATATCCACAGCATCTCTTTGAATGCCTTCCCTCCTTTGAAGAGGTGCATTCCAAGAAACGGTCACTAAAGTTCTCAAAGCCGCGTTCCTAATCCATGCCTTTTCAAAACGGAACGATCTGGCACTGGGGCCAGTTGTCGTACTAGGCATGAGAATGAGAGGAACGTGATCAGAAGTATACCGCTGGGCGGCTCATGCCGTAAGAAGAGGAAAATGGTTTTTCCAATCCTCTGAGACAAGAATACGGTCCAATTTAGCAAGAATGGGAGAGTCTTGCATATTAGACCAAGTGAATTTCCGATCGGAAAACTGAATTTCCCGAAGCACTAAGAAGTTAATAACTTCGTTAAAGTTAGCTTTCTTAGACATGCTGGACCCCCTACCTAGGTGTTCATCAGTGAAACGAGTAATATTGAAGCCCCCCCCCCCCCCCCCGATAATCCAAGCATCATCCCACCAGGAATGAATATCAATAATCTCTTCCCACAACCTAGACCTCTCACTATCCTTGTTTGGTCCGTATACCATGGAGAAGACTTGATAGAAATCATCAATCTTGGATTTAAGTCTCACCGAAACAGAAAAGTCTCCAATCTTTGCATCTAGGTATTGGAACATATCTACATTGTAGCCAACGCTGATACCACCTGACTGACCCGCCAAAGGTTTAGAACACCATTCCCAATTCCCTCTGGGGATCAGTGAGTCAAGCAAACTCGACGACGGATTCGTAAGCTTAGTCTCACAAAGTCCTATAACCGATAAAGGATGATAGGACAATGTATTGGAAACTTTCCTACGTTTCTTACTACAGTTCAACCCTCTAACATTTCAAAATGCGTATACCATTGGGAAACGATAAGGAAAACTCTAAGGTGCAAAGCCTATGAAAGACTTTAGGGACACTTGACCCACTCTCGAAACCTCTGAGCGCATTCTACTTGCATCAAACCCTCACAACTCAAATCCACTCGGCAAACCTTGGCTAAACTAATTAACAAAGCATCAGGTATAAAATCAATAATTGCAGAATTACCAAAAGACTCACCTGCCAAGGCTGAGGCGGGTACTTTCTTTTTAGTTGCAGAAGGAATGAGATCATCTTTGAAAATTGGACGATCCCCATGCTTTCCCTCTGCCTGGAGCTACGCCTAAGGTCCTCTATAGCCATCTCGTTCCCTTACCCTTTATCAATTAAATTGAACCTCGACGGAGGAGAATCCTCAACTTTAGCCTCCCTCTCTATGCCCCAAACTTTAGCAGCGGTAATGAGTGGAGAATCGTCATCACTGTTTTTCAATGCATTAATAAGGTCATCATCGTTCGGGGAATCACATTTATCAAGAATCAGCTTCCTCTCAGACACTCGACTTGACTCTACTTCCTCTTCCCTCTCGTAAGCTCTTTTTCTGGACCCAGGCGGAATATACTCTCCAAGATTAGCCTTTCTAGCTGATTCCGATAAAGTTGGCTCATATGACGGCAAGCTCTTCTGAACCTCTCTCGAATTGGCTGCACTATCTGTCTTGGGATCATGAGTTGGCTTGGGCGGGCCTTGAGAATAGGCTCTAAGAAGACTACCCTACGAATCCAATTGATCTTTAGACAAGGAACTCACATCACCTCTCAGAAATTGTACAAAAGCAGTTTGCATAGAAACTTGCAACGCCTCAGAAATGGAGAACGTTGTCTCGTCACCCTACCCTAAGCCCCTACCATCTGATTGACGTAAACCCCTACCAGCTGTATACTTGACAGCCGCCAACTGTTGCGCCTCGTACGATGAAAACTTCGAAGCGACCTGAGACTTGAGCGGCGCCGCGTCCTCACTTCGAAGCAACATAGGGTTTTTGGAACTGTGCGAGGGGCATGGAGTGGGCCCCTTGCACAGTACCTTAATTGGTAGAGTTGGCGCCCCACTCTCCACGTGCTGAGGCACATGAGAGTTCAAAAAGTCCCTCTTCTCAATCTCCACCGTTAGATTAGGTTCATCCAACGGCTGAACGTCATCTTCAACCTGAAGACGCTTATGATTATGAAGTTCATCTTCCACCTCCGAGTGCCGCTCGCTCATGAATTGTTTATTTGTTTATTGGATTATTTGTAACAATCCATTTTAAGAATAATTTGAACCAAATTAATGAGAAGATCCTTTTAGATGCAGTGTTTGCTCTGATACCATCACGTGCCAGAGAGGACCAGCTTCAACCATTTAAGGCATTTGTGGTTGTGTGCTGATTTTGGAGATTTGGTAGTGCTGCCAGTCATTTTTTGATTATTCAAGAGCAACACTGTCACATTTATCCAATACCCAGCTAAAGCGACCTCATCTATACAGATCCGGGTCCGGATCCGGGGCCGGTTCCTAAAATAAGACCCGATGCATTTTTGGGTCCGGGTCCGCTCAAAATATGACCTGAACTCGGACCCAGACCCGTTAATATATATATATATATATATATATATATATATATATATATATATGAGAAAAGTGAGCCTCATATTTGTATGAGGAAATTTCCTCATACAAAGTGAGGTGGCAAAATAAGAGCCCTTAGATCACCCTTTGAATCAAAGGGCTTATTTGCAAAACTAAAATTTACAATTATTTGTTTAATTCCTTAAATAAAATTTACAATTATTTCCTCTCTCCAATCCCTCTTCCTCCCCCCTCTTTCTCACGTCTTTCTCCTTCCTCCTCTAACCGACGCCGTGCGTCTTTCTCCCTCCTCCCACGCCGCCGCTCATCCTCCCACGCCGCCGCCGCCCTCCTCCAACGCCGCCGCCCTCCTCCAACGCCGCTCCTCCCACGCCCTCCTCCCACGCCGCCGCCCTCCTCTTTCACGAACGGCGCCGCTCCGTCACGAACGCCGTCTCCCTCCTCCCGCCGATCCCTCAAGGTATTTTTTGCTGCTCAAATTAAAGCCACACTGAGAATGATTTCGTGAACAGATTGTTCAAATTTTGTCCAGATAATGATGTTGATACCCTATGCCCACCTTTGCATTACAATGCCCTTAAATTTATGTTGTATGACTTATTGATGTGATCTGTCTTCAAATTTGTAATATATGTAGTCTGCACAGCATTAGGATGTTTATATGATTTCAAAGTTAAATTGTAGGTGATAGCTATAACTAAGAATTTGATGGTAATATTATAATTGAAGTCGTAACTTGTATTGCATATTAATGTCCCAATCAACTTTAACTGCAAAAGGATAGCCATAACCAAATCTTATCAGGTCTTTAGTCGGAGTACAGTGGCCGTTTTAAAAAAAATTCAAGTGAGATTGCAAAATTGTATAACTTGCATCTTCCCAAACAAACATTACAATTCCTCAAAAATGTTATAGTCATCCCTTATAGTTATTTTTCTTTTTTTCTTCTGATAGTGATCGTGTAGCAGTTGGGCGTACACTTGAACTTCTGTATTTTGCAGATGCAGGGAGCCGAGAGGTAACTAAAGCATATTTGTAGAGCCTAACTTTATTTTAGATTAAAATTTACCTTACGTATAATCTGATAGTCATCTCTCTCTCTCTCCCTCTCGTGCACTCAACATAAGAATGGAACACCTCGGTGAGATAGAACCCTATGTGTTGGAACCTTGTGGAATAGAATCCATCGATGAAGATTCTGATGAAGAAGAATTAAATATATCATCTCAACAAGAGTTCCAAGAATCCATACTAAATGGTAATTACCTTCATCCTTATAAATTTTTAATTTACATTTTCTTGCTATTAATCTTTGTTTAAGACGACTTAAAATGTATACTAATTAATAAATTATTTATTTCATAAGGAATGATGGAGATAGACTCTTCGAACAAAACTGTGGTTGAGACTCTATGGGTTGGAATGGAATTTCCAACTGTTGATGCTGCATTTATTCATTATAATTCTTATGCTCTGAAGACGGGATTTGGAATTAGTAATGCAACCCTACTATTGTCTCAAATTCCTGAGGCTTCAGTACGGGATCCTGAAGGACCAGTCAAAACTAAGGGTCGTCCAAAGAAGGCTTCTAGATACATCTCAGGATTGGAGGAATCACAGCTGAGAAATAATGGGAAAAAGCGACGCACTTGTAAAAAATGTGGAGAGAAGGGTCATTATAGTACCAGTTGTAAGGGTAAAGAAAATGCCAGTACGACTGCACCTCGGGTAATAATTAGTTTTAATTGACTTAGTTTCATGCTTATTTTATTTATTTTTTATCAAAGCTCATAATGATACACTACTAAGATATTTTGGCTGTTTCAACGACAGGAAGAAGTGAATAATGGCAATCAAAGCAATCAAGGCAATGAAGAGTAGAGTTACATAGAAAGTGCAATCTATGAAGAGTAGTGTTACGTATGTGCAGTAGTTAGTGCAAAGAAGGAAGCTCTGCAGTAGTTAGTTTTTAAATTTCAATCTAATAAATAGTTAATTCTCATTTGGTAGAGTTTTATCATTTTGAGATAAAAGTTAAGTTATACTCTGCGAACTCAGATTGGATGGCTATGCGAAGTTATACTCTGAAAATTTCTAAAGAACTTGACATTTTTTGTTGTCTCTATTTTTTCACACATTATTATAATCTTATTGGTTTTTCACGTCTCATGATATACCAATGCTGAAAATGTATTCTCCAGTATCTGTTTCTGCTCAAAACTTTGTGTGTGTTTGTGTAAGTCACTCCATTGAATTTCGATCAGTTGGTAGCAACTGATCTTCTTGACAGATATTTTATTATTTGTAATTATTGGAATATTTACTAAAAGTTTGTACAATCCAGGATTGATTGTTCGACATTCACAAGTAATTTATTGAATTGATTGTTTGTGTGAGCTGAATAAACAACCTTCCATGTCAACAAAAACAGCCCCAGTTGTGTTTTCTGTGTGAAGAAACAGACAGAGACAACTAGTTTATGCAGTTAGCCTAATTGATGAGGAGGGAGTTCTACCTGCTACAGTTTTATTGGTTGTGTTACTCGCCAGTGAGGTTATTTGGCTTTCTATGTCAGCTAATTTTGTTTCTTATACAGTTATACTCAATTATTCCTGTAATGGTTTACAATTTAGTAGCAGTTCGTTGGTCTCTTATCCTTATATCCGCTGCTTTTTAGAGACCTTATTCTAATATTAGTGCTCTGGAAGAGTGTTAAGATTATAATTAATGTGGCATACACCAGAGGTAGACCTAAATAGGTGAATGGAGAAAAAAGGTTCACATGGCTGCCTCTGCTGTTGATCTAGAATGTCCACCTATATTTTACATAAGGCATTAGTTTGTGCTAAAGCATTAGTTTCTATTCCAGAGTTATTTCAATACTAGAAAATGTTCTTTGATTTATTTTTTCTAATCTACCCTGTTCTACTTTATATGTGGAAGAAGATGAAGGATGTTTGGATAACGAGATTACATTGACCAAAATAAACACTTTTCTTTGAAGATGCTTGTAAATCTTCCTGCGAAAACTCCGAAGGAATAATGGTAAAAACTCTGGATATTGATGCAGGATATTGAACATCAAAACGTACTGATGCCTGGTTAAAGGTATGTCTACTCTGTTTTGCATTTATAATAAGCTACAAGGCCCAAGTTCTTTTAGCATTTGACACATATTTCTCATCAGGTCAAGCGTGATTATGTTGAAGGCTTGGGTGACAGTCTTGATTTAGTTCCTATAGGTGCTTGGTAATGGAATGGAAGAAAAGCGCGTTGGTACGGCTTAAGATAAAAAATGATTTTGACAGTTTCTTGCGTTCAAGGAGAATAATTGTTTTGTTTTTGTGTGTTTGTTTATTGTCGTGGTTCAGGGACAGTCCTTTCCTTATGGGATGCTACAATCCTGATGCAGAAGAGTATCAAAGCGTGTGTCATAAATGGCAGAACCACACAATCAGAAGCTATCCCAACCCTCAGAACTAATATCATTTAGTGCAACAAATTTTGTTTTGGCTGATGAGAAATGATGAGAAATAAACTGATACTCTCATCTCTGTCTCTTTATTCTCTTATTTCTGCTTCAGAAAATTATATCAAGAGATTTTCAGAAGCTTTGTCATTTGTACCGCATCCACGAAGGAAGATATTGAATAGTGCAAAGTAACATAGAAGTCAATCCGCATCTGATGGTTCACTGGAAAGGTGAACAGGATGACTGTGCCGTTGTGTTAGATGGAGATGGAAGCAACTGAACTTTAGCCTTTATACTCAATAGTGTGAAGAAAATGTTGATATTTTTCCAGAAAAAAGAAGCCAACATCTGTACCATACTTGTTGTACCTTTGCCTGAGTCGTATCTGTCTCACATTCATGACTTCAAAATATAGTTCTTGTGACTTACTACTTGATTGGGACATGCAGCGTCGATGAGTGGGGTTTAAGCATGATTGTTTGAACTTCTCTGTATTTTGGTCCAGATTGCACATTAAAGAATCCTATATCAAAAACATAGGGAGAGAGTGCATTCTGCTCTTATCCCAGTCATAGAATGTGAAAATTGATCAATTTGATTCCCTAAAACTTGCAGGAGGAAAATTGATGCATAATAGTCTCTACTCTCAGTACAGACACCGCCAGTACAGGACCTTATAATCATATAGCATACTCAAATAGGCCCCATGTATTCAAATTTGGGAACTATATCACTGCCCGATCAGTCAAATTTCATCAATATCAACTTCAAGTTCAATATTGTATTAAGTTTCAAAAGCAAGAGCCAAAGTCAATTGACAAAAGCCACCAAGGACCATCCAGAAGGCACTTCTCCACATGCATCAAGCTTGGAATTAGAAATCCATCACAGAAGCCAGGAACACAGATTTTTTTAGTGAATGACCAACAGAGCAGCTAAAACAGTTAAGCAGAAGCATGTAAGGTTCAATCAGATAACACAGGTTAAGAAATACACCTTGCTGGCAAGGTATTAATTAACACCTGGTCGCGAGATCCCATAGCATAATGAATATATTAACAATGGGAATTATATCACTATACCAACAGTCAAATTTCATCGCTATCAAGTTCAATGTTGCACATTCTTAACGCAAAAAATATTGTCAAGTTTCACAAGTAATAGCTGAAGTCAACTGACGAAATACACATGCATCTAGCTCGACATGGAAATCCATCATAGAAGCCAGAGCAACACAATTTTTTTGTGAATAAATAGAGAAATTTACAACAATGAAGCTGAAGCATGTATGATTCAATCACATAACAGAGGTTTTGGCAGCAAGATGGAGAAGAGCTCTTCGGTGATAGGTGGCACGAACTCTCTTGTACTTCTGCAAGAATGCGGACAACTCTATCTCTTTCTCAAGAAGCTTGTTGTGTATAGTCTCGGATTCCTCTTCTCCCTTGCTCATCTCATCTGTAAAATAATAGTTCATCCTATTATGACAATCATATAAACTTTAGAACAAAGTTGCTCTCAAAAACAGTTTCATGTTGTTTCTTCTCCAAGACTGATCACCTTGCAAATTTTGTAGCAATGATGAATTTTGTAGCAAATTTTGAGAATAGAACCTCAAGGTTTCATCCTTCTGTTTCACCAATTATTTCAATTTCTCCTTCGCAGAAGCTAGCTCAGTCGTCCGAATGATGCTGCACTGTTCGCTCAATACAAAAGAAAAAAGAGAAAACGGGAAGCAACTATTACTTCGTAAATGAATAAATTGCTCAATATTTAATAAATATGGGATCTAAAATAAATAATAAAATAAAGAAGTACTAGAAATTCACCTGGTTCTGTAGTTCAGATATGTGAGGTTCTTTTCCAAGTTCTTCCCAGCGAACAAAATAATTGGAGTTGGCATTAAATTGTCCTGCTAATCAAAAAAGCTTTTGTATTTCCTACAGAAAACAATTTCTGAAGGAAATATAGCAACTCTCACTCGCAAGCTGCAGAGTCTCTTCCCAAAGTTCTTGACGTAGCTGCAAATGAGCAAAAGTAACTGCAGATCAGAACAACAATGCAATAATCTGGAATTGTTAGCCAATCCAATAAGACCATAATTGGTGCTTAGAACTTGAATCATTTGCAGTTTCTATAGCGGAATCACCTCTCTTAAGAATGCTTCCAGCACTAAAACCTTTTGCATTATCAGTGATAGTAAGATAACGTGGACATACTTGGTGTAACTGTAATAGCTGATATAAGAGGTCCATATACTCCTCTCTGGGGAATGGCATTTGTACCCTTGCCTGTCCAGTGGAAGTCAATCTCCAAGGTGCTTTCATCAACAATAGTAGTAAATGTCTTTACAATCTCTAGTCCAGTCCCGTTGGCGTCTTCAGCAATATTAAAATCTTGTAGAACTATTTGGCCCTGTAAAACATTTTAAACTCATTATTGTATGTAAAAGAAATGACTGATAGAATACATATTTTTTTCATCCAAAAGTACTTCACCAAAAAACTAAAATCACCTCTAGCTGTAGTGAGAAAAGGGAGAAAACACCCAGTTTCGAACAAGTGCTTTTGCCAAATACATTTTTACTTGAATTTGTCAAACTGCTATTTAAGCCCAAATATGCTTTTAAAGTCCAAGAACTGTTATGGACTCTCTAACTGCAAAACCAAACATGGCTTATGATTCTGATCAGATTTTAATAAACAAACAAAACATCACCTGGATAGATACATCAAAAAAGCGCTTACCATTGCTGGCAAATGTTTGATCATCTGTAAATACTATCTCAGAAAAATGAAGCTTCACTGTATAATTTCCCTTCTGTAAACAAAGACCATTATACTTGAGGGAGAGGGGACTTTGACGAGCAGTAATGTATAACTCTGCATTAGCCCATTTTCCACTTGCAGAAATTCCATATACTGATGGACCTTGAGGCAACGTGTCTTCTTCATATTCATAAGAGCCAACGGTCACCCTATTGCCTCCACAATTTATGAACAAGTTATAATCTGCTTTAAAAAATGGATCCAATTAATAGTTTCAAATCGATTAAATCTCACAATTATTTAATCAAATAATTCACAAAGAATAAGAGGATAAACTTAAATTAGTTTTTACTACTTTTTGCTTACTCGGAACAGGGGAGATTCCTCCTTAAGCAATGACGATATACTATTAAAATGATATGGAGGGGAAAAGAAGACGAAAGATCATGATTCAGAAACTTAAAATAAAGAAAACTATCAAAAGAAAGACATAATTCAGTTGACAAATTCACATCAGAATATACTATCAACAATGGGAGGCGTGGGTCGTGAGGGAGTCCATGTGGGTTAGAGGAGGGAGGCGATGTGGGCGGCGTGCGGCGTGAGGGAGGCAGCGTGGTCGTCGTGGGTGGACGGCGCGGGCAACTTGTATTAGAGGAGGGCGTCGTAGAGTAGGAGGGCGGCTTCGACGTCGAGCGGCAACGGTGAAATGTTGAGAAGGAGAAAGAGAAAAGAGGGAAAGAGGAAAAAGATCAGGAGATTGGAAAGAGAAAATCTATTATTTAAGGAATTAAATAAATAATTGTAAATTTTAGTTTTGCAAATAAGCCCTTTGATTCAAAGGGTGATCTAAGGGCTCTTATTTTGCCACCTCACTTTGTATGAGAAAATTTCCTCATACAAATATGAGGCTCACTTTTCTATATATATATATATATATATATATATATATATATATATAAGTAATTGTTGAAGATAGATGTGTAAATATAATATTTATTCATGTACTTAAGTGCAAAAATTGTTGAAATCGTAGAATATCGGTTGAAAAAATACTTAAGTGCAAATATTTATTTTCCACTACCATACTCAACGGACAGATTTTTTTAACTAGAATCTGGACCCGGTTCTTACATGTCTGGGTTTGGGTCCAACTTTTGAACCCTTTGAGATACCGGGTCCAGGTCCAAGTAGTGGAGGATCCGACCTGATAGGATCCGATACCAGCTCTATTCAAGAGTACACTACAGAAACTCAAGATAAGTGTACTTTAGGCAGATGATTTTGTTTTATTTTGTTATATGGTTATAAAAGGTGGATTTAGCAGTTTGTCAGAATGAATGGCTTTAATATAGTACATGATAACCCAAATGCAAACTCTGAATAATTTTTCTAATTTGGATCTCATGTATGAATCTTCTAACGATGTGCTTGACGCTATTCATTTTTTTTGGGATGGCTCGGGAGCATGTTGATGTGTTTGATAAGCTTGAAAATGTGAAACGACGTCGATCTTGTGCAATCAGTTTGAGTTCAACTTCATCAAATTTATTTTACCTAAAGCACGAGCACTTAACACGTTGATGATCACTAATCCAACCTGCAGGAACAGCGATAGGGACAGAGTCTTGAAAAAGTTATTAGAATTCAGGAGGGTTTCAGGTCAAGCTCAAATCCCGTTGACAGAGTAAGTAGTCTATATATTGATACCTTTTCCAATACTGATCTTCTATCAGATTTATTTAAGGTTAATTTTTTTCAGCTTTGTTTTTTCTTGATTGATACACTCTTATTGGTTTTTTTGGGACATGTCCTAATTTAGACATACGTTATTTTTGTTCTTGAGTCTTTTCTTGTGATTTAGTTTCATATGTATGAGGTTAGACTTCATATATTGCTTCTCAAGTTACATAAATAGTTAATCAGTAGTGAATGTCATGAACACTTTTAGTTATTCCTCAGCAATGCTTACAATATCAACTTTAATGGAGTAGGTACCACATTCAGACATTTAGTGGTTTCTTTTATGATAAATTTGGTATCGTGACGCACATGTAGATTATGAGAGATAATAACAATAAAAATTAGGGTTAATATCCTAGACTAAGGTGCTTGAGATGTTTATCCTAGGTACCAAGATTGGAATACCTACTATCACAAGCCAGTATTTATAGGATAAATACTGTTTGGGTACTGGGTTCTCAACCCACTCAACTCACGTTCCGATATCCATACAATTAGTACGTGTAACATACGTGTTACCCATAGAATTGCATATAGTGAGAATATACCTATATATCCAACACTATCTAATATTTTCCAGACTTTGCTGTTAGTTTCTCTTACAAGCAAAATATTTTGAAACGGTACGATTTCTATTATTTGTTTTATTAACTCAACCTCATTTGCTTACATACCTTTGATGCAATTTTGGCATGCGTATGAACATTTCTTATTTTGTGAGTCTGTATGAAACATCCTCTTTCCTGGAAACTTATGGTGAAACGTACGCTAAATGTTTGTCTTTTGAATTGGAAATGCTATTGATAGGAGTCTCATTCCAAGTCTTCATGGACAAACAAACTCCAGACATAAGTGGAACCTTCGTCACTACTGCTGTACGTTGACTCAAAATAATCTACGATATGAGTTATGCTATCAAATTCTGACTGTTTAGTTACACAATTTTAGCTGCATGCATAGAGTTTATACTGCTTAGAAAGATTATTATGAGTGACGTACCAAATTCTTGTGTTCCCTTTCAGGCTTTGCTTTCTTTTCACAAGGATTTGTGCAAGCAAGTAATCACCCTAAGATTGTTCCCATCAGGATGGGGTTGATCATGGAGCACAAGGGTTCGTAAAAGACATAGCCAATTTTTACAACCAACTGATAATTTAATGCAATCCTCTCATAGTCAAATTTAGTGTAAAATCCTCAAGTGAGGTAACTGCGGAGAACGGAGTGTAAAATGCTAATGACTAAGTTGGCGTCTTCCTACCAAACCGTCTACTAACAACATCCCTCCCACCTCCTCACTACCTCTTCCCTTCAACCACTCACAAACCCTTACCTTTCTCTATCCTCCCATAACCTACACCATTACTTCTCTTCCCTACCCATTACCTTCTTTTGCCTCTCGATGCGGGGGAGTCTAGGGTCCAACCAGGGTGAGAGCGCGTGTGGGCCCCTCGTGTGCATAGCAGCGACGAGGAGCGGCAAAATCCATGTAGTAGGCAGGAACAGCATGAAGCAAGAGCAGATGGTCGACGTGAGAGTCGGAGGGAAAGGTCGCCGAGGAGAGCGGCAAATAGAATTGAAGATCTCTGGCGGCAGGTATGGGATTACAATCAAACCGTGGACGGGTGACGAGGGAGCTCTCAATCAGGAAGACGAGAGAGGAACCTGGGTGGAACTTATGGGACTACCGCTCCCTTGTTGGGAGATTGGGGGTTTCCAAGATGTATTGAGGAATTACGACACCGTCCTTCAGATGGACGCTACGACGGCAAGGAAGAGGGGTGGTGCTGCAGGGGTTAGGGTCGCAAGACATGGAGGTGTGGGGATGCCTAGGACTATTAGGGCCATGGTGGAAAACAGAACATACTTGGTTGAGGTCATGGTCGAGGATGAGAGGTCGGGGGAGGTGCCGGAGGAAGTACGGTATACGAAGATGGTGAGCAAAAAGCTTTTTGGGGAGGAAAGCGGCGAACGATCGGGTCTGAAATGGGTTGAGGTAGCAACAAGAAAGTCTAGTCGAGAGGAGGAAGACAACGGTCTACAAGGGATTAAACCGGCTTCGGTTCAGGAAACAGTTCACTTGAACCAAGCACAGCCGCTTATCATCAAGGAACGCGAAAGGGGAGAAGATCTAATGGTGGGGGAATTCTCTTTCAGTAAAAGCATGAGAATTTGTGAAGACCCACGTGGTTCAACAGTTGGCATAGGAGGAAACAAAAAGTCGGTAAAAAGTACAGCAGGTGGGGCCCATGGTGACAGCTCAGACAACCCCTCTATCCTTTTTCTGGTAGATTTGCGACGCACTGAACATTGCGTGGGGCCCAAGATACACTGCAATGATGGGGAATTTGTGAGGCGCGACTCTGAACTTCACGTGGGGCCCAAGGCAATCGGCTGTGAGGGGGGACTAGAGAGGCATCAGACGTGTACTACTGTTGTTCAAAGGAGGCAAGTCTCGAAACAGGATGGGAAAGACATCAGATGGACTTCTCTCACAACGCTCGAGAGCGGAGAACAGGGCGGAAAAAAAAGGATGCTTCAACGAAGATGAGAGCATTGGGGGTTTAGGCCAGACTAAACAAGATAAGGGCACAGGGCAGGGGGATGAGGAAGGGGCTCAGGGATTTTTAGAGTCATCCAAGTCGGCCCTTCAAGATTGCGAGGCTCAGTATAATAGGAAGGCAGTGGCAATGAATCAAGTGGCGGAGACTAACGAAGAGGGGGGCACAGATTGAAGAGCTACTAAAACAAGAGGTCGAAAAAAGAGTGGAACGCGAAGTTTAAAAGAGAATGAAGGCAATGTTGGGGAACTGGGCTTCGATAAATAAGCAGAGGTCAGAGGTTTCATCAGACTCAGATTCTGAGTCTAACAAGTCCGAAGATACTAACTCGGGAGAAGAAAGGGAGGTCATAGGCAAAGATGAGGAAACAGCGGTGGCTGGAACTAGTAAGAAGATAAAACTGATAAAGGCGAAGGAAGGGTTGAGACGCAGCGTAAGACAGCGGAGCAAAGGGGACAAGCCGATGACCGTCAAAGAAATCTACCAAAGGGTTGGAAAGCGAAAAGGCCATGAAAACATCACAGGTACAAAATCAAATATGTCTATATTTGGCTCTATCCCTGATTCCGTGTTAATTCAACTTGCCAATATCTATGTGTTACATTTACATGATAATGCACACACGAATATTATTGACGTTATTCGGGGTAGGGAATTGGTTAATTGTGCTTATGAACAAAAGGGGTTAGAAGGGGGGACGAGCGTGGATTGCGTGTCTAGAAACCTGGTAGAGCTCGACTCAACTTTGCAGGTACAAGGGGGGAACGATTGTGCTTATGTGTAATATCATCTTCTGGAATGTTAAGAGGGCTTGGTAAAGCAGCCAAGTGTAGAATGGTAGGGGAGGTTGTTAGGAATAATAATATAGATATTGTTTGTTTGGAAGAGACTAGACTAGCTCAACCAACAGACACGGTTTTCAGGAGTCTAAAGATAGACCATATCCAGGAATGGAGGGTAAGGGACACTATAGGTGCGTCGGGGGGGGGGGGGGGGGGGGGGGTCTTGGTGGGGGTCAATACCAGTAAATTTGATTTACTGGATGACTGGGTTAAAAAATACATGGTAACAGTTGTGGTCCAAAGAAGGTAGGACGGGTGGAAACAAACAATCACGGCGGTATATGGCCCAAATGAGAGGAACCTGAGGCAACAGTTTTGGGATGAGCTAATGCACATCAGGGAAAGGTGGAGCCTACCTTGAGTTGGGGGGGGGGGGGATTTCAATATCGTAAGGCACACTTTTGAGAGGAGTGGAGGGAGAGACAATGGACACGATATGAGGAAATTCAACCTGGTGATATCAAGCTTAAGGTTGATGAACATTCCAATTAATGACCGGAACTTTACATGGTCCAACCAACGTAGGGAGCCGATACTTGCTAAGCTTGACAGGATTATAGTATCTACAGACTGGGAATCGAAATTCCCCCTGGCAATGGCAAGGTCTTGCATCCGAAATACATCGAACCACATACCTATCATGAATGGTACGATAGAAGAGGTAAGAAGAAGACAGATTTTTCAGGTTCGAGAAGATGTGGCTGACCAACAAGGATTGTCAAGTTATGGTGAAGAACTGCTGGGAAAAGGGGGACGGTCAGGCAGAGCCAGCCGCCAGACTCAACAAAAAACTATCTACTCTCAGAAGAAGGTTAAGAAAGTGGAATAAGGCCACGTTCGGTAATATATTTAAAAGAAAAGAGGATATCCTGCTCGAGATTGAGGAACATGAAAGAAAGGAGGAAGTTGGTGACCTAGACGATAACCAGTTTCAAAGGTTAACGACATGCAGGCAAGATATTCAACAGACCTACATCAATGATGCAATCATGTGGCGGCAACGCTCCAGGGTTAAGTGGCTGAAAGAAGGGGACGCGAACACCAAATACTTCCACAAGAATGCCAGTATGCGATGCAGATACAACTACATCCATTCATTGGATATCGACGGCACCTCGGTGACAGACGCGGGACGGATTGTAACACCCCGAATCCCAAATACAACTGAATTCGAGAGTTCTACAGGATCTTTTCACTTCTTTCGTACAATTTTACAAGGAATTTAAAACTTTTATTTCAACAATAATTACATCAGAGTCTTTTACATCAATAAGCAGCGGAATTAATAAAATACAACAATAATGAATGTACAATTATTACAACTTTAACATTTAAGAAATCAACAGCATCATCAATCATCTTTATATCTTCATGTAACTCCATTTCCTGCATATAGAACTGTGGGCGTGTCAGTTGCTTACAACAGACGAAATATTATACACGGCCATCCTCTCTATGCCGGAAACAGTATAACGATTCTTAAATACTTTAGCAAACACAAACTTGATTACAAACAAAGCTACAAAGGGACTATCCTGTTGATGTCGTGTTGTGCGGTGCACTTAGTCCTTAATACAGTTATTATATTATATGACACTAATGCACACTTGTTCGGATTCTATGCATCCCATACTACATAGGTCCGAAGGCAAGCCTCTTAATCGTTCTTCATTGTTGTAGGGTTCAATCCCTCGCCATGACTTAATCTACTACTGTAACTACGGTGAGTATCCTAGATGATTTATGAGTACAAGCACGTGCACTGGACCCTGGAGGGGAATTCCGCGCCATGTCTTGACTCATCAAGCATGCATTCTGCGGTAATTCAGCCTCCTCCCTGAATACGATCCTCTTGCAGTCACCAAAACATCCCACAAGCGTGACTAAAGTCCGATCATTCTGAGTTGTGCCCGCGCCATGTCTTGACTCATCAAGCATGCATTCTGCGGCTCACACACCTGCACCGTAAACTCTAGTTCTCATACCCGTGTTTTCTCTCATTTTCATTGCATCTCCACTATGTATCTATCTGTAATTTCAGCAAGTGTCATAGACGTTCCATGATTACAAGCACGTGTCCAAGACCCTGGAGGGGAACCTCGCGCCATGTCTTGACTCATCAAGCATGCGTTCTGCGATAATTCAGCCTCCTCCCTGAACACGATCCTCTTGCAGTCACCAAACATCCCACAAGCGTCACCAAGATCCCGATCATTCTGGAGTATTGCCCCCGCCATGTCTTGACTCACCAAGCATGCATTCTGTGGATCACATCCGCATCGTAGACTCGAGGCTCCCATACTTATGTTTTTCTCTTACTTCCATCACAGCCTTACAAAGTACTAATTATTAGAATCATGAATAAAAATCAAAACTCTAGAGTTAGCCTCTCCACTCAACCGGACTTATTCATTCATTACAATACATGACCAACCTTGGTCTTTCAAATTCTCATTTCATTTCATTTCATTGCCGGGGGAGACTTAGCTACTCTTTGGTTTCAATTTCCAATTGAGCATTTCCAGCTCATAATTCATTTTAGAGTCACACAGACTTTCTTTATCATGATCCTAGCTTTCATGTTCATTTAATTCTTCATTCAAAGTATGACTCATTTCATGTAAATTTCTCAATTCAAACTATGATTCATTGCATATAAATTCATACAGCAATAGAAAGAGTTCATCAGCATCAATCATAAAGTTCACAACCTTCAAAATAAACAGAATAATATTCTCTGAAACACTCTGGACAGTCGACTTGGATCCCTTCTAGTCGACTTGTTCAGTCAATTCAAATTTGTCATAACCACTCGGGATAGTCGACTGCTGCACACGGCAGTCGGCTGTCCCGCAGTGTTCCAATTTCAATTTAATTTCTTTGTCAATTTCATCTTTCATAACCTTGTGTGCAATCCACAATAAAACTCAATCAAATCTTAATAATCATAAAATCTCGTATTCAAACTTATTTAACTTCCATTTGTCAAAATCAGTTTCAAACTCAAGAACCAGAAAACAGCTCGGTTCAGTCGACTGGTGGCAGTATCAGTCGACTGTTCCGCGAGTACCTTGAAAACTCAATCATCAAATTTATGACAGCAGCGGTCGACTGTAAAGGTATTCGGTCGACTGTCCTGCTGACGAAAACCAATTTTTAACACTTACCAGTCGACTGTGAAAGTTAACAGTCGACTGTCAATCACACAAATTGCCGCCTACATATAATTTCAACTTGTAATTGATTTGTACTTCCATATAAAAGTGTAGATCATTTCAATTACTATATCAACCATGCATCATATAATTAAAACTTGCCAAATGGCACATATTCTTGCATGCAACTTTTCTAGCAATCACCATAGCTAACAATTCACATCTATCCCGATAATCATAATTTAGCAATCAATTTCTACACAACTAGCATGTAATCTCATCATACCCATTTCAATTTCAATCAAATGAATCATATATCATCTATCATGCAATATCTACTCTTAAATTAGAAAGCATTTAAGAAACACCCACCTAAAGTTGAAGAATTGATACCCAAATGAACTCCTAGAATTAGGAGCTCCTAAAGAAAGCTCCAATTGCAACCTCCTCGAAATCCGCACACCAAAGCCAAGCCTTCAATCCACATTTCGGCAAGCAACATAATCAAGAGCATCCCCATCCCCACTCCATTTCGGCAACATCAAGAACAACTCCCATCTTCTTTCATGTACACATACTATGTATGTACATATATATACATTAGTATATGTATATAGGCAAGTGGGCTAGATGATTAGGTGGAGAATATGGGCAAGGCTATGCTGGTTTGGGGTGGGTTTCTTTTCGGAAATGGCAGGAGAGAAGAGAGAAAGGAGATGAGAGAAAGAGAGACTAAGGGTGCATTTTTATAAGAGAGCTAATGGGTAGTTATAGCAACCACCACACACATGAACTCCACTAACCCCATATCTAAAACTTGTAACTTGTTTTTCCTCCCATTTCAAAATCAAATGTCAGAATTTTCCCTCTCCTCATGAGCAGCCCGGTCCCCAAATTGTGTGCACATCGCACGTGTGCACGTGCACGTGCTTTGTATACAAAACAATTTTTTTATTTAATTCCTTTAAAACAACTTATTTAAATTTGTAATAAATATACAAAATTAACTTTAAATTATACTTTTCATGCACAATTAAAATAGACACTCATACTTTCATAAAAATTTATTTTGAAGGAAGAACGCGCTTAAACACGTGCACCAAAACACGTGCGTCGCCCGTAAAATCTCAAAAATACAAAAATTGACTTTATCATCCTGAAAAATATTTATAATTAATTGGAATGCAACATAAGAATATATTTAATATACATATTCGATGTTGTACTCAAATGTACAGAAAACACGTGTATTGCACGTAGAAAATTTATTTTAATAAAGATAGTCGAAAATTGAATTTTCGTTTACAAAACAAATTCAAACATGTTTATAAAAATAAATGATTGAAATCCATTGAAAATTTTGCACATAACGGTGGAATACCCAAAATCGACACGTGCATCGATAATACGTAAAAAGCACGTAAAAACTCAAAGATTGAAATTTTGCATTTGAGTTATCTCAAATGGAATTTTAAGAATACGGGATTACATAAATAATTGGAATTCAAAATACATATCAAAATGCATTATGGATATAATCAATAATAGTACAAAATGCACGTGCGTAACACCCGAGGGCAAAATTGTCATTTAAATTTTGCGGGGTGTTACGCTCTCCCCCCCTTAGAACAGTTCCGTCCCCGGAACTCACTATGGTAAAGGTTGTATTTTGTACGCACCAAAGAAAATATCACTATAACATATAGAAATCACAAAATACATATAGCATAAAAGTAAGCAATGTGGAGAAATAAGACAAAAAATCTATTTAAGAAATTTATGAGTATCAAAATTTTACAAGAACTAACCAAGAAAACTAGGAAAGTAGCATAAGAAAATAAATACGACAATAGAGGTTAGTGTATTTTGAAAAGAATTTACGTACAAAAAATACTATTAAGTAAACCATTAGGTAAAATGATAAATAAACTTAGTCATTAATTGAGAACTAGTTCAGAAATAATGCAACAAAGAGGAAACATAGTCAATGGGTACTTTATAAATAGATTCAATACTCCAAATTCATTAATGTAAAAAGTCGCAAACCAAATTGATACTATATGACAAAAACTAGCAATTTAACGGTTTGAGAAATATATAAGAAGGGAATATAGTAAAAGTATAGACAACATAAAATATTCTGTATACAAATTATTATCATAAAATAATTTGTAAGGTAATTATAGTAATTATACATACAATTTGAAAATTAGGTATACATCAAAATACTTTTGAATTATTCGGTAGAGCGAGAAAACCAACTTACAAAAATCACATAGAAAAATTATAGAGGTGAAATAAATAGCATGATATGAAAATTATAAATGATTTGTAACAGTCAAACAAGACATCGCACTAGTGAAATATACTATTGAAAGTAGTGCGAAAACTAGTTATATAACAAAGAATATAGACAATGAAAAAAGATTTTGTATATAAATCGATATCATAAGGTGATTTGTAAAGAAAATGCAATAATGATAACAAATGAAAAAGGCCAAAAATCCAAATAATTTCGATTTATCAAATAGACCAAGAAAATCAGCATACAATATATACATAGACGGAAATTATAGGGCAAGACAACCAAATCATGATAAAAAATTTATAAAATGATGTGTAGGAGAAAAATAATATATTATGGTAGTAACAATGCAAAACTAATTATCATGAATTGTAACAGAAGTATACTAAATAAAGTTGTTAGGTGAGTAGCCACCAAATTTAAAATAGCAAAATACAAATAAGTTGTATGAAATACTAACTCACATAAAATACAAAGTACTACAAAGAAGACCGCAAAATAGTTGAGATTAAGCGGTAAATACGCAAGTTTGATACATATAGAAATTAGTATAAGCAGTATAATGCTAGGTTGCAAAATATTATAAAATAGTATAAGCTAGTACCAAATGAAATAGTTATAAGTGAATATTATAGAAAACAGGATAGGGTATCTAAGTATAATATTTCCTTTTGGTTTAGGTTCGTCTCACTGGTATCCAACAGCAGACTTGCCTATCTTGATCTCAAGTTGCATAATTGCTTTTACGATATCCGGTTGCAGTTTGCCTTCTGGACATTCGGTTGCAAACTTCGCCTCACCGACATCCAGTTGCAGTTTGCTTTCTGGACATTCAGTTGCAAACTTTGCCTTCCCGACTTCCAGTTGCAGTTTGCCTCCAATGATGTCTAGTTGCATATTTGCCTTCTCGACATTAAGTTGCACCAAAGCAGAAGATGAGAAGATGTAATCTTCCATGTATACTTAGATATGGGATGTTTAATAAAGTATGGTGTTTATGTTTAAAATCAATGATACAGAAAAAGATTTTACACAATGAAATATCAAAATAGGTGTATAGGATATATCAAACATAGAGGGTACTAATTAGTAGTTATGAAAAATTATTTATAACACTAAAATAATGTAAAATATATGCACATGTTGGAAATAAAATTGAAAACACTAATGATGTAGTGTAGCAAATTAGGGCAATAGACACAAACAATTATACATAAAAATAATAATGTAGTAATTTAAGGATGATGAATTTATATGTTTAGTAAGTATCCTTGAAATACATAAAAATTCAATGGAAAACACATATAGCAATAAAGTAAAATATAAATAACGAGTAAACGCATTATATTTAAGAAAACGTAAATTACAAAATTAATGAATATAACAAATAAATTAGTAGATAATATGTACTAATAATAATATCGAATGCAGACAATAAATCAAATTAGTTTGTTGTATTTGTACGGATAAAATATTTCAATCTCGTTAAAATATACTGAAGTATATAGGACAATACGAGATAACGAAAGAATTTCGTATCACAAAGTCAAATCATGAAAAATGAATACACATAAGCAAAATTCCCAAGAAAATTCAAAATGTAATAGTGAATGAAAACAATAGTTGTAATATAAATTCAATAGAATGCATGAAGTAATAGCGAATATAGAAGGATGATTATAAAGTGACATAAAACACGAAAGACAAAACTTTAAGATGGAGACACAATTAAAATAAGTTCAACAAAATCAAAACTAAGGAAAATAGACAGAATACTAGGCATTAATATGATTTAATAGTATAGGAAAATATTCATTTGGAAAATATTAAATATTGAAAAGTACTATGATGAAAATCCATATAAAATAACTTGATGGGGAAAGTGTGTTCATGTGTAAGGTATCAAGAATGACGGTTCAAACCAACCACGCTTCCACTGCGCTACTCTGATACCCAGAGAAAATGAGCTCGCATACAATCTCAAATCAATGTATACGAGGAGAGTATCATGAATGAAAACAACTTCCATTCATGACTCCATCCATCCAATAGGGAAAGGAAAGAGGAAACATCACCCTATAGAGCAACACAAATGTAAATCACTTATATTTAAATCTCTATAAACTGAACTCACTCTAATGTCCACTTCTAGGGTGTCGTTCCTTATAAATTTGTACTACTTAGAAGCGTGGCTCTGATACCACTTGTAACACCCCGAATCCCAAATACAACTGAATTCGAGAGTTCTACAGGATCTTTTCACTTCTTTCGTACAATTTTACAAGGAATTTAAAACTTTTATTTCAACAATAATTACATCAGAGTCTTTTACATCAATAAGCAGCGGAATTAATAAAATACAACAATAATGAATGTACAATTATTACAACTTTAACATTTAAGAAATCAACAGCATCATCAATCATCTTTATATCTTCATGTAACTCCATTTCCTGCATATAGAACTGTGGGCGCGTCAGTTGCTTACAACTGACGAAATACTATACACGGCTATCATCTCTATGCCGGAAACAGTATAACGATTCTTAAATACTTTAGCAAACACAAACTTGATCACAAACAAAGCTACAAAGGGACTATCCTGTTGATGTCGTGTTGTGCGGTGCACTTAGTCCTTAATGCAGTTATTATATTATATGACACTAATGCACACTTGTTCGGATTCTATGCATCCCATACTACATAGGTCCGAGGGCAAGCCTCTTAATCGTTCTTCATTATTGTAGGGTTCAATCCCTCGCCATGACTTAATCTACTACTGTAACTACGGTGAGTATCCTAGATGATTTATGAGTACAAGCACGTGCACTGGACCCTGGAGGGGAATTCCGCGCCATGTCTTGACTCATCAAGCATGCATTCTGCGGTAATTCAGCCTCCTCCCTGAACACGATCCTCTTGCAGTCACCAAAACATCCCACAAGCGTGACTAAAGTCCGATCATTCTGAGTTGTGCCCGCGCCATGTCTTGACTCATCAAGCATGCATTCTGCGGCTCACACACCCGCACCGTAAACTCTAGTTCTCATACCCGTGTTTTCTCTCACTTTCATTGCATCTCCACTATGTATCTATCTGTAATTTCAGCAAGTGTCATAGACGTTCCATGATTACAAGCACGTGTCCAAGACCCTGGAGGGGAACCTCGCACCATGTCTTGACTCATCAAGCATGCGTTCTGCGATAATTCAGCCTCCTCCCTGAACACGATCCTCTTGCAGTCACCAAACATCCCACAAGCGTCACCAAGATCCCGATCATTCTGGAGTATTGCCCCCGCCATGTCTTGACTCACCAAGCATGCATTCTGTGGATCACATCCGCATCGTAGACTCGAGGCTCCCATACTTATGTTTTTCTCTTACTTCCATCACAGCCTTACAAAGTACTAATTATTAGAATCATGAATAAAAATCAAAGCTCTAGAGTTAGCCTCTCCACTCAACCGGACTTATTCATTCATTACAATACATGACCAACCTTGGTCTTTCAAATTCTCATTTCATTTCATTTCATTGCCGGGGGAGACTTAGCTACTCTTTGGTTTCAATTTCCAATTCACAATTTCCAATTGAACATTTCCAGCTCATAATTCATTTTAGAGTCACACAGACTTTCTTTATCATGATCCTAGCTTTCATGTTCATTTAATTCTTCATTCAAAGTATGACTCATTTCATGTAAATTTCTCAATTCAAACTATGATTCATTGCATATAAATTCATACAGCAATAGAAAGAGTTCATCAGCATCAATCATAAAGTTCACAACCTTCAAAATAAACAGAATAATGTTCTCTGAAACACTCTGGACAGTCGACTTGGATCCCTTCCAGTCGACTTGTTCAGTCAATTCAAATTCGTCATAACCACTCGGGATAGTCGACTGCTGCACACGGCAGTCGGCTGTCCCGCAGTGTTCCAATTTCAATTTAATTTCTTTGTCAATTTCATCTTTCATAACCTTGTGTGCAATCCACAATAAAACTCAATCAAATCTTAATAATCATAAAATCTCGTATTCAAACTTATTTAACTTCCATTTGTCAAAATCAGTTTCAAACTCAAGAACCAGAAAACAGCTCGGTTCAGTCGACTGGTGGCAGTATCAGTCGACTGTTCCGCGAGTACCTTGAAAACTCAATCATCAAATTTATGACAGCAGCAGTCGACTGTAAAAGTATTCAGTCGACTGTCCTGCTGACGAAAACCAATTTTTAACACTTACCAGTCGACTGTGAAAGTTAACAGTCGACTGTCAATCACACAAATTGCCGCCTACATATAATTTCAACTTGTAATTGATTTGTACTTCCATATAAAAGTGTAGATCATTTCAATTACTATATCAACCATGCATCATATAATTAAAACTTGCCAAATGGCACATATTCTTGCATGCAACTTTTCTAGCAATCACCATAGCTAACAATTCACATCTATCCCGATAATCATAATTTAGCAATCAATTTCTACACAACTAGCATGTAATCTCATCATACCCATTTCAATTTCAATCAAATGAATCATATATCATCTATCATGCAATATCTACTCTTAAATTAGAAAGCATTTAAGAAACACCCACCTAAAGTTGAAGAATTGATACCCAAATGAACTCCTAGAATTAGGAGCTCCTAAAGAAAGCTCCAATTGCAACCTCCTCGAAATCCGCACACCAAAGCCAAGCCTTCAATCCACATTTCGGCAAGCAACATCATCAAGAGCATCCCCATCCCCACTCCATTTCGGCAACATCAAGAACAACTCCCATCTTCTTTCATGTACACATACTATGTATGTACATATATATACATTAGTATATGTATATAGGCAAGTGGGCTAGATGATTAGGTGGAGAATATGGGCAAGGCTATGCTGGTTTGGGGTGGGTTTCTTTTCGGAAATGGCAGGAGAGAAGAGAGAAAGGAGATGAGAGAAAGAGAGACTAAGGGTGCATTTTTATAAGAGAGCTAATGGGTAGTTATAGCAACCACCACACACATGAACTCCACTAACCCCATATCTAAAACTTGTAACTTGTTTTCCCTCCCATTTCAAAATCAAATGTCAGAATTTTCCCTCTCCTCATGAGCAGCCCGGTCCCCAAATTGTGTGCACATCGCACGTGTGCACGTGCACGTGCTTTGTATACAAAACAATTTATTTATTTAATTCCTTTAAAACAACTTATTTAAATTTGTAATAAATATACAAAATTAACTTTAAATTATACTTTTCATGCACAATTAAAATAGACACTCATACTTTCATAAAAATTTATTTTGAAGGAAGAACGCGCTTAAACACGTGCACCAAAACACGTGCGTCGCCCGTAAAATCTCAAAAATACAAAAATTGACTTTATCATCCTGAAAAATATTTATAATTAATTGGAATGCAACATAAGAATATATTTAATATACATATTCGATGTTGTACTCAAATGTACAGAAAACACGTGTATTGCACGTAGAAAATTTATTTTAATAAAGATAGTCGAAAATTGAATTTTCGTTTACAAAACAAATTCAAACATGTTTATAAAAATAAATGATTGAAATCCATTGAAAACTTTGCACATAACGGTGGAATACCCAAAATCGACACGTGCATTGATAATACGTAAAAAGCACGTAAAAACTCAAAGATTGAAATTTTGCATTTGAATTGTCTCGATTGGAATTTTAAGAATACGGGATTACATAAATAATTGGAATTCAAAATACATATCAAAATGCGTTATGGATATAATCAATAATAGTACAAAATGCACGTGCGTAACACCCGAGGGCAAAATTGTCATTTAAATTTTGCGGGGTGTTACACGGATAGTGAACTATGTTTATGATAACTTCAAGGAACTATTCAGGTAAAACAGAAATGGACAGAGCAAGTCCAATGAGAATATATTGGAGGAATTGCAAGGAGAAACCTGAGAGAGAGTTGAGGCTCTGTAAGAACAATTCACAATGGATGAGGTAAAGGCAGCAGTATGGGGGATGGGACAGGACAAGGCACCAGGACCATATGGGTTTCCTATATTCTTTTATAGACAGTTTTGGGATATTGTGAAGCCGGACATTATGGATATCATGAACGCATTCTATGACGGTAGCATGAATCTGGAAAGAATCAACTACGCTCATGTTTGCCTTATCTCTAAAAAATAGGCGGCAAGGGAGGTCAATGATTTTAGACCAATCAGTTTGATTAACTGCTCTGTGAAAATCATCACGAAGGTACTCGCTAATAGATTGGGAAGGGTCATCGGGGAGATAATCGAGGACCATCAGACTAGTTTTATTGCCGAGAGGGATATTTTATAAGGGGTGGCGCTTGTACAGGAAGTAATACAGGACACGAAGAGACGTCAGAAGGCGAGGTTCATACTAAAATTAGACTTCAAGAAGGCATACGACAAGGTTGAATGGAAATACTTATTGGAGATTCTTCAGAGAAGAGGGTTCGGGAACAGGTGGATCGGATGGATAAAGACTTGGTTACCTACATCTAAGGTCAATGTGCTGGTCAATGGGGAGTCGGAAAAGAAAATCAGATGCAGGAGGGGTCTTAGACAGGGAGATCCACTTTCACCACTGTTGTTCAGTTTGGTAGGGGACGGATTGCATAGAATGCTACACGCATATAGAAAAAATGGTCTGATCAATGGTCTTGGTATGAGGAGAGGTATTTCTATGAACATCCAATATGCGGATGATACTGTAATTTTTGGTGAGTGTGACATTGCGCAGGCAACTTTCCTAAAATGGGGCATGTACTTATTTGAAGAATGGTCAGGGCTTAAAGTAAACTTCAACAAAATCTCAATCACATTCTTAGGGGATTCTGGGGATGCGGGGAACACTATAGCCAATATTCTTAACTGTCCGGTCCAGAAATTACCAATTAAGTATGTGGGTCTGCCAATCGGAACTAGAAAAATTAAGTATGTGGGTCTGCCAATCGGGACTGGCATGGGATCATAGATAAAATTGAAAATAGACTAGAGGGGTGGAAAGGGAAAATGTTGTCTTTCGGAGGATGCCTGATCTTGCTAAATTCGGTAATTAGCTCTATACCTATCTACTTTATGTCTTTTTATCAAATCCCGGTTTAGGTGTCCAATAAAATTGACAGACTGAGGAGACGGTTTCTTTGGCATGGGGCGGGGAAAGGGAGAGGGTACGCATTAATCAAATGACGCATAGTGTGCAAACGAAAAGAGCTTGGTGGATTGGGGGTAGTAGATATTCGCCAAATGAATCAGGCATTACTCTGCAAATGGTGGTGGAAACTCAAACTTAAGACTAAGGCAAAATGGGGTAGACTGATAAAGGCGTCTTATTGGAAGAATGGGTGCATGCACCAGAAACAGAAAAATAAGAACTCAGCGTTCGGGTATCGGAGAGGGGTAAACCATACTAAAGACTTCTTCATCTCAGGGGTAACTTTCTCTATTCGAAATGAAGCCACTACGTCCTTCTCGAAGGACAAATGGTGCGGAACTATTAACCTAAAGAGGAGATTTTCGGAAGCACATAATTTTGCGGCCAATGAATATGATCGGGTCGCTACAAATTTGAGAAATGGGGAATGGAGACCAAGACTCACAGGCAGGCTAACAAGCCAGGCTAGAAGACAAAAACAGGAGATCATTGCCTTCCTACAGGATTGAAAGCCAACTGGAAATGATCATGAAGACAAAGTTAAATGGGAGGCAGAAAAAAAGGGGCCGTATTTTCGATGAAAGCAGCATATAAAAGACTAAACGATTGGGGGGAGGGGGGGTTAGAGTATACGACCCAGTATAGAAGGCACATGTCCCACTTAAAGTGAGGACTTTTAACTGGTTGGCATGTAGAAATGCCATTCTAATAAGGGATAACCTGGTTAAGAGAAGGTGGCAAGGACCGGTAAATTGCGTAATGTGTAATCAGGATAACGAAACAGTGGACCATCTTCTTGTGACGTGCAGTTTTGCGAAGCCAATATGGGGGGATCTACTACAAAGAATATGCACCTCAGGGCCAGGCCCGCTGACGGTACTAGACGTCCGTAGGGGGGGTGGAGACATGAGCATATTCACAGCAGTAGCTCCTGCATTTGGGATGTGGGGGTTGTGGCTATATGCTGGGGCCTACGGATAGAACGGAACAATAGAATTTTTAGAAGTACACACAGACACATCATGCATCAATAATTGCTATTCAAGATTATTGCTAATATCATGTTCTGGTCTAATAGGGCAGGTGAAGAACAAAAGAAGAAGATCAAGGTCATGTACAAGGACATGGCCACTAATCAAGTTGAGCCACAGGAAAGGGAAGGTACACCAGAAGACGGGTGATGCCAGGGGGTGAGGAGGGTCGCACATGAACCTTTGCCAACTTTTGAGGTTCTTTGGGATTATGTATTTCCATTTTGATGTTTTTTGGGTTCATGTGTTTTTGGATGTAAGTAGTTTTGGATTTTCGAATGGGTCAATACCAAGTATGATAGGGGTACTCATTTTTTGGTCGAAGAATGATTATCATGGCCAGCATGTTGGACACATGAACATCATTGTCTGATTCTTGATTATCTGTTTTATTAAAAGCTTATTAATGAAACACGGGAGGGCCTAAGCCAACCTTTTATGATAAAATAAAAAAAGTTGGCGTCTTCCAAATTCTCCTAGAGTTGTGGTAAATCATCTTGAAAGTGGGGGATAAGATAAATTTGTCTCACTTAACTTTGCGGAACTGATAAAGCCAAGAGCTGAAGAAAACGCTATAGGAATCGAGTAAATATTGTTGTTTGCTTAGCAAGCTCCTTTCTTTTGCTTCTATTGGCATCATATATATTCTGCACATTCTTAGTTGAGTTTCCAGTAACTTCATGATTCTGCTTTCATCATGTTGTTTATTATATTCTTTATTTCAGCAGTTAGTCTTGCCATATAGAGCAGATCATCTTGTATAACTTTTTTCTGCATCGCAAATCATAACAAGTTCATAAGGCGAACACTGCATGTTATTTATTTGTATATCAATTGGATAAAGATTTCTTAACACTTTCTAAATTTGAATTTACTTTATTCCTACAAGGTAATGCCGGAGCTTCGAAGTCTAACAAGAGAAATCCTGACTAATTAAAAGCTCTTGACCAGATCCTCTATCCAAAGTAGAGTTATCAACTAACTCTATCTTCTAACCATAAGAATCAACTGTTTAAACACAAAAGATATTTTTTTAAGCTAATCTCTTGTAACTAACTTATAGCCTATAAATACGCTCCACCATTTTTATAGTAATCTAATTGTTATTTTGCCACAAAAATTTTCAATAATCTTTTGTAACTAACTCATAGTCTATAAATATGCTCCACCATTTTTATAGTCAGCTAATTGTTATTTTGCCACAAAAAAATTTCAATATTTTTCAGAGTTCTGACTTGAGTATCGGGGGGTTTTTCGTCAAGAAAACCCCGTTGTTTCGACTTTTTGCAGGTTTCTTGGAGCGATCTTGGTCGTCCAATTCATATCCAAGCATCCATAATTGTTAGAAATCATATTAAGGAGTAGTTACCAGCGACTAATTGAGATTCGATCAAAGGTTAGATTTTGCTAGTTTTTCCATTAAAGAATTCACATCATGTGTTTGCTCCCACACAGAAAAAAGCAACAACAACAACCACCTTCCTGTCGGAGAAATCTACTCCCAACTCGTAGTGCTAATAGCAGAAGTGCACCACAAACAATAGAAACTTCCAAGAAATAGATGAACCAAGAAAAAGCCACCACAATATATGGATCTCACAATAACACAACTAATATGCAGAGATAACCAATACTTCTTATTCCCAAAGAAATACAAAGATTACAAAAGAGATTACAACTCTCAATCTCTCTCTCCCACCTTTGAAACACTCAGCACAATCTCTTTTGAAGTTGAATAATGATCACGGCATTTAGGATATCTAAATCCTAGAGTTTACGGCCATATATATAGCCCCCAAGCATACCCTAAAAGATAAACACAAATATAGCACAATGGGCCTTTCTCCCGTAAGCCCAAAAGAACAATCAGCGTTGGCGTCGGTCGACCGCACCCCAAGCCGGTCGACCGCATCCTGCGGATCCAGACCCGAGGGCTGATCGGTCGACCGCACCCCCTAGGTTGGTCGACCGTCCTCTCCTCTGTTGGACGCCTACACTCGAAGAACCCCCAGTCGACTGGGTCGGTCAACCGCACCCCTAGCCGGTCGACCGCAACCCTCCAGACTTCTCTTATTCTACTTGCTGCTTGTCTTCCCTTGCTTTTTTGTCTTCTCCTCTTCTTCTCCAACTTCAAGTACCCCGTGCCTACGTGTATTGAGGCCACAATTCCTAACACTTCCTACGTGGCTCCTCCCCTTCTTCATTCTCTTGTATGTTACCTTTTTATTTATTTATTCTTTCTTTCTCCACTTTGTTTATCTCTAATACTATAATGGAAGGGTTGGGTGGTGTAATTTGTAGATAGATAACTTACGTGTATCGTCTGTGCAGATTAAATGAGTGGAACAGGTAAGAGCATCATAAACAAATAGTAATAAGAAACTTCTAATCAGAGTCATAGACTAAGGGAATTCTATTTACTTCAATTAAAGTGAATGAAAAGATTTATGAGGAATGTGAATAGGAGGTAAAGCAGAAATATGTCATTTCATGATTTTAAGCAAAGTAGAACGAATAGTTGTTTGATGCCTGGATTATATAGACTTCGGAGAGTTCATGATAGCTTATTTGTGTAGCCGATTAACTTTTAAAGGATTATATATTCTACATTGTTCTTGCTAAAATATATAAAGTAATTTAAATCCTTCAACCCTCAATAGTTTTTGAACCTTTTCTATTAATAGTATCATTCAATTCTCTTTTCATCCAAAATAAGTCTTTTTATTTGAATATGACATATGTGATCTTACTTGCTATTCCAGATTTGTTTACAAAATTGTGTTTGATTGTGAACCATGCCGGCCATTACAAAGATCCTCTATTGAAGGGTTCTATATGGCGGGTGACTACATGAAGCAGAAATATTTAGCTTCGATAGAGGGTAATGTTTTATCTGGAAAGCTTTGTACACAGTCTATTGTACAAGTTAGTACAATTTTTTAATCCTGATTGTTAATCTTGAATATGCATATGTTATAGTGTCATGGAATAGAACTATTTTATATGGTTCTCATAATGTGTCTATTGTACAGACTTTAGCACTTCATCAGCCTTTTTATGCAGTTTGAGTAATTAAATTATTTTTCCCATTATGTGTTCATCATCATTTTGATTATTTTTTTACCTTATTGATCATATGCTGAATTCTTTATATTTGTAGTAATTTTATACTTAGTTTAGATTCATTTTGGGGGCATTGTAGTTTTATATCATTGCCACAGTATTATTAGTGAATCTTTTAGCATTAATAAGTCAAAAATTTCACTCTGCCACATACTTGACCATCTAAATTATGCAAAAATTGCAGACCACCAATTGTAGATTTCGTATTTGTTCATATTTTCAAAGCGTGCATCGCATGTGCAATATACTAGTCTTTCTAGAAGAGATTGATTTGTTTAGAAATGAGGGAATTTCATCATTAGCATTTATGAATTTTTTTTGTCACTTTATATTGTTGCTTACTAGCTTTTCTATTGATTCTTAGTATCTGTTAGATTCAGAGATAGAAAATGACACTTTATTGGATTATTAGATACTTGGGTTTATTGAATTAAAACTGAATACAATGTCTCATATATACAGGAGAGAAGCAAAGACTAAACTAATACATATTCCAATATGAGACTAAACTGAGTAATATAATATCTCATATTTAACATCCCTTCTCAAACTCAAGTTGGTTCAAGCAACATGAGTTTAGAATATTGGCGATGTTCATGTGGGGGTGACGACGCATGGTGATGCATGGACAACACTCGGTGATGGTGCATGGGATGACGCATAGTGGCGCATGGACGACACTCGGTGATGACACATGGTGATGTAGGGAATGGTAGTAGAAGTAGTGCTCTTTGATAGAAAGTAGTGCTCTTCGGTGGGAAGTAGCAGTAGTGCTCTTCGGCGGGAAGTAGTAGAAGTAGTGCTCGTCGGCGGGAGTAGTAAAAGTAGTGCTCTTCGGCGGGAAGTGGTAGAAGTAGTGCTCGTTGGCGGAAAGTAGTAGAAGTAGTAGTTCGGGATGGCCCTGGGCATACGAGATGGACGTCGGGAATCGGGATGTCATCGGGATCTGGGATGACGTCGGGAACTGGGATGATGTTGGGATCTCCCCCTCTCAAATTCATGATGGTTTAACTAGTGTGAGTTTGTATTGAGATCTGGATGCGGAAGTGGGAGAGAGTTGACGGGAGGTGGGATGAGGGGGACGGGAGTTGGGATGAGTTGTGTTGGGATTTATTTATTTTTTTAATTATTTTTTTGTTGAAAAGAATAAAACGGGAACAAGTCGGTTTTAGATTCGGGTATAGGTTTTCAGGTATTAGGGTTTCAGGTATTAGGGTATTAGGGTTTGGATACGAGTTGGGTTTCAGGTTTGGATTTGGATGTAGGAGAGAAGGGTTGCAACGGCTAGGACCTGGAGAGGATCGGGAGCGGAGTCAACGGCTGCGTGGCGGCAGAATGTGACAGGCGACAGGAAGGTGGCAGTGGGGGGTTTGGATTAAGAGTTGTTGTGGGAGCGCCGCTGATGGTTAGAGACAGCACCGAGAGGCTGTCGGGAGCGGTGGTGAGTGCGGCAGCTACACGACGACGACGACAGAGCAAGAACAATACGACGGGAGACAGAGGAAGAAGGAAGGGGAATAGTGCGGCGCAGCGGAGGTCACTCCGAGGACGTGCAAGGGGTTAGAGTTCGGGTTTCAATGGAGAGGTGGAGCTGTTGATGAGTTTGAAGGTTGGATTTGGGGAGAGAGGAGGTTGCCGACGGGATGGAGTTGGTGGTCGGGTTTGTGGCAGCAAGGGCTGGTGATGGTGTGCGGGTGTTGGGTCGCACGCGCAGGAGGGCGAGGGAGAGGGTGGTGTGCAGTTGTTCGGGTGGTGGAGTTCAATGGTGTTGGGTTGGTGGCAGCAAGGAGATGATTAGGGTAGATGGAGGTTGAGTTTGATGGTGGTGAAGGAAATCGGGTTGTTGATGAGACTGATGGTGGGTTCAGGATGAAGGGCAGCAAGGGGTGAGATGGTGGATGTTTATTGGATGGGTTTCGGTGGAGAGGATAAGAGTGAGGAGGATGGGGAAGATGTTGGGTTTCGGTGGAGATCAGATATTGCTGTCGGGTGTTGTTGTTGATGGATATCAGGTAGGTGACGAGGTGAGGTCGGGATGGTGAAGGATGTTGGCCGTTGGGTTAGGGTGATGATTAGGGCTAAGAGGTGATTAGGGTTGGTGATAGGAGTTTGGGGGGTTTTCGGGATAATGTAGAAGGCGGTTGTATGATGAGGTAGAAGGAGATTAGGGTGAGAATTAGGGTTTGATTGGGAGAATTTTCGATTAGAGATTTATTAGGGTTTGAGATTAGGGATTTAGTAAGTACGAATTTGATAGGGAACGAGAAAGGTATGTTGGCGACGGAAAGTGGAGTGATTCTGATAAAGGCAAGAACAGTTAACCTCAATGACGATGAGTAAAATAGTATAGGCCTTATAAAAGTAGAGGCTCTGATACCATGTTAAATTTAGAAATATAAAAAAATACTTTATTAGATTATTGAATTTTGGAATTTATAAATTATAACTAAGTACGATATCTCCTATATATAAGAGAGAATCAAAGGCTAAACTGATACATATTTGGATATGAGACTAAATTGAGTAATAAAATATCTCACATTTAACAATATTTTTTGTGTCTCTCTCTAAAATATCTCACATTTAACAATATTTTTTGTGTCTCTCTCTCTCATATTTATAATTAAGAAACAAGTTTCCCTCTCCCTCTCCCTCCATACAGTAAAATGAATTGAGCGACAATTTTTAGAAATTTAGTTTTTGAAAAAGTCGCCGTAGTAACGAATTGTGTGGAGAATTAATAGCTGAGTGATAACTTTGATCATTTTCAAAATATCAAAGCAAATCGATATGTACTGTAATTTTATATCCTTGGCAGAAAGAATATTGTGACAATATTTATATTGTCATTAGTCAAAAAAGAAAATAGTGTATGTATTCGTATTTTGCACACTCCGAAAAGGTTTTTTTGGCTCTGCCAACTTCCTAATCACTGAACTTTTTTTTATAGAGAAAATGTGCTCGAGAAGAGTTAAGGGCAAGACCTATAATTGAATACCTGCTACGTAGGTACAAAAGTTAAATCATGCACAAAGATCATGAGAAAAATATAATTAAAACAAATTACAACAATTAACAGTATGAGATGAATTCATACAATAAGGGGGAAAAAAACGAAAAATCACATATATTCACATGCGAGGGGAACAAACAAACTTATTCCCACTGTATGGACCAGTGAGATAGATCAATGCTATATAGTCAAAATAACTCTTCTTATTTCAATTCTCGGGTTGAAGAACTCACCTTTACGAAAACAGCAAGCTCACTCCCAAAGCTCTAGTACAGTTTCTTCCATAATATAATCTAGAATGACTTCTCCTATCTCAACGACAGCACCTTCGGTTTCTATTAACATATTCATCCAACTTCCACTGTCCAAGTCTTTCCTCAATAACGGATCCAATGTGCATAATGGAAACTGCATACAGAGATGCCCATCGATTGTTTTCCACAATTCTTGAACAAAGTTCTCTCCTTTTGGAACCGGACGGATATTGGGTCTGATAATGGATGTCCAAGGGTTGGAATAACTCAAATATCGATTCTTGGTCTCTAACAGAACTTCGCTGATGCAATCAAAGACATGCTTTGACTCCGGTATGAGTTCCCCAAATGAAATTTCAACTTCATCATATACAAATGGATCCAATGGCTGATCTGAATATAGCCATCTCTCTGGGAACTTGTTGCAGTTTAAACCAGAGGCTTCCAATACACTTCGCACATAGGTCAATTTCAATTCCTTGTCTTCCATGTATGTATTTGTTGAAGTTAGCATTAGTGAAGAGTCGTTGTTTTCTTCTTCAAAGGTAAGTTGCCGAGGAACTATTCTCATACCAGCTGTTAAATATTTGCACATGAATGTTGTTGTTTGTAAAAGGAGAGTTTAATGGATAAATAGACAGAAATTTCATACCATGAGTAGTTTCAGTAATTCCAGGGGAGATGGTTTCTTCAGAAAAGAACGCTTCAAGAACTGATACAGGACTAGAACGATCTATGTTCTCTGCAGCTTTTTCAGAAGATCCCATCTTTTGTGCAAATGCACAGTTGGGTGAGATTGGACTGCCGGGACTCATTGGTTGCTCCTCTTGCAATGGCCGCTAGAAATTTAGCAAAGGATTATTCATTCCATTTTAAACAGAGCAAGTAGAAGCAATTTATAGGTTAGCCTTAAATCAAACGTACCGAATCTGAAAATTTAGGAGATTCTTCTTCATCACATCTTTCACTAATACAAACAAGTTCGGCTGTACTTATTTCCTCCTGTACATTTAATCTGCCATGCTCTTCAGTTTTAGGACTTCCTGTAAGAAATTTGACCAAACTTTAAGTCGTATGCAAACCATAAATGACTTGTACATGAATCTTTAACTTAAAAAGTTACTTGCCTCTTGAGTGTAAGTCTTCTTCAATGTTCAGTTGCTTGCCATCACTGCACGACAAACTCTCTGTGCTTAGAGTAGAGGGGTTGTTCATGGTAGTAGAATCATCTACTTTAATCTTTCGCAACGAGGAAACCTTCATCAATCTGGGTGAATCTATCTCATTCTCTCTCCCAGGGCTGAGCCTAGGAGAGAGTGAGTTGAATCCAGGACTGAGCCTAGGAGATAATGAGTTGTATCCAGGTATAGAAAGTATTCTACCCAGCTGTTTCGAGACTTGCCTTGACGAAATCTCGGTTTGACCACCAGAACTAATCATTTCAGCGAGATGCTTCCTGGCTTCTTCATAGAAGACAGAGCCTCTGTATGGTGAGTGTGCAATATCGGGCTTTTCCATCTTTTGAGGTTGGTATTCCCTCAAATTGGAATTGGTGTTTCCTATCTTGATAAATGAAGAAAGTTTTGAACTTTGTTTACTGCTGGTGGAAGTTTTCACGTTCTCATCCCCCTTCCGAAACCCATATGGGACTTTATCCTGAACACCATCCATGGCCAAATGGTGATCTTTCCTGCCCTCGCCGATCACACTTGTCAACCTTCTTCTGATTTCTTTCAGAGAAAATTGGGATGGAACTCTTTCATTTTGCTGCAAATTATTATATGATTTGGGTGAAGAAATTGGACTGATTGTGTTGGGATACCTTCGATGTTGTGTGGGAGTTGGCTTCAAAACTACTATTCTCTTTAATTCCTCAGAGCTCTCATTTGATGGCTTTGATCCATCTGGTCTCTCCTTTTCCCTGAAAAAGTGATGTTTGTTTGGCTTATGTGATACCTGAGAATCAACTGACTCCTCGAGCTTGCCTCCATGTAAAAGATCAAGAGTTTGAGTATTCTGAAGATCTAGTATACGCCGCAGGAGCAGTGGATCAGGACTTTGAAGAAGCTTCAGGAATGCCTCTTTGTTTTGAATTGCATCATGACTGGTGATATGTACCGAATCAAGAAGACGTGAAAAATTATCCATCTTGTTGCAAATACTTTCTTTATGTTTATCCTGGTATTTGGGGTTCTCACTGCAGAACTCTAACATCAATTCGGTCAGGTTGTTAATGTCAAAAGAGGAGCTTTCAGATGAATCTGACCAAGTAGACTGAGAAGCCCTGGAGGAAACGGGAATATGATCAGAGCCTACCTTGTAAGCATTCTTTGTCTTCTTTTGATTTTTCTCGAGATCAGACTCAAGCCCCAACTCAGATCTTAACTGTTCAACTCTAGTGCGCAAAATATTCTCTGATGTATTCAATCCAGACATCTCTTTTGCCATCAATGACTCGATGCTGGCCTGACCCGAAGTAACCCTATCAACTTTCTTTATATCACTGTTCTGAAAAAGTTATGATATAAAGAATTAATACATCAAAGTGCATATATAAGTATGTTCTTATGATACAAATGCTAGAAAACAGAAAAGTCATACAATACTGATATATCGGGTTAACAAACGTTTTTTTTTTGGGGGGGGGGGGGGGGGGGGGGGGGGGGGGGGGGGGGGGGGGGGGATGATATGTAGACACAAAGTAAATGTTGAGAAGATTGGTGTCAGCAACCAAGTTCATTTCTATCTATTTGGTTCAACTAATAAAGCAGTAACCATCACGATATGTCGATGATAACAGAGGCTCAAACTTCTGCACCAGGAAGCAAGAATAAGAGGGTTAGTCCTAGAAGCAACATCAGCTAAGATTCTGTATGAAGATCGAATAACTTATCATTGACAAAGGTTTCTACCCTTAGTAAGGGCAGTCAAGTAAGAACAACTATGATTAGGTTAGACCTTAAAGAAATAAGATAAATCGTTGGTTAATTATATTAGGGGTAAATCACTTAATTGTTGCATGGATATATGCATGTTAATTGAGAAAGATCAATCTGTCAATCCAACTATATACACATAACCTTGCCATTTTTTAATCAAAAAAAAAGATATATACCCATAACTATATATACCGATAACCTTCAACTCGCCAGCCTTTTTAAAGCTCACTAACTCGTTGACTTTGTTCAAGAGAAGTATAGAATGGATGGATGATAAATGCACAAAATGTAGTTCTTCATAGTATGCCTCTACTTACATAAACCACATCATGCTTTTCCTCCAGGTCACTCCGTAAATCAATTTTACTCCTCGAGTATACAGTTCCTGCAGAACACATAAATCAGCTAATGGTTAATTGTCAAATCTTTGGAAATTATATCAATCTAAAAATCTCATTACAATGTCCTCCATAAGAACTGTCAGAGTTGACTCCGTATCAGGCCTATATTAGACATAGCCCTGCATCCACTTATACATAAACCCTACTTCTATTGCAATCAGAACATAAGGAATGAATTGACCGTGATTGTCCTTCAAGAATGTTTCCCTCATGGTAAGTAATTATTTACCAGATATTGTTGAAGGTCATAGATTATCTACTCCTTCCAACTTTAGTTGTTTTTTCTCGGTGTTGTACAGTCATATTCTGAAATCTCTGACAGGAAAAATGCTTATCTGTTAGCATGCATTGGCATATTAAAGGGTTTAAACAAACAGGAAGATAGATAATTAGCATGTAGAGCGACCATTGACTAGAATTTCAAAATGTTTATCTAAGAGCGGAAAGACTCAACTCTATCTGTAACTACTACTCCCCTGACCACATGTTTACATACCTTATTTGTATCATACTTCTAATTTGCATTTCGTGATACAAACTTTCGAGTAAAACATTCATTTCACACATGCAACCTAGTAACCCAGCTACAGTTAATAACTCACTTTTTCCGGGAAAAATCTGAAAACTGCAGGAAAAAATTAACTGTACAGAAAATGAATCAGATATATTCTACAGTTACTTAGCTGAAAGAGACTACTTCAAATCTTTAACTGTATATCAATCTGTTTTTTTTGTTTTTTTTTCCACTGAATAGAAAATGAAACATTTCTCATGAATTAAATATCCAATCAGCAATTCAGTATACCTACTAGCAATGAGCTAATGTCAGTTATAATTGCTTTACCTCCAAGTCTACCACTTCCACAACTTTTATCAGAGAGCAACCTCTGAGTGAAACGACCTTGGCGAAAATCAAACATGCTGATCAAACCTGACATACATCCTGCATTATCTTTCTTCAGCCGCACAGGCTTTTTACGCGATTTCTTAGCCATAATTTATGGTGTTTTGCTTCAACCTCTTGAAATCCAAAAACTTGCTCTGACCTGGGGAACAAAATAAGGTTACATATTAATAAAAACTCATGTGTTGACAACATTCAAAATTCATGAAAATCAACTACATACAAACCATTCAAAGGAATTCTAATTCAATTTGACCAAAGATCATTTGGAAAAATCAACTATATACAAATTTACTCTGATCATTTGAACAGAGACCAATACTAATTTCAATCAGATTATTGACCACAAAACTCACCCAGATAACAGGACTAAATATTGCAATAAAGGAGAAAGAGAGTCATAAAGACTTCAAATTGGAAAATAGACATCAAAGTTCAAGACTTGTCTTCCTTGTTTGACAGCCAAAAAACAAGAAGGGAATCTTAGCTTCCCCTTTGTTCTCTTTGTGAGGAAAGGAATCAAAACTTCTCTTCCACTCTAGGCATTCTTGCACCTTCACCAATAAATCTTTACAATAAAATAAAATAAATAAAATTAAAATTGACCCAAACCTCAAAACAGGTTGTAAGCCATGCCCCAAAAACCAAATCAAAAACTACAATCAGAAACATAGAGCAAAGTAAGCTTGAAAATTTACCTTCAAGATCCTATCTTTCACCAATCAAGCATCAAATACAGTAATCACCCATATCCCCAAATAGGTTAATGACTAGGAAGAAGCCACTTTCAACTTCATGCAGCCACAATTGACAAAGAAGAAAGGTAGTAGGGGCATTTTTGGAACAGAGCAGGAAAGCTTAGACAGCAATCCAGTACAGAATTCCCCTTGGAAAGTTGTGTGTATGTTTAGAGTTTTTTGCCGTTCGTAGACCACCTTTTAAAAATATTTGCGTTTAAGGACAAGTTTCCAAACTATTAGCGCTCGTGGATTACTCTGTGCCATGTCAGCAGCAGCTACTATTTTTAATAGCGGTCTCTTTATTTTTGAGATCACTAATTGGAATAGCGGCATATGTTTTAATTTTTTTTGAATTTTTTGTTTGTTGTCGCTATTCCCACTAGCGATCTTAGTATATATGATCTCGCTGATGGGATTAGCAACCTCAAATGAATGTATTGAGAACTTAGCAATTTCTAAAGAATTTTTGTTCTCTTGGAAAAAAAAACTGTGGTCGCTAATGAGAATAACGACCTTAGTATATATGAGGTCGCTAATGGGATTAGCGACCTCAAATGAATGTATTGGGACACTTAACAATTTATAAAGAGCTTTTGCTCTCTTGGATTTTTTTTTTAAACTGAGGTCACTATTGGAAATAGCGACCATAGTTAATTAAAAGGTGTTAATCCTATTAGCGACCTCATATATACTAAGGTGGCTATTCCCAATAGAGACCACAGCTTCAAATTTTTTTGTCCAAAGAGAATAAAAGCTCTCTAGAAATCGCTAGGTGTCTCAATACATTCATTTGAGATCGCTAATCTCATCAGCGACCTCATATATACTAAGGTCACTAGTGGGAATAGTGACAGCAAACAAAAAATTCAAAAAAAATTAAAACATAGGCCGCTATTCCGATTAACGACCTCGAAAATGAAGATGTCGCTATTGGGAATAGCGTCCACTGCTGACGTGGCACAGAGTAACCCACGAGCGCTAATAGTTTGGAAACCAGCCCTTAAATGCAAATATTTTCAAAAAGTGGCATGGCAATAAATTCGTATTTTTATTGCACAGCTCTTTTCTCTCTCTTTAGCTTCAGCTTTCAGCTTTCTACTCTGTTGACAGATTGTAAAGGATTTTTCTTGTGGTGGATTTTTTTGAAAATTTGGTTGGCAGCAAACGATCACAACAGTATATGGACCAAATTATAGAAACCAAAGGTAAGGGCTTTGGGATGAACAAACATATATCAGGGGAAGGTGGAACCTACCATGGGTGGTAGGGGGGATTTCAATGTCGTCCGACACTCACATGAACGATTAGGAGGGACGGGTAACAGACACGACATAGGAAAATTCAACCAGGTGATCTCAAACCTAATGCTTATGGAAATGCCTGTAAACGATCGTAAATTTACATGGTTTAACCGTCGGAGGAACCCAATCCTTGCTAAGTTGGATAGAATCCTGGTATCCACGAATTGGGAGACTAAATTTCCCTGGGATATGGCCAGGTCGTGCATCCGCAATACATCAGATCATGTTCCAATCATCATCGGTACTGGGGAAGAAGGGAAACGGAATACAGAGATTTTTCACTTTGAGAAGATGTGACTGATCAACAACGAATGTTATGAGCTAGTTAAGTCCAGCTGGGAAGGGGAAGTCAATCACATGGAGCTAGCAACAAGGTTGGCTAGAAAACTCTCAAGACTTAGAAGAAAGTTGAGGAAATGGAACAAAGACACTTTTGGAAATATATTCCAAAGGAAGGAGTTCATTCTGAAGGAGATAGACGAACTTAAAAGGAAGGAGGAAGAGGATGGGTTGGATGAAATTCAAATTCAAAAATTAGCTACATGCAGGCAGGACATTATACAAACTTATACCTATGTGGCGTCAAAGCTCAAGTGTAAAGTGGCTTTCAGAAGGGGATGCGAATACAAAATACTTCCATATGGTAGCTAGCATGCGTCGTAGAAACAACTTCATCCACTCCCTCAAAATCGAGGGAAACACGGTTTCAGAGGAGCGACAAATATCAAGGCACGTCCACGAGACTTATAAGGAACTGTTTTTTCAAAACAGGGACGGACAATGCGAGTCAGCAGAAGATCTCTAGGACGAGCTACAGAAGATACTCGGGAAAGAATTGCAGGTTTGCAAGACCCATTCACTATAGAAGAGGTAAAGGCAGTAGTGTGGGGAATGGGGCAGGATAAGGCGTCGGGACCAGATGGATTTCCTGTATTCTTTTACAAATGTTTCTGGGAAATTATGAAAGAAGATATTATGGACATCATGATTGCTTTCCATGATGGAACTCTGGATCTGGGTAGACTTAATTATGCTAGTGTATGCCTAATTCCAAAGAAAAAGGTGGCTACAGAAATCGGGGATTATAGCCCAATCAGTTTGACTAACTGCTATCACGAAGGTTTTGGCAAATAGGCTCATAAGTCTGATCGGAGACATTGTGGAGGACTACCAAATAGGATTTATTGTTGGGAGGGACATTCTTGAAGGGGTGGCACGTCCAGGAAGTGATACAAGATTGCAAGAGACGCAGGAAAGTGGGGTTTATGTTAAAATTAGACTTCAAAAAGGCATACGACAAGGTCAAATGGAAGTGCTTGCTAGAAATCCTTAGGCGGAGAGGGTTTGGGGACAGGTGGCTTCGATGGATCGAGAAGTGGCTAACAACTACCAAGGTGAATGTATTGGTAAATGGGATCCTTGGTAAAGAAATTCGGTGTAGGCGTGGACTTAGACAAGGAGATCCCCTATCACCACTGTTGTTCACTATGGTGGCAGACGGACTACATAGAATACTACACTCCTATACTAAAAAAGGGCTTATTAATGGGTTAGGAATGAGAAGGGGGTTGTCAGCGGTAATGAACGTACAGTATGTGGACGACACACTGATTTTCAGAGAATACGACGTCGCTCAAGCTATGCTTCTAAAGTAGGGACTATATCTCTTTGAGGATTGGTGAGGGTTGAAAGTCAACTTTCACAAAAGTAGCATTACTTTCATAGGGATATTTCGGAGGACAGACTAGCTATAGCAGGTATCCTCAATTGTCCTGTCCAGAAGTTACAGATTAGGTACCTGGGCTTGCCAATTCGTACTGGCAATCTTAGGAGGGGGGATTGGAATGAGCTTATTGAGAAAATTGCGAATAGACTAGAGGGATGGAAGGGGAAAATGCTCTCATTCGGTGGGCGGCTGGTTAACTCGGTAGTCAGTTCTATCCCGCTATACTTTGTCATTTTTCGAGATTCCGGTATGGGCCATCAAGAAAATTGATCGCTTAAGGCAGAGGTTTCTATGGCATGGGTCAGGGACTGAAGGGACAAGATATTCGTTAATCAAATGGGGGATCGTTTGCAGACGAAAAGAATTTGGGGGATTATGAGTGATTAACTTATGGCAGATGAATCAAGCTTTACTGTGTAAGTGGTGGTGGAAATTCAAAATTAAGACAAAAGCAAAATGGGCAACATTAATAAGGGAAACATACATCAAGAATGGGTGTATACACATAAAACAGAAGAACAAGGCTTCCATGTCGGGGTTCTGGCAGGGGGTGGCGCGAACTAGGAACATTTTTTTGGCAGGCATTAGCTTCGCCATTGGAAATAGACAAACTATTTGCTTCTGGAAGGACAAATGGTGCGGAGCAATTAATCTTAAGAAAAGATTTCCGGAGTTGTACAAATTTGCAACATATAAAAATGACTGGGTTGCCAGACAATGGAGGAACGAAGGTTGGAGACCGAGAGTTAGGGGAAGGCTAAGCAGGGAGGCTAAAAGACAAAAGCAGTAGCTAATCATATCCCTACAGGATTGGAAGCCAACAGGGGAGGGTGACAAAGATCAGATGAGCTGGACGACGGGAAAAGATGGTAATTTCTCGGTAAAATCAACTTATCAATGGCTTAACGATGGAGGTGTGAGGACAATTGACCATATCTGGAAGGTTAAAGCTCCTCTAAATATTAGGGCGTTCAATTGGTTGGCAACAAAAAATGCCACCTTAACAAGGGACAATTTGGCAAGGTGCATGTGGCAAGGACCGGGAGTTTGTGTTATGTGCATAACTGATAGCGAAATAGTAGATCATCTTCTCGTTAATTGTCCATATGCTAGGTATATTTGGGTGGACCTATTGCACAGATTTGGCATCTTAGGAACAATGCCAGAGATGGTTCAGGATGTCTGGGGGGTCTGGAAAGAGGATAATGTGCAGAATAGAGACATGCGGCTATATGTTGGGGGATTTGGTTAGAAAGAAACAACAGGATCTTTAGACCAACACACAAACACATCATGCAACAATTATTATTCATGATTATTGCTAATATCATGTTTTGGTCCCAAACAGCAGGTGTGGAGCAAACAAAGAAGATAAAGGAAATGTACACAGATGTGAACATCTCAACAAAGTCTGAGGAAAGGGGGAAGAGCGAGAGGAGGAGGATCGGCAGGGGGGAGTGGGCTTCACCTCAGCTAGGTTTGAGGAGCTTTCATTCTTTTGGAAGGATCCGTATTGAATGAACGAATTTTATTTTGTTGTATTTGTAATGTATTTTCTGTATTTTGGGTAGGGATGTCTTTTGTACGGGATGAGTTCCCTTTTTGGACAGGGAATGAGTATCATGACCCGTATGTGGGGAGATATGAGTATCATTGCCCTAGTACTGGTTGCTTGTTTTGTTAAAATCTTTTTAATGAAACACAAGGGGTTATTTTGGGACCCACCGTTTCCAATAAAAAAACGTATTTTTTTTCTCCTTTTTTTTTCCTTTTTTTTCTTGGAGTCTTTGTTCGCTACTCTTTTTTTATTCCGTCTGTTATTGAGTTTTTCCACAAATATTAAAATCTCATACAAACTGCTAATTTACGCTCAGTATCTTGATCAAATTTAAAAGAATTATTTAACTATAACATCATAGAAATTCTGATCTATTGAACTAATTTTTTTTAAAAAAATCTCAAATAAAAGAGTCTCATTCTCTCTATAACCCGTTTAATGTCTTCTTGACCATTCTATTTAAGAATTTTTCATCAAAATAATGCACTTGGATTTCAAACTAATTTTTAAAGTGGACCGACGGATTAATATGATAACACTTATCTATAGAAAACTCATACATAATTTGAATATTTGTGCAGGACTTAAATAGAATAACACCTATTTTATTACAGTAATGATTCACCCACAATCTTTTCTTACAACCTTAGGTGACACAATCTCATTGAAAATATTTTGTAGAGTATTGCAGAGTAGGTTGTAAACATCTTGTCACGCCCCGCTATCCAAAATATGGGAATACGAGCATGTAGTAAAGACCGAGCGAATGATGTGTACATCATCCAAAAGCTGTAACAGATTAACTCAACAATATGAAATATGATCACAATCATACATGAATAAATAATCACATAAATAATGAATGAACTTCAATAATCCAAATAAATCAATAAAATAATATCTAACATCTGGGAGAAAAGAAATAAACTTCGGGTCACAAAAATCTGGAAAACAAAGTACGACAAAAGTAACAATGCAGAAAAGAAAATAACATGAACGAAATAATTATAACATCCTAATAATTCAGCTCCATTCTTTAGAAGATTTTCTCACTAAGACCTTCAGTCAAATCTCCTAATGTACCTACAAGCTCAACTTCTAGAGTTGGAAGGGAATGTCCGTTAGAGCAAGTTACGGAAAACAAGTAGTAAAAGCATGGAACGAGGAAACATGGTATATCAAGAAATCATGAACAAGAACAAAATCAAAGATCAATAACAAAGGTTGATAATACAATAAAAAGAATATAATCAAAGATGCAATAATCAAGACAAAAATTCATAATCAAGTTGATAATGTAACGCCCCTGCCCCTAGCTCGGACAATTTATACAATTTAGAAGACAAATTATTTATAGTATAGTACAACTGTCCACCACAGGCTGCCTCTCAAAAGGTGGTTAACCGGATTGGTGACTCTTGATCATAGTCTATTATATTTATATATTATTTTATTCTATTATATTTCCGATGTGGGACAATTCCCAAATACATCCCACTTCACTCTCCCCGTGCATACACAGCAGCACACTCAAGGAGGGCCCACATACATGCCACGTCACCCCCATGGTGGCTTCACCCCACTTATTATCACACAACACTTTCTTGTTGGCTGTTTTACAATATTGTGGGCCCCCATTAATACTATTCCTTTCCTCTTCAGAAATCAGCGTCCTCGCTGAGCACGGGCATGTTGCACAATCTAGTGCAGGATCTTCTTTCTAGCCGATGTGGAGTGGAGTACCCTGATTCTGTTAGCTGCACCGTACCCCGATTCTGCAGGTGGTCCATTATTTCAGGCCGCCACCTCGCTCCCTCTCAGGCATACCCGTACATCTGCTAGCTCCATCTCTGGCATACATCTCACCCACTCTTAGCCACACTTGATATCGAAAGTCGGCTCTGATACCATTTGTAACACCCCTGTCCCTAGCTCAGATAATTTATACAATTTAGAATACAAATTATTTATAGTATAGTACAACTACCCACCACAGGCTGCCTCTCAAAAGGTGATTAACCGGATTGGTGACTCTTGATCATAGGCTATTATATTTATATATTATTTTATTCTATTACATTTCCGATGTGGGACAATTCCCAAATACATCCCACTTCACTCTCCCCGTGCACACACAGCAGCACACTCAAGGAGGGCTCACATACATGCCACATCACCCCCATGGTGATGTCACCCCACTTATTATCACACAGCACTTTCTTTTTGGCTGTTTTACAATATCGTGCCCCCCCATTAATACTATTTCTTTTCCTTATTATTACCAAACTACCATCACATATATATTATATACTATTATAGTTATTTTTTAACACGGGGTGTTACAGATAACTATAATCATGATAAGAGTGCAAGTGTCAATCTTAGATTAATTTATTAGTCATTTATTATCCTATCTAATGCACGTCATTCTACGTCTCATACCGCATGTTCAGTGCATGCAAACAGTGATCGTTTAGACTCTAGTGATGAACTCTACAGATCGTGTACTCGGCAACAATAATCAATAATCCATAATCAATAATTCATCGAACAATACGGGACCCTTCTCCGAGTACAGTCTTCGATTATTCATTACCAAGTCGACCCTAATTACCCCGGCTTATTATTATTTTATTATACTCAAATGTGGACATGCAATGAGTACAGAAGTATCAATGTGATGTTAAGGAGATGTCAATGCTATGTAATACATGGTATAACTAATTCTATTCACTAGATGCAAAATCAAATATGGTTATACTTAATAACGCAAAAATACACATTCTAGACAGCAAGACGTTGTTGTACAAAAACTGACTTTTCCGTTGCTATAGAAAAGTAAATTAGGCTCGTCAGGAGCTATAAAAACTAGACACCCTTCCGGTACCAACTCATTTCACATGATATATTATAATTATAATAGATATGTGTATAGTTCCATTCTTTACTGGTTTCATGTTCATGTAGCATGTCACGGTCAATTTCTTACGTATAAAAGTTGATTGTAAATTCATTTAAAAATCTTATAAAAATCATAATTTAGTTCTTAACAGTGTCCGGTAACAACATGATTAATCTCAGGTCTAAATCCTTAATTTATCCTACTGTTTCAATTAGTTAAACATGGTAATGTATTTTCAGACTGTATTCTGGAATTCAGACGATACACCACAAGAATCTGAATATCTTGCAATCTATAAGTCGGATTATAAAATCGTCAAATAGTCTGGAGTCCAGACACAGAGGGATACAACTCTCATTTAATAAGTTTTAAATTATATTATAAGAAGCTAGGTCAAAAGTCGGATTCTTTACTAAACTAGTGCTCTGGCAGCAACCTAGGATCATGTTCTCATATGTACAACGGATCTGGAAAATCATTAATTAATCTCAAGTGTCTCTTAATCATGTCTAGTAACAACCCAGTTAATGTCAAGTTTTAATTCTACTGTTAACATTTTCTTTTAATAAACAATTCATGTCGATATGCTTGTAAACGACAATCTGAAAATTTAAACCTAGCAGTGTTAAAATTATGATAACTTGCAGTTTATAAATCGAAATTTAGATCTGTAAAAATATATGGAAAATAGATTCATAGGGTTAAAAATGTCGTTTATAAATTTCTACTTAATTATAACAGAAACTGAGTCATAATCCCAAAACAACATGGAATAAACAGCATGCTAGCAAGTTGATTATTATTAATTATCAACAAACGAGATACACAAGCATATAACTTTATGGCGATAATTAACAGGAAATTATACTCAATCATTATGGTGAAATTCTACTGTTAACAAGATAAATTATCATCACTATAGCATTAAATTCACGAATCTAGTTATAACATCATATACAACCGAAATGCATTCAAATCATTATTTTTTCTACATATACGTGTTTCTAGTTTATGTTCGTGTGGTGTGTGCATATGATGATGAATAACATAGCTTAGAATTGAGTCAAGGATAAGGCACGAAAAGAAAGCTATTACTTAGTTTCGCCGATGAATCCGTAATAACCTCTTTGAAGGGTATCAAGCAAAATAAGATATGATAAAAATAGGAACTACTTGCGGAGATCAAAAAAATTCTTGAACTAGAACAACAAGTTGGTTCAAGAGAAATTTGCCCTTACACGACATTTGCACATGCAATGAGAATCAGTAGGGAAAAACAGCGCCACAACACATGAGCAACGATGACGTCATAGGCAATAGCAACAATACACACGGCAGCAAGGGGACATCAGGTGTAAGGAAGCAACGGGGGTGTCGATCGGTGTGGGTGCTGGAGGGTCTGAGGCAGGGAGGGGAAGGTGACGGCAATGGCAGGGAGACAGCATCAGGGGACGGCGAAGGGTGCTGCGCGTCGAGGTGCAAGTTGTGGCTTTGGGTGGAGTAGGGGGATGCAGCAGCGGCAAGGGCGTCGACGGGGTGATCGACAACGAGGGGGACTGCGGGATGGTGCTCGGTGGTGTTCAGAGTTGTCGAGGAGGCTGGCGTCGGTTGTCGGGGACTGTGATTGGGCAGGTGATCGAGGGTGAGGTATGGCAATGACGACGAGGGATGGTCAGGAGGCTAGCGATGGTGGCGGAGAGGGAGCTTGGGATGGGTTGAGATGGTGATCGGTTCGGGCGTGCAACGGAGGAAGAAGAAGAAGGAGAAGGGGGGTTAGCAGCTGATGAGAGAATAAGGTTTAATGATTAGGGTTAGGGATTAATTAGTATATATAGGGGATTAAGCCATTGAGTTTCGGGTTAATGGGTTTGGGCTAACGGGTTTGGATCCAAAAAATAATAATAAATCAATTAATGTGTTTAATAAAAGACATCAAATAATAATATAATTCAATGGATGAATTAAGCACCCAATACACAATAAATAAAATAGAGTGTATTGGAAAACCAGAGTTCAAGCCAAAAGAATGCGGATGATCAAATGAGAACAAATGGGTTTAAAGAATAATAACATTTATTATCAATAAATCGGAATACAAGAATTTAGGAAAAGACAAAAAAAATTCAAAAGAAATCCGAAAAGAATATTCGAAAACAGGGGTTACTCATCTTCAATAAGATTGTAACATTTAAAATTGTGGGTGTAGCACTACTAATTTTATTATGGTGACCGATGAGTATTAAACAAGGGATGAAGGAAGAAGGGAAAGGTATTAATCAAGGGATGATCAGCTGCAATGTTTTAGAAGCGATGAATTTCTTGCTCTTATTACCAAATTTCGGGAAAGGTATTAATCAAGGGATGATCAGCTGCAATGTTTTAGAAGCGATGAATTTCTTGCTCTTATTACCAAATTCCTCATATGCCATTTCTCAGAGCATCCACAGTCGTGTGCTATTTATGCAAAAAATGCATTTTATAGCAAACGACGAGCTGCAATCATTTGCTATTTATGCATTTTTTGCATAAAAAGAAACAGTACATTGCTATATATGGCACAAGATATAGCGAAATACATACTATAAGAGACGCAACTTCAATTTGCGTTCGACGAAAAAAATATTTTTTTAATACGGCAGACGCAACTTCACATTGTGTCCGACGTCTTTTAAAAAAAAGGAATTTAATAAATGAAATGTAAGCTGGGAGCTCCTTGGACGCAATGTGAAGTTGCGTCCAAGGAAGGGCCAACTTTTTTTTTAAAAAAAACTTAAATAATGCTTTTAATTAATAAAAAATCATAAAAATTCTTAAAAACTGTAGGACGCAAAGTGAAGTTCTGTCTGAATTTTTTCATATTAAATTGGCATAAAATATAATTCGATGACTGCAATAAAGAAGCAAAATGCTATATGCATTTTCTAAACAACGACTGTGGATGCTCTTATCATTTTGCATTCTCGATATGAATTCTGGGGGTATTTCAGTAAATTTGCCACATACCTCCAATAACCGGTAGCCGCTAGGAGGTGGTAAATAATCAGCTAAAGCTGTCAAAACACAGAACTGCAATAATCCACAAACTGCTGCTTGCCATGCAATTGTCAAAGACTATACTTGTAAAACAGTCGTGGCATGCGAATCTGTGCTGTGAATTCCGAAGCGTGTGTTTGTTTGTCCTGCTATAGGTATAGGAGAATATAATTTAAATCAAACAACAATAATAACAATAATTAATATATTAAATTAATTAAATTGATCTACAAGGAATTAATCCTGCCCTGGTCAGTAATCATTCAATATAATATTTAGATGACAATTTGTTTTGCATAGACACAGTGTTATTAAACAATTTTGATTTGGATGTATACATGCTATTTACAAATACACAGGTACTACTACATGAGATAGGTATACCGTATACGATACTCATCCTTTTACGCTACTCAATCCTGTCAACTCTGTGGTTTCGGCTAGAGGTGGCAGACTGATCCTTATCAACTCTGTGGTTTCGACTATGCCTCTTTATCTTATGTCTTTCTACTTTTTACCCTCCTGGGTGATCAAAAGGATTGACCAAATCAGGAGCAATTTTTTTTGGACTGGTACTTCCTCCTTTAAACCTGGATCCCACCTGTGTCAGTGGAAATTAATCTGTACTTCCAAAGAGGAAGGGGGTCTAGGTGTTTTGGATCTTCGTAATCATAACATAGCCCTGTTAGGTAAATGGTTGTGGAAATTCCACAATTTTGATCATTTACCATGGATTAGAAGCATCAAGAGTTATCGGTCCACCTCTTCTAATTGGTGGGAGTTTCCCGCGGCTGTTTATTACCAAGCTTCCCCTTTTTGGAAAGGTGTTTGGAAGGCATCTGCCGCTTTTCATTGCGGCATCTATCGTACCTGCCATGACGGTTCTAGAGCTAAATTCTGGACCGATCTATGGATCGGCAACTCCACGCTTGCCACTGCTTTCCCTTCGCTTTTTCAGTTAGCTGCCTCTCCGACAGCTTCTGTAGCGGAATCCTTTACTTTGGTCGGCAATATTCACCATTGGGTTATTCCGTTCACGATTAATCTTCCTCAATCTTTAGCAGAGGTTTTTGATAATCTCATTTCTTCCCTCAATAGCTACACGTGGAGGCCTAATGAGGGCATTGCTTGGCGATGGTCTTCATCTGGAACCTTTTCAGTTAAATCTTTTTATTGCTTCCTCAATTCTAGGGGAGTTAAATCGCCGGTTGCTAAATTTTTCTGGGACTCTTGTGCACCCCTTAAAGTGAAAATCACTTCTTGGCTTGCTTTTAATAACAAGTTACTCACAGTTGAAGTGCTTAACAAAAGAAATTTAGCCTGGGGGCAGCCCTGCTCGTTTTGCGAGGAACACTCTGAAGATGTTAATCACCTTTTTATCCAATGTCCCGTTATCATCCCGTTTTGGAAGATTTGCACTCTTGCGTGGGACACTGGCCCTATTCCCCCAGTGTTAGCCTCTGTTTGGTCCGCTAAGCCTTTGAGCGCCTCACTACGAAGTGCTTGGATCTTATCGGTCCATACCATCATTTGGATCATTTGGAAGGAGAGAAACATCAGGGTGTTCCAGCATCGCATTTCGCCTACTAGTGCTATGATTGATGATTTTTTATTTTTGTTCAATCTCTGGATATCGGGGTCGAAACCCAAAGACAATGTTTCTATTGCTAAACAAAGATTATGTGACGCTTTTCATTGTCTTCGCACTCTTCATGCTTTATAATTCTCCTCTGTCTTGATTATGTGCTCATCTTTTCCTCTCTTCTCCCCCCTTTTTTTATTGCAGGTTTGAGGTTCCCCTAGGGGGTAGCTGGCTTTTCTGTTTTGTGTTTCTGTGTGTCTGATACACGATCGTTGTGTTGCTATGGCTTTTGGCTTATTTAATTTGTGGCGGTTTTGGTAGCGCTTGTTGGCCGCAACCTTGCTACTTTACTCCTGATTGTGGCATTACTTCCGTTGGCTTATTTTGCTATGTTTCTGACTTTCTTCAGCACCACTGCCATGGCATCGCCTCTCCCTTCCTATGGCATCTTGTCTCTCTCGGCCTAGGTCTTCAGATGTTCTCTTTCTTTTTGTTGCTATAACCATCAATATTTTTGTGGGACTATGTTTCTCCTCTTTTCTCTTTTATTCCGTCTGTGGATTGTTTGATGGTTATGTTTTAACTGATGGGCTTCTTAGTTAATTTTCGTTTTATCTCTGGGTGTTTATTGATTTATTGTTTCTTTGCTGCGCTTGAGGTGCTCAGTTGCTCTGGATTATCTTTTGAGCTTTGTTGTTTTTGGGGGCTCTTTCCCTCCAATGATGATGTTGTATGTTTAACTCATTTTAAACTTGTTCCATTTTCATGAGGTTCCTTCCACCAGTGCTTATCTCGCTGTTTTGGGTCGTTCTTCGAGATTTTGGTGGAGTCCGGGTGAAGCCATGCAGGCTGTCGCTCGAGGTATCTCGTTTTGTTTGCCGCGATAACTCCTCAGCCTGATGTGTTCCTTGTTTCCTTGGGAGTGCTCCCTGTTCCATTCCAGGTGATACTTTGTTCAGGGTGGAGAAGACTCGGAGTCGAGTGATGCCCTTTGGATCTGATTACTTTGCTGTGTGGTGCTCCGATCCCTAGGGATTTTGTAATCTTGCTTCTTATTGTATTCTTTTTTTGATTTGCTCCATTTTACGGCTTGTAAAATTTACTTGTTTATTATCATTAATAAAATTTTTATCTGATGGCTGGGGTCGTAAGACCCTATCCGATTCATTAAAAAAAAAATCCTGTGAGTGACTGTAGATTTATACACGTTCTTGCGGGATAATCTACAAACCTAAAATCTTTCTCTGTTTTAAAACTCTATCAAATGTTTTTTTTTAAAGGGAAAAGGTGGAATAAGGCCATCTTGTTTCATTAATAAGAAATTAACAAAACAACCCCAGCATGCTGGAGCAAGTTACAACTCACAGATAGAAAAAAAAAACATGAAGCGATATGACTAGTACATATAATCAGCTCTCACTCTAACCTACGAGGACCAACTAATTGTATGTCCGTCAAGCAAGCTTCGAGCACCCACCTCCACGGCACGCGCCCATCCACCTGAAGCGAATCTTGTGGGATTTGAAAATTTGCCGCTTCCCTCCTTCTACCTCATCAACGCCGCTTCAAACATGGCCCAATCGGAGTCGCACTCAAAAGAAGAGCCGTCGCAATTTAGCTCTCACAAGCGATTTCTCACTAACCCTAATCACGGACACAGTCTAAGAGAGCAATGAAGATGGTACTTATACTCTCTCAGATGATTTCTCACAAACACAAACAGACACCTGCATAGAGTAGTGAGAAGCAACGTCTTTACTCTCTCACCTTCTCACTCTCTCTCTCACGTAAAACCCAACCAAATCACAACCAATTTGAAGAATCACCTTCACCTCTCGTCCCTGCGGGCGGTAGACGTTGTAGATTTCAGGGTCAATGATGAGGACGTAGTGGCGGTGTTGTTGCAAAGTCTGTGGCAGTGGATTAAGAAAGGCCGAGTTTAGCGTGTGACTCCTCTACTGCCGACCAAGAAGACAAACATCTCCCCTCTATGCACCTCATAGGGGGACCACTTCTGCTGGCCCAAGCCCCACCCTGTGCAGTAACGATTATGGGGAAACCACGTCTTCGGGCCCTAGCCCCACAACTATACACCTCAGTCTTCGCACCGAATCAAATTCTCCTCCACCTCCTTCATCACATCCCGGACGCTCAGCGACAGTTGAGACAAACACCTCGGAAGCTGTGACAAGTGAGAGCCCATCACGGAGGGACCCCGTCTTGGGCCCAAGCTCCACAATCGGTCTCATGGTGGTAAATTACTAGTATGTAATAAGCGGTCTCCTGGGAGGACCCCGTCTTCGGGCCCTAGCCCCACAACCAAACTACACTGCAAACATCACAACTAGACATACCCAACCCAGACAGCTTCCCCAATCCCCCAAACCACAAAATACCCTGCCGTCTCACACTACGGCACAACCAAGTACACCTGGCTTCTTCACACGCACTACTAACCCTCAAAAAACCAAAATATAGTTGTAATTGGCCCCAAGAATGTGGACATGGTGGCAAGCGCGAAGAGCAACCGGTGAAACACCTAGAAAAACTAACCAATCTCAACCTAAACTAACCCCAACCCCAATAAAAGTGTCACAGATCTGGGTCGGGGGGGGGGGTGGGGGTGGGGGGGAGGGGGGCGCACAGCAGCTCGGCCCCATACTGCACCGACCTCAGCTTGGCCCCATCGCTGTCGCCATCGCCGTTGCCGTCGCCGTTGCGTGGGGGGCGGAGCACCGCACCGACCTCAAGTAGCGTCGTGAAGCTTCGCCGATCGGAGCGCGAAGATCTTGGCCTTCATCGAAACGGGAAGCCGTCAGAATCGCTGCATCGGTAGCATCGTCGTGGAGCTGCACCGTACGTGGAGCATTGCGATGTCGAGGGCCATCGCGTGGAGGAGAGGATTCATCGAGGACCATCGTCGTGGAGGAGCGGGTTCGTGGGGCTTCGCGTCGTCGTGGAGGGGACCGGCGGGGGACGACGGGGGGGAGGCGGCGAAGGGGGAGCCGCCGCCGCCCCAAGGTGGTTCAGATCTAGGGTTTCAAAAGAAGAAGGAAGGGAGTTGGTAGGAAGGAAGGTGGTTCAGATGTTTTCCAAAACTCTATCACTTGTTGATTCATGTAGAGTCTTTCTCTGTTTTAAAACTCTATCACTTGTTGAATCATGCATTCAATTTGACTCGAATCTGCTTATCGTTAATACGTCTTAAATGTTGTTAGTGGACTAAAATCCAAACTCATAAACATGTCACTGGACTAAAATCTGAAGTTCAAGAGTCGATAAATTCATATTTCTCTTAAAGTTTTTAACATTACATTGCAGTCACTCTGTTTAGAAGAATTCATGCAAATTCATGAAAGATAGCATATAATTATAATTGTATAGATACCAACTAATAGCAAAAAATCGAATCTAAATTTCGAATCTAAATTTGATAGTCCTAATATATATACACACCTATTCATAGTCATCTTTCTTTAATTGGGCCAAAGTTTTTCGGCTAATTAAAGTGGAAAATGAAATTCATATATAATTATCATCTGGCTTTTTTTTGTTGGATTTCCTGTATTTGTTTTCAGCCAAGTCAACAAAATATATTGTGCAACCACATACAACACGTTAGAAAGATGACTACATAACAATAAATTCCTACATCCTATTTTATAATTTGTGAAAGAAAGGCCTACATTTCAAAGTCCAACTTAAGCGCATCCTAAGCCCACAAAAATCATACATACACAATGAAGATTTAGCAAAATGGAAGTTGAAAGGTCAAGATAATGCCTCCCTCACCCCCTCGCTCTCACCGGAACCCCCTCCCCGTCTCCGAATCATCTACTCCCCTCCCCTAGCTGCTCTCCTCTGACTCTCTTGCCATACTTTTCCTTTTTCCTTTTTCCTTCTTCTTCTCCACCTACAAAGCTAAACAACCTTACCCTCATACCCTTCCCACCACACCATCTTCTTTTAGTCATCCCATTCCTGCTTCATCTTCCCCACACCCATACTTATGCTCAGATCTTTCACCCCAGCCTCCTCGATCGTCTTCTTAACTTGCTCCCCCCAAGGCTGCCAATGCTCTCTGTACTCGAACTCAGTGTGTGCGGGCCAAACGAGAGGGTCCGACACCCACCCCCCCCTTACTATTGAAGTTCCAACAGAAGCAATAGAGGCTCCGGCAATACCGTCGCGCCCCAATCAAAAACCCAACACATAGCCAACCATAACCAATCCTCAACTGGACCAACCTAACTCAAGGGAGGGGGATACCCACAGGCTCAGGCCAACACATTCCCCAGTACGTGCATTACATAGCGCTATCCAGGAGGGGAATGGGGTTCATCATTGCCACGAGGGGCTACATAGGGGATAGGCCCATGGAGGGGGCCCTCCTACTGGCCACATTTGGCGTAAGAAGACCCCCGAACCCCCCCCCCCCCCCCCCCCCCCCCCCCCAGTCCAGCATCACCACTATAGAGAAGGGCAAGCCCAGGCAGTCAGGGGACATTCCAAACAAGAGTTTCAAAAGAAATCTCAAGAGTACAAACACCACTACAAACAAGACAGACACTCGTATTCCAAATACTCAAAGTCCTCCCACCACAACCACCACCAAGGACAATACCACCATCAGCAGCAACAACAACACATCTCTCCACCCCCTCAACATAATCCCCTACCGACGCCTAAATCCAGCACTAAGCGGGCCCATGAAGGGGCGCCACACGGTGGGATTACAGCGGAGGCAGAGCGTCATCAAGATAGGGAGGCGTGGACTCTGGTTACAAACAAGAAAAACAAGAGACAGACCTACTCACCAACCAGTCATGTTGCTGCTTCCTCCCACCATCACAACCACCTTCAATCCCACCACAAACACCAATCTCCACAACCTCAAAGAAACCCCTGGACTACACCAGAATCCTGCGTTGAGCGGGCCCACGATGGGGAGCCACACAATGGGATTACAGCGGAGGCAGTGATCTCTAAAGATATGGAAGTTGGGGTTTAAGGTGCAAACCAGAGAATCACAAAACAGACCAACTCCACAACCACCAATCCCGAACACAAGAAGAGGGTACGAAGAGGGAAGCACAAACCAATACCTTGTTTCAATTGCAGAGATATGAGCCATTACTGGAAGGATTGCACAAAAGAGGTCAGATGCCTGAAATGCATGAAGTGAGGACACCTATCTTATGTGTGCATTAATGTGATTGAGTCCAACAATGACGAAGAGCGGCGGGTCAGCAGGGGAAGATCCCCCGATAACCCCACCTCTATCCGACTAACAAAGAGTCTGGAAATCATCAAGAATGAGAAGAAGTGGCTGCGCCAATGGTGCGCTATAGCCAAGGTTAAGGCAGGGAGCCCCTCGGAGACACACATACTTCAGGCGTTAAACGCAAAGTGGCCGATGAGAGCTCACAAAGACTGGGTTGCGAAGAATTTATGCCATCTCCAGTTCCTGGTCTCCTTCCCGTCACCTGAGAAGGTGAGCGAAGTAACAGGGATGGGCACTATCGACTTTGGTCACTTCAAATTGGAATTTACAGCATGGTCACCTAGCTTTGGAGCGGAGCTACCACAGGGGGACAAATATTGGATATGGATTCATAATGTACCACTCCACTTTTGGAAACGAGAAGCCCTACAAGAAATCATCGCTAACTTCGGCTCCATCGAAGAGATAGACGAGAAGACAGTATGCTGCTCGGAGATTGTCTCCGCTAGGGTCCTCATAAGGAGTGCTAACTTAGCGTTGATGCCTTGCTTCGCCAAAGTCTACTCCTATGAGGAATCCTATCTGATCCGATTCATACTCGACAGGCGAGCGGAGTTGGAGGTGAACCTATCGGCCATCATGTCCCCCACTCCCCCCTCGGTGCTCAGAGACAACCGCTCCTACAGACAAGTGGTCTCCACTCAGTGGGATCTGACCATAGACGGGGCCCACGAGGTGGAGCGCGCTCACAGAGAAATCATCAGGACGGCGAGAGGGAAAGAGCACAGCCATGAGTACACGGCGGAGGGATCAGAACCAAGGCATGTGTCTCCGATCAAAGGTGGTCGACATGGAGGCTTGACCATCAAATCCAACGACCCAGATCCAATGCCTCCAAAAGATACAATAAACCAAACAAATCCAACGGTGGACCTGCTCAAATTTCTGGAATCGGAAGGCATTGGTGCTCACAAAAGGGACCCTCGAAAGGAGGAACAGGAAAAACCCCAAAATGACAGTCAACACCGTGGAGTTGGTGGTGGAAAGCTGCGAGAGGAGGCAGACTGGGCAAAAGCTAAAAAGAGCAGAAATTTCTTGGAAAACAACTTGCAAAACGACATGCAAGGTTGAGATCAGAAAGGACGAGAGTTGGTGGCTTTGGGGGGAGGGGGAAGGAAGGAGACTTCCACTTTGGGGAAGACGACGACAAATGTCAGAGAGTGTAGCGCCCCGAATTTCCAATATAATATCTTAAAAATACATGGCACAATTTCCAGCATCAACTTCAATGTAATATTAAACACAGTCCAAAAACACCGATAATTTTTATTTCAACTTTTATTACAACAATCTTTACAAATACAGCGGAATATAAAACACCTTGAATTACAAACTTTTTTTTATTTTTTACAACACTTTTTTTACAAAATTTACACAAAAGCTCTATTACATCAGTCTATCTCAAGCATCCAAACCCTAAGCTCTAAGCATTAAGAACCTATAATACATGAGTCTAGAGATAACCCTACCCGCCAAAACTAAAGAGGTCAGCCATAACGGTGTGAGTGACATAAAAACAAAGCAACATAATTAAATCATAAAAACACTGAGTCATCAGCAACATGTATTAACAGCAAGAATAAATGAAATAAGAAATAACAAATAAGTAAAGCATGAAAACATCAAGGAATATAAGATAGTAGATAGTAATACATGAAAACATCAAGTGAATCTAGACTAAGTGTCAAGTGTAGAAAACAGGAAAACACAAGCATAAAACCAAGTCAAGAAAATACAAGCTTTATATGCTGACTCTCTAATGCATACTTATCGGATTCTATGCATTCCATAGTACATAGGTCCGGTACAAGCCCTTAACGATCTCCACTTATAGGGATAACCCCTCGTTATGCAACTAATCCTACTACGGTGATGAAAAACAAGATCCAGAATACTCCGTGAATGGGCACCACAGCCTTCGACGCACAAGCATCATGTAAGATAGCTCAAAAACAACTGGAGAATCATTACCCAAACCCGTGTACCCCACGAATAGGCTTGCAAGGTCCTTAACGTGCAGATACACCAGGTACATTCCGTGAATAGGCCTGCCGAATCTCGATACACGAATACACCCTGCATGTTTCGTGAATAGGCCTGCAGACCCTCGACATGCGAACATACAATTGTCCTCTCGGGATATAACAACAAACAGTCCTGGAACGCATCTGTGGGACTAACAAAACCATAAGCCTGTACTTACGTTTCCCAAGTTCCATCACATCTCCACTAGTGTCTGTCCTTAAGTTGATTATTATTAAACCACCAAAAATCTTCATCTCTAGAGTTAGTGTATCCTGCTGGACTTAAATACTCAACAACAACTAAACCAAGACCCCCCAGGTCTAACTCAACAAATCTCAACTACCGGTACTAGGACTCCCACTCAACTCCTAGAGATCTCAACAAGACCAAAACTCACTAATCCATCGTCAAAACGATCAAAGGGAAAAACCTCTCCAATCAACAAAACCAAAATCTTTTATAAAATTCCCGAATCCAAATCCAATAATAAAATATTTTGAAAACACATGTTCTATAGAAAGAATAAGATCTAGAATAGTAAGTTATAGATCCAAAAATATTTAAAGAATCAACCATTTAAAGAATACCTGGAAAACTCAAGAAACATCAGTAACAGTCGACTGCAAACTAGAGTCGGTCGACTGTCCAGAGCGAAGATCCAACATTTTTAAGAAAATAAATTCTAAGTAGTAGCAGTCGACTGCTAATAGTCACCAGTCGACTGTCCAGAGTGAAAATCCAACACTTCGAGAAAATACCAAAACAGAGCAGAGACAGTCGACTGGAGAAATGGTTCAGTCGACTGTTCCGCACGAGATTTCAAGAAAAACGAGAAAACACAACAGCCAGGTAGCGACGGTCGGCTGTCGAAACATACCAGTCGACTGCCTCACCTACAGACTGCAGTTTGGGTTGTGCATAATTCAACTGATACGAAGATTTACTTTACGAAAATAAAATCTATAAAAAGTATATTTTTGATATGATCAAATACAACTTATAGGATATACAAAGATCCATAAAAACCAATCAAAAACCACTTGAATTGATAAAATAGTTTTTTGATGAACTTCTTCAAATTAAAAACATGAATGTGTGCATATATCAAAATTAGAGTTTTTAAGAATCAATCATACATCAAAATAACTTTGTTTTATATTCCAAACATATCAATACCAAAATAAGTCGAGATATAGTCAAATCCTTCGAAAACATATAAAACTCTATTTCTTCTAAAACAACAAAAATACGATATCTAGGAAAAATGTTTGTGCATACTTGTGCACCAAAAGAGCTTCACAAATCCATAAACTAAAATAACAAAATATTCATATATCAAACATAGTATTTGTGTAAATCTAAATTCAAGTGAACTCTTTCACAAAATCACAAATCCCCAAATTAAATCAAAAAAATGTACCAATCCCCAATTTTAGTCATCACAATTCAAATCCTCAAGACATGGTCTTTTAATCCATTACTCATTCTCAAAATTCCTCAAACTCAATCTCAACCATTCTCAATAGTTGAATCATAAATAAATTTATCATTTACATGGCCAAGTTGCATTCATCCAACTCACCAATAGTCCAAAATTCTTTCTTTAATTAATTAATGCATAACATCCATCATACTCAATCAAATCAACAATAATCCAAAAGAAATAGCCTACTCACAATTTATATTAGGTTTTCCTACGATCTAAAATTATTCACATTCAATTCTACTTACAAATAACTAGGGTTCAATTCAAAGATCCACTTTTATCATCCATCCAACATACATATTCATACCAACCCTAGCATGCTTTCTAATAGATGAAACACCACATACCATATTCATAAAACAAAACAACAAAACAATTTACATCACTCACCTCGATGGACAGATCAAACGAATGTAACGAGCAAGATGAAATCCTTCCTTTGCAAAGAATCCAAGATCTCCTCTTTAAATCTCAAAGAAAATAAGAAAAAAATAAAACCTTGTGTTGTATAGCAAATGACGGCTGCACTCCATCTTTTAAATAGGCCTGAAATTGAAGGATTAGGGTTTTAAACACATTTGCAAAATAATCCTTTAACAAATTATTACTTTACATATATAAATCTTTCTTTATAAAGTAGTTAAAAAAAGTTAAATAAATTAAAACCAAATCAAATCCTTTTACTACTGAGTTTTCCAGCAATCCAGCATAGCCCAGAAATAAAGAAAATTCGGATTTGTACTCAGGGTGGCAATTTTGCACAAAAGTCCTTCTTTTTGTAATATTTGCAAATACATCATAACATATTTGTAAAAATTCAGAAAATTCAGAAATAATATATAATAATACATATTATATTTTCCATTTAAAATATCTGACTTTACTTTCCAGAAAAATATTTGCTTAAGATCCAACAAAAATTTCATATTTGCAAAAACACCATATTTATTTAAATCTTTACCAAATCGACTCTAAATAAAATTTAAATATATTTTGATTTCAATGATGACTATGGAAAGCCCAAAAATCAGTAAAAATGAATTTTCATTATTTATTTGAGATCCCAACGGCTTTTTACATAAAGGCCCATCTCTTTCGAGGTATTTATAAAAATAGTTTCTTTATTTAGAAAAATCCCAAAATTTAGAATATACTATATTATAATTAGGAGAATTTATTAAAAATATAAAATTAGATGTTTACACTAAAAATATTTGCACGTGTTTTGCACGTGCAAAAAGATAAATCTTTAGAAAAATATTTATTAAATCTCCAAAAAATCATTTTAATTTATTTATAAATTTTTAAAATTATATTTAAAAATACGGGGTACTACAGAGAGCCCAACCCAAAGGGAAGCTCTGCAGGGTCGGAGTGTGTTGAACAGGGAAATAGGAGAGCTCAAAGTAGTAATGAGCAGAAGAGAGGCAGAAAAGAAGCAGAAGAGAGACAGAAGAGATCTCAGAGTAGTAATGAACAGAGCGTTGTTGAAGATAAAGAAGCTTCTGGTTTGGAGTTGAACCCTTTGAAACCCCCACCCTTATCCTCGTTACCCACACCGTCTGCAACAACCGCAGCGCCATCTAATCAACTGAAGCCACGTGGCGTGGGGGGTGAGGTTACCCCCCATTTAACGTAACCAGTGCACGCGAATCTCGAGAGGAAGGATAAGTTATCTCGCAGAGGAGATTTAAGAAAATATGCTGAAACAGTTCGACTTTGTGAGCTAGAAGGGGTCTCTTTTATAGGCATTAATGGGCCCAAAGAGGGGCCCAAAACACTATCTACTGCATTTGAGGTAGATTTGCACAATCAGGTACAACTTCCGATGAGTAGTGGGCCCATTGAGGGGTCCGCAACAGAAAGCACCGCTATTATCGTAGAATCATCATCAATTTGTGGGCTCAACGAGGAGTCCGTGACGAGAGTGCCTACTCTACAACTGAAAATTCAGCATGCAGATAATGATGAGGACTTGGAAGGGTGTTTAAATTTGGACGAAGAATTCTCATTTACGGACGATGAGTCAGAGGATTTAGAGTTTATTGCTGATACACAGAGAGAGACCTCTCCAGAGATGGTCTTATCCACACTTCCAAAGTCAGCGCCTGGCTATAGTACGAGAAAGTCAAGCAGGACAGTTGGGTTCAGGGTACGGCGGTCGCCTAAGAGGGCTCATGTGGAGTCCTTGGATGACTATCTGGAGGTGGCTGCGGCGGCCAAGGCTGCACAATTCGATGATGGAGGTACGAGAATTTTTTTAGCTTTTATATTAAATTTCATGTCAGATTCTGATGTTTTTATCGTAGCTCAAACCTGTGGCTTAGAGGTGTAATATCCCGATTTTCATTTATGAAAATTATTTATTTATTTTGCACGTAGTGTGCACGTGCAATTTTTGTAGTGTGAAATCTTATCATTATTTTTCATTATGGATGATGTGTGTATATGTGTTCTTTAATTATTTTTATAAAGGCCCGTTTTTCTTCAAATAAACATAAGCCTTTCATTTTAGCCCAAATCTAATTTATTTATTTTCTTTTAAAAAACTACTATTTTGGCCCATTAATTAAAGCCCATGAGTTATTTTTATTTTAAATTACAACTTGTAATGTAGAACATCTTTTAAAGATTATTCTTGTAGAAAATATAATGTACAACTTTTTTTAAATGGAGGACTAATGCATGCACGTACACGTGCAAAAGCACCATATGTGGCTAGTTTTGACATGGAGGGAAAAGGAAAAAAATAATGGAGTCATGGGTGGTGGTTGCTTGATCATGGTTGGTTACTACAACTCCTCCTTGAATCCTAGCCTTTTATTTCTAACTCCTATTTTGATCCTAGCCTTCCATTTACTGAAATTTTTAGTATAAATACCCCCCTAGCCTAGTTATTTTTGTACTCTTTATTTCTCCAAAACCTATAGTATAAAATACATTATTAGTAGTATAGTAAGTGAGTTAAAAGATTGAGAGTTGTGTGTGAGGAGTTGTGTTTGCACCAAGAAAGGAAGGCCGGCATCTTTGGAGCTCGGGATTGCATCTTTTGGAGGCTCGTGTGCACATCGAGGAGGAGGAGGAACGCTCTTTTGGCAAGGACTTTTTAGGAGGTGTTGCAATTGTATTTCTTTCCAATTAAGGTGGGTTATTTTCTATGTTTCTAATTAGTTAGCATGCTAAAATTGAATTGAAATGATAAAACAAGAAAAAGATTAATAAGAGTACATTTAATTGGAAAAAATGGCTTATTAGTTAATTGAAATGTTGCTAAATAGATTGTATGTGATTCCATCATCGAACTTAAGTTGTGTATAAATTATTTATAGCTATGGATTGCTTGAAGTAAAATTCATTGTTAGCATCAAAAACTATATGCAAATGTTAGTAGATGAAAATGTTGTTTTATATACTTGAATGAACCTTTTGTGATAATGTGTAATGAATAACTTAAAATATAATTTGTGTGTTTGTGAAAGGAATATAAACAGGGAATTGATATAGGGAATATTAATGTTAAATTGGATAAGAAATGTCGAAAAAGAAATGTGGTAGTAGTAACATACAATTTAAACTAATTGTATGCAAAATATGTGTTTAATTATTGGAAAAATTATTTTTAATTACTGGAGTATCAATTACTATTGGAATGATTATTCTGGAGATTTACAGTAGATTTTAGTGAAAGTAAAACTCAAATGAGAGCTTTTGAAACATCGAAATATCCTATTAAATAGAGAGTTGATTTAATTAAAATGCAAGTTGTATTCAAGACAACTTGAGCCTATAGCTCAAGTGGTCGGAGAGCCCCTCGGTGCTACAGTAGCGCGGGTGTGTGTGGGTTGAGGTCACTGGTTCGATACTTGAGACCACCTTTCTTTTATGTGCGTTTTAAAATTAATTCAGTCTTCGAACCGAGAGTATATAACTCTCTGGCTCTCTTTTATACTGCTGAGCACAAGTAGCCAGGTGGCTAGTGCGTGCTGCTGTTGTTCTCTTGGATCGTGGGTTCGATTCCTGAGATGGCCAGAATGTTATCTTTTGTCTAAAAAAGTGATTTTTTGGGTTTCTTGAGGTGTAAAAATTATGAAAAAAAAACACTATTATTATTCTTAAATCATGTGTGACTTATAAAAAATTAATTGGGAGTTATTGGGATAAAATAAAGTATATTTTGGGAATAAAATTGTAGTTGGAACTATGGTTCTACACTCGTATATTTTGTGAAAAATGTGTTTTGCAGAGGACTTGAAATAAGTGCTAGAAAGAAAAAATAACAAAGAAAGAAAATATATATTATGAAGTTGTATGAATTAGTCTTGTTAAAGAATAGTGTGACAATAGTGAGTGGTGAATATTTCACTTTGACTAGATATTTTGTGATATGATTTTTAAAGTGGAAATACATGTGGATTAAGAAATGTGTGATGTATAATTGGACTTCAAGTATGATTATTGACTTATGAAAAGATTAGAAATCATGTGATTGGAAAAGAAATATATTATTGAGTATGACAACTCAAACATATGAATTTGTGAAATGAAATTGAAAAATTAGGGTGTAGCCAAAACTCACACCGGCAAGTGAAAAGTGATGAAATATGATTATTGATATTGAAAAGACCAGTTTGGGTCATTGTGAAATGGAAGAAATAAGACCGGTAATAGTGAGAGGGCTAACTCTAAGAGATTGATTTTATTCATGATTCAATTAAACTAAGGATTAGTTACATAGTGAAGATGTGATGAAAGTAAGAGAAAAATATTGAGTATGAGGGCCATTGGATTGGCGGCGAGAGAGTATCCCAGGATGTCCCATGATGAGTCATGATAGGGCATGGATACTGCTTCAGAGTACCGTCCCGGTGGCGACACTCGTGGGGTGTTTGACGACTGCGGGTGGTGTCATGTCTATGGTAGGAGCTGAATTACCACAGGATGCCTGCATGATGAGTCATGTGTCAGTGCGTTGGGATTCCCTCCAGGGCGCCTAGACATGAGTTCGTATGTCAGAAAACATCTAGGATACTTACCGTAGTTACAGTAGTAGATTAAGACATGACGAGGGCTTGAACCCTACAAGATGAAGAATGGTTAAGGGATTGCCCTCGGACCTATGTAGTATGGGATGCATAGAATCCGAACAAGTGTGCATTAGTATCATATAATATAAATAATTGCATTAAGGACTAAGTGCACAATCACAACACGACATCAATAGGGTATCCTCTTTAGTTTGATATGTGACAAGTTTGTGTTTGTTAAATACGGAAAATCAGTTATACTATTTCCGGCATTGAGAGGATAGCCGTGTATAATGTTCGTCGGTTGAATAAACTGACGTACCCACAGTTTTGTATGTAGGGTAAATGACATGATAAAGATTAAAGAAGCACAGATGCATAGAGATTATTCAATGATGATGTACATTTATTTAAATGTTGTAAATTTGCTTCCGCTGTTAAATGTAAAGTGTAAAGTTTTCATGTAACTCTGATATAAAGTGAAAAGTTTTAAATTCCTTGTAAAATTGTACGAAAGAAGTGTAAAGATCTTGTGGAATCTCGAATTCAGTGTATTTTTGGAATTCAGGACGTTACAGAGTGGTATCAGAGCCGCGCTTTACACTAGTACAAATTTATAAGGAACGACACCCTAGAAGTGGACATTAGAGTGTATGTTTGAGTCTAGAGATTTAAATATAAGTTACTTACATTTGTGTTGCTTTATGACTTATGCTTCTTCCTCCATATTTCTAAGATGGCTGATCACTTCGACCCTGCTGGAGACGACAATTGGCATATCATCGAGGAAGAGTACTATCCTGAAAAAGCAGATTCCGAGGAAGAGTACTACCCAGGGCAAGCAGATTCTGACAGAGAAGAATGGCCTGAATCCTGAGAGATCACCCCACCTCCGGATTCATCTGATGACTCTTCTGACGAAGAAGAAGAACCAGTTCCAAGTAATCTTGTGATATCTCTTCAGAGGTAGGTAGAAACACTACGGGAGAGAGTCAGATTATTGGAGGCTCAGTTGGCAAAGCGCAAGGATGACTTTGCCGTTCTCAGTCATCGGGTATGGAAACTTGAGAAGAGGAAAAATATGACCGATGTGCTGAAGGAAGAAGTTGAAGAACTATGGGGGGAGAACTTCGTGAAGCGAAGAGGAACCGTAGGAGTTAGACCGTTGTTTCTTTTCCCGCTTATTTTGTGAACTGTTACGTAATGGGTGTGTATTATGTAACAGGGGAACTTTATTTGAATGGAATGAAAGCTGTTGTTTTGTTCGATACTGGATCCTCTCATACTTTTGTGTCTCCTAAATTTGCTAAAGTGTTGGGAGTTGAACCGAAGATTTTTCCAGGAAAGATCTTAGCAGTAGCTACTCCATCAGGAAAAATTTTAACCACTGATCGGTACTATGCGGATTGCGAGATTGTGATCGGGGACAAAATCTTCGGAATTGATCTGATCGAGCTGACTATCTTGGGAGTCAATATTATCCTTGGCATTGATTGGATGTCGGTGTACAGTGCAAGCATCGAGTGCAAGACCAAGATGGTAACAGTGAAGGCTCCAGGTGGACCTGAAGTCATTTTCCAAGGGAAAAAGAAGTGTTCTAGGCTGGTGGCAGCTATCCGCAAGGAAGAGATTCCTGTGGAAGTGCAAAGGATTCCTGTGGTTCGGGACTATCCGACTGTGTTCTTGGATGATTTTCCTGGGTTATCCCCGCATCATGATGTGGAGTTCAGCATCACTGCTCAACTAGGGAGTGCACCCATTTTTAAGGCACCGTATTGGATGGCTCTAGTGGAACAGGATGAGGTGAAACGGCAGATTGAGGAACTGTTGGAGAAAGGTTTTATTCAACCTAGTGCGTCACCTTGGGGAGCACCAGTGCTTTTGGTAAATAAGAAGGATGGATCGATGAGAATGTGTATCGATTACCGAGAGCTGAATAAGGTCACTGTTCAGAATAAGTATCCTATTCCCCGAATTGATGACTTGTTCGATCGTCTACAAGGAGCGGCTGTTTTCTCCAAAATAGATCTTCGATCAGGATATCACCAAGTTCGAGTGAAAGCTGAAGATGTGCACAAAACTGCATTTAGAACTCGACATGGGCATTACGAATTCTTAGTTATGCCATTTGGAGTGACGAATGCACCCGCAGTCTTCATGGATTTGATGAACAGAGTTCTGAGGCCGTTCGTTGATTCTTTCGTCGTGGTGTTTATCGACGATATCCTCGTGTACTCCAAGTCAGAAGAGGAGCACACCGAGCATCTGGCAGCAGTTTTGAAGAAGCTGGAAGAGCAGGAGTTGTATGCCAAGCTATCCAAGTGCGATTTCTGGAAATCTGAAGTGACATTCCTAGGTCACATCCTTTCTAAGGAGGGAGTGGCAGCTGACCCTCAGAAGATAGAGGCAGTGAAAGATTGGGCTAGGCCTACTACAGTGAAGGAAGTCAGAAGTTTTCTTGGATTAACTGGATACTACAGGAGATTCATTCAAAGTTATGCTCAGTTAGCCGTGCCGCTTACTAGTTTGACCAAGAAGAATGTGAACTTCAAGTGGACTGAGCAATGTGAGGCGAGCTTTCAGGAGTTGAAAGAGAAGCTAACTACTGCACCTATTTTAGCTTTGCCTAGAGCAGGTGTTGAGTATGATGTTTACAGCGATGCTTCACATCGTGGGCTTGGTTGTGTCTTAATACAAGAAGAACGAGTAATCGCTTATGGGTCTAGGCAACTAAGACCGCATGAGAAGAATTATCCGACTCATGATCAGGAGTTGGCTGCGATTATCTTTGCTTTGAAGCAATGGAGACACTACGTGTACGGTGAGAAATTGAACATATACACGGACCACAAGAGTTTGAAGTACAAATATCAGCAGAAGGATCTGAATTTGAGGCAGCGAAGATGGTTGGAAGTACTTGAGGACATGCGACCTGAGATCAAGTATCATCCTGGGAAAGCTAATGTTGTTGCTGATGCACTTAGTCACAAGAGCAGTTTATCCAGTTTGATTACAACTCAGAAGCATCTGATGGAAGAATTGGATCAAGCAGGTATTGAAGTTGTCTTGCAACGATTGGAAGCATCTTTAGCTCGGTTGAGGCTTCAGCCTACTTTGAATGGAAGGATCATTGCAAGTCAAGAGGTTGATGCTGATATCTTGGAGATGAAGGAGCAGGTTAGTGCTGGCAGGTTGCCTGGATTTCAAATCAGGGATGGAGTGCTGTGGTTCGGAGATAGACTATGTGTTCCAAATCAGGCGGAGCTGAAAGAGAGTATTCTTCAGGAGGCACATGCTACTCTTTTTTGGGTACATCCTGGGAGTACTAAGATGTACAAAGACATCAAACCGCATTTCTGGTGGTCAGCTTTAAAGCGGGATGTGGCTGAATTTGTGGCGAAGTGTGAGGTTTGTCAGCAAGTCAAAGCCGAGAATCAGAGACCCAAAGGTCTATTACAACCGTTACCTATTCCGGAATGGAAGTGGGATAACATCAGTATGGATTTCATTACGGGATTGCCCAAGAGTCCTAAAGGCAATGATGTGATTTGGGTTATAGTCGATCGACTAACCAAGTCCGGTCACTTTTTGGCGATGAAACTCACTGCTTCGATGGACAAGTTAGCTGAGTTGTATGTTGGCGAAATCGTCAGGCTTCATGGTGTTCTGTTAACTATTGTGTCTGATCGAGATGCGCGGTTTACTTCGCATTTCTGGAAGAATCTTCAGACAGCTTTGGGTACCAAGACAGATTTCAGCACTGCTTTTCATCCACAGACCGATGGGCAGACCGAGAGAGTCAACCGTATTCTTGAGGATATGCTCCGGTGTTGTGTACTAGACTTTGGAGGCAGTTGAAAAGGGCATTTACCTTTGGTAGAGTTTGCCTATAACAACAGTTTTCAGACTAGCATTGGGATGAAGCCGTACGAAGCTTTGTTTGGCAGGAAGTGCAGGACACCTGTGTGTTGGTTTGAAGTTGGGGAGCGTCAATTGTTTGGGTCTGAGCTTGTGCAGAAAATCTCTGAAAAGATTGATCTGATCAGGAAAAGGTTGGTAGAAGCTCAGAGCAGGCAGAAGATCTATGCAGACAACCGGAGAAGGGACCTTGAGTTTGAGGAAGGTGACTTCGTCTTTCTGAAAGTATCGCCCAGTATAGGTGTGATTCGATTTGGCAAAGGCAGGAAGTTAGCCCCGAGGTTTATAGGCCCGTACAAGATATTGAAAAGGATCGGGAAAACTACTTACCGGCTTGAGTTACCGGAAAAGTTATCTCAGGTGCACAATGTCTTTCATGTGTCTATGCTGAGAGGTTATATTCCAGATCCGAGTCATCATTTGCCTGAAGTGCCGGAAGGTTTGCATCTGGATCTCCATTACATCGAGTCTCCCGTCGAAATTGTTGATCGTCGAGAGAAAGTCTTGAGGAATAAGACGATACCGATGGTTAAGGTAGTCTGGAGGAACCATTTGGTTGAAGAGGCTACTTGGGAGTCTTAGGAGTCTGAGGAGAGGATGTTGAAGGATTATCCCGAGCTTTTTGCTTGATTTGTATCTTGTATTTTCTTGTGCTTGTTGAGAGTGTTTTGTTTCTCGCTCTTGACTGTAATTCCGGGGACGAAACTATTCTAAGGAGGGAGTGTTGTAATACCCCGATTTTCATTTATGAAAATTATTTATTTATTTTGCACGTAGTGTGCACGAGCAATTTTTGTAGTGTGAAATCTTATAATTATTTTTCATGATGGATGATGTGTGTATATGTGTTCTTTAATTATTTTTATAAAGGCCCGTTTTTCTTCAAATAAACATAAGCCTTTCTTTTTAGCCCAAATCTAATTTATTTATTTTCTTTTATAAAACTATTATTTTGGCCCATTAATTAAAGCCCATGAGTTATTTTTATTTTAAATTACAACTTGTAATGTAGAACATCTTTTAAAGATTATTTTTGTAGAAAATATAATGTACAACTTTTTTTAAATGGAGGACTAATGCATGCACGTGCATTGCACGTACACGTGCAAAAGCACCATATGTGGCCGGTTTTGACATGGAGGGAAAAGGAAAAAAATATTGGAGTCATGGGGTGTGGTTGCTTGATCATGTTTGGTCACTACAACTCCCCTTTGAATCCTAGCCTTTTATTTTTAACTCCTAGTTTGATCCTAGCCTTCCATTTACTCAAATTTTTAGTATAAATACCCCCCCTAGCCTAGTTATTTTTGTACTCTTTATTTCTCCAAAACCTATAGTATAAAATACATTATTAGTAGTATAGTAAGTGAGTTAAAAGATTGAGAGTTGTGTGTGAGGAGTTGTGTTTGCACCAAGAAAGGAAGGCCGGCATCTTTGGAGCTCGGGATTGCATCTTTTGGAGGCTCGTGTGCACATCGAGGAGGAGGAGGAACGCTCTTTTGGCAAGGACTTTTTAGGAGGTGTTGTAATTGTATTTCTCTCCAATTAAGGTGGGTTATTTTCCATGTTTCTAATTAGTTAGCATGCTAAAATTGAATTGAAATGATAATACATTAAAAAGATTAATAAGAGTACATTTAATTGGAAAAAATGGCTTATTAGTTAATTGAAATGTTGCTAAATAGATTGTATGTGATTCCATCATCGAACTTAAGTTGTGTATAAATTATTTATAGCTATGGATTGCTTGAAGTAAAATTCATTGTTAGCATAAAAAACTATATGCAAATGTTAGTAGATGAAAATATTGTTTTATATACTTGAATGAACCTTTTGTGATAATGTGTAATGAATAACTTAAAATATAATTTGCGGGTTTGTGAAAGGAATATAAACAGGGAATTGATATAGGGAATATTGATGTTAAATTGGATAAGAAATGTCGAAAAAGAAATGTGGTAGTAGTAACATACAATTTAACTAATTGTATGCAAAATATGTGTTTAATTATTGGAAAAATTATTTTTAATTACTGGAGTATCAATTACTATTGGAATGATTATTCTAGAGATTTACAGTAGATTTTAGTGAAAGTAAAACTCAAATGAGAGCTTTTGAAACATCGAAATGTCCTATTAAATAGAGAGTTGATTTAATTAAAATGCAAGTTGTATTCAAGACAACTTGAGCCTATAGCTCAAGTGGTCGGAGAGCCCCTCGGTGCTATAGTAGCGCGGGTGTGTGTGGGTTGAGGTCACTGGTTCGATACTTGAGACCACCTTTCTTTTATGTGCGTTTTAAAATTAATTCAGTTTTCGAGCCGAGAGTATATAACTCTTTGGCTCTCTTTTATATTGCTGAGCACAAGTAGCCGAGTGGCTAGCGCATGCGGCTGTTGTTCTTTTGGGTCGTGGGTTCGATTCCTGAGATGGCCAGAATGTTATCTTTTGTTTAAAAAAGTGATTTTTTGGGTTTCTTGAGGTGTAAAAATTATGAAAAAAATATTATTATTATTCTAAAATCATGTGTGACTTATAAAAAATTAATTGGGAGTTATTGGGATAAAATAAAGTATATTTTGGGAATAAAAGTGTAGTTGGAACTATGGTTCTACACTCGTATATTTTGTGAAAAATGTGTTTTGCAAAGGACTTGAAATAAGTGATAGAAAGGAAAAATAACAAAGAAAGAAAATATATATTATGAAGTTGTATGAATTATTCTTGTTAAAGAATAGTGTGACAATAGTGAGTGGTGAATATTTCACTTCGACTAGATATTTTGTGATATGATTTTTAAAGTAGAAATACATGTGGATTAAGAAATGTGTGATGTATAATTGGACTTCAAGTATGATTATTGATTTATGAAAAGATTAGAAATCATGTAATTGGAAAAGAGAAATATTATTGAGTATGACAACTCAAACATATGAATTTGTGAAATGAAATTGAATAATTAGGGTGTAGCCAAAACTCACACCGACAAGTGAAAAGTGATGAAATATGATTATTGATATTGAAAAGACCAGTTTGGGTCATTGTCAAATGAAAGAAATAAGACCGGTAGTAGTGAGAGGGCTAACTCTAAGAGATTGATTTTATTCATGATTCAATTAAACTAAGGATTAGTTACATAGTGAAGATGTGATGAAAGTAAGAGAAAAACATTGAGTATGAGGGCCATTGAATTGGCGACGAGAGAGTATCCCAGGATGTCTCATGATGAGTCATGATAGGGCGTGGATACTGCTCCAGAGTACCGTCCCAGTGGCGACGCTCATAGGGTGTTTGACGACTGCGGGTGGTGTCATGTCTATGGTAGGAGCTGAATTACCACAGGATGCCTGCATGATGAGTCATGTGTCAGTGCGTTGGGATTCCCTCCAGGGCGCCTAGACATGAGTTCGTATGTCAGAAAATATCTAGGATACTTACCGTAGTTACAGTAGTAGATTAAGACATGACGAGGGATTGAACCCTACAAGATGAAGAACGGTTAAGGGCTTGCCCTCGGACCTATGTAGTATGGGATGCATAGAATCCGAATAAGTGTGCATTAGTGTCATATAATATAAATAATTGCATTAAGGACTAAGTGCACAATCATAACACGAGATCAATAGGGTATTCCCTTTAGTTTGATATGTGACAAGTTTGTGTTTGTTAAATATGGAAAATCAGTTATACTATTTCCGGCATTGAGAGGATGGTCGTGTATAATATTCGTCGGTTGAATAAACTGACGTACCCATAGTTTTGTATGCAGGGTAAATGACATGATAATGATTAAAGAAGCACATATGCTTAGAGATTATTCAATGATGATGTACATTTATTTAAATGTTGTAAATTTGCTTCCGCTGTTAAATGTAAAGTGTAAAGTTTTCATGTAACTCTGATGTAAAGTGAAAAGTTTTAAATTCCTTGTAAAATTGTACGAAAGAAGTGCAAAGATCCTGTGGAATCTCGAATTCAGTGTATTTTTGGAATTCGGGGCGTTACAAGAGGTGTGTGACGTAGAACGTAATGATCTACTACTCAATAAAATTAGGGTTTGGGAAACTGAACGGGTTAAGGCTAGTTATCAGAAAGATCTGGGATCCAGCTCTGAGGTGACGGAGATCTTCGGGGAAGAAGCCTGTCCCACACCCACACCCACGATCAACCTAGACACGGTCTCCCAATGAATACACTATTCTGGAATGTTAAGGGAGTGGGGGATAGGGGGAAGAGAGATATGGTTAGGGATGTCATTAAGAACTCCAAGGCGGAAGTGGTAGGGTTACAGGAGACCAAACTCGCACACGGGTTAAAACTCAAAAGAGTTGGGGGCCACAGAATCAAGGAATGGGTGATACGCCCGTCAGCAGGAGCTTCGGGGGGAATTGCTATTGGGTTCAACCCGGATATTTTTACCTGCACTGAGGAGTACAGTGGAACGTTCTCCCTGACTATCCGACTGACGCGACGGTCAGATAATTGGATGCAGACGATCACTGTCATGTATTGGCCGAACGTGGCTACAGATCAAGAAGACTTTTGGCAAGAGCTTATCGATATTCGACAACGGTGGCCGGGACCTTGGATTGTTGGAGGGGGACTTCAATATTACCATATTTGCTTTCGAGCGCAAGGGTTGAGGCTCCAGCGACAGACACAGAGAAGAGTTCAATAGGGTGATCGCATAACTAGAGCTGATCGATATCCCAGTCAATGACAGACTATTTACATGGTCAAACATGCAAGCATCCCCGATTATGGCCAAATTGGACATGATACTAGTATCGATGGAATGGGAAGCTAAATTCCCATTAGCAACCGCTAAATCTATCCCTAGACCTACATCAGATCATACACCGGTCCTGCTTGATGCTGGGGTACAGGGATCTCAAAGGCCAAGGAAGTTTAGATTTGAGAAGGCATGGCTAGAAATCAAGAGATTTCACCACATGGTGATGGAAAATTGGGCGCTCCCAACTACTAGGTCGGATGCTGCAACCAGATGGTGTGAAAAAATCTGCAAATTGAGAAAGCGGCTGCGTAGATGGAATCGGTCTAAATTCTCGACCATCTGGTGTGCAAAAGACTCCTTTTTGGAAGGAATTGATGAGCTAGAAAGATTGGAAGAAATGCGAGTCCTGTCTCAAGATGAAAGAAACAGACTACTAGAGCTCTGAGAAAATATTGTCAATCTTTATAGTCTGGAGGAGATCAAATGGTAACAATGATCGTGGATTTCGTGGCTCAAAGAGGGAGACGCGAATACGGCCTACTTCCACCAAGTGGCAAGCACGAGACATAGATCCAATCTAGTCCTGTCAACACAGATGGAAATGGGAACATCGCAAGACGAAAATGTGATTTCCAAAATCTTTCAAGATTACTACAAGGGCCTCTTTGGAAAAAAGAATGACTTCAGGGTCCCACTGAGGGAGAATTTCTGGCAGGACTGCCAGAACGGGTCAGCACAAACGCTATCCGCTTTGGAAGCACCCTTTTCGGAAACGAAAGTGAAAAAGGCCATCACTCAAATGGGAGCAAACAAGTCGTCGGGGCCAGATGGCTTCCTAATGATGTTCTACCAAGTGTTCTGGGAAGAAATAAAAGGGAACATTATGGCGCTGATGGATGAATTCTTCCACAACAACCTCAGATTGGGCATGTTCAACTTTGTGGAAGTAGTCCTGATACCTAAACGTGTGGAGTCTATGAGGGTGGGAGATTTTAGACTGATTAGTCTCATAAACTGCTCGGTTAAGATAATCACAAAGGTCCTGGCCATCTGCCTGAGAAGCATCATGGACAGTTTAATTAGCAAAACCCAAACTGGTTTCATCAAGGGCAGATGTATCCTGGATTGTGTGGCCACCGCAGAACAAGTTATCCACCACTGCCATACGGACAATTCTAAGAATTTTCTCCTCAAACTGGACTTTGAGAAAGCATATGACTTTGTCGACTGGGAGTGCTTGCTGGAAGCTCTCAGAGGGAGAGGCTTCGGGGTAAAATGGATTAGGTGGATCAAACACTGTCTATACACTAGTAAAATGGCTATCTCGGTTAATGGGCGACCGGGTCTACCGTTTTCTTGCAAGAAGGGACTCCAGCAGGGGGATCCGCTGTCACCTCTTCTATTCAATATCGTAGCGGATGTGCTAAGGGGCATGCTAGATAACTGTAGAAGGAAAGGTTGGATAACGCCCGTGGCTAGCAGCACATCTAATCAAGGATGCACGATTCTTCAGAATGCTGGTGACACCCTACTCTTTGGCAACAGGAAAAGGTCAGAAACAGTCTGCTTTAAAGGGGCCCTCTACTATTTTGAAGTCTGGTCATGGCTCAGGATTAATTTCCACAAGAGTGCTTTGACTCCAATTGCACTTTTCGATGTAGAAGCACAGGACCATGCTACCATACTTAACTGTATGATAGACGAGTTTCCAATCAAATATTTGGGGCTTCCACTCAGACCAGGGAAACTTACTAAGATGGACTAGCTACCTATCATAGACAGGGTAGAGGACAGATTGTCTGGTTGGAAAGGAAAATCGCCTTCCTTCGGGGGCAGAGTAGTACTTATCAACTCGGTATTGTCTAATCTGCCCATTTACTACATGTCTGTGGTAGGGTAAAAATGGCCTGGAGGCCCTACCAGGGCCCGATACAACTCTCACTCAAGAAAGGTAAAAATAGCAATTTAGTCCGGCTTCGAACCATTACAGGGTTGGCGCCGAACCTCAAGTGCACCCCCACAGAACCAGCCTCGTATCCGACGGGCTTCAGCGGTCCTCGGCCTCCGATCCGTGACAGCCCCACTGGCCGTCCCCCCCTCTCTGGCGAAGCAGGGGGATGACCTGGCTCAGCCTAGGCCCTCCGATTCTCCCAGAAGCACAGAAGACCCATGATCAGCCATGTCAGCCCCAAATACCACCCGGGGTTTTGCCACGTCAGCCCTATACCGCTCCTGGTATGGCCACGTCTGCCCTAAACAGCCTGGGCCCTCTGCCACGTCAGGCCCATGGGCTTTCGGGTCCAGACCCGGCCCCCAAGCGGATCCAAACCCGGTTGGGATTCCCTATAAATACTAGACCCTCACCCACCTTTTCAGGTAATCAATCTTTTTCCACTTAAATTCACCTAGTTATTGCTACTCTCTCACAGAGACTGACTAGATCGTCGGAGGGTCCGCCACCGGGACAAACCCCGGTGTTTCAGGACCGTCTGCAGGAACACAAGACCTCGGATCCGAATCCTCTGATCTGAGCCCAGATCTCCGAACCACCCCGAGGTCGCCACAGGTTCTGCCCGGTCAGCCAAGGGTCGTCAGACGAGTAGCATTCTCCTCCAAATACAAATTGAGTCCGAACTCACACCTGGTGCATCCACACGTCTTCTAGAAATAAACCGCATCAGGTTGGCGCCGTTTGTGGGAACACTGCTTCAGAAGCCGACCCGAGCCCGACCATCGAGCGACCTCGATAGCCGAAACTCTCATGACCTCCAAGGGCAGGGGAAAGGCCGCTTCCAACCCGGCCCCGAACCGTCCAACACCGCCGCCCGAGGGACGGAGAAAAGCGCTCAGCCGCGTCAGAAGGCAACCTTCAGACCGACCGAACAAGGTCGGGGGAGCCCCCGTCACTCACAAGGGATCCCAGGACTTTCAAGAAGAATTTACTAAAGCTCTCCGACGGACCTCCAGGGAGGAAGGCCCTCAGGATTGGCGAGGTACTGGGAACCGGAGACTCTCACCTCCGAACCCTACTCCGAACCGCATCCAGGGTCGGGATCCCGAGCCCGAGGGAGCCATGGGTACGCCATTCACCCTGCACTATATCCACGGGGGGCCCATGGGAGGAGAATCCGATACTTCCCGAAAAGCTTTTATCCGAGAGGCGAATGCTGTCCAAAACAGCCCCTCCCCCAAGCAACAACCGCTGCCGATCTCCTTCTCAGGAGAGGACCTCAAAGAAGTTCACCTGCCCCACTGCGATGCCCTCGTCGTTAGCCTCCGCATAGCTAATTGTGAAGTTCGCCGAATCCTCGTCGACAACGGCAGCTCGGTAAATATTCTTTTTCACAAAGCCTTCGAAAGTCTTAAATTATCCAAAGGGAAGCTCAAACCAGCCGGATACACGTTGCTTAAATTCTCCGGCGTCCCAACCGAAATAAAGGGGATTATTACCCTCGACGTCACCGCCGGATCGGCTCCTGTCAAGAGGACCGAATCCCTGGATTTCATGATCATCGATGTCAGGGCGGCTTACAACGCCATTCTTGGCTGACCCGGACTAAACTCCTTCCAAGCGGTACCTTCGGCCTACCACCTGAAGCTTAAAATTCCCACCCCCCAAGGGGTCGGCATCGTCCGAGGTAGCCACGAAGCAGCACGATCGTGCCCCATAACCGCCGTCGGAGGGGGTGTACTCCCCCTCGACGCCATTGAACTCGAACCCGAGAGAGACGGCCCAGCTCCTGAGCCGGTTGACGAATTAGAGGAGATCCTGTTCGATGCCAAGGATGAGTCGAAATGGTTCCGGGTGAGCCGCTCACTCCCCGAAGACTTGAAGTCGGGCATCATCGCCTGCATCCGTCGCAACGTAGATCTCTTCGCTTGGAAACCCTCCGACATGCCCGGAATCTCCAAAGACTTGATTATGCATCGACTAAGCGTCACCCCTGACTCTAAGCCGATCGTCCAAAAGAGGTGCAAAGTCGCCCCGGAGAGGCAGCAAATTGTAAAGACGGAAGTAGACAAACTCTTATCCGCTCGATTCATCCAGGAAGTCAGCTACCCCGAGTGGCTGGCTAATGTCGTCATGGTAAAGAAGGCAACAGGGGGTTGGCGGATCTGCATCGACTTCACGGACCTTAACAAAGCATGTCCGAAAGATCCTTTCCCCCTCCCCCGCATCGACGCTCTAATCGACGCGACCTCGGGGCATGAGCTACTGTCCTTCATGGACGCATTCTCAGGGTACAATCAGATCTGGATGTTTCCACCAGACATCTCCAAGACCTCGTTTGTCACCGACCAGGGTCTTTATTGTTACCGTGTTATGCCCTTCGGGCTGAAAAACGCTGGAGCCACGTACCAGCGACTCGTCAACAGAGTCTTCAAAGACCTGATCGGCCGCAATGTGGAGGTATACGTCGACGACATGCTTGTCAAAAGCCGGGCTGGGCCGGACCACGTCGCCGACCTCGAGGAAGCCTTCGGTGTCCTCCGACGCCACAACATGAGACTCAACCCGGCTAAATGCGCCTTCGGCGTCTCCACGGGGAAGTTCCTGGGGTTCATCGTCAGCCAACGCGGCATTGAAGCAAACCCCAAGAAAATCCAAGCCATTATTGACATGTCCCTGCCCCGGAATGTCAAGGAGGTTCAGAGGCTCACAGGTCGATTAGCGGCCATCGGCCATTTTCTCTCCAAATCAGGAGAGAAGTCTCTCCCCTTTTTCAAGGCCTTGCGCGGAAAAGGGGGCTTCGAGTGGGGTACCCCTCAACAAGAAGCCTTCGAACAGCTAAAACAATACCTCGCCAACCCGCCTCTCCTCAGCAAGCCCGAGCCGGGCGAGCCGCTTTGGCTCTACCTGTCCGCCTCGGACAACGCTCTCAGCGCCGTCCTCGTCCGAGAGGAGGAAGGGGTTCAAAAGCCACTATATTATGTGAGCAAAGTGCTCCTCCCAGCAGAGACGAGATACGCAAAGATAGAGAAGGTGGCCTATGCGCTGGTCATGGCAGCCCGGAAGCTTCGCCCTTACTTCCAAGCCCACTCTGTCCAAGTACTGACCGATCAACCACTAAAGACTGTCCTTCACAAGCCCGAAAACTCCGGCCGCTTAGTCAAGTGGTCAATCGAGCTGAGCCAGTTCGACATCAGCTATCAGCCAAGGGCGGCCATTAAAGGACAGGCCCTCGCCGAGTTCATAACGGAGTGCACCGTCTCCGAGCAGCCTGGCCTCGAAGAATCAGATCCGACCTGGGAGGTCTTCGTCGACGGTTCGTCATGCGAAACAGGAAGTGGGGCGGGCATCATCCTTCGTGGCCCCGACCAATACCTACTTCAATACTCCCTCCGCCTCAACTTTCCAGCCTCCAACAACGAGGCAGAATACGAGGCCATGATCGCCGGATTGACCCTCGCCAGCCGAGCCGGGGCCAAGCAAATCCGGGCCTTTAGTGATTCTCAACTCGTGGTCAATCAGATCACCGGAGAATACGAAGCCCGCGATGAACGCATGATGAGGTATTTGACGGCGGTCAAGCGACTCCTGGCGTCCTTCAGCTGCGCCGCGGTTATCAGAGTCCCCAGGGAACAGAACGCTCAAGCAGACGCGTTATCTAAACTTGCCTCTTCCTCATTCAAGGGCCTCGATCAGACGGTGCTCATAGAAGTCCTCCTGAAACCAAGTATCAGTGACCCGGAGCCGGAAGCGATGTGTGTGCAAGAGGGGACCAGCCCGGACGACTGGACCACTCCCATCAGAAGATTCTTAATCAACGCCGAGCTTCCTGAAGACAGAGCCGAGGCCAGACGAGTCAGAGTCCGAGCTGAAAGGTTTGTCATGATCGATGACATCCTCTTCAAACGCTCGTACACCTTGGCCGACGGCAAACCTTACCTCCGCTGCCTCACCAGCGACGAGGCCAGCTACGCCCTCAGAGACTTGCATGAGGGGATCGGCGGATGCCACATGGGAAGCAGGACGCTTGCTCGGAAGGCCCTGAACCAAGGGTACTATTGGCCAACCATGCTCCAAGACTCGCTAGACTTGGTCAAGAGGTGTGGCCCCTGCCAAAGATTCTCTCCTATCAAAAGGCTTCCTCAAGCCAATCTCCGGTCCCTGGCAAGCCCTATGCCCTTCGCCATGTGGGGTATGGACCTTGTGGGGCCCTTCCCCCCAGCGGTAGGACAAAAGAAATTCCTGATCGTCGCCATCGACTACTTCACCAAGTGGATCGAAGCCGAACCACTGTCCAGCATCACCGAGCGCCAAGTACAACAGTTCTTTTGGAAGAACATCATTTGCCGGTTCGGAATCCCTCGAGTCCTCGTCACTGACAACGGAACCCAGTTCCAAGGTCAAAACTTCCAAACCTTCTGCGCAGACATCGGCATCCAGCAACGTTTCTCCACCATTTGCCACCCTCAGTCCAACGGCCAAGCGGAGAACGCGAACAGGCAAATCCTCGACGGCCTCAAAAAGTGCCTCGACAGTTCCCCCAAAGGGCTGTGGGTCGAGGAACTGCCCAGCGTACTATGGGCGCACCGAACCACCCAAAGGATCCCCATGGGGGAAACACCATTCAGTCTGACCTACGGGACTGAGGCAGTCATCCCCGTAGAGGTCGGATTACCTTCTCCCCGGATCATAGCCTTCGATGAAGCTGACAATGCGTCCGGCCTGAGGGCCAACCTGGACCTCGTCGCCGAGGTGCGAGAGAAATCTTCAATCCGAAGAAGCATCTACCAGCAACGGATCGAGAAGTTTTACAACAAGAAGGTCCGCCCCACAAACATCAGGGCAGGGGACCTGGTATTACGTAAGCTATCTGTCTCCGATCCAACCAAGAAGAGAAAATTGGCTCACAACTGGGAAGGCCCATACCGTGTAGTCGAGGTTGTCCGCCCTGGTACATACCGGCTGGCGGATATGGACGACCGACCCATCAGCTGACCCTGGAATGCCGAGCACCTGATGAAATTCCTGGAAGAGCGAGCCTAGATCCTAGCCTGACCAAAGTAAAGTAAAGCCGATATAAGCTTTCATATGTAAAGGGCTACTTCAATGGCCCTCCCTATCTGGTATATAAGAAGTCTCTTTTTGTCAAAATCCAAATTCCTCAGCAAACTCCGACCGGGTACCGAACAAGGGGATCGGCACCCAGGTTCACACTCCGACGTCGTCCCCAAGAGCCCCGGTAGGGTCGACCCAGCTCCGGACCAGGGAGTCTCCCTATTGCCCCACGTCGATCCTTCACGAATCTGCGGAGCCAGACCTCGCCTCCACCGCCCTTCACCACACCGCTGACCAGAGCAAAGAAGGAGAAGATTTCTTTATCTCATGTTCTTTTATTTCATTCGGAAACAAATAAAGACCGTTACAAGACCACTCCACTCATCTCAAACTAAAGGAAATCGCCGCCTTAGGGCTCCTCGGATCCAGCGAGGGGTGGGATCACTCCGACCGAACGACTTGGAGCTCTCTCTTCGTCATGACGGTCCTTCGGTTCTGCCACAGTCGACACACCGGCCACGGAGCTCTGGGCGTCAACGGATCGCATACGCTCCATCAGAAGCATCGCAGAGGGAACCAACTCCGCTCGCCGACCCCCCGAGGAAGATAGCGAGACACCCAACATCATCCTATAACGGTGTATCTCCATCTCCTTCTCCACTATCACATCACGAAGTAGCTTTTCAGAGGAGGGCCTCTGCACCGAAGAACTAGACATAGTATATCCGAGACCGGCGCCCCCGAGCTCCCGATCCGCAATCGCCCTCCTCAGCCGGCTTGCCTCCTCACTAAGGGCCTCAGACTTATTCCTGTAGTAATTGAATGCCGCATCGGTATCACGGGCCCTCTTTCGGTGCCGAACCAAAGTGGCCTCCAGGGCCTCGACCTTGCTCCGAAGCCACGCCACGTCGGAATGACGGGGGTCCGCCTCAGGAGGGGGAGCCATAACCTACAAGAAAACCAGCCCACTCAAAACACATAAGCAAGGAGGTTCGGAAGTATTCAAGGTCAAAACACTTGGCCAGCCAAAAAACCTCTTTTTATAAATTTAGTTTCTCCGTACAAAAAATGCGGTGGCCAGTCCGCGGAAGGCAAATACAATCGAGAGAAGGAAAAAGAAAGACAAAAAATTATACAGCTAGTTTCCCCACCTCAGTGTCGGTCGGGTTCACGGGGGGGTCGGCAACCTGATCACCATCGGGCTCTTGTTCGCCAGGGGTCTTCGGTGTCCCCTCAATCTCCATATCAAACTCGAAGTTGGACAGGTCGATAGTAGGATAGAAGTGCCTCACATGACTAAGGGCCTTTGCATAACAGTTGTCCTGGGCCTTGATCACCAGGAGCTGACACGACGTCGTCAACTCATCCTTCTCCTTCGACGACCTCTTCTCCTGAGCCGCCATCGTCTTCGCCCATTCCTCCTTCTCCTTGTCGAAGGCCGCCTTCATTTCCATCTCCCTCCTATGAGAGCCTTCGAGCTCTACCTTCAACTCCTTCACCTCCTGCTCGGCCTTGTCAGCCCGGTCTCGCTCTCGCTGCAAAGCCGCCTCATAAAGGCCTCTCACGTGGGCCCCCTGCACGGTCGCCTGCAATACCCCAACAAAACTAAGAAACCTGTCTTAAATGACATGATCTTAAAGCAAGTGGGTTCGGTTGACTTACCAGCACATTGGCCTGCGCAAGACGCACGTAGGCCTCGTCCAGGGTCTGGGCCTTCATATCTGAACGGTTCCGAGGGGTCGCCAGCTTTTCGGCAACCTCCATGGCCTGGCGCCCTCGAACCAGGCAATCACCCTCTCGGATCGACCAATTCGGCACCCACGGTCGCCGAAGTCTCTCCTCTATCCCGGCATTCACCAGGGGACCCTTCCCTTTATCAAGGTCAGTAGCCCTGCCCTGATCCGAGCCTCCCTGAACCACCGCGTCCCCGCCTGTCTCCGAGCGAGTCCTTTTGACCCTCGGCTGAATTGGGGCCTCGGAGACCACCTGGGACAATTCGGTCGTCTTCGCCGCGTCCCCCTTCTTCTCGACCTTCTTCTTCTTCATGGCGAGCCTCAGCGCCCTAATCGATTCTTCATCCATATCTGTAAAAAAATCCATTAAGAACAATGAGCAAGAAAGTACAAGAAGATCGAGAGAAAAGAAACAACCACATACTAGAAAATACGGCCGGGCTCAGTCCAGCACTCGCCAGGTGGGCCTCTGTCACCCTCGCCCAATTGATGCTGTACGACAGACGGAGGCGCTCAACAAACCTCCACTCCTCAGCCGTCAGGTCCCCCGGCCTCGGCATTTCATAGCTCGGCTTAGAATGGTTCCATCGCGTGGGAATATCCCAAGGATCCTCACTCCGAATCACCAAATATTTCTTCTTCCAAAACTTGATAGAATCCGGGTGACCGTGGACTACCTTCCCCTTACCACGAGGCAAAATATAGTACACTCCCTCTGACGATGAGCCGATCATCAACATCGCTCGGAACACATTCAGCCGCAGGGGTACCTTCTGTTCTTCACACATCAGCACGAAGCAGACGATCTGCTTCCAGGAGTTCGGCCCAAACTGCATCGGCGCCAAAGACGCCCAATTCAGCACCTCCCGAACGAATGGGTGGATCGGCAGCCTCAGTCCGGAGATAAAGGCGTCCACAGGGAAAACGCAATACCTATCCGGCAGGGGGTCGGTCGGCCGAAGGGTAGAGTTCGGCAGCAGAAGCTCATAGTAGGACCCAATGTAGTATGCCAACTGCAGAGCCCCTAAGTCACCTACCTCCAGAACTGTCGGATGTGCGTCCACCTCCACCCTCTTTCGGCTCGACGACGACGGCTGGACCCTAGAGAGCTCCTCATCGGAGAGATCGTCGGGATAGCAACGGAAGGGCTTGGGTTGTACAGACGATCCTATCGTCAGATCACCGTAAATAGGTACCTGACTCGAGCCGCCGATCCCCGACTCCTTCTTCTTCTTCGGAGCCCTCTTCTTCTTCTTGGCTCGCTCCGGCGAGGGTGTAGACAATCGAGCCAGACCGGCCGGATTCCGAGGCCCTTCGGCGGCATCCCCTTCAGAACCACCCCCCTCTCCGTAAGCCAACCCTGGGGTCCGGACTTCTTCTGAACTACCACCCTCCTCCTCGGAGTCGCTACTATCCACCACGAAATGCCTCCGAGATCGCAACGGCTTCACTTCATGAACCACCTCCTCCTCGCTTACCGTCTCCTCCCACGAGGTCGATTTGAAGACAGGCTTCACTCCACCCCCAGACGTCGACGCCGACGAGCCAAACTGAGCCCTATCCATCTGTATCTAAAGCTAAAACGGACTTACCAGTCGACCTGAGATCACTTCGGAAGAACGGGCCTACTGCAGGAAGCTGAAGAGACGAACACTAAAGAGTTGGAGGATTTTGTGAAAAGTAAGGAGCAAGGAAAAAGTGGGCGATGAGAGGAGAGGGGAGAACATTTATAGGGGATAAAAACGACTCCTCGATTTCCGCAGTTACTATTCACCGATTGACGTGCAACTACCACCTGGAGAATCACGCCACGACCTCGAAACGTGCGCTGCTGACGTCACCCAGCGCCAGGCTGGCAACCCTGTGCAGGGGTCGGTTCGGATGGAGGACTCGGAGGGGGGGGCAATGTTTTACTTAAGATTTAAGGCTCCAGGGTTCGGTCGGCTCACCTCTCACCCGCGAACAACTCGGGGCTTACAGGACTCGGTCGGTTCCCCTCTCACCCACGAACAGCTGGGGGCTTACAGCCTCGGCAGCCGAAACCCCAGAACTGTTCAAGGGTGGCAGAAAAGCCACCGTCGTCTGGAACCCTACCGAAAAGCAAACCGACTCCCATATCCAAGGCTCTTCAGCCTCAGGCCCAGAAATGCGGTGAGCACCACTCCCCGACCGGATCTCTCTCGGGCCAGACAGCCGTGTAAAAGCCGTATGAACCGAAAGGGATCCGGACGGTAGAGTCGCCACCAATCCGGATCGGGGAATAAAATTTTTAAGAAAGAGACGTCCGCTAAAGCAGACACCTCGGGCGGCCAATGGACCACCCTTGTTGTGATCGAATCCTCAGAGGAGAATTAGGTATTTATAACCTCCACCGTTGTCCTACCACTATGGCGTGGGGAAAGCCAAACGACGGAAGCCCATGCACCATGCTTTTATCAGGTGACACCATTTAATGCCCCTAGGGAATTGGAGCACCTGCACAGATCTCAAAGCACCTTCTAAGCGCCGCAAAGGCAGCAAACCACCCCGCTTGATCCCTCTGAAACACCGGCTCACCATCACCCGTACCGACCCATAATCCCTCCTCGTCTCGAGGTTCGGTCTGGCACTAGGGTACTCTTCTTCGGAAAATCCACCGGCTCGCCATCACCCTTACCGACCCATAATCCCTCCTCACCTCGAGGTTCGGTCTGGCACCAGGGTACTCTTCTCAGGAAGAAACAACGGCGCGCCTTCACCCTTACCGACCCATAATCCCTCGCCAGCCCGAGGTCCGGTCTGGCACCTGGGTACTCTTCTTCGGAAGATCCACCGGCTCGCCATCACCCTTACCGACCCATAATCCCTCCTCACCTCGAGGTTCGGTCTGGCACCTGGGTACTCTTCTCAGGAAGAAACAACGGCGCGCCTTCACCCTTACCGACCCATAATCCCTCGCCAGCTCGAGGTCCGGTCTGGCACCTGGGTACTCTTCTTCGGAAGATCCACCGGCTCGCCATCACCCTTACCGACCCATAATCCCTCCTCATCTCGAGGTTCAGTCTGGCATCAGGGTACTCTTCTCAGGAAGAAACAACGGCTCGCCATCACCCTTACCGACTCATAATCCCTCGCCAGCTCGAGGTTCGGTCTGGCACCTGGGTACTCTTCTTCGGAAGATCCACCGGCTCGCCATCACCCTTACCAGCCCATAATCTCTCCTCATCTCGAGGTTCGGTCTGGCACCAGGGTACTCTTCTCAGGAAGAAGCAACGGCTCGCCATCACCCTTACCGACCCATAATCCCTCCTCATCTCGAGGTTCGATATGGTACCAGGGTACTCTTCTCCGAAAGGTTCAACGATTCGCCATCCCATTTCCACGACTATGAACACTCCTCCCCGGCTAGCTCCCGCACCCCCGCAGGAGTGGGGGGCTTGTGTGGTAGGGTAAAAATGGCCTGGAGGCCCTACCAGGGCCCGATACAACTCTCACTCAAGAAAGGTAAAAATAGCAATTTAGTCCGGCTTCGAACCATTACAGGGTCGGCGCCGAACCTCAAGTGCACCCCCACAGAACCAGCCTCCTCGTATCCGACGGGCTTCAGCGGTCCTCGGCCTCCGATCCGTGACAGCCCCACTGGCCGTCCCCCCTCTCTGGCGAAGCAGGGGGATGACCTGGCTCAGCCTAGGCCCTCCGATTCTCCCAGAAGCACAGAAGACCCACGATCAGCCATGTCAGCCCCAAATACCACCCGGGGTTTTGCCACGTCAGCCCTATACCGCTCCTGGTATGGCCACGTCTGCCCCCAAGCGGATCCAAACCTGGTTGGAATTCCCTATAAATACTAGACCCTCACCCACCTTTTCAGGTAATCAATTTTTTCCATTTAAATTCACCTAGTTATTGCTACTCTTTCACAGAGACTGACTAGATCGTCGGAGGGTCCGCCACCGGGACAAACCCCGGTGTTTCAGGACCGTCTGCAGGTATACAAGACCTCGGATCCGAATCCTCTGATCCGAGCCCAGATCTCCGAACCACCCCGAGGTCGCCACAGGTTCTGCCCGGTCAGCCAAGGGTCGTCAGACGAGCAGCATTCTCCTCCAAATACAAATTGAGTCCGAACTCACACCTGGTGCATCCACACGTCTCCTAGAAATAAACCGCATCAATGTCGTTTTGTGAGCTACCTAAATGAGTAATCCAAAGGATTGACCGAATCCAAAAATGATTCCTTTGGAAAGGGGCTGACTCGAATAGAGGGGGATATCACCTGATCAAGTGGGGCATTGCATGCATGAAGAAGAAGCATGGTGGATTAGGCATCATCGACTTAAGAGATATGAACCTTGCCCTATTTGGGAAATGGTGGTGGAAGGTCTTCCACCACAGTGGGAAATGTTGGTAGGACTTCATTCAACCGTACCTTCGGGGAAAAGGTATGAGAAGTTTAGGCTTCCGGGTAGGGTCTAGAGTTTCTCGTTTCTGGAGGGAAATTACCAAAGCAAGAGGGCCTTTCAACTCAGCAGTTACATCAACTATTGGTAATGGACGGTCCACCAGATTTTGGTGGGACAAATGTTGTGGTGCCCATACCCTAAAGGAGACCTTCCCAGATCTGTATGAGAAAACGACTCGCCCGAATGCCTCTGTGGCCGAGACATGGAAGAGGGGCAACTGGAGACCATCTTTCCGAGGACCTCTAAACCCAGGGTTACATAAGCAATTGCATGAACTGCAAATACACATTACATGGACGGGGTGATGTGTGCTCAGGGCCCTGATCAGATGCACTGGGGACTAGAGACCAAAGAAGCTTTCACTATTAGGTCTCTGTCCCATCGAATTCACTATCGATGATGCAGACCCAGTTGGATACAGGTGTTATGGAAGGCCAAAACACTCCTTAAAGTGAGGGTCTTCCTCTGGCTAGTACTCAATAATGCTATCCTCACCAGAGAGAATATTGCCAAAAGACAATACCAATTAGCGACCAACTGCGGATTCTGTAACATACATACGGAGAATCTGAATCACCTTTTCATTCACTGCCAAAGGGGTAAGGCAACTATGGTAGAGGTATTACTGTCCTTAGGGACATGCGACTATCCCGATGAATACGAGAATTTGTGGATTGGCTCCTAATTTGCATCAGCACGTCACGAAATGAAGGATGCTTGGTACATAGCTATTGCGGCAACTACTTGGGTGTTATGGCTAGACAGAAATAATTTTTATTTTCGTGCTTCATGTAATAGTATTTCTGGTAACCTTACTCATATCATGCATTTTATTTTTTTTTGGATTTTTTTTGGGCCACAGCTGCTGCCACAGGAGCTAGAGGGAGGATTGCCAGAGTCTTCCAGGTGGAGAAATTTGATGATGAGGATGTCGAGTTTGGACCGACACTGGACTGAGGAGATGGCGCCCTTCATGCTCATATGGAACACGATACCTCGGATTCCCACAGGACTCAACTACCTCTACATTGTATTTTGTTTCGATCTACTGTACTTTTGTTTGTACTTTGTAGGGATGGTTAGACCCACCCCAGAATTTTGTTGGGGGGTTATGTTTTATTTTCTGCACTGTACTTTTGTATTCCTTCCAATACGTCAGAGTTGTTTTATTAATTTCTGATTAATGAAACATGGTGGTGTTATTCCACCTATAACCTCAAAAAAAAAAAAAAATTTAGCAAAATGGTTCATTTTTCCTTTCCAAGCACGTATTAGTTTCTATTTGACTCTTCTTTCTCTGCATCAAAATGGAGAAAAGAGAGAAGGGATATGCCTATTTTTCTAATGCATAGTAAGTATGCATGGACCCTTCTTCAATTATTTGTTCCTGTAGAGGAAGCATTGACACACTTTGGACATTGCTCTCTTTAATGGCAGATCCATTCTAAACTTTAATCATATATGCATAGGCAAAGATATAATGCTCAATGCTTTCACCAGGCTGGTCCTCACCTTGAGGCAGGTAAGGCTATCGCCTCAGGATCCCATTTTTTAAAATAATTTTAGAGCCCCAAATTCGTATTTCCCTTATGTATATAGACACGTATTTTGTACGTAAAAAAATATATTGTAATTAGGAGCTCACAAAAATAATTATTTAGGTTTTATGCCTTGGGTCCCGGGAACTTAGGCCGACCCTGGCTTTCACTACATACCAAGACTGAAGTCATTTCATTAATGAGAGTACGTTGATCAACCTGAAAGTTAAGAAGTTGCCGGCTAAATTTAAAACTCAGAAATAGGAACCAATCTTTTGCCAGTGTATCTCATTTGGAATTGTTGCTTCCTACTGTCATCAAACAATCCAACTAGATTACAAATCTAATATCTACTTTACTAATACTAATAATCTATAACTATTACAATGGGAGAGTTAAGAGTTGTCGTTTATAAATCTACCAATGCGTGCATCGCGCATAAAAAGTAACTCCCCAATACAAATCCAAGAAACCCGTAAAACGCATTTACATACAAATTAATTTTCCAACTAATAAAACCAAATTATGTGTATCATGCGTACATAACTAATATGAAAGAGGTCTCATGTTCAAGTCCTCACTATGTCATAGTTTTTACTTTAAAAATATATATATTAAGACGTGCAATGCACGTGTAAATTACTAGTAATATTATAATGATTAGGGTTGTAAATCATACCAGACGGGATCTGACAGCCATATGTTCACCGAAATTTTACTCGGACCAGCTTATGTCCGGCTCGGTCCAGGTCGGACAAAATCTTCATAGTCCGAACTCGGTTCGGTAAAGCATCGGATCACAATAATACTCGGACGGACTTATGTCCGGCTCGAGCTCGGTTAAACATCGGACCTAATAATTTGTTCAAGTTCGGTTCGTATAACAGTTCGGACGGTCCACGGTCGGGCAATTTCTCGAGCCAGACTCGAACGGACGACGTACCGTCCTGTTCATTTTACACCCCCTAATAATGGGAGAGTTGGGATTAGAGTTGGTATCAGGTCCTATCGGGTCGGGTCCTCAACTACCCGGATCCGAAATTGCGAGAACCGGGTCCAGGCCCGGGTCTGGGTCCGGGTCCAGGTCCTAGTTAAAAAAATCTACTTGTCGGGTCCGGTAGTGTGAAATAAATATTTACACTTAAGTATTTTGCACCCGTTACCTTACGGTTCCAACAATTTTTGCACTTAAGTACATGAATATGTATTATATTTACACATATATCTTTAACAATTACTATTTACGTGTATATCTCTATAACCCTATTATTCAAATTCTATATTTTTTGGGATATTTTTTAACGGGTCCGGGTCCGGATCCGGATCGGTTCTATTTTGAGCGGACCGGGACCCGGACCCGGACCCGTATATCGGGTCAATTCTGGTCCAATGCCGGGTCCGGATCGGGTCCGGGTAACGGGTAAATGTGACAGTGCTAGTTGGGATTGTATAATTTGCTGGAAAACTATAATTTTAAGATAAACAAACACATGTTTTACACATGCATGTAATCTTCTAATATTATAATTGGAGGTTTCAGATTCGAGGCTAGACTACGTAGTAGTCTTTACTTTAAAATTTAAAAAAGAATTGAAAAAACTTACATGAACCACCCGTGCAGATTAAATCCCCTAATTCAAATCCCCCAACTTAAGAGAAAAAAACATGCATCACACGTACAAATTAAATCCCCCAATTTGGGTAAAATATAAATTGCACATATTGGAGTTTTTTTTGTTGATGTAATAGGATAGAGCTCAGGACTCCAATCTGTTATACTAGTATAATGTACGTGCAACGATGCACTCTACAAAAAGTATAGTGATCAAATTAAATGAATATATATTGAATAAGAAAAACATAGTTTATATTTGAATGTTTTGATTTGGGCTACATGTGCGGTGCACGTTTATATTTGTTGGATATAGTTTGAACGTATATTGCACGTGTTTGTTTAGTTACAAAGTTATGGTTTGTTTGGTTACAAATCCCAACTCTCCCATTAAAATATTAGAGATATAGATATAAAATAAAATCAAGTCCACAAAGTACGCAATTATACAACCACATCGAAGTCAAAAAGAAATTCTGGTACAAAAGCCAACAGCAACAAAATATAAAGAACAAGAACATTAACAAGAACAAAAGGTACGTAGAAGAATATCATCAACATGCTTCGAAATCGACAACCTAAAACTAGAAGTAGCGCCATCCAAAGCAAGCTAGAACATAACAACAATGAACAACAACATCCAGCATCATCCAACACATCACAGAAGTGCAAACAAAATGAACTATACCATTACCAAGAAGGAGGAGGGGCCAGCATGGAAAAGCGGCAGCCAGTGCCCCAACTTGAGAGAAAACAACAACAAAAACAAACTGCAGAGAAACAAAATGATAATGACCAAAAAATCTACCATAAAAAACCCAAAAGTATACACAACCAGTAACAGTCAGCCATCACAAAAACTAACAAACAGTGGAGTCAAAATCACTTCAGGGTCGGAGTTGTAGCACAAATCATCAGCAAAGTCAAGAATCAACACTGCACAAAACAGAAGAATAACAAAACAACACGATAAAACACGAGAATTAAAACACTAAATCCATATATACCCCGATGAACAAGAGACACAACAACAACATCAAGATTACTGAGTTTAAGAGACCCCATTTTATTAGGATGGATGATATTCACTCAGAAATGAGCAAAATAAAGAATGTCCTCAATCAGGTGATCAATAATGCAGAATTTTTGGTGAAGATCTGATTGTTCCTTTCTTTTTTCAAATTACTCAAACGACTGCCATCATGGTAATTGTTAGAACTTGAATTTCATAAAATAGGAAATTGCTAACAATATTTGTGAAGAAATTCAATTACAGGAAATAAAAGAACAAACAAGACACTCCAATACAGAGTCGAGATTATCATGATTCGAAATTTTGGAGCGGGGTAAAAAAACAGGCAAGGCAGGAGGACCGAGCCGGACTGGGCGCGTGCGTGTGTGTTTGTTATTTTGGCTAGATCCTCTCTCCACTACACGTTAGTGGTAACCCCAGGGCTACGCCCTTTAGTCCATTTCTTTAGCTTATATACTAGAAAAAATCTTTCCCATCTTTCGATGTGGGACTATCCATTCCAACTGCCCAAGTTAGTACATTTCGAGTACCCAACTTTGGACCTACATTTCTCATTCATACGGAAACCGTTTTTGGCAAGTGAGTACATTACGGAATAGTACTCAACGAGAGGAACGTAATCCAATCAATTTCCGGCACCGCCGGTGGCCGGAGCCCACCAGAATCTGGCTCGGGAAACCATGCCAACACTATTTCCAATAATAATATCCCAAGATAGTCTAAAAGCACGTTGGACTTTCCTATTTCTTCAAGGTTTACCCCGAATATGCCATGCGTTCTTGCAAATGTATCAAATCAGATTGATGAAAGAACAATGGATAAAAAGATGATTAATTAGACTCATCGTGATTTTTGCACAGAACACATTTCTCACCCAAAACAATATTCTTTTTATTAAGGATCTCAATCGTGAGAAGCTTGTTGTGAAATGCCATCCAAAGAAGAATCATAACTTTCAGAAGAGCTATGTTTTGCCAATTATGTTTGTAGAACGGGAAAATGACACCACCATTATTGAGAAAGATGTAGAAGATTTTCCCATATAAGTACCTGTGTTAGACTATCACCATCTAATGTCTTATCTCGCTTATCATTGGTAAGCACCAAGCAAGACAAGGAGGCGGATATAGTTAGAATGTTACTCAAGCGAGAGAGATCTTCTGAACGGAATAATCCAGTCTCTCTGATATTATAAGACTAGTATAATGCACGTGCGATACACGTCTATAAAAAAGTTTAGTCATTAAATTAAATGAATTTGTATATTTTGATTTGACGTGCATGACACGGGGATGATTAGTGGATATAGTTTGTACGTATATTGCACAGGTTTGCTCAGTTACAAAATTAGGGTTTGTTTGTTTACAGTCCCAACTCTCTCATTAAAATAGTAGAGATATACGATACGATGCCACAATAGCATTTTGATTAGAGGTTAAATGAAATAGAGTTGGTAATAACACCAAAATTTTATTGTACCAGTCCAGAAATTCAACCAAAATTTGATGGTTGAACCGTATACACAAAATTTCTGGAGACCGCATCTGTACAGTTGAGTCAACTGCTTTTCAAATCCCTTTCTAGAAAGGAGATGTGTGAATAGCCAATTTAGAATGCAAATCCCAGACTATCTTTCTTAGTGATACTTATTTTCACCAAAAGTATCCAAGTCAGATCGTCAAGATTGAGCACCACATACTATATATGGTTAATTTGTGAAAGAAGGAGCTTACAAAAAAGAACGTGCATCCCGCGTGCAGATTGCTAATATAATGTAAATAATAAATGCTTCTCAAAATCAAAATAGAATAATAAATTTCTAAATAGACAAAACTTACTTGAAAGATCTAAGCAGGTTGCTTTTGTTCGATTGGTTAATCCTCATCGAATTCATTCCATAAAATTTTTGACCTGAACAATATCTCTACTATTTTAATGGGAGAGTTGGAGTTGTAAACAAACAAACCCTAATTTTGTAACTCAGTAAACACGTGCAATATATGGCAAACTAAATCCACCAAACATACCGTGTAATGCACGTGCAGCTCCTAAAAAAGAGATATTTTAGCAAATGCCCCCATTTAAAATGTGAAAATTAGCATATACCCCCCACTATTTTTAAAAACTAAGAAATACTCCTATTTCTAATATTATAATGGGAGAAGACCTTAGTGTCATTTGTAAATATTTTGTCAATCTACCAACCCGTGCAATACACGTGCATAACTATTATAAAGGAGGTTCTAAGTTTTTTTTTTTTAGGGAAAAGGTGGAATAAGGCCACCCTGTTTCATTAATAAGAGTTTAACGAAACAAACCCAGAGTACTGGGCCGAAATACAAACTACAGACATAAAATAAAACATACATGAAGCAACATGACTACAAACAACAAGCCCCTCCAACAACCCTGGAGGGTGGGCCGACAAACCAGCTCGGTCCAGCAAAATTGTGAGTACGTCAGTTTAGCTTCGTACAGTGCCTCCACGGCACATGCACACCCATCTGAAACAAGTCTGGCAGGATTTTATCACCCGCCGCTTCCTGCGTTCCCCTCGCTGGGGGGGCCCCATCTTTGGGCCCAAGCCCCGCAGATCGAAACTCACAGCCTCCCACCAACTTCACCACTCATCCTACAAACACGCCAGCCGCTCCTACAGCCGCTACCAAAGAAATGGCCGTGAAGAGGATACCTTTACCTCTCACACGATAGCGCTTTTCTCCTGCGATTTCTCACCAAGCACATATCTCGCTCACCCCACCTAACACCACCCTCCAGGAGAGAGTCGTGTAGAGGATACCTTACCTCTCTCACGCTCAAGCTTTCTCCGGCGATTTCTCACCACACAGACTTATCTCACCTCAGACTCCCAATACGAGGGAAGAGGCAACGCTGTCACGAGACAGTGGCCTAAGCTGGAGGAAGCTCAATAGCCAGATAGTAGGCGCTGAGGAGACTGCACCGACTACATCGTAGGACACACCCGACCCACCACACCCTAACTCCACACCCCCTCACCCCCAACATACCGACTTCACAAATCACGGAGGGACCCCATCTTTGGCCCAAGCTCCACAAATGTCAATCGCACAAAACTACAAGCTTCCTACCCCAGCAAAAGCACTGACAAAAGCACCCTCAACCACAGAAAACGGGGCCGCGGGGGGGGGGGGGGGGGGGGGGGGGGGGGGGCACCCAAACCGGGGGTGGGTGTGGGGGGTGGGGGGCTGCCTGGCCCCAAACAAAACCGCACCTCGCTGGACGCGCCGCTTGCTAGCCGCGCCGCCCCGTCGAAGGCTTTGCCAGAGCTTCGAAGGAGATCGCGCGGCGCAAAAATGTCGGGACTGGAGATCGGGTGTGGGAGTGGGGCACAGTTGCCTGGCCCCATATCGATCCGCATCGCCGACTAGCGCTGCCCCGTCTCTGGCTTCGCCTGAGCTGCGATGGAAACAGAAGGTCGGGGCTGGAGAATCGTGGCATTGGAAGTACGCCGTCGGTAGGGCGTGGAGAAGAGGAGAGGGGGGGGGGCGACGTGGAGGGGGGGGCGGCGGCGCTGAGGGCAAGCCGCCGCCGCCCCTAGGGTTAGATCTAGGGTTTTGCTTTCTTTGTTTTTAAGGAGGTTCTAAGTTCAAATCCAGATTATGCCTAAATTTTTATTTTAAAAAACTATATTTATTAAGACGTGCATCGCACGTGCAAATTACTAGTGTAAGTAAACCAGGAAGTTTATAATTATCTCCCTAATCAAACTCCACATATTTGGAGACCACTGATTATAAAAAGGTGATTAGAGGGAAATTCATTATCATACCTAATATTTGGTACTAACTAAATCCAAAAGCAACAGTCTACCAGACTACCATTTTGAACAAAATAAACTGAAAAAAAAAAACCTAACCCTAGGGTGGGAAGAATCTCTCCTCTTTCATAAAAAGTGGTACCCCTCGTACCTAGTAAGTCTTGCCCTCTTAGTCTTCTATTTGGTAGTGAGGAAATTAGCTTTCAAAAAGCACACTTATTAACACCCGTAACTTCCCTTTAACCTCACATGTGTTCTAGTTCATTATTGCATAATGCACATTCCTCCTCTGTCCTCTGCACTGAAATGATAGAGATCATTTGGAGCCCAATTTGAAAGGGTGGGAAAATATAGTTGGCTTTTAGGACCACTTTTCATGATTTGGTCGGTTATAGGGTTCGGTTACCTTTTCCGGCCTCCTCATAAAACTTCACCAATCAAACAATGGATGCTCATATATTAATTCCTCACCATCAATCACCAACCAAATCAAGTGTGGAGATTTAAATGTAATCCAAAGCGTTTATACAAGAATTTTTTTTTAATAAAGAGCTACGTCCTAGTCTGGCCTTGAGTCCAAGACCTTTGTTTACCCATCCCGAATATTCGAGCTATAACTCAGTGGTTACATGAGGAATATTAATTAGGGAGCGTTTGGTACGTGGAAATGTGCAAAAGAATCCCATATTCTCTCTTAGATTACCTTGTTTGGTACCTGGCAAACATAGTTTTGGAAGAAATGATAGATTCCCAAGGGATTCAAAATTCTTTGCTGGGAAGGATTTCCATTCCCCCCAAAACCATGGGATTTGAGGATTCCCATGGAATTTCCATAACAAATAATAAAATAACCCAAAAAACTAGAAATACAAAAATATATTCCTCCCTAAAATCATGGGATTTGAGCATTCTCATGTGATTTCCATAACAAACAATAAAAAAAAAAAAAACCAAAAAAACTAGAATAAAAAATTGCAATAATAAAGGATTCACATGAATGCAATGTACTGTACCAAATGCGATAATGCGATATTCCTGGGAATCTTCATTCCCAGTCACATTCCTGGAAATCATTTCATTCATAGGAATTTTTCAATCCGTGTACCAACGCCCCCTTAAAAAAATAAAACTAAAAATAAGTAACAAAAATAGAAATGGTGCTCTTTTGTAGTTTTTGCAGACAATAGAAACTAATTTCTATCAGTATTAGTCTAGTAGTAGATGAGCCTCATATACCAACAAAATAGATATATGGTCCAACTTTTACATTTAGTAGGACTACAATAGAGATTTCATGTTTTCTTGAAATGCTCTCTCTAATAGAGTTGTAACCTCAGCAATAAATACTGTATAAAAAAGAAAGAAAGAAAGAAAGGAAAAAAAAAAAAAACAAACAAACATGTTTTGTACTTTGAGATAGGGGTTGGCTAATTATAACGGAATCAAAGCAATTAACAACTTACATAAAGTGAAACAGGGTGGCCATATATACTTCACATTTTCTTTTTAAAAAAAACCAACTTACATAAGGAAACAAAACTGGGCAACTTCATTGTTGATCATTATTACTAGGGCATTGCATATTGTTAATACAATCATCTCAGAATCTATAGACTAGCAAGAGCTTTAGCGAATCGATCGGTTCCTTTAAATGAAAGAAATTTGCTGTTAAAAATGAGAAGTTGCCCGCTTGTGTATGGATGCATGTGTATATAAATATGAACGGAAATAGAAGGAAAATTACTATGCACATATCGGTGTCCTAGAAGAAGAAACAACCTACATCCATCAATGCTATTGCTAGTGTCTGTTGCTTGGAGATTTAGCAAACTGCACAATTGGCACAAGTATGCATGAGACTCTGATCATGCAAATAAAGGCAAACAAGCATATATGAAGTGGTCAACTTTGGATAGTAGAATATACATAGGGCGGCAAGTTTACATAATCCATTCCTTAAGTTATGGAGTAAGTGAAACTTGAGATCCTGTCAGTGTCATTTAAGTGAGCTGCTCACAATTTTACTGCAGAGAATGATAAATTAGACATGCACATTAATAGTTAATAACAGGGAAACGGAATGACAGAGATGACCATGAATATTGAATTCTGTAACTCCCAAAATGATTCAAACTCTTTGACAGACTGTACATTAATGGCAACAGAAATTTCTTATTAGGGAGTCTTCTTGAAAGTATCAACTAGTAAGTGATTCTAGATACTGACTGAGATATGGTTCGACGAGGAAAGAGCTCGCCAGAGTTATAGGAGGTGAAGAAGAAAGAATATGAAGATGGAGAATGGATTCTCTATCGGCCCAGGAGGACGAAGAAGGAGGAGAAGAAGAATTCATTGAGCTCGTCGACAGCAAAAGAAAGGAAAGGACCCTGATGCCACAAGTGTGCGGCGTGGGGTCATACAATTCACGATTGCAACCATGACTGGTTTTGTTATGCTTGTTGAAATATAGTAATTGTATATTCTGTTTCCTAATCTATAGGGAACAGATTCCCCAAATCTCTCATCTCCCCAATCTTCTCTCAATCTCCTTTCTTCTTCTTCAAGAATATAGTTCTTATATATAGATGTATATAGTATAGAAATGATTGAATAAGAATAATAATTATTTTCCCCCAAATCTGTTTTCAACATGGTATCAGAGCTTTAAAAGATATAGGCTAAGTGAAGAAGAAGAAGACGAACTTTCTTCACTGTCTTCCCCGAACATTGATCCTGATCCTCGTCGATCCCCGAAACCCCAAACTCACATCGCCTTCATCCATCGTCTTCATCGACATCCAAACCCTGAAATCCGAACCCCCATTCAACCGTCGCTTTCATCAATCGACCGTCACCACACCGAAACCCTGAATCACGTCGCCCTCACCGCCACCCGAAGCCATCGCGCCGACAGGGCCGGCCCTGGCCCAGAGCCAACAGGGCGACTGCCCAGGGCCCACTTCAGGGGAGGGGCCCAAATTTTTTTAAATATAATAAATTAATGGTCTTATAATTAATATAATGAATTAATAGGTTTGTAATTAATTTTTAGTGGAAGGCCCAATTTAGTAATCTCTCTCTTTCAGTGTCATTTCAACTTCTTCATTTTTTTGTCCAGCCTCTTCATCTTCTTCAAATTCTCTCTCTCTCTCGCCTTCTGGCATCTACAGATTTTCTTCAAATTGTCATTTGAGAATTTTCGTTTGTTTTTTTTTTACAGAGTTTTATTTCTTAGCAGGAGTTGTAGTTGGAGTTGTAGTCATGATGTCTCGAGTATTAGAGGCGTAGTTGGAGTTGTCGATCTTCTTAACAGGACTGCAGGAGTTGTTGGTCTTCTTAGTACTACTCTAGTAGTTCAGCCCTTTCATGTCGTTTTTTTTTAAATTAATAGAATTGAGAATCTCTTTTGTGGGTGTTACCGCTAAATCTGGTGTGGGGGTAAACAGATAGTATTTGTGGATTCTTGGAAAACTTGAATAGCAAACCTGAAACCTGATCCGCCGGAGTTTGACCGTTGACTCCCGCCGTTCACCTGCAAGAAGTGCGATGTAACGCCCCGGATCCCCATCATCGGACATCCGTGACACAACCAGAATCTTTGGCTTCAAATGCATCTCAACGCAGTAAATAGTATGGAAATTTAAAATACTTTTATTGCCATCAGAGTTAATACATCAATAGTTACGAACATCAATTATTCGTATCAAGCTGTAACGCCCCCACTTTGACTCCAAACCCAATTCTTTCAATTTCTATATCACTTTAATCATAAACTAAGATAGTTATATTTCAAAGAAAAATCGGGCAGAATCTCCCCTAAAATTTCTGCCCCGAAACACAAAAAGCTTACGGAATTCTGCTCTAAATTCCGTAGCTCACGTCACAGACAATTATATCACGGGCTCCCCAGGCCAAAATGAGCAGAATCACACAGGTAATATATATATATATATGCTCTGGGGGCCAAACTCATAATAGAATATCAAATATCAATTAAAAACCATAAATTCCTTTGAAAACATAGTAAGGTTTTTAGAAAATAATTCATAAAACATACCACAGGACCCGGTACTCCACAACGAGATGGGTACGGGTCAACAACATAGCATACCACCCTACACTATACTCATCATCATTATCCACATACTTGTACATCACAAATACAGTTTAAAGCATAAAAGTCACTATTCACACAGTTAAACCTTAAGTAACAAATTGTAGAATGAAGCCCCACTCCACAGAATCTACACCTCACCTCTGCACCGCTGAGGACCTGTAACAGTAGGGGCCTAGGGTAGTCCAGAGACCCCCTAACCCCCCAAACACTAAGGGGTTAGCCATTTCTGGTGTGAGTATAATCTATTAATAAGCAAATAAATTAATCTTATAAGTAAAACAGAGTGAACTTACGAATACCAAGGTAAACCTGAGCATGTAAATATCATAAATGGAAATTCCCATCAAATACTCACTGCATCACTTCCTGTTTGCATATCCACACCCGCTCACAATATACTTATCCTTAGTTTGGACATCATTCCCAAATTAGTCGCTTAAGGCCCATCACTTTACGCCTTATGCAAATATTCCAGTAGCTTATTTTTCCATAAAGCTTTACATTCACACACCGCTACTTTCACATAAACTGCACCTCATTTACCATTCATTTGCAATTACAGACTCACGGCTTATATTCCTTTCCAATTTCATATCACATAACATCGCATTCATTCATTCTTACAACACATATCATCACGTCTTGCAATACATCACTTTCACACTCATAATTCATCTTAAATGGAAAATAAACGTGTATCCTGATTTCCTAGTGTTTGTGTATGTCATGACCTGAGTCTAATGCAACAATACAGAATACAGAACAGATGCACTTAATCTAATGTCAGCAAGACTCTGGACACACATGCATCACATACTACATATGGCCCAGATCAAGCCGTTTCTCCAGTTCAGGGATTTGAACCCTCGCTATGCAATGCATTCTAATTTGGTCTACTTCCTGTTCCTGATAGTATGACATGGTTGAGGAGGTGAAAATAAAGAATATAATGCGGGGCGCTACCCCGAAGTCACCAATAATTACTGCGTCGAACCATCCTCGAAAGCTGTGACGAACTTACAGATATACCGCAGTATATCCATTGCGCAAAGATCCTTTATGATCCGTTCGTATCCACCAACATAGAACATGACGTCAGTACCCCCGATCCGTCAGGATATCAGCATCCCGTTCTTACCATGGTACTTCAGGAATTAACAGTGCAAGATACGCGCCGCAGTGCGTATTCCAAATGACAGGAAGAGACAACCAGTATCACCACTTAGTGCTAACTCTCAGAACGAGTTGGATTATAGGGAATCACCCCTAATACCAATTCGGACTCCGAGCGAAACAATAAAAGAAAACCTAATTAATGCAGTTTATTGAAAACAAGTTGTTATTCAATCACACTCGGTGTCAATCAACAAGGTCGAGCCTGACTGGTCTGTCAAGGTAACAACCATCCCGGAATCACATCCACTGATTCCCAATACCTTCATAGGTCAGCGACCAAATAATTCCAGCTTGTGACCTTCAGCAAGTGATCTAACGGCGCCCCAAAGATGCAATATAATCAAATGAAGGTAAGCACACACATAACCATCAATTCTTGACTATTGACAGACTCAGGCATCGAGACACCAAACACAACCCGACCAGAGCTATATCTCAACTCACTCATGTCTACCATGAGTACTAAGCACCGGAACTTATCTAAGTTCCAAATGAAAATGCTAATACATCATTAAAAACCTGAAAGCTCATGATCACTACACTGCGGTATGCAGAGAGCTCCTCATCAATTGTCCGATGAAATAATTCAAGAAATAGCAGTAGCTGTAACCCAGGCTACGCTCATCGGAATTCAACACAATCAGTCTTCTAGAAGGGTGAGGAGATCCCCAGCAATCCCCTAGTGGGCGACTCTCTCAACTATTTAAGAGCTTAAGTCCCCAAGCTAACTTAATCTTGAAGTCAATCTCAACAACAGGGTGCCAAACTTACAACAACCACAACTTCCAACATAGCACACAAATTCAGCCACTCCTTGAGCAGAGCGTTTACTACCCTTGACCAAACGGACTCTAAAATTTCTAAAACTTGAGAATCATCAATAAACTCATACCAAAAGCTACTCTCAAGGTTCATAGCAAGATCATACCTACACAATGGTTATGACCTTTTGGACTTCAGTCCAAAAGCAATCGGCTTCAGCTCTGCCCTTTCAGACCAGCTGAACTCTGCAAGTTTTGAGGTATCAACCGACCTCGATAATTTATGGAATTTAACCTATAGTTGTGGACACATACAAGAGTGTCCACACCAATCCTTAACTCGAAACATCCATGCTACACTAAGATACAAAAACAAAAATACACAGCAATTCATAATTTAAAATTTTCACAACGCACCATGTGCGTAAAATAAAAGATATCATACTCACAAATTATCCCGCGAAGACTCGAAGCGCCACCACGCCTCCAAAGCCGCCAGTATATCCTATCATCAAAGTTCAAGACAATCAAGGCTCAAGCATCCAAAAATAGTTACGGGAAAATAATAATACTAACTCCAATATCACACAGGCATTCTATTGAACGCCTAGGATGCACACGCGCTTTGCACGTAATCACTCAAATTCCGACGAGATTCTTATTTTCACACAATTACTAAAGCACTCCAAATTATTCTAATAGTCCTACTACAATTTCTACTACCATACGAGAATTAATTCATATCCATATAATTCTCTTTTACAAACCCAAAACCCTATTTTACTAACAACTTGAAATCTCTCTAAAATCCGCTAATTTCTCACATCTACAATTTCTAATATCTCTGAATCTCTCTACCCTAACATTCCTACTCAATAAAAATTAACCCAACAAAATTTTATACAATACAATAGTTAGGGTTTTACCTTTCCGAATCCATTCAAAAATCTGACGCTACCACGATGTAGAGAATCCCTCATTTAGTCTACTCCTCAATTTAATTTGGATTTAACGAAGAAATGAGATGGATTTGAGGTGGGGAAAAGTATCGTTCGATGGGTTCTTTTGGGCGTCGGGATGGAGATCGGAAGGGAAAGAAGAAGGAGAAGAAGAAGGGAACGGGGGTGGGTTTCTTCACCTCCGACTGGGCGCGAACGGAGAAGGAGGAAGGGAGGAGAGGACCGGGGGGGTTCCATCGGATTTGGGAAAAGAAAGGAACAGGAAGAAGGAAGGAGATGGAGAAGAAGGAGAGAGGTGGGAGGGGGTTTTATAAATAAATAAATAAATAATAGATAAATAATTAATATAAAGGGAATATTACATATAAGCCCCAAAGTCCCAATACATTTCAAATAAACCCCAACTCTCACTCTTTAAGATACTAACAATCAAAAATACATAAATTGTCTCATAATAACCCTCCAAAAGTATAAAATAAAATAGATAGTATATCAGATATTTCTCAATAACAATCAATTATTATTAGAAAATACATAATTGTGTGCAATTCTCAATTGCGCACGGATTACGATGCAAAATAGCCATATGCTATTTTGCGGAGTATTACATGCGAGACACCGGGGTTGATCCCGGCGACGCACCCTCCGACGCTCAAGTCAGTAATCAGGAAGATTATGAGAGAGCGTAAATTGGCAAAAGATTGATTACCTCTTAATGGTGGTGGATGGGGGGTATTTATAGTCGTCTCAGGGATCAGATTAGGAATGTAATCCCTGTGATCAGATAAGGAATGTAATCCCTAATTCCCAGTGAAATGATAGATATGAATCAGGGCCGTTGATTAGGGTTAATCAGAAACCCTAATTCTATCTCGCTGGACAGGGTTTATTTCGGGTTGGGACCCGTACCCGTACCCAGTTGAGGTGGATCCGTTCGTGGGTTATCGGGTCTTTGGGAAAAAGACCCAGGACCCACTTCAGACCCGTTTGTGGAGTGAAATTACCATTTTGCCCCTAGGCTTTAAGATTCGCGCCCGATTTGGACGGTTCCGATTTAACCCCATTTTTAGCCATATCACGAGTCCCCCACTCCCGAAGGCTGAATTTGATTAGCCTTTGAAGAGTAGTTTTACTGTTTTAATGGCTTTTGGAGTTGTATCGGAGTCCAAACGAGGGGTGACGATTCTTTGTATGGGGTAGTATGGTGATTTTCTGGGTTAGTTGCGTGCTCTAAGCCGTTCTTGAGCACCTCTGATTTTCTGGCATCTTTCCTTAATTTTTATCTATCTTTCAGATCACTTATTAAATTTTGCGAAGTGTTGATCGTCGTCCGGGGGTCTTAATCAGCCATTCTAGGCAATAATTACTTTTTCAGGGGCTTAAGATATTTCCCCGAATTTACAATTATTTCCTAAAATTTTTAATTAATTTTTCCAAATTTTTAATCATTTTTTCGCAATTTTTAAATAAATAAAACGATTTTAATAAATAAAAATTAATTTATAATACCTAATTATGCCGTGGCGCGATCTGGACCCTTTATCGTCGCCAAGCGCGATTTTCTTGGTGATCGGACGATCTGGGTGGGTCGGCTAGTATTTTCTCCGTATGTGGAGGTTGGTACCTCGGCACCTCGGCTCGACTCCTCGGCAGCTCGGCTCGGAGCACTGGGATCTGCTAAGCTACGTGGCATGATCCTGAGCGTCCATCACGGCGCGAATCACGAGGACGGGGTTCAGATCACAAGAAAACGTTATCTTGTCGTTTTGTGGGCGTGGCGCGATCTGAACCGTCCATCAAGTTTTGACACGGACTTTTGGAACGATCCGACGGTGATTCTGGCTCGGCAAAATTTTTCTCCATATGTGGAGGTCGGTACCTCGGCACCTCGGCTCGACTCCTCGGCAGCTCGGCTCGGAGCGCTGGGATCTGCCGAGCTACGTGGCACGATCCTGAGCGTCCATCACGGCGCGAATCACGAGGACGGGGTTCAGATCACGAGAAAACGTTATCTTGTCGTTTTGTGGGCGTGGCGCGATCTGAGCCATCCATCAAGTTTTGACACGGATTTTGGAATGATCCGATGGTGATTCTGGCTTGGCAGAATTTTTCTCCATATGTGGAGGTCGGTACCTCGGCACCTCGGCTCGACCCCTAGGCAGTTCGGCTCGGAGCGCTGGGATCTGCCGAGCTACGTGGCACGATCCTGAGCGTCCATCACGGTGCGAATCACGAGGACGGGGTTCAGATCACGAGAAAATGTTATCTTGTCGTTTTGTGGGCGTGGCGCGATCTGAGCCGTCCATCAACTTTTGACACGGATTTTGGAATGATCCGATGGTGATTCTGGCTCGGCAGAATTTTTCCATATGTGGAGCTCGGTACCTCAGCACCTCGGCTCGGTAGAACGGCGGTGCGGCGGCACGTCGGGGCGCTGGTCACCGAGCGATGGAGTTAAGCGTTTTAACGAGTTCTTGTCTTGGAATGTCGCAATTCTCCGACCCAGTAGCTCGGTTGCTTGGCCAAGCTGTTCGGTAGCTCGGCTATGCACCCCGATGGCCAGTAGCTCGGAAGGAACGCCTGGCTTGATCTGGAGCGTTCATTTCGGTGCGAATCACGAGGACGGGGTTCAGATCACGAGAAAATGTTATCTTGTCATTTTGTGGGCGTGGAGCAATCTGAGCCGTCCATCATGTTTTGACACGGATTTTGGAACAATCCGAAGGTGATCTGGCTTGGCAGAATTTTTTTCCATATGTGGAGGTCGGTATCTCGGCACCTCGGCTCGGTAGAACGGCGGTTCGGCGGCACGTCGAGGCGCTGGTCGCCGAGTGATGGAGTTAAGCGTTTTGACGAGTTCTTGTCTTGAAACATCGCAACTCTCCGTTTTGTCGTTTTGCCTTCCTTTAGTGGGCCCTTAAACGCCTAGGGAGCCCAAACGTCGCTCTCTTGGCTATACGTCCCCACTTTCCTCACCCCCTAGCTCATTTCTCTCTTTCACTTTGAATTTTTACTGTTACTCTCAGTTTCGCTCTGCTAGCGGTGGTTTGTGCTCTAAGGTGGTGGTGCTAGCTGTCGCGTGGGCCAGGCGATTTCCGCCGAAGAAATTCCAACCGTGCACGTCACTTCCAAATTTACGTCACATCAAGGTCAGTGTTTTTGCCTTAGATATTTTTTAGAGATGTCAAGGGTAAACTCGGGAAGTGAGGCATCGTCCTCTGGAGATAGTGGTGCCGAGGAAAGAATTCAAGTAGCGAGTCGGAGAAAGGGGAAGAAAGTGGTAGGGTCGTCCATAGTCGAGGAGATCGTGGAGCCAGAGAGGCGAGCCCCTGAGTCGGGTCGGTACCCTGGTGTGCTGTCCGGTCACGCCGGCATCAGGCAGTATGAGGGCAATTTGCTGAAGAAGGCGATTGTTGGCCGGTCGGCAGTTTACGAGGAGAACGCCCCGAGGGAGGTCACCGAGGTAGACGAGCTTGCTTCGGTGTTATCCAAGAGGGACCTCCTCCGGATCAGAAAGGGGTTCGCCATCCCTCCGGAGTACAATCTGATCCTCCCCGGCCCTGGGATGCGGGTGAACACCGTGCTGTCGTCAGACACGTGCGTGTTCGACTTCGACTCTTTGTGCACCGGCTTGCGCTTCCCTCTGCATCCCTTCGTGTTGAAGGTTCTCCACTGGTATTATCTGGCACCGGTGCAATTTATGTCGAACACCTGGCTCCACGTGCTCGCCTTTTTGCTGCAGTGTCGCATCGCCGAGGTCGAGCCAGACATGGTAATCCTCCGGAGTCTGTACCAGATCAACCGGATGACGAAGGCCGAGCCTCGCTACTACTTGTCACCCCGGAGAGGCGTTAAGCTCATTGAGAATCCGGATTCGATAAAAGGTTGGAAGGAGAAGTTTTTTCTGCTGAAGGAGCCCTCGAGGCTGGACTTCCCGACTCGGTGGAAGGAAGAAGTGCCGAAGTTCGCAAGGGCCGACCCAGTGCTATGTCCGGATGAGGAGGAGGTGGCGGCGAAGCTCATTGCTCTCTCAATGTTAACCTGGAGAGGAATGACTGAGGAGGTGCTACACGGGTCAGGCCTTAGTCCGATCGACCCGAGTACGCTCTTGACATCTCGCTACATTTTTTTTTCTTTTTTTTTCTTTTTTTTTCTCTTTTCTAACTTGTTGTTTTTTGGGTTTCGTTGTTTGGAACAGAGGCGCCGAAGGTGGACTTCACGGCAATGATGTCCGAGCGAGGCAAGGTCGCCGATGGTAGGAAGAGGAAGAAGCCGAGCACCGGGCTCACATCCGGACGACCTTCCAAAGCCCCCTCGGTAGTTGCCGACCCTACCCCTGCTCTTCAGGTGCCATCTCCGTCGGTGGTCGTCCTTGTAGACCCGCCTGCTCCGGCCTCTTCTGCCCCGGCCAGTGAGGCCTTTTCGGTTTCGGCGGCACTGGCTCTGCAGGCCCCGCCTCTGACGCCTCAGGCCGAGCAGATCTTGACCGAGGCCCACAAGATGCTATTCATCCCTGACTGGCGGGTGAAGAACCACGACGGCTTTCTTGGTGATTCGCAGATATGTATGCAGGCCGTCAAGCATCTCGCGACCCCAAAGGACCGAGCCGCTCTGAAGGCGGGGACGACCGGGTCAACGATCAGAACTCCGGCGGAACAGGTATACAGGTTTACTATTCAGTTTCACGGTTGCTCATGTCGGTAAGCATCTTTCGTTAAAAATTTCTTTAAGTCCATAGCTCGGATTTTACAACCACCTAACGCTCATTCATTGCAAGCCACTTGCCATTTCGGCCACCTTGTTCAGGAGTTTGCCGAGCAGGAGAAGGAGCTGAAAGCCCTCTGTGACAAGAACAGGACGGAGAAGGTGAGGTCGGTGAAGCAGCTCGAGGCGGAGCGATGCCGTTCGGAGGACTTGTAGGTTTGGGTCGCCGATCTTGAGACGGCCTTGGAGCGAGCTAATGAGCAGCTCACCGCAGAGGTTGCCAAGGTTGCTAAGGCTGCCGAGGAGCTGGCCGCATCGGCGAAGGCCTTGGAGGCGGCGAAGGCGGAGAGGGACTCCGCGGCGGAGGTGGCCAGGAAGGAGGTTAAAGCCGAGGCGAAGAAGCATATGGCCAGGAACATGGAGCTGTCCTATGCGAGAGCACTTGACCACGTCGAGGCACGTGTCCCCGGCTTTGAAAGAGTGGGATATCACCTGTGGCCCGACGAGGAGGTGGAAGGCGAAGGAGAGGAAGGAGAAGGGGAGGAGGGCGACCAGCGGGACGAGGAGGTGCCTGCCGACCCCGTGACCGTGGCTGCTGACCCCCAAGCCGGGGCGACGGGGGCCGAGGGACCATCTGGCGAGGCGCCTGTGATCGACCCGTTGCCTCAGGTGGATCCTTGATCTCCCCGTCCTTTGCATGAATCCCTTTTTCTTCTTTTTTGTAAAGCCTTATAGCGGATTGGCCACTGCTTCTTTTCGACATGAATGAAAGATTTCTTTCTTTGAATTTGTTTAAGTGTTTGGCTCGGAACTCGTCTCCCAATAGAATGTTTTGGTTTTTCAGATTGTCAAACTTGGTTCGGACGCCGCAGCGGCTCGGCGGCGATCGGAATTATTTAAGCGATCACGCGAAGCTCGTCTCGAGGGCGAGGGTGAGCTACTCAGGAGGGTGCTATCCAACGTGGAGAAGACGAACAACGAGTTATTGGCTGAGATCCGTCACTTGCAGATAGTCGAAGGAGAACTCTCGGCGAAGGAGGACGAGTTAACCTCGGCACTGGCCGAGCATGACGAGCTCGCTTCGAAGGTTGAGCAGCTAAGGAGGGTTACGGTCGACAAAAGCATCGAAGTGACCAACCTTCGCCGAATCATAGCTGACTATGCTGGGGAGGCAAGCTCGGCAAAACTTCCTCGGTTCAAGGTGTCGGTGAAAGACGATACTTAGAAGGATAGGATTGTCGAACTTGAAGAAGAAGTCGCTCGCCTTAAACCTCAGCCCATGAGGGTTAACGTCCGAAGCACTTCGTGCACCCGCGAGGAGAATGAGAGGGGGATCTCTTTCTACAAGCTTGCGACTCGCCCACCTATCGTTCATCGGAGCCCAGCCGACACTCAAAGTGGCATGGCCATCTCGTCTAGCGAAGCCTCGGTTGGTGTCGCGGTCAGAGGCAGCACCGAGGAGGCATCTCGGTTTGTTGGCGTAGAGACGAGCTCGAAGGTGAAGCGGCGCCGCCCACGCGTTTCTCTAAACCGGAACGTCCCTGTCCCGAAAAAGCGTTGAAAGAGTTGTATTATACTTAGGAATTTTTGTAGCACCTTGTTGTAATAACTTGGCCTTGTAAATGTTTTTTGTCTGCTGTACTCCTTAATAAAAGTCCTTCTTTTCTCATATATTTTTTTTTGGTGTTCGTGTGTTGCTTCCTGTTCGGCAATTTCGAGCACGAGTTTTGAGGTGCATCTTTCTCCACTTGGCAGTTCGGTTGTTCAGATTTCAGATCCGAGCTATGTGGCTCTACCTGGACGGTTGATCACGATCATGGCGCGAATCACGAGACAGGGGGCTCAAATTTTGAGAAAACGTTATCTTGTCGTTTTGTGGAGATGCGGCACGACCTGAGCCGTTTATCATGTTCTAGCACGTTTTTTGAGACAATCTGACGGTGAAACTGGCTCAGCAGCATTTTTCTCTATATGTGGAGGTCGGTACCTTGGCACCTCGGCTCGGTAGAACGGCCATGGTGGAGCTCATCGAGGTGGGTCTTGACGAACGGTTGTGGGAGCAACTCCGAATGGCGAACCACTTCTAGCTCGCTTTAGAGCGAGCCTACGAAGCGGAGTCGAGCCAAGTGTTGGACTCCGAACTCGTCGTTAGAGTTTGTCAACGGTTGTGGGAGCAATTCCGAATGGAGAACCACTTCTAGCTCGCTTTAGAGCGAACCTACGAAGCAGAGTTGAGCCAAGTGTTGGACTCCAAACTCGTCGTTAGAGTTTTTTTCAATGGTTGTGGGAGCAATTCCGAATGGCGAACCACTTCTAGCTCGCTTTAGAGCGAACCTACGAAGCGGAGTCGAGCCAAGTGTTGGACTCTGAACTCGTCGTTAGAGTTTGTTTCAACGGTTGTGGGAGCAATTCCAATGGCGAACCACTTCTAGCTCGCTTTAGAGCGAACCTACGAAGTAGAGTCGAGCCAAGTGTTGGACTCCAAACTCGTCGTTAGAGTTTGTTTCAACGGTTATGGGAGCAATTCCGAATGGAGAACCACTTCTAGCTCGCTTTAGAGCGAACCTACGAAGCAGAGTCGAGCCAAGTGTTGGACTCCGAACTCGTCGTTAGAGTTTGTTTCAACGGTTGTGGGAGCAATTCCGAATGGCGAACAACTTCTAGCTCGCTTTAGAGCGAACCTACGAAGCAGAGTCGAGCCAAGTGTTGGACTCCGAACTCGTCGTTAGGGTTTAAAGAAGGTAAAAACAGAGAGATACAAGTAATTCACAAGTAAGATACAAGGAAAAATGCTCTTTATTGAAAACTAATACTCGACTGCATCTAAGTTGCGAGCCGTTATTACATGGGAGAAATAAAAAAGTAAAAGTGAAATACAAGTGAAGGGAAAGGAACGGTTCGACATCTGACGGTACACGGGGAGGCGTTCATGCGCTCTCTTGGTACTTCAAGAGATGGTCGGCATTCCAAGTCCGGGGAATCTCTCTGCCTTCAAGGACTTCTGGACGGTAGGCTCCTGACCGAACTACTCTGGTGATCTTGTAGGGTCCTTCCCAATTTGGAGCTAGCTTACTCTTCTGACTGGGGAAGGAGATAGCTAACTTTCTGAGGACTAAGTTCCCTTCTTTGAGATCGGTAGGACGGACTCTCTTATTATAGGCCAGCTCGATCCTTCTCCGATAGCTTTGTTGACGAATGGCAGCTCTTTCACAGAGCTCATTGATCAAGTCCAAATTTGCTCGGAGCTCTTGGCATTCTGTTCTTCTTCATAAGCAATAAGACGAGGAGAGGGTACACCGACTTCCAGGGGGATTACAGCCTCGGCCCCGTAGGTGAGGTTGAACGGCGACTCTCCTGTAAGGGTCCGTTTGGTAGTGCGATAATTCCACAGTACATTCGGGAGCTGATCAGCCCATAAACCTTTAGCGGACTTATCCAGCCTCTTCTTGATATCGGAGAGGATCTGTCGATTAGCATTTTCCACTTGGCCATTTGATTGAGGATGGGAGATAGAGGAGAAGCGTTGTTGGATGGCGAAGTCTTCACACAGGGCTCGGAAGGAGGCCCCTGTAAACTGTGTTCCATTGTCGATTATGAGGACTCGAGGGACGCCGAACCTGCAGATGACGTTCTTCCAAAAGAACTGGAGTACTTTGTTCTCAGTGATTGCGGCCAAGGGTTCGGCCTCTATCCACTTCGAGAAGTAGTCGATCGCCATAACTAAAAGTTTGAGTTGGCCGGGAGCTGGCGGGAACGGTCCTAGTAAATCCATCTCCCACATTGCGAAAGGGATAGGACTTGATAGGGTGGCGAGCCGAGCTTGTGGGAGGCGACGAATGTTGGAGTGCTTTTGACAGGAGCTGCATTGCCGAACATGTCGCTCGGCATCTTGCAAGAGGATAGGCCAGAAATATCCATAATTCAACACCTTCCGAGCAAGGGACCTGGACCCTGAATGTGCTCCACCTATGCCTTCATGAAGCTCTTGCAAGGCGTATGTGGCTTGTTCGGGGGAGAGGCACCTCAGATAAGGTCTGTCGTCAATTTGTGTGAAGGAGCGTTTATACAAGACCCCATCTACAATGGTGTACCGCTCCGCTCTGGTTCTAACTCGGCGAGCTTCCTTAGGGTCTTCGGGGAGGAGCCCATCCCTTAGGAATTCTACCAGGGGTTTCATCCAATTATCTTGAAGTTGGACCGGCAGCGACTCCATGGAGTCGGGAGTTTCTTCTTCTATGCTCGGCTTCAGGAGCACTTCAATTAAGACGGTCTGCTCGAGACCTTGGAGGGAGAAAGAGGCTAACTTGGAGAGAGCATCTGCTTGGGCATTTTCTTCCCTCGGGATTCGCCGAAAAAGCACCTCTTCGAAGAGAGCCATGAGATTTTGGACTTTGGCTAGATACTTAGCCATTCAGTCATCTCGCGCTTCATACTCGCCCAAGACTTGATTCACGACTAGCTGAGAGTCACTAAATATGCGGAGGCGTTGTGCCCCTGCCTTGTGAGCCATTCCAAGCCCGGCTATAAGGGCTTCATATTCCGCTTCAATGTTGGAGGCCTTGAAGTTGATGCGGAGGGAGTATTGGAGGACGAAGTCATCTGGGCCTGCCAGAATAACCCCGGCTCCGCTCCCTTCGGTGCAAGAGGATCCATAAACATATACTGTCCAAATAGGAGGTCCGTTTGGCGCTTGACTGACCTCGGGAATGGTGCTTTCAACTATAAATTCAGCTAAGACCTGAGCCTTGATTGCGGTCCGAGGCTGATATGTTATATCATGTTGGCTTAGCTCGATAGACCATTTCATGAGACGACCGAAAGTCTCCAGTTTGTGAAGGACTTGCTTCAATGGTTGGTCGGTAAGAACGACCACCGAGTGGGACTGGAAATATGGGCGAAGCTTTCTTGCGGCCATGACTAAGGCGTATGCCATCTTCTCTATCCTTGGGTAGCGGAGCTCGGCATCCAGAAGTACCTTGCTCACGTAATAGATGGGTTTTTGAGTCTTGTCTTCTTCCCTTACGAGGACAGCGCTGAGGGTCTGCTCGGAGGCGGCTAAATAGAGGTAGAGGGCTTCCTCGAGAACAGGTTTGCTGAGGAGAGGAGGATTGACTAGGTAAGCCTTTAGCTAGTCGAATGAGTCTTGTTGCTGCTGACCCCACTCGAAGCCTTTTGCCCCCCTGAGAACTTTGAAGAAGGGAAAACACTTTTCCCCTGACTTAGAAAGGAAGCGCCCTTTGGCAGCAAGGCGACCTGTTAGCTTCTGAATCTCTTTAACATTCTTTGGGGGAGCCATGTCCAATATGGCCTTGATCTTCTCGGGTTTCGCTTCGATTCCTCTTTGGCTGACCATAAAGCCTAGGAATTTTCCCGACGAGACTCCGAATGCACACTTGTTCGAATTGAGCCTCATGTCGTGCTTCCTGAGTACATCGAATGCCTCTTGTAGATCGGCCACATGATCGGCCCCGTGGATGCTCTTCACAAGCATATCGTCAACATATACCTCCATATTTCAGCCGATCTGTGCTTGAAAGACCTTGTTAACGAGGCGTTGATAAGTGGCACCTGCATTCTTCAACTCGAAAGGCATTACTCTGCAGCAGTAGAGGCCCTGATCGGTTACAAAGGAGGTCTTCGGGATATCTGGGGGAAACATACGAATCTGATTGTAGCCGGAGAAGGCATCCATGAAGCTGAGGAGTTCAAGGCCCGAAGTTGCGTTGATCAGGGGTCAATACTTGGGAAAGGAAATGGATCTTTGGGACATGCTTTATTCAGGTCGGTGAAGTTGATGCATATTCTCCAACTCCCGTTGGCCTTATTTACCGTCACAACATTTGAGAGTCATTCGGGATAATTGACCTCCTGTATGAACCGAGCCTTGAGGAGCATGTCCACCTCTTCTTTTATAGCTTGTTGGCGCTCGGGAGCAAATTTGTGCCTCTTCTGTTGAACCGGTCTGGATCCCGGTGCAACACTCAGATGGTGGACGAGAAGCTCTTCGGAAATTCCAGGCATGTCGGCGGTTGACCAGGCAAAGAGGTCGTGATTCTTTCTAATACATTAAACTATGTCCGAGCTTAGGGCTGATGGAAGGGTTTTGCTGATAAAGAACTTGCGGTTCGGATCTTGCTCAAAGAAGAGCACTTCCTCCAATTCATCCACTGGCTCGGACGTTGGTCGGACACCATCTTGAGGGATTTCAAGAGTTTCGAGGGAGAGGACTGGATCCTCAGTAGAGGTCATGTAGCATTTGCGGGCCATTTCCTGACTGCCTCTTACTTCCCCTACTCCTGCCCGGGTGGGGAACTTCATCTTGAGGTGATAAGAAGAAGGGACGGCTTCGAGGACAGCTAGGCCAGGTCGACCTAGAATCACATTATAAGCAGCGGGGACATCGACGACCATGAAGTCCATCAGCTCCGTTCGGGTAGTAGGAGTTTTGCCAGCGGTTACGTCGAGGGTGATCACCCCTTCAATAGTCACTAGCACTCCCGTGAACCCATGGAGTGTGTAGCCGGCAGGCTTAAGTCTGTCCCGGGATGGTTTGAGACCTTTGAAAGCGGCGAGGAAGAGGATGTTAACGGAGCTGCCATTGTCCACCAAGATCCTATCTACTTTAAAGTTCTCCATATGGAGGTTAATGACAAGTGCGTCACAATGGGGGGTTCGGACACCCTCAAGGTCTTCATCTAAGAATGTGACAGGTACTTCAAGGCCTTTAGGAGGAGCTGTGCCACGAACCGAATTAACTTCTCTTATAAACGCCTTTCGAGAGGAGTTGGAGGAGCCCCCCATCGGCCCCCCATGAATGAGGTGCAGGACACGCTCCTCTTCGAATTCGGGCATCTCATTGCGTTGTTCGGGGCGCTTGTTAGCCCCCCGAGGAAGAGGCGGAAGGTCGGTTCGGTCCTTTCTCACGAATTTGGCCAATTGTCCCCTCTGGATGAGGGCTTCTATCTCATTCTTCAGGGCCCTACAATCATTGGTGTTGTGGCCATGGTCCCGGTGACAGCGGCACCATTTTTCTTTGTCCATTTTCTTGCCAGGGGTGTTCATTTTCGGGGCAGGGGGTAGCACCCATTCCTTCTCAACCTCCATGAGAATAGTGGAAATGTTGGCGTTAAGAGGAGTGAACTTTTCGAATTTGGGGGGAGGTCGGCGCTATCCGCCATTGTCCTTCTGGAGCTTCTTGGCTCCTTCTTCTTCTGTTCCCTTTCTCTTGGACCCGGAGGAATGCCCCTCAAAGTTGGGGCGGTGCTCAGCTTCCTCGGCCCGAATATACTTCTCGCTTCGGAGAAGGAGATCGGAGAAGTTTTGTGGGGTCTTCTTGGCAAGGGAGGAGCGGAGACTGGAATTGAGGACGTTTGATTGGAATGCTGTTGCAGCGATTGACTGGTCGAGGAAAGCGATAGACCTAGCTTCCGTGGTGAACCTTTTCACATAGTCTCTTAACTTCTCACCCTTCTTCTGGTTGAGGTAGAGTAGCGAAATGTTGTTCTTTTCAGTTCGGCGGCTACTCACAAAGTGGGTGACGAAGAGGGTCTCGAATTGCTCGAAGGAGAATATCGAAGATGAGGCGAGGCGAGAGTACCATTCCCGGGCCGTACCCTTGAGGGTGGCGGGGAAGGTCTTACATAGCAGAGCATCGGAAGCTTGGTGGATGAGCATGAGTATCTTAAAGCTTTCGATGTGGTCGACAGGGTCGGACTCCTCGGAATAAGTCTCGAATTGGGGAGGCTTGAAGCCTATTGGAACGGGGGCATCCATGATGGTCCGAGAGAAAGGAGGCCGACTCGGTCGGAGGGTCCTTCCTCTAAGCTCTTCTTCTCTGTCTAGCTGACCCAAGCGCCTCTCCATTTCGTGGAGACGACGGTAGACAGTGTCATCCCTTCGACGGTTATCAAACGAGCCTCTGGACTCGTCTTCGTACGAGGGAGAGCGGGGGCTACGACGACGGTAGCTCCTGGAGTGGCGAGGACTAGGAATGTGCCGGGGGTTGCTAGGAGCTGCGGGAGGAGTTAGGGACCGTTGGTGAGGACTTCGGACCGGAGGAGTGGGGACCCTCTGAGGATTGTTATTGTGGGGCTGGAGATTGAGAGCTTGTAAGATGGTTGCCTGGAATTGCTGAAATTCGGCACGAGTGATGGGTGCATCATCGTTCCCGGGAAGCCACCGATCATCAGGAGAGTGAGGTCTTCTCCTATGGTGGCCGGGGGACTCTCTCCGGCCTCTGTGAGGGGGGGACCTTCTGTATTCTCGGCGATGAGGAGATCGCTCATTTGGATGGTGTTGGCGGGAGGCTCCCTCTCAGGCCTGCCTTTCATCCAAACGGCGGCGAAGATCCTCTTCTTTGCGCCGATTGTCGAGGGTGTTGCGGAGGTCTTCTGATGCTCGGGGATTGTGAGATGCCATGGAATCAGTAGAGGGGTTGTGCACGGAGACGTGATCATGTTGGAGGGGTTGTTTCTGATGATTGGGATGGGAGCCCCTCGCACCGGCGTTCTGGAGGCCGGTCTGGCCGCGAGGGGGTTGAAGATTCTGAGGAGGAAGTTGGTCCTGCTGCGGGGCCTAGTTAGGTTGAGGGATAGGTCCTGTTGGCTGGACGATTTGGAGGGGGACCTCCTGCTGCGGTTGAGGAGGAGTGGGTCCACGGTTGGACCCTCTGGATCTTAGCTTTCGGGGAGGCATGGCTGGGCAGATCTGACCGACGGGAAGAGGAAGGTCTGTTATTCGCAGTTTCCCACAGACGGCGCCAATCTGTTACCGCTAAATCTGGTGTGGGGGTAAACAGATAGTATTTGTGGATTCTTGGAAAACATGAATAGCAAACCTGAAACCTGATCCGCCAGAGTTTGACCGTTGACTCCCGCCGTTCACCTGCAAGAAGTGCGAGACACCAGAGTTGATCCCGGCGACGCACCCTCCGACGCTCAAGTAAGTAATCAGGAAGATTACGAGAGAGCGTAAATTGGCAAAAGATTGATTACCTCTTAATGGTGGTGGATGGGGGGTATTTATAGTCGCCTCAAGGATCAGATTAGGAATGTAATCACTATGATCAGATAAGGAATGTAATCCCTAATTCCCAGTGAAAGGATAGATATGAATCAGGGCCGTTGATTAGGGTTAATCAGAAACCCTAATTCTATCCCGCTGGACCGGGTTTATTTTGGGTTGGGACCCGTACCCAGTTGAGGTTGATCCGTTCGTGGGTTATCGGGTCTTTGGGGAAAAGACCCAGGATCGACTTTAGACCCGTTTGTGGATTGACATTACCATTTTGCCCCTAGGCTTTAAGATTCGCGCCCGATTTGGACGGTTCCGATTTAACCCCATTTTTAGCCATATCAGTGGTTTTAGGAGGCACTGAGGTGGAAATCACTCCATCAATACTATTGTTGATTGATTTTATTGTTAGGCAAGCTTAGTGAACAACTGAAATTTGAAGCTTATTTATATGATAAGCTTGATTCTTTGGACCCTGGCCTTATATTTTAGATGAGATGTGATTTTTTTGGGCAGGTGCAAGAGTCGCTGTCACTATGCTTAATGAAAAATATGGAGTAATTGGTGTCATAAAGCAAAATAAAGGTAATCTTTATTTTTCTGGGTATTGTTTTTATGTCCCCCGCCGTTATATTATAATTTATTAATATATATAAAAATACATGCATGTCTATAAAGGGCCTAATTTTTTTCTTCGCCCAGGGCCTCAAATACCTCAGGACCGACCCTGCGCGCCGATCCCGAAGTCTCTTGACAATCTCTCGTCATCATAGATCTGCAAGCGATCACGAAGTCTCCCGAAGCCGTCGCAAAAATTCCGAAGTCTCCTGGTCTGTTGTCGACACTGAACCCGTCAACTCTGATCCCGTCGACTCTGATTCGTCATCCCTGATCCCGATCCCACCATCAACTCCGATCTCCAGCTGTCGAACCCGATCCCCTGCCGTCGATCCTGACCCCCCTTCTCCACCGCTCACCGTCGTGGTCGTGGTCATCACTGTTTGATGATCTATTCAAATCTATTCTGTTGAGTTGCTGTTGTTGTTTGGTGTTCGGGCTCTTGGATTTGATCTAGATCGGATCTAAAATGAGCTATTCTATCGGAGGGTGCTGTTTGTTGTGTTGCTATTTGCTGTTCTTGGCCAAGTTGTGTCGTTTGCTATTGGTTGCTGAAGATCAGATCCGTTGTTTTCTTGTGCCGCTACCATGGAACAAACTGATAGAGCTGAGAAGAGTATTGGACTTACCTCTACATTAGTTACAGCTGCAGGTAATGATGATAAGGTATTTAATATTTTGCCTCTGTTATGAATAATGCATGGATAATTGATTTGGGTGCTACCGACCATATGACTTGATTCTAGAAAAGTTCAAAATTTTCAACCATCCACCAAATCAACTGTGTCCACTGCCATTGGTGACCTTGCCACTGTTACTGGCGAGGGTACCATACATCTCACAAACAACCTAACCTTAGATACTGCCCTAGTTGTGCCATCCTTGAATTTTAACCTATTATCTGTTGTCCAAATAACTACTGCCTTACATTGTATTGTAATCTTTTGGCCTTCACATTGTGTGTTTAAGGATATTCGGACTCGTAAGACGATTGGTTATGGGGTTAGACACGAGAAACTCTATTATCTGAATTTAGAACCTGAACGTTCAAGCAAGTTGACTCAAGCTCTAAGTGTGGAAGGATCCAAAGATGAGAAGAGGAAATCAGATATTTGGTTATGGCATCGACGTCTAGGGCATGCTTCTTTTGGTTATTTGAAAAAATTATTTCCAAGTTTATTTTTGAAGTTGGATATTTCTGCATTTCGGTGTGATGTGTATGAACTCGCAAAAGGTCACCGTGTCTCTTTTCCCTCAAGTCCAAGTAGAAACTCCCTTCCATTTATGATTTCATTCTGATGTTTGGGGTTTATCCAAAACCACTACATTTGGGGGAGTCAAATAGTTTGTGATATTTATTGATGACTGTACTCGTATAACCTGGATTTGTTTGATGAAGTCGAAAAGTGAAGTTAGTGGCTTGTTTCAGAAATTTCACAAGCATGTTATGATTCAGTATAAATCACAGATTCAAGTTCTTAGGAGTGATAATGACGGAGAGTACTTGAGTTCGAATCTGCAACAATATTTGGAGGAACACGGAATTGTTCACCAGACTACATGCTCATATATACCTCAATAGAATGGGGTTGCAGAAAGAAAAAATAGACACTTGCTCGAGGTGGTCCGTGCTTCTCTCATCCATGGAAATATGTCACTCATCTATTAGGGGGAAGCCCTTGCCTCTGCTGCATACCTAATCAATAGAGTTCCTTCTAGTATCCTAAACTTTCTCACACCATTTCAAGCATTAAATGAAGCTGTGAATGCACCAAAAGTCGTCAACTTTCTGCCTCGACTATTTGGGTGCGTTGAATTTGTTCATCTTCATTAACATGAACGCAATAAGTTAACTCCTCGAGCTGTCCACTGTGTTTTCGTGGGATATGCACAGGATAAGAAAGGGTATCAGTGCTATCACCCACTAACTCAAAGGATGTTTATGACTATGGATGTTGTGTTTCATGAAGATGAGATGTATTTTTTTTCTTCTACGACTGAACTTCAGGGGGAGTACCGAAGTTAAGTTCAGACTCTTGGGTATGATGAATGAAGTTTAGACTCTTGGGTATGATGAAGTAATTACCAGCCAGAACAAACAACTGGATACAAATAATGGAGAACACTTGAATAAAGACCTAGCAAGGAAGGAAGACCCTCATGAAGAAATGCAACCAAGAGAAGAAGACCCTCTTGAAGAATTGCAACCAGTACCGAATTTCAGTGAGAGTGAACCTTCAGAACCCCAAAACCAATCGTCATCATTGTCCGAAGCTCCTAGAAGAGAAATCCCGCACCATACTAATAGAGGTATTCCAAAACCCACTTATGAACCCGATCCCACTAGTAACGTCAAATATCTCATGAGTAATTATGTATCCACTCACCGCTTGTTGGAATCAAATAAGTCATTTGTAAATCAATTATCTACTGTATCTATTTCTAACAGTGTGCAGGAAGCCCAACTGATCCAAGGTGGAAAGAAGCTATGGATGAGGAGATAAAGTCCTTGAAAAAGAATGAGGCTTGGGAGATAGTCGAGCTGCCAGCAGGGAAGAAGCCAGTAGGATGTAGATGGATTTATACGGTAAAATATAAATCTGATGGTTCAATAGAGTGATACAAAGCAAGGCTGGTTGCCAAAGGATACACTCAAACGTATTGAATTGATTATGAAGATACATTTGCACCTATGGCAAAATTCAATATTGTTCGAGTCCTACTGTCACTTGCTGCAAATCTTGACTGGCCGTTGGAGCACTTTGATGTAAAGAATGCATTTTTGCATGGGGAATTGACAAAGGAGATTTATATGGATCTTCCGCCAAGGTCGAACAGACCAGTCCAACACAGCAATAAAGTATGTCGTTTGAAGAAAGCATTGTATGGACTTAAACAGTTGCCAAGAGCTTGGTTTGGAAGATTTACAAAATTAATGAGGACATTCGGATACTATCAGAGTAATTCAGATCATACTCTGTTCCTAAAAAGGAAAGAAGGTAAAATTACTACTATCATTATTTATGTGGATGATATAATAGTAATTAGAGATGATCCCGAGGAGAGGAAGGCATTAAAGAACTACTTGTCACAAGATTTCGAAATGAAAGATCTTGGCTCTTTGAGATACTTCATTGGTATTGAAGTTTCTCGCTCGAGAAAGGAGATATTTTTGTCTCAAAGAAAGTATGCTATTGATTTATTAAAGGAAACTAGAATGTCCGCTTGTCAGCTGATTAATACACCGTTAGAAGAAGGACTGAAACTGTGCAACGAAGCTGATCATGTACCTTGTGATAAGGAAATATATCAAATATTGGTTGGAGAGCTAATGTATCTTACACATACATGGCCAGATTTATCATATGCTTTAAGTGTGGTAAATCAATTTATGCATACACCTCGGGAACAACATATGGATGCGGTGATGAGAATTATGAGATATATTAAGTCTGCTTCAGGGAAAAGGGTCTTATTTGGGAAACATGGTCACTTGAATGTCGAGGCATATACTGATGCTGATTGGGCAAGATCTATAATTGATAGGCACTCCACTTCAGGATACTTCACCTTTGTTGGAGAAAATTTAGTTACATGGAGGAGCAAGAAGCAAAATATTGTTGCGCGCTCTAGTGCAGAGGTTGAGTATCGCAAAGTAGCTTTAAGTATAGTGGAAGCTTTATGGCTGAAACTCTTATTGCAGGACTTAGGCTATAGTCCGAATGAACCTATGAAAGTGTATTGTGATAGTCAAGCAGCGTGTGATATTGCTGCTAACCCAGTTCAGCATAATAGGACGAAACATGTAAAGGTGGATAGATTCTTCATCAAAGAAAAAATATATGAGAAAATCATTGAGATGTCGAAAGTGAAGTCAGAAGATCAGCTCGCAGATATCCTAACCAAGACAGTTTCGAATCGGCTCTTCTTAAAATTTGTTGACAAGTTGGGCATGTTCAATATCTATGCACCAACTTAAGGGGGAATGTTGAAATATAGTAATTGTATATGCTATTTCCCAATCTATAGAAAACATATTCCCCAAATCTCTCATCTCCCAAATCTTTTCTCAATCTCCTTTCTTCTTCTCCAAGAATGTAATTCATATATATAGATGTATACAGTAGAGAAATGATTGAATATGTAACACCCCACATTTTTATTTAAATTAAAAATGCATTTTATGATTTTTGCATATATGATGCACGTGCTAATTTATCCATCTCTTTTCTTACTCTCATTTACTATTTTTAAGCATGCATAGTCTTATTTAGACTTTTATTTAACCCATGGACCTAAAGATTAAATCCTAGCCCATTAGATTGATTAAAAGAAAAGCCCACTAGAATAATTAAGTTAATAAATTAAAAAAGAGCCCATGAATCAAGCTCATTAGTAAAATCCTAATTTAAGTTGAGCTTGGACTAATACATGACAAGTTACAACTTTTTGTACACATTTAGAACTATAGAAAATGTATTTATTTTGTATGTGCATGTGTGCATTTGCACACATATTGAGGTTGGCCGGTTGCACTAAAGGTAGGCCGGTTTTGAGTGTGGAAGGAAAAGGGTTGGGAGTTAGGGCTTTAGAGTGGTGGGGAGATGAAGAGTTGGGAGTTTAGGAGTTGAGAAAATGAAGGGTTGAGTGGGCAATTAAGGAGAGATTTATTAGGTTGAGATTTATGCAAATTAGACCCTAACAATATCCTATGAATAGCACCCAATTTCTCCTTCTCTTTTGCACCAAAAACAAATCAAATAAGTGAAAGAAAAAGAAAGAGAGTAGAGTGTTCTCATTTTGGAGGTGTTCTTGCTTGGAGAAGTTCTTGCTAGGAGGAAAAGGTCTTGCTAGGTGCTAGAAGTGGATTCCATCTTTCTCATTCTCAAATCTTCCATTAGAGGTGGGTGGTTTCATGCTTTCTAGTTGTACAATATGCATGCTAAAACTATAAATGAGTAGCATAAGTTAATGTTGATGTGAAAAATATAGATAAAAATTCATGCTAGTGTAATGTGATATGAATGAGGATAATGTTGTTCTGATTGAGTAAAAATAAATACCATTCTTTTATGCTATAAATCATGTTAGTATGTTTGCAAATTTATTTATTTTTTTGTGCATGTTGAGTATATGAACATTGTTGAAGAAAGATTCAAATCATGCTTTTGATGACTATGAAAGAAGAAAATGAATTTAGTTAATGCCATAAAATGTGTTGACATATGCCATGTTATAACATAAACTATTGGATGAAAGAGATATTTTTGTGAGATTCTCATGTTTGAGAGACATGCTAATATTGTTATAAAATTCTATATTTTGTATAAGTAGGGATAAAAACTAGTTTTCATGAACACTATTTTGTTAATTCAATTTTGAGAGAATTACAAGTCTATGTGAAAAATGAGAAAAAAAGAATTGTTGAAAGAAGTGGAAATCGGGTTTTAATGAATTTAAAATTTTGTTGTTTACTGTTTTTAAATTCATTCTCAGTCAAGAAAAAATTTATTATCAAACTCCTTGAAAGATATGATCTTTGGATAAACAAGTTTTATGGAAAGGAATCACTTTCTGAACAATATGAACAAAAGTATATTAGGACAAATCCTAAACAGAAAATACACTTGGACTTACTGGTTAGCTAGTGCAATACAGAGCACTACTGTGCTCATAAGAGGTCTTGGGTTTGAAACCTATTAGATCTATCTTGTTTTGTTTTGTTTTAAAAATACCCGAGACTCGAGAGTCAGCTTAGAGTGCTTTCGGTCTGGCCTCTTAACGCCAGGTCCACTTGGACTTTTCGGCTAGCTGGTTGTGTCATGGGCGCTGACTGGTTGGAGATGGGTTCGAAACCCAGTGGCCTCAACTTTTATTCTTTTTGGTTTTTATTATTTTAATGAGTTTCTAATGCAATTAAAAATTAGGGGAAAATACTAGAATTTATATAAAATGAAATAAAGATCATTAAAAAGAGTTGAAGAATTTTCAAGTATATTTGAGTTGTTAAAAAGGAGAAATTGAGATAGAAAGTGAATTTTTACTTAAGATTTAATCAGTAAAGAGTATGAAATTTATATTTTTTGAAGAAGAGAAAAATGTGTTTGTGTGAAGTGAATTCTTTTGAAAAGATTGTACTCTTATTTGGTTTAAGAATTTCTTTGTTGTGGTTGAGATATATTGTATGAGCTTGAATTTAATCATAAAATTTTATGTGATGAAGTTGTGTTCTTGAAAGAAGTGATTTACTTATAAAGATTATGAATGAATAACTAGATCATGAATAGTGACAAGACATTAAATTGAAGATGAAAATAATCTAAGTTTAAGACATATTTATTGTAGGGTATGTGTACCCATGGAATCTTGTACATGAAAAGTTGTGATTTAGAGTTAGTGAGACCTCGAATACCGGCACTATTGATTGAAAAAGAGTCGAAATATATTTTGAGATATGGCCATGGAACTATCTCGGATTTTGTTGATTAAGTCCGGTAGGAGGTAAGACTAATTCTAGGTTTGAAAATTTATTCATGTTTTGAACTAAGTAATTAGGCACATAAGTGAAGATATAGTAAACCTGGGCAAACGTAAGTGGGACGCTCTATATAATCGGCGGTGGATTCCGAGGCTATCGACCCAGTCAGCGGTGGATTCCGGGATTGTGGTTGCTCCGTGGGAGACGGGCTTTTATTTTTAAATCTGGGATTATGAGGACGGGTCAGCGGTGGATTCCGGGATCTTGAGTAATCGGACGAATAGTTTGCCATACTCCAATGTATATACGTATACCGGGACTAGAGGGTCACTAAAAAAACTTTTTTTACGCTTCAACGGGGCAACTAGAGAATAATTGATGTTGGGTAGGCTATTTGTCTTTGGTAATAGATTCTTAGGTGCCTTAATCATTTCCAAGTTGTCATGCAAAATCAAGAACAAGTTTTGAAAAGTAACAAAAGCAAGTTCTAGTTCATTTCAAGAATGTCATTTCAAGCAATCAACTAAATCATGAATACTGAGATCTTCAAATATGTCAGGCAAGATAAAATAATATAGAATTAGTGTATGGCTCTCTCAAGAATATATGTTAGGCTCAAAACTTACAATTTGTGTATATAAGTTTACAAATAGTTAAACTTGCTTTTCTCTTTCATAATTCGTCAAATTGACATGGCCAAGTGTAAAAAAAAAATTCAAGCATGATCCATATGAGAAGTTATTAACATTTCTTTTAAAGATTAAGACCACAATTAATACTTGTTCTTCACCCCTAGCTATAGTAACTAAGCTCATGTTCTCATCATTGTTGTTGGAAGGTATCTTTCTTTTTTTTTAAACAACTGTAAAAATAAACTAAACTAAGACTCTTAATCTCTTAATGTACCCCCAAACTTAAATGGAACATTGTCCTTAATGTTTGAAACAAAGACTTGAAATAAGCATGTATCACCATCTAAGTTTGAGAGAGAAAATAAAAATAATAAAAATAAATAAAAATAAATAGAAAAGTGTAAGAACTTCCCTGACAGTTGGGTTGCCTCCCAATAAGCACTGAGCTTTATGTCTTCAGCTAGACTTGATAAGTTTATGCATTGTATTGAACAGTTTGAAGAGTCATATCTTCCTCTCGAGGCTCAAAACTCATCTCAATATAAGGTTTCACCCTATGCCCGTTTACCTTGAATGTTTGATTTTTCTCTTTGCTATGAACCTCCAAAGCTCCATGTGGAAAACTTTTGTAACAACATACGGACCGTACCATCTTGACTTAAGCTTGCCCGGGAAGAGTCATAATTTCGAATTGTAGATCAATACCTTCTGTCCCTCATGAAACTCTTTCCTAACTAGCTGCTTATCATGATATATCTTGGACCGTTCTTTGTACAACTTTGCATTCTCGTATGCATCATGCCTCACTCTTCGAGCTCATTCAGCTGCAACTTTCTTTTGTCACCTGCTTGTTTCATATCAAAGTTAAATTTCTTAACAGCCCAATACGCTCTATGTTCCAACTCCACCGACAGGTGACACGCTTTTCCAAAGACCAAACGATATGGCGACATGCCAATGGAAGTCTTGTACGCAGTTCTATACGCCCATAATGCATCATTCAAGCGTAGCGACCAATCCTTTCTGCTTGTATTCACTGTCTTCTCCAAGATGTTATTGATTTCTCTGTTGCTGATCTTCACTTGCCCACTGGTTTGAGGATGGTATGGAGTACCCACTTTATGTGTAATCTCATATTTCTTCATTAAAGAAGCAAATGGATAATTATTGAAGTGGCTCCCTCCATCACTAATGATTGCCCTTGGTGTACCAAACCTGGTGAAGATGTTATCCGGCAAGAACTTGACAACAACTTTGTGATCATTAGTTTTTGAGGGAACAGCCTCGACCCATTTAGACGCATAATCCACACCAACAAGAATATATAAATAACCCAATGAGTTAGGAAATGGACCCATGAAGTCGATCCCCCATACATCAAAAAGCTCGATTACTTGAATATTTTTCAGCGGCATTTGATTTCTGGAAGAGATGTTTCCTGTCTTCTGGCATCTATCACAAGAACTGCAAAAAGAAAAGGCATCTTTAAATACATTAGGCCAATAAAAGCCAGATTGTAATACCTTAAGTGCTGTTCTTTTTGTCCCAAAGTGTCCTCCATAAGCAAACTGATGACAATATTGTAGAATACTCATGTGCTCCTCTTCTGGCACACACCTCCTTATAATTTGATCCGGACAGAATTTGAATAAGTATGGATCGTCCCAATAATAGTGCTTACACATAGCCACTAATCGCTCTTTCTTGACTAGACATACCTGGAGGAAAAACATTAGCAGTAATATAATTGACAATATCTGCATACCATAGAAGTAGTACATTTATCCCAAGTAAGTGTTCATCTGGAAAGTTTTCATTCAATGGAGGTACATTCCCTTCTTCTTCATGAAGTAACCTGGACAAGTGATCTGCAACAACGTTGTCACTCCCCTTCTTATCTTTAATTTCAAGATCAAACTCTTGTAGCAAGAGCACCCATCTGATCAACCTAGGCTTAGCATCCTTTTTCGCAAACAAATATCTCAAAGCAGCATGGTCAGTGAAAACTATGACTTTAGAACCAATCAAGTATGACCTAAACTTCTCTAAAGCAAATATCACAGCTAACAATTCTTTTTCAGTAGTGGAATAATTAAGTTGTGCATCATTTAAAGTTCGAGAAGCATAGTAAATAGCATGAGGTACCTTATTTATTCTCTGACCTAGAACAGCTCCCAAAGCATAATCACTTGCATCACACATGAGCTCGAAGGGAAGGCTCCAATCTGGTGCCATAATGATTGGTGCAGAAATAAGAAGATTTTTCAATGTATTGAAAGCAGTCATGCACTCTTCTGTCCACACAAACTCAACATCTTTAGTCAACAATCCACAAAGGGATCTGGAGATCTTGAAAAAACCTTTTATGAATCTTCTATAGAACCCTGCATGTCCAAGAAAGCTTCTCACACCCTTAACTGTAGTAGGAGGAGGTAGCTTCGAGATGATGTCAATTTTTGCCTTGTCCACTTCTATACCTTTTTTAGAGACCACATGTCCTAACACAATGCCTTGTTGTACCATAAAATGGTACTTCTCCCAATTAAGCACTAAATTGCATTCTTCACACCTCTTAAGAACAAGCTGCAAATGGTTAAGGCATTCATCAAAATTAGATCCAAAAATACTGAAATCGTCCATAAATACCTCGATGAACCTCTCCACTGTAACACCCCGAATTTCAAATAAGAATAAATTCGAGATTTCACAGGATCTTTACTTCACTTCGTACAATTTTACAAGAAAATTTTAAAACTTTTTCAATATTACATCAGAGTTCCTTTACACTTGGTTTTTACACAGCGAAAGAAATAAAACTTACAACAGTTGAAAGACAAAAATATAACTTGTACAATTTTACATCATTTGCAACATTTTTAACTTTCATATAGCAATAGCATATCCACTTTATAACTCCATGAATGGTCCTTTACCTGCATGTCAATCTGTGGGCACGTCAATTACTTACAACTGACGAAATGTTATACACGGCTATCCTCTCTATGCCGGGAATAGTATAACGATCTCATACTTTAACAAATCACAAGATTGAATGAACAAGTAAAGTGTCAAAGGTGATTATTCTAAACATAAGTGTATGTCATGCCTTAATGCCTAATGCACACAATTCTACACTAGGATGACACTAATGCACACTTGTTCAGATTCTATGCATCCCATACTACATAGGTCTGAGGGCAAGTGCCTACGTACTCCATAATGAAGGGTTCGATCCCTCGCCATGAAACTACCCGGTAATTAAACAAGTTTTAGATTTATTTTACAGATACGGATCTCAGCCTCCCTGGCTAGCCTCCCTGGCTATAATAACATATCCCAGCCTCCCTGGCTATTATATCGTGAGAATAATCCCGTAAATGTCCCTCTAGCACCGGTATATACATATTCTTTGGAGTATGGTAAACATCCGCCGAATACCCTAAGTCCCGGATAAAATACAGTCCATCTCCTACGGAGCAACCACAGTCCACCAACTAGGTCTATAGTCACGGAGATCCACCGCCGACTATATAGAAGCACCCATTTACGTTTGCACAAGTCTATCACATCTTCACCTAAGTGCCTAATTATTTTTAGTTCAAGACATGAATATGTTATCACCCTAGAATCATTTTTACCTCATACCGGATTTGTTCACAAAAATACGAGATCGTCCGACGGCATTATCTCGAAATCAAGTCTCAAAATCTTTCTTTCAAAATTACCGATAACCGAGGTTTTACTAATTCTAAATCATAAACCTTTCATGTACAAGAAACATGGGTACACATACCCTTTAATAATCATGTCTTAACTTATTATATTCATGTCTCTAACTTATCCATAATTTAATCAATGTCTCAATTTTGCATCACCCATGATTCATTCATTCATTCATAATTTCCCATAGAAAATAATCCTTTTTCATGAACAGAATTTCATCCATTATCAATCTTTTTAACAACTTAAGCACATATTCATAATCAACCCAAACCAAGTATGTCTTAAATCAAGTGAGTGTATAATCACATCAAGATCACATGAATGAATCAGTATTCAAAAAATATAAAGCTCGCATCCTTTAATAATTTGTTTGTGTCAAAACTCATTAACAATTTGAACTCATATGATATGTCTCAACCATCGCAAAATATTTCTCAAATCAAGTAAAAGTAAAATATCTTTCTAAGAAAATTAATTCTCTTATCAACACTTTATTTTTCTTCTAAGGATTTAAATCATGCTATTCACTAATTTATTTTAAATACAATATCTCATTATATCTCAATGTCTCTTTTATTCCTCAAGAATATACATGGAAATCTTTAGAACTATTTTTAATAGATTCTCTATAACATTTTATGAACACTATAATTGCCCCAAATTTTAATTTACTCTAAACTCATTAATTTAACTCAAAAAAATATATATAATAAAAGCCCACACAACCTGGGTTTCGAACCAACACATGCCCACACAGTGCCCAAAGCACTCACAGATAACCACTAGCCCAAGTGGGCAAGGTGTCAAATTCCCAAACAAAAATCTCCTTAAACTCATCTCGGGTTGAAATAGTTTTTAAAAAAAAAACTTGGTAAAAAAAAGTTTTGGACCTTAACAGGTTTCGAACTCAACCCGGATAGTAGCCAGCGCAGGGCTAAGCCAACGGGCCAAGTGCATCGCACAGCTTACAGGCAACCCGATGGGTCTTATGCTAACTTTCTGTTATTACATTATTTATTAAAAATACAACTCGATTTCCTCGTACTTGATCAATCCTTTTATTTGATAAAAATAAATTTATATAACTGAGATTATTTTATAACAGCAACTTACTGATCGATAAATCATATATTAGAAAAATATAACAATTTGACAAAGTTGTTTCTTCTTATTAAACAACACAATTTTGCATTCGTTCTTTTTAGTCAAGGATAGCATATTATATTTTTATAACAATCCAATGAGCTCCATAACATAAATTTTTCTTTATAAAAAAAATTTATTTAGTTATCAAAAGAAGTGTTTCCAACATTTTCATAAAAAGCTACTATTCTTCATGTACATCAATTCATGACAAAATTTTACTATTCATCAAGCATGCAAGCATTCTAACATGGTTCATAAGATTAATCCTTTAGTTGAACCCTTTTAATTAGCATGGTAATCAAATATTCACTAAACCTCAACAAGATCATTGCTAGCATGGATTTTATCTACACATTTCTCATCACATTCAATTCATACTAGTCATATAAAATAATTAGCATGCAATTTCTACAATTAGAAAGCATAGGATCGCCCACCTTAGTTTGAAGGTTGAAAAACTACAAGGAACGAGTTCCTTCTTGCTCCTAACTTCACAAGCACTTCTAGCTCCTCTTCTCCTCCTAACAATAGCCTCCAAGCACAAACTCTCACTCTCCTTTTTCTTTCTTTCTTTCTTCTCTTTTCTTTTCTCTCTCTTTCTTTCTTATTCTTATTTTTTTTTTTTTGGTGTGGACAAAAGAGAAGAGGATGGGGCTATTTATAGGATTTTGCTAGGGTTCAAATTACAAAATTACAAACCTAATAAATTATTAAAATTAATTTACCAACTCTTCATATACATAACTCCCCTAACTCCTCACTTTTCATCTTCCCACCTCTTCAAAAACCCAACTCCCATAACCTACAACTTTTCACCTCCTAAACTCCTACCTCTTCTAATTCTCAACTCCCAACCCTCTACTCTCTTGATTACTCTCTGCCGAAAATGCACAGAGCAAAACATCCAAGTGGGCCTCCTTCGACCGTCTCTGTCTTTGACTTCCGAAATCACACACAGGTGGGCCTCCGCCATACTCGCCTATTCAATTCATTAACATTATATTACCACATCCCTTACTTCCGTGGGCCCCCACCATTACCATACTTATTTTTACCAAATCAAGTATATCACCAACTTACCAAAGTACAGCCAACTCATCACTTTTAAACATAAATATATATATCATCAACTTTATTTCTTAAAGAACAGCCATGTATTTTTTTTTATTTATTCAACATATAAGTATATAGTTCATCAAAACATATAAGTATATATATATATCTATTTATATACTTTTGAAAATTACGGGGTGTTACACACACTCCGAAATTTCTTTTGAAAATAAATACGCTCATATACGAACACCAAAAATACATGCGTCGCACGTAAAATATCAAAAATGCGAAGTCGATTTTATCAAAGAAAAATTATTAATTATAATCGAAAACAATATAAGAAAAATATATTTACTAATTTTATGTATTTCATGATGAAATCACTGTACGTAGAAAACACGTACATTGTACATACAAAATTATTAGGGGAAATGAATTTCCGTTTTATAAAAATAGATTTAAAAATATAAAATAAATAATTGAAACCCAGAAATTATCACTCGTGGCGGCGGAAAATATGTAATTAATATGTGCATTGAAAACACGTAGAAAGCACGTAGAATACAAATATCGAAATATTATATTTTTGTTGACTCAAAATAGGAAAAAATCAATACTGAAAATATATAAATAGTCGGTAATCAACATACGGGATGAAAACACGTTACAAAATACACGTGCGTAACACACGAGGGCAAAATTGTAATTTCAATTTTGCGGGGTGTTACACTCACCATGTCTGAAAATATACTCATCATGCATCTCTGAAATGTGGCTGGTGCATTACACAATCTGAATGGCATCCTCCTGTATGCAAAAGTACCAAAAGGGCATGTAAAAGTGTTTTTTTCCTGATCCTCTAGAGCAATAGCAATTTGATTATAGCCACTATACCCATCTAGAAAACAGTAATGACTATACCCAGCTAATATCTCTAACATTTGATCAATAAAAGGAAGAGGAAAGTGATCTTTCCTGGTTTCGTTGTTCAGCTTCCTGTAGTCAATGCAGACCATCCAGCCTGTGGTCATCCTTGTAGGAATAAGCTCATTCTCTTCATTCTTTACCACTGTAATTCCACTCTTTTTAGGCACTACATGTATCGGACTCACCCATTTGCTATCTGAGATAGGGTAGATGATGCCAACATCCAGCAACTTAAGAACCTCAGTTCTAACAACCTCCTTCATGTGTGGATTAAGTCTTCTTTGTGCTTCTCTAGTAGGTTTTGCATTATCTTCAAGAAGTATTCTATACATGCACTTGGATGGACTTATTCTCTTGATGTCTGCAATGGTCCACCCTAATGCAACCTTGTGCTCCCGCAAAACTCTCAACAACTTATCTTCTTCTTGCACACTCAAGTTTGCAGCCACTATCACGGGTAAGGTTTGGTTCTCGCCTAAATATGCATACTTCAAATGTTCAGGTAGTTGCTTTAGCTCCAAATCTGGTGCCCTGGTAACAGAAGAAACAATAGTGGTATTAGACACAATATTTTCAAAAATGGGTGCATACTTACTTGGATATGACTTTAGAGTTTCAAGGTAGTGCACGGCCTCTTTGATCCACAAATCAGTGTCATCATATTCCTGTTCGATTCTAGACAGTGTAAGAGTGTGTTATGGTAGCTTGTAGTGGATCAATGCTATGTACCTGAAATGCTTGGTCAACAATATTCTGAACCACATCTATACTATAACACTCATGATCATCATGTGGTAATTTTAGTGCATCAAACATTTTAAACTCAATCTTCTCACCATTTATTTTCATACTTATAATACCCTTTTTAACACATATTTTTATATCGGCAGTACTCATAAAGGTTCTACCTAAGATAATAGGCAAAGAAGATGGCATAGGGGAGTCTTCCATATCCAAAACAACAAAATCTGCAGGTAAAATGAATTCATTTACCTGAACTAAGACATCCTCTAAAATACCTCTAGGTCTCTTTATGCTTCGATCGGCCAATTGTAAGGTGATTGACGTTGGTTTGAGTTCTCCTAATTTCAGTTCTTCATAGACAGAGTAGGGCAGAAGGTTTATACTTGCCCCCAAATCCAGCAGTGCCTTTTCGAAAGATGCTCACCAACCCTGCATGGAATAGTAAAACTACCTGGATTTTTCAATTTAGGAGGCAGTTTCCTCAACAACACCGCACTTACTTCCTCCATTAAAGCAACATTCTCATGAACCTGAAATGTTCTTTTGTGGGTACAGCAGTCTTTTAAAATTTTAGCATAAGAAGGAATATGTTTAATAGCATCAAGTAAGGGAATATTAGTTTCTACCTTCCTAAGAGTTTCAAAGATATCAAGTAAATGTTGTTCTTTCTTTTGCTTGACTAACCTTTGAGGGAATGGTGGCAATACTACCCTTTCTTTCTCACTTACCTTTTTGGAACCCAAGGATTTTTCTGGTAGCGTGTCCCCGATCTCAATCTTATCTGATTCTTTCTCGTTTGTTCCAACTTTGCTGTCAATTACCTTTCCGCTCCTTAGGGTTGTCACTGCCTTAAGTTTCTCCTGTCCTCTAGGATTGGGTATGACTTGTGATGGGAGCTCTCCTGACGTTCTTTACTTAGTTCTTTGCCATTTGTCCGATTTGTGTCTCCAATTTTTGAATGGCTTGACCTTGATGGTTACTTGTTTGATGTTGCTGCTGCAATAATTGAAGGACGGTGCTCTCGAAATCCAATTTTTTTGGTTCTTGAACTTACGGTTGAAAATTGCTCCCTTGTTGATAATTTCGCTGCTGCCCTTGTACATTTCGAATATTTTGCCCATTGCTCCATGAAAAATTTGGGTGGTTTCTCCACCCTGGATTGTAAGTGTTTGAGAATGGGTTGTTTTTCGGTGGGTACACTCCTTGTCCCACATAATTTGCATGCTCCTGATCTGTGAAAGAAGACATTGGACATGTATCAGTTGTATGATCAGAATGGGAACAAATTGCACATACCTCAGGTGTTTGGTTTTTTATGCCACCCAAAGAAGAAATTGCACTGACAAGCATGTCAATCTTTTTGTTCATGGTTGCCATTTCTATATGCACATTATTACTAGTAGAAATTTCATAAACTCCATGTTTCTTGGTTAAGCATCTTCCCCTTGTTGAGAATTGCTGTGAGTTCTCACTTAGTTCTTCGAATAGCTCAATAGCCTCTCCACCACTTTTCTTCATCAGGATTCCATTGCAAGCTGAATCTACAATAGCTTTGTTAGTGTCATTTAAACCCTCATAGAATGCTTGTACCTGATCATCCTTAGACATGTTGTGAGTAGGACACTTGAGAAGCTTGTTCTTAAAGTCCTTCCAAGCTACGAAAAACAAACTCCAACCTTTTGTCGGAAGAGTTGAATTTCCCTTTTCAGTTGTTTAGTCTTTTGAGCAGGGAAAAATTCCTTCAAGAATTTTGTTACCAATTGCTCCCATGATTGAATTGAGCCTTGTTTCAAAGCATTGTACCACAATTTAGCATTAAATTTTAATGAAAATGGAAACAGAATTAACCTTATTTGCTCAGGAGTAAGGCCTTGGACGCTCTGAGTTCTGCAAAGATCAAAAAAATCTTGCAGGTAAAGATGAGGATCCTCGTCTATTTTGCTGCTAAAATGGGGAACCATACTGAGTAATTGTGGTGAGAGATGCATGTTTCCCGTAACATTAGGTTGAAAAGCAATGCATGACGGTTGCTCAATGCTCCTAGGGGTGAATTTGTCTTGCATTGGAACTCTAGGATGTGCTACTTCTTCACCCATTGTTGGTTTTGGAATAGCTTGTGGTTTTTGCTGTTGTTTTAGTTTGTGCAGGGTATGCTCAATCTCTTGATCAATAGGAAGTAGTTTGAGATGAAGTGAACGTCTCCCGTGTATACACCAAAGTCATGTAGCCTCTTGTAGAACCGTACCTAACAGAAAAATAGAATTTTCCATAAATAAGTTTAACACCTTTTTAAATTGATTAGCAAGTTAAAATACTAAACAATCCCCGGCAACGACGCCAAAAACTTGTTGATAATTTCAGATTATTTAAGTGAATAAATAATCTGAACACAAATTTAAACCTCGCAAGTGTACGAATCGTTGATAGAAGTGTAGTATTAGCAAGGGTCGATCTCACAGAGATTGTAGTAAACAACTCACTAGGCAATTGCAAAGATGTTTTCTTTGCTTGTTTGTTTTTATTAATCTTTTTTTTTTTATGAATGGAGTGAGGAGGATTTTGAGGAATTAAAAATGATAACAACTTCTAAATAAGAGAGTGATCAAGTTGATTATTGAGAGCAAAATATCTATCAAAAGAGTTGGGGCATTGATTTCCACCTCTAGTCATGTATTCTAAACCCAAACTTCTACACTACTATGAATCATTTTGGAATTGCTCATGTTTGTCAAATTTAAAGATATGATATCTACTCTTTAAATTAGTTATTCCCCTAAGCAATGAATTAGGCATGGGTGTCTACTCTAATTCTTTTCTTTCTTTAAGTATTTAGTATGGTATCTACTAAGCTGCACTTTAAGAAAGCATAAAAATAATGGAAACTGACAAACACATAAAACACCTAGAACATGGTATCTATTCTAGTCTTCTATGTTGATTAAACCCTAGAACCCAAATTAGTTCTTGTGTTACTAATCATGAGCACAAGACTCGATCATCTAAATCTGCTCATGTAACAAACTCAAAATATATGATGTATATGGTGATCAATCATGACACAACAAATATCAAGAGTAACACTTTAAGCATGGTTTAATCAATTAACATCACAAAGGGGATAGCAGTGCACTAATAGGGTTTAAAACACATGACCAGGGCTTCCATAATGCCCAAACAAACTTAATTACACATAATCATAGATTTGTTCACAAAGAAATTGAGAGATATGACAATAATAATAGAAGAAAACATGATAAGAGAAGTAACACTGTAGTTGTTGTGTTTGATCCCTTGCTAAGTGCAGCTGAAACTTGTTGATCTTCAGATGACTCTCCAAAATTAGCTTGTAGTTGTTCTCTTCTTCTGAGTTACAATTTGTTTTTGAATTGTTCTCCCCCTCCTCTTGTCAATGTCGTGATCTGTGTATTTTTATAGCCTTTTTGTTTGCAGATCTGTTGCTCAATCTTCATTCTCAGATCTCGGCATTGAATCTCCTTGATATGGGGAATGGATTAAGTCAAGAAAAGATCCTCTTCCCTAAACAGCAAAATCTTATTTGGTAACAATTTTTTTTTAGCCAGCTGAATAGCTTGAATTTTGGAATCTGACTAGGCAACTGTATATTTCTTCGTGTTCTATTTTTTCTATTCTGCAAATTTCCGAAATTTAATTGCTCAATCTTCATTTGCGATTGCAGATTTGGTTGTGATTGAAGTTTTGGCTGTAAGGATCAATTTCAGTTGTGCAGATTTGATTTTGATTTCAGATTTGGCATCTGCGCTCCTCAAAATTTGGTATTCTCAACTGCCATTTGAAATTTTCCACAAAGTCTGGCTTTCTTACCTTCCACAGCTCCACACAAATTTGTTGTTTACCTTCTTGATTTGCAACTTGACTGATTTGAACTGCTAGGAGATGAAAAGGGACTAGAGGGTGAAGGAGTGAAGATTGCAAATCACTGTGATGAAGGTTTTAGGTGGTGCTACTGTAGCAAACTGAACATGCACAACTGATATAATTTATGCACAGTGAAGGTAAAAGAGAATTGGCACTGAATCTGCACATTTCATGTATCTGTGATGAACAATCGAGGTATAGGATATGCATATAGTGTTTAGGGGCTTAGTGGTGATAGTTGATACTGTAGCTGTTGGTGTAACTGATACTCATAACAGCTGATGCTTGAAGATTTGCTGAGTTTGATAGTTGATACTGATTGATTAAGTGGCTGTGCTTTAATTGTGCACTTGAATTGTATTCTTTGTAATAGACAGTTGTCATTTTGAAGTTTTTGCAAATCTTCCCCACAGTCTGGCATTTCCTTTCTTCCAAAGCTCTACGAAATTTTGTCTTTCCTGATTTGCAGCTTGATCAACTTTGTGACACTGTGAAGTTCAACCAACCTTTTATTTACCAATTGATGTGGAGACACACTTGATAAGAGATATCAAGAGGATAGAGAGTAAAGGGGTGAGCTCTATGAATAAAGTTGCAGGTAGTACTGTAGCAACCTGATGTGCACCAACTGATACACTACTTTCACAGTGTAGGTGAAAGAGAATTAGAACCAATCCAATTGAATTTTCCTCAATCTCCATTCTGATGCTGCTTTTGCTTGATTGAAGGAGAAATGCTCTGATGCCCTTGGTGTTTGCTGGTGTTTCATCCTCCATATGACCCCTTGATAAGATTTAGTCATGAATAAGCCTTGAATCCAAAATATGAACATTAAGAGATTTATCAAATACCCCCAAACTTTGTTCTTGTTTGTCCTCAAGTAAACCCAAAAGAACTAAAAATATTTGCCCACAAACATCACAAGAACACTTGAACCTTCCAACATTTACCTCAGAGAACTTGCTACTTATAGTATCAAGATTAGAACAAGCATTAAGATAGGTCTAATAAAAATTTTACCCAAATGTTAATCACAATTCAAAGGGCCTCAACTTGAACAGCAATATGTAAGGTGGCCAATGCCTATGCAACATAATCATGATTAAGATTAGTAAGCTCAATTATGTTTCAACTCCAAAATCTCACCATGGCATACACTCTCAATAAAAACTTGGATTTCAAGGTTCACTCAAGGTTATGTGAGAGGACAGATAAAAAAAAATAGCTCACATCAACATAGGAAGTTCACACAAATTAGATCTCTTGACAAATATTAATTACTTGAATGAGTGAAATGAAACCATATGCTTGTTTTTGCTACTACATCTTCACACCTTTGATTTGCACAATAACTTGGATCAAATAGGTCTTATATAGGTTGTAATCGGGTCATGGGTGAGGGTTTAAGCAATTGAGGGATAAAGGGAATACAAAATTCCTAAAGAATTAGTAAAGCAACTTGTAGTGTTCTAAGGGATAATATATATATATATATATATATATATATATATATATATATATATATATATATATTTCTTCTGTTTTTTTAACAACTTTTCTTTCTCAATACTCCTTTTAATTATGAGGCCATATATCATCATTTTAGGGTCTATACTTTATTTCTTCCAACACTTCTCAACCACCCACAACTCATCAAGAAGAATCGCAATTTTCATTTACTTGATGGACAACTTTTCATATTTCTTATGACAATTCCTCCAACTTCTCTTTTATATATCTATTTCTTATGAACAATCCACTCACTTTGATATACAATATCTCTTTTACAATTTTTGCTCTACTAACTCAATAGATATAGGTAGGGTAACCTATTTATCTAATCGCACCGGTTTCAACTTCGACACCTAAGTACTCCTCGACTATATAAACCGGGTCGAAGTCCATTGTACCTGTGACTGCCTCTCCATCGATTTGAAGCCCGGTGATTATGGAGACATCCTGCAAAGTCACTGTCATCTCCCCAACTGGCAAGTGAAAGGAGTCTATCTCAGACTTCCATCTTTCAAGAAGTGCTTCCAGAAGAGGTCGATCACACTTGTTGGAGCTCATCCTAGCAATACCGTATAACCACAGTCTCTTAGTATCTCGTGTATCCGTGGGTGCATAGGTAGTGGATGACCCGCCCTAAAGCGGCACTCCGTAGACTCACCGTTCCACACATTCTGTGATCGATGCAACGGTTGAAGAGTGAGGAGTGAAGGGTCGAGGGGTCCTGGGCCTCCAGAAGGGATATACGATGATGAAGGGACTAAAGAAGAAGTGTCCGCCTCATTTGGATTGATTTGAACCTACATAATAATAACATTTACATCAATAGATCGAAATTTCATATAATTGTATTAAAATCAACAATTAATTACTTACATTAGTACCCTCGGTACGAGCACGACCACGACCACAACTACGTCCACCGCGAGTACGTGCTCCATCGTCACGTGGAGGTCTACTACTTTCTCCTTCCTCCCTGTTCCCCATTGTGCGTGCCATTTACGATAAAATAGAAATCACTACAACTTCAACAAAATTGTTATTAATTACACATAACCTAGATATCAAAACCAACATTAACAACAATTGCTAGATAACAATGTCATTTGCTACTCTACTTATTTTTTCATTCTCTAATTAAAACAAAAATTAACAACAATGGCTACTCTACATTGTCAAGAAAATCACCAACATTATCATATCATATATATGACCAACATCGTCAACAAAATTGTCATTTGCTACTCTACTTGTTTTTTTTATTTTCTAATTAAAACTAAAATGAACAACATTTGCTACTCTACATTGTCAACAAAAATTGGCATTTGCTACTCTACATTGTCAACAATAACACAAAATCAACTAAGCACCTTCACAATAACCCAAAATTAACACAAAATTTAATTAGCAAAAACTTGATAAATATACCGTTCGAGTAGGAGATTCAAAAACTTGATAGTGATTACGAGCTCCTACTAAATCCTTCAACCAAGATCTTCCCCCCTGAAGACGAAATTAAACGAAATATATGATATTGGGATTTAGGGTTTTAGGGTTTAAAGAAAGGTTGAAATTTGGAGAAAAAAGATGGGGAAATCAAAAGACGATGAGAGATGACAGCTTTTTGAGGAGAAAATCGATCAAATAAAGGGGAAATCGACCAAATAAACAACAAGTGGCGATGGGTTTCGTTGAGCGAGATGAGTTAGAGAAAATAGAATAGAATAAAGTATAGAGAGAGAAGAAGAAGAAACAGATCTGAAATAACCCCCCAATCGACACTCGGTCTTTGAAAGACCGAGTTTAGTTAAAACTAACTCGGTCTTTCGAAAACCGAGTGTTAGACTTCGAAAAATCCAAGACTAACACTCGGTCTTCGAGAAACCGAGTTAGTTTTAACTAAAGTCGGTCTTTCCAAGACCGAGTGGGATTGTTTGGAAATTAAAAAAAAACTAGGGCGGTTTGAAAAAAACTTTCAAAAAGTGGGACAGTTTGGGGAAAAATTCCACATTCCCCACTATTTCCAACTACCCTTTAATTAATATTTTATCATTATTTCATAACCATCTCCCCCATAACTCTCTCCCCGTCTCTCTCTCCTCCTCTCTGTTTTCCCCCAACAGAAACCAAAAACCCAAACAGAACCCTTACCTCCTTCTTCGACTTCTTCCTCCCTCTCCATTACCGAACCCACTCATCGTCGTACTCCTGTCGCTCCTCATCGACCATCGACCCCTCACCTCGACATCCCCTATCTCCTCGCTACACCACCTTCGAGCCGCAATTGCCGAGCTCTCCACCTCCTGCCACGACCTTTGCCCCCACCATTGCCAACATCTCCTCGTCATCATCTTCAACCTCGTCGACTGCCGAAGCTCCACCTCGTCACTCCGCCTCAGCCATCATCGTGGCCAGCCTCCCGACCCCTCCTCAATGTCTCCATCATCCTCCTCCGCTCGAGTCTCCGAGCGCCGCACACCTCTCCGCTACTCCCCCATCGCCATTACCGCACCTCAGAGAACCCATCTTCAACCTCAAGCTCCTCGTCTTCTCCTCCTCTGCTTGTCGTCGTCACCGCTACACCCTGCGGTCGCTTCCCGACCGTGACCACCATCGTCGAGCTTCTCCTCAAAGCCTCACTGTCGCATCCCCGCAATCCCCGCTCCGAACCTTCACCCTGTTCCTCCGCAACCTGTCCCATCGTCGTCAACCTTCCGCTCACCTTCGCAACTGCCGGAGATCCCCCGTCCTCGACGTCGCCGTCCAGAGCCAGCGCTAGTCACTCGTCTCCCCTGTTTCGAGAGAAAACAAAGCACCTCTGTGTCTCTCCTTCCTGCCGTCGCTCGTCGCCTGCCGTCCTCCTCCCCAGCGCCGCGTCGCCCAGTCGCCACCAGCCACCTACGCCGGTCGCTGTTCTTTCCGCCCTCTCTCTCTCTCTCTCTCAGTCGAAGTAAAGGAGGAAAGTGATTGGTGGGATTTTCCGTCCCGTGTTCTGGCCACCTTGGATCGCGATCGCTGTTCTGTGTTTGGATCAATCCGGTGTGGGATCTTACTGAGTTACTGTTGTTGTTGCTGCTTGAGTCTTCTCGCACGTACGCACGTGCTTTTGGGATCGCTCCCCGGGATTCTGATCCCGTTATTTCTTGTTACTTATATTGAATCGTCTACAAAAAGGCAAGTCCACTTGAACTCATTTGATTTTTCTAGTTCAAGTTTAATTGACCTCCCACAAGTAGTTCCTTTCAATTATCCTTAACTCTGCCTTGTGTACTTTTCGTTGGGAGTATCGAGGATTTACACGATCTAACCCGACGTACTCTTGACATCGTATCAATATCCATTGACTCAAACCCAAGCCTATATACACACATGACATGAATAAAATGACTAGAACTTGTATATGAGGAAAATACATTGTGATCAAATGCATGTGAATTAATTGAAATCTTGTGACTTAAACTATGACATGATAAATTGACTTGTACACTGAAAAATCCATCCTACTTGCTGTACATTAGTGTTGATACATTTCATGATGCAATAACATGTTAATTACCCACTTTGATGAACTTATATGTGATGATATGTTATGAACTCTTGCTGCCTGTACTGTTTTGCACTGAGGTTTCGACCCTGTCGTCATAGGAATTAACACACACAATACAAAAGAGAGTTTTAGCTCACTAAGTCTAGTTTCCAACCCAATTGGCGGATCCTGATTTCGAGTTATGAGCTGTGAGATATCACATTTTTAGTCTCTACTGGTCTGCACTTTTCAGATCGTAGAATTAATGTAACATCGACACAATTATTAGTGAAACACCATGTTAACAGTATTGAAATGCCATGAAAATCTCCAGAAACTTTATAGACATGCTTAGGGTTCATCTCTAATTTTTGTAAATTTTTATAGTGATTTTATACCATGTTTCCACCCATTAAATGTTGACATTAAGTTGCTGCCAGAACAGCTAAACTGTAAAGAATATAGTGTTTGACCTAGCTGCAGTCAGAATTAACCAAACCTTACTGAATATAAAATGTATCTCTAACTGTCTAGTTGCTGATAACATCCTGGAACTTCGAATTCCGAACTGTAGCCTATGAATTATCGCTGTTTTAGTGTTACTGTGTCGGTTGTTTTCAGATTCACTACTTCATGTTTATTATTGTGCAATGCATCATGTTGCTGCATTCTTATCATCCCCTTGACATCCTTACACATACTTGCATAGACATGAATGACTTAATAAAATACTAAAATAAACCGGGGTTAATAAGGGTTGACTTAGTAATGGATAGTCTCAAAAAATATACTCGGTAGGGCCCTCTTGTTACATGGAATCTTGACATGAAAGGTGGAGAATTATTTGTAGAGACGTGAACTTGTTATCTTGTTATCTTGTTATCGTGTTACACCGAGTACACGCTCTATAGATCCCACCAAGAAGTCTAAAACGTACACTGTTTTGCGTGCACCGAACCTGTGGTATGAGACGCAGTAGTACGTACACTAGATAGGAGAAACAACATGCTAATAGACTTAAGTTGACACGTAAATACTTGATCGTGAGACCATTGTTTATTGATACCGTTATTGCTTTTGGTAATTTGATTTTGATCCATATTCCTTCATGTACCTTATTCGTTACTCTCTGCTTTTCACTGCTTGCTGTCCGTACTTGCTCTAAGAACAAATTATTCTTTCTTTTTAGATGAACAAGTACAAGTGCACAAGGAGAATTACCAGAAGGCATTGGTGAGCAGTTCTTCTACGATTGGAGCAGGAGCTTGCCGGAAGGTATTTGTTTTTTATTTTGAGTTGTTGGTTATTAAATTGAACTATTGCATGTTTAGTCTAAGTATTTGTTTATGTGATTATGTATTTATGTGTGGTTGTGATTATTTCCTTATCATATTGTTGAGTTAAGACTGATACAGCTTATGAATGATGTTAATATCATTCGCTGGGCCTCAGTTACGTGTCTATATTCCTGTATTCTGTGAAGCGGGGCGTGACAATATATATATATATATATATATATATATATATATATATATATATATATAATTATTATTATTATTATTATTATTTATCTGCACGCGTGCAATGCATGCCCTAAATTTTTTATTTTTTTTAAGTAAGACTACAATTGTTATGAAAATTTTAAAAAAAAAGTGATAAAATACATGCACGTACATGATTACACCCCTCATAGAAGTGTCACTCATTACAAAAATGATCACCAACGGTATAGAATCAATGAGCACAATACAAAAAAAAAGTGTTGCAACATATAAAACACTATCGAACTGCAAAACCAACAAACATTTAATAAATTGAAGCTTTAAACTACATAATGCATGTAACTATCATAAAACATGCTCTAAAACATTTACACCGAATCTGGCCTTTAGACTATGGTTATATACTCAATCTAATGTTAATAGGAAATATTTCCAAACCAATAATTTGATATACATTCACCATTGGTGGTACAGACATAAAGTTTAACCGACTCTCAAGAAATCACTCATTTACTACAAAAAATGGCAGACACTGACAAAAATGGCAGAAGTGCTTTACTATTGAATCCCAAAAATAGCCAAATATATATATCCAAATCTCCGCCATGATCCAAACCCCATGACATAGTGTCTTCACCTACCTATTTCACTAAATTTTACGCACCATCCATCATACAGCTCTGCATAATTATTCGAAGGGAGAAGGACCTATTGACACCTAAAGTTAGTATTAATACACTACACACACCTAAAGTTTCTATAATACCCTAAACACACCCAAACTCTTATAAATTGGACCTACAGGCCCTCGCTGTTTAATTCTCAGTTAAGTTAGTGGAATATTCTGGGAATATTCCTCTTAACGGTGGGTTTAAACCCGTTAAGAGGCATGTGAAATTATAAAAATACACCTTAAAAAAACTGATTTCTGATCAGCGGGTGCCTATAAATCCAATTTCCAAAACTTTGGGTGTCACTGAGGTATTACTGTAACTTCAGGTGTTTATAGGGTATTATTATTAACTTCAGGTGTTTATAGGGTATTATTCTCATACTTGCTTTTAAGCTTCTAGTTCAATTTTTGCGATTTATTTTGGTTGTGTGTAGGCAATGATGATTCACAGTTGGATATAAGTTGATTCTTGCAATCTCTAAACTGGAATTTCATCAAGTTGGTTCTTGCAATTTCAGACTTTACAAATAGGTCTAACATCTCCATTAAAGAATAAGGAATTTGAATATTATGTTACCTGTTTAATTTAGAGGGAAAAAAAACATCTTATAAATACACTGAAAGGCAATCTTATGCGTTTTGTAGAAGAAACAAGTGTAATATATTTGAAAAGGAGATTCATCCTATGGTGATACACTGATACTAGTGGCACGAGCCGTAAGAGCAAATTAATATGCTTTCATCAATTATCCGCTTTTATGAATGAATATGAAGTATCTGCTTTTATGAATACTGGATACATCTCTGATCATTTAAATATCAATTATCTGTTTTTTACTTGCTTCTTTGGTTCTTACCTGAGATCTTTACCTTATTCTTTGGTTTTTTTGGTTCTTATGGAAGCATTACCTGGTTCTTTGGTTCTCTGGAGTATTACTCTGGAGCATTACCTGATCTCTATGCTTATATGCTTATATGCATTGCCAGTTACTTATATGCTTAAACAGTCTGAGCCTACTAGTATGCTATGTTATGCTATGCTGACTTATATGCCAGTAACTTATATGCTATGCTATGCTCATATGGTTATATGCTATGCTATGCTTATATGCTTATATGCATTGTCACTCTTCAACAGTCTAGTACATATATCTTCTATTTTTGTTTTATTAAACTTGTTAACAGAAAACTATGCTTTATCAAATTCTGTTGTAGGTTAAATGGTTCATGAGTAAATTAAGTCAATCATTCATGTTACTCAATTGTGAATTTCATATTTGTCATGGAACCTCGACTTGATACTTCCTGTTAGTCAATTGTAAATTTCAATATGAGGGAGGGTTATTTTTGCATTTGAACTAGTTGGCATGACATTTCAATGCAGCCCTAGTGACACAATTTTATATCTCTTTGTTACACTAATGCTTGAATATTTGGCAAATTTGATAAATCCTTGCTGAAAGTTGTGTTTTGAGCCTACTAGTAATTATTTTGTACTATTTAGTTTCATGTACATACAAATACATGATTATTTCTAGGTTTTTTTTTTTTTGGTTGGTAGCAGCAGCAGAAGAAGAAGCAGCGCGCAGCTTGCTTCGTTATGTAATATTGATTGTGTAATTATTTCATGTCATGTAATTGTTGTTTCATGTTATGTAATTGTTTCATATTATGTAATATTGATTGTGCATTTCAAGTATATAAATAGTTATGCATTTAGGATTATATCTACATTCTTCAGTTCTTTCTTTGCTATCTGTCGGATACTTATGATCTAGAGATGAAAATATATCTCAATAAACTCTTTGCTCTATGTTGATTTTGAATAATTTGTTTGTTCTTGATGTTATGATATATTGATATATGATGATTAAATATTTTTGGTTCTGAACAAACTATGGCCTCTGTTAAGGATTTAGAGAACAATTTTTTAATGGAACTTTGAAGGATTTTGGTTCAGTTAGCACTCTCAGTTGCAGAAATACTCTTAATTTTGAAGGACTTTTGGTTCTATTTTAAAATTAATTGCAAAGAAATTTTAGAGAAAATTTAGAGAAATTTTTAGGAATTTTTAAAGGAATTTTAAAGAAATTTTAAAAGTAAGTTTAAAGGAAATTATAAGAGCATCTGTAGTCGTTTGCTATTTACCCATAATATGCATATTTGGCTGAAAACTGCGCTGCAGTCGTTGACTAAATATGCATATTATGCACATTTCGCTACAGTCGATTGCCATAAATGAGAGAAGATTTGAGATTTATTCATATATGAGAGACGACACTTGAAGTGCCGTCCAACAAAAAAAATTAAATTTTTTTCGTCGGACGGCACTTCAAGTGTCGTCGCTTGAATTTTTTTTATTTTTTTTCAATTAAAAAAACCCCCAAAAGATGAAATTCCCTCGGAAGGCACTTCATGTGCCGTCCCTTCCTTCCTATTTTCTCGGACGGCACTTCATGTGTCGTCCGGAGTTTTTTGCAAATTCATGCTTTTTTTGCAATTATTAGAATGTTTTTGCAATTTTGTATTTTTTGTGCAATTTCCGAAATGTTTTTATAAATTTTTGTAATTTTTTCGTAATTTCTGAAATGTTTTTGTAATTTTTTATAATTTTTTTGTAATTTTTTATTTGCACGTCGAGGACGAATTTTTATTCCTCCTAGTGCCGTCGCTCGTCGCTTATTATTTTACGATAAAAAGATAAAAAATAGCTTTTAACGACTGCAGCAAAACTTCGATTCCTATTTCTATTTATCCATACATGCATATTTTCCCTTTCAACGACTACAGATGCTCTAAGGAATTTAAAAGGAATTTTAAGGAATTCAAAAGAAAATTTTAAGAAAATTTAAGAAAAATTTAAAAGAAAATTTAAGGAATTTTTAAAGTAATTTAAAGAAATTTTTTAGGAATTTTAAGAAATTTTTATGAATTTTAACGAATTTTTAAGAAATTATTAAAACTTGGGGGTAAAAAAGTCGTTTTACCTTTTAACTGTTAGAAAATTAACAGAAATGGACGGGAGGTGGTTATAGGTCCAATTATAACAAATTTGGGTGTGTTTAGGACATTATAAAAACTTTAGGTGTTTAGAATATTAATACTAATTTTAGGTGCTAGTAGGTCATTCTCCCTTATTCTAAACAACGATCCAGCTCAACAAAGAAAAACGACAATGTTCTTTCATACCCACTGCAACAACACATTCTTATTCCCCTCAATCCTATAATCATTTCATCACCTAAGCCGCCTTCTTTCTAAATGGATTTGACTATGGCTCCAAGTATGTCAAAAATTTACTACAATTGCAATTCATCAAACAAAAGAAAACAAAAGAAGGTTATCTTCTCAAATCTGGTTACCATCAAGTTTCCTGTAGATGTAATCAGTAGGGAAAGCGGGATCCAGAAATTCCTCGGCGATCAAAACATGCGTAACATTCAAATTCTTCAACGTCTCCCTGTTCAGCGCAACTCCTACAGATCTCAAGAACAAACCCTACCGAATTTTACAAAATACATAAGAACCAACAAATTCTAAAATTTAAAAAATGTAAGGAAAGGGGGAAATTTTAATACTTGCTAGATTTGGCATTGAACATTGTCCTCTCTCACGTACTTGGCGGTGCAGATTGCTTGGAGGCAGTCAGCGATTCGGTTTCTCTGGATTTCCTCCATTAGAGATATTTTTCATCCTTGTTGTTTTTGTTGTTTTATTCAGATTTCTTGGAATCCTCCAATTCCACTCGTCTTTCTTGCATTCTTTGATGGCGGCGGGAGCTGGGGCATCTACGGATTAGGGTTTTGGGAGGGGAACGGGTCGGCAGCGGGAATCGAGAGGGATCTGACGGCGGGGGATGGTTTGAAGGGGCGAGTCGGAGGCTATAGGGTGACGGAGCGGCGGCGCGGCCCAAGAGAGAAGGAGAGGAATAGATCGCAGTGGGAGTTTGAAAATTTTGATTGGGCTACATATGCGGTGGATATTTATATTTGTTAAACTTAGTTTGAACATTTATTATACGAATTTGTTTAATTACAAAGTTTTTTTTTGATGAAAATTTAATTACAAAGTTAAGGTTTCTTTAGTTAGTACAATCACTGTCATTTTTTAAAAACCCAAAAATTGAAAATCAATTTAGAAATAGAGCTCACAGTTTTTTGCTAAAAATCTAAAACTTGGGTTAAGATAGGAGTGAACAGTGCCTTGCTAAACTAAACAACCGCTTTAGCCAATTGCTAAATATAGAAGACGGACGATGTTCATCTGTTTGACGAAGTGACGGATGAAGGTATACCCTCTGTAGTAAAATACAACTAAAAAATCAGATGAGAGATGGATAATGGTGTTCCATCTCTCATCGAAAACAAATTTCCTTTAAAAAAAAAATCACTGAAAACACCAAAGATGGATGAAGTTGTTCCGTCTAATGTGTTTTTTTGATTTTTTTTAATTATTTTTTTAACCAAAAAACACCCAAATGGATGAAGTTTCTCCGTCTGGTGTGTTGTTTGGATTTTTTTTTAATTTTTTAATTTTTTTTAAATTTTTTTTAATTTTTTTAATTTTTTTAATTTTTTTAATTTTTTTTACTGAATACAAAAAAAAAATCATCTGCTGTGTTTGGATTTTTTTTTTTTTTTTTTTTACTGAAGGCCAAAAAACAAAAAACAAACAAAAAAAATCATCTGGTGTGTTGTTTGGATTTTTATTTTTTTTTACTGAATACAAAAAAAACGGAAGATGATCTTTCGTCGCTTCTATTTTTGGACTTTGACGACTATAGCGTGGTCTTTCTTTTACTATTTCTAAAAGCTATATATAGCAAATGACATAGCAAACGATACTGGATGCTCTTACAAACCCCTACTCTCCCATTATAATAACTAGTATAATGTACGTATGATGCACGTCAAAAAAAAAATTAAAGTCATTAAATTAAATGAATATATGTCGAATGAGAAAAAAATAGTGTATATTTGAATGTTTTGATTTGAGATACACGTGCGGTGCACATTTATATTTGTTGTATATAGTTTGGACATGTATTATACGTGTTTATATAGTTACAAAGTTAGGGTTTGTTTCTTACAAACCCCAACTCTCCCATTAAAATAGTAGAGATAGAGAGAGAAATTCTTATTATATTATACTAGTATCTGCACGTGTGATACATGTTCTAATTAAATCTGAGCCAATTTTGGTTGGAAGGGAATGGACGGGAGGGGAGGGGAAGGGGGAGGGAAGGAAGGGATTTTTTAAAACATTTCGGTTGCGTTTGGTTTGTTGTTTTGAAAACAGTTTTCTGAAAAGAGTTTTCTGAAAACTGTTTTCTGAAAGCTGTTTTTCTGAAAATGAGTCTAAAAGCTGTTTAGTTATATTTCTTTCTGAAAACTGTTTTCTGAAAGCTGCTTTTCTGAAAAAGAGAGTTTCAAAGCTGTTCGGTTATATTTCTTGCTGAAAACTGTTTTCTGAAAGCTGTTTTCCTGAAAAAGATAGTTTGAAAGCTGTTCGGTTATATTTCTTGCTGAAAACTGTTTTCTGAAAGCTGTTTTCCTTAAAAAGAGAGTTTGAAAGCTGTTCGGTTATATTTCTTGCTGAAAACTTTTTTCTGAAAGCTGTTTTCCTGAAAAAGAGAGTTTGAAAGCTGTTCGGTTATATTTCTTGCTGAAAACTGTTTTCTGAAAGCTGTTTTCCTGAAAAAGAGAGTTTGAAAGCTGTTCGGTTATATTTCTTGCTGAAAAACTGTTGTCTGAAAGCTGTTTTCCTGAAAAAGAGAGTTTGAAAGCTGTTCGGTTATATTTCTTGCTGAAAAACTGTTTTCTGAAAGCTGTTTTCCTGAAAAAGAGAGTTTGAAAGCTATTCGGTTATAATTCTTGCTGAAAACTGTTTTTTGAAAGCTGTTTTTCTGAAAAAAGAGAGTTTAAAAGCTGTTCGGTTATATTTCTTGCTGAAAACTGTTCTCTGAAAGCTGTTTTTCTGAAAAAGAGAGTTTGAAAGCAGTTCGATTATATTTCTGACATTTTTTAAAATAAATTAGCATTAAACTTTGCTGACATTTTTTAAATTGTTGCAGTTAGATTGCAATGTTGTATACCTATGGGAACAAGAAACCTGAGCAGCATGTGAAGCGAGCAAAAATCAGACGCCATCAACTCCACGATTGATTCGTCATGTTAGATTACAAAATGTATTGAAAAGCTTGTATGAACATACTATAGTTTTTTGTACAAAGCATGAGAACCCATCGGTTACACCTCAATCCAGACCTCAAATTAATTATTAACAGTTATAACATATCAAAAGCCTTTACAAACCATGACAACATCATAAACCATGAGCAGAATCTGAACCCTTCACGTGAAGGAGATTGTACACGTTATGGAAATTTGTAAACTTAAAAAAATAGTAGCACTTGATTTTTACAGGATCAGGAACCTTCCTCTCCAAACTTTTTGAACCTGCTCGTGTACAAGAAAAAAGAGTTCAAACAGTTTTGTTAGCAAAGTTGATCATTTTTGGCCCAAAGCATGAGAAGCATTCAGTAGCAAACCATAAGGCACATCCCAAATCATCCTTCATATTTATAAAATACGAACAGCAGTAAGAAACCCTCATATCAGGCACCATAACCAGCAATCAGAACCCTGCACGTAAAGGAAAATGTACATAGTATGGAAATTTGTTAAATGTTAAAAACCATATGTGGTTTTTATACGGGATCAGAATCCATCATCTCCCACTTTGTATCTTCAAAACCTTGTTTTAGCATACTGATCAGAATATTGCCCATAGCATGAGAAACCATCAGAAGCATGTCAATGCACACCCCAATCTCAATTCACACCCCAATAATTGTATACAGTTACCAAATATCAAAAGGCTTCGCAAACCCTGATAACACCATAATACACATGAAGAATCAGAGACCCTTCAGATTTAGGGGATTGTACAGGGTTCTGAAAATAAAACTGAAGGTACGAGAGTTGAGATGTTACAGGATTAGAAGGCTTCTTCACAGTTAGGGGATTGTATACAGTCATCCCAATATCAGAAGGCTTCACAAAGCCTGATAACATCATAATACATTTGCAGAATCAGAGAAGTTTCAGAGTTAGGGGATTGTATACACATTCTGAAAATAAATGAAGGCCATACACGGTGTCTTACAACAAATGACACACTAGTAGACATTCACCATCAAAGCATATAAGCTCCAAACAAGTATATAAGATCAGCAGCAGAAATATAACTTCAAAATACCGAAACAAAAAAGTTTAGATATTGCATAAGCATCTGTAGGTAAAACATCCCAAAAGATAAACCAGCATCAGAGTATGAAGCAGCAACAGACAAAGTCTTCAAAATCCCAAGAGCAGCAAACCATAGTAGGACTCCAGCAACAGAAGAAGATGATCATCAAAATGACACAGAACAGAAGCTTTAAGCCAACTAGAACCTCCAGATTCGCCAACGGAAGAAAGAATCACTAATCAACAAAGAAAGGAGATGCCCAAAAAATCACAAGTAGTAAGTCTAAAGCTTCAGTCATGAAGAACAACCAGTCCTGCAACAATAAAAGGAACTAGACAAAAATGAGAAAAATAGCCATAAAAAATCAATTAGAAGTAACCCTGATGAATCAAAACATCAATCACAGCATGATGCTCACACAGTTTGAGCTCATCTTTCCTCTTATCAGGAAGAATGTTAGATCAATGACGAACAAAATATAATCAATCTTCAATTACTTTGTAAAAAGATTGGCTTTTTTTAATCCAGAAATTCTATTATTACGCTCTGATTATATAATCCAAATCATAGCCATCATAGCTAAATCCCAAGGCAATCTATAAATTTTCTTAATTCTTTTCTTTCTCTATGTACTCTGCCATGATATCATAGAAGCAGGTTTACCCTTTACTTTCCAGGCTTGTTTGCAAATGTACCAAATAGGTTGAATAAAAGGACAATAATGAATAAAAATATGAATAGCAGTTTCCTCATGAGAATTACACAAAATACATAATTGACCCTGAGCAAGATTTCTATTATCAACAGTTTGGGATGTTACAGGATCAGAAGCCATCATCTCCAAATTTTGATGGAAATTTTTTCATAAAGCAAAAACCATACTGCCCAAACCATGAAAACATCATTATCCATGTGCAGAATCAGGGACCTTTCAGAGGTAGGAGATTGTACACATTATGGAAATTTGTTAATACCAAAAAAAAACACCACTTTGGTGACACACAAAATGAGAAGCCATCATCTCCCACTTTTCATTAAGGCACATCCAGAATATTTATTGAAGCCCTTGTGTGGGCATATTGATTATTAATACCAAAGCATGAGATTGCAACAGAAGCATCTAAATGCACACCCCAATTACATTTCTTCACTGTTACCAACTGACAAAAGTCTTCACAACACAATGATAACATTATAAGCCACAAGTAAATCTTTTTTTATCTTCATCACAGGATCAGGATTTTTCATCATCATCTCCAGGATAATAATCAGATCATGGCTTGTGATACTGTGTAATCAGCAATATGCTAACAAAGGTTTTCAATAAATGCTGTTGATGTGCCCCTGGAAAAAAATTTGGAGCTGATGGCTTCTGATACTGTGTATCCATTCATTCTTTGAATGAGTTTTTTAACCATATTCAATCTCCATAATGTGTACAATCTCCTATATCTGATAGGTCTCTCATTCTGCGCATGTATTATGATGTTTGTTTTAATTTTTTATTTTTTTCCCTGGAAAAAAATCTTCAGATGGCATTTGGTTTCGGGGTTTTTTGAAAACAGTATTTTTGAAAATTTATATCCCCCTCTTTTCTAAAGCTCCTTTACTCACTTCTCACTTCTCTCACTTCACGAGTTAAAGTTCCTTTACTCTCTTCTTTCCTGTAGCTTGTCTTCACCTCCTTTTAGACTCATTTTCAGATTGTTCAAATTCAAAAAAACTCATATTTGTCGTAGGCTCAGATTGTTCAAATCAATGATAAAAACTCCACATTAGGGCTGCATTTTTACAATACAACGCCTACTAGCACTAAGTAAAATGTTCAACCCCCCCTCCCCTTCCCACATTGTCGTCAACAATACTTGATTTCATCATCATTGCTTGACATAATGGATTCAATATTACTTAACATAATTCTAAACATCAACCACAGATCAGCTTAAAGGGTATTACACATCATTTCCGTGGTTATTCACTCATATATTTCATATTTTCAATAAATGTTGCTGGTCGATACAACCAAAAAGAAAGAGGCAGGGGGGGGGGGGGGGGGGGGGGGGGGGGCACACATTCAACATTGACTAAAAAACTTTCATCATTGCCTATAACGACATCATCTTCGTTAGGTTTAAAAAATTTAGATTTGAGATCACTTACTGCTACCGACAAATCCTTTCATTCTTCTGACCATTGTTGGTCACAAAATTGAATCCATGTGCAGTACCTGTTCATGTATAAATTGTCAAGATAAAATCTCATACAATGCAGAAAACATTATATTCAAAACAGTATAAATGATACAATGAAAAAAAATTCATTAAACTTACATTAATGTCCCGCATTCCACATCAAAAGGCTTCACCCACCATGATAACATCATAATACATGTAAAGAATCAGAACTCTTTCAGAGTTAGGGGATTGTACACATTCTGAAAATGTGTGATGGTACAACAAAGCATAAGAAGTTACAGGATCAGAATATTCCCCATAGCATGCTGTTTCAATCAGAAGCATGTCAATGCACACCACAATGTTCAATGCACACCCCAATTATTGTATTCAGTTACCAACAAATATCAAAAGGCTTCGCAAACCATGAAAACAATCATAATACATGTGCAGAATCAGAACTCTTTCAGAGTTAGGAGATTGTATACACATTCTGAAAATGTGTGATGGTACAACAAAGCATGAGAAGTTACAAGATCAGAATTGTAGCGCCCCGAATTTCTAATATGAGAGCTTAGAAAATACGTGGCACATTCCCAGTGATCCACTTCAATATAACAATAAACACAACCAAACACCACTAAAATTTTCAACATTTATTACAACAAAACTTTTACATATCACAGCGGAAGACTAAACAACTCAAAATTAACTCAATAGGTCTTTACAAATTAACACTGAACACTTAATAGTCCATTTATCCCAAAAGCTAACTCAAGCATCCAATCTCCAACTCTAAGCAATAACCTGCAACATGTGAGGCTAGAGTTGAACCCTAACCCCCAAACTAAAGGGGTCAGCCATAAATGGTGTGAGTGGCATAAAAATCAAACAACAACATAAATGAACTTAAATCGTAATATCCAACAAGTAATAACCAAAATACCAAATAGAACAACAGGTGATGCCAAAACCAAGTGTCAAATGTGGAAACAAGAAATCCGAATGCATAAAGATGAGTCAATAAAACACAAATGCTATATGCTGACAACGATGACTACTAAGAGATGAAGATAAACTATGAGAATTTGCCCATGCTTGATAATTCTGGGAATAGATCCCATATCTCAGGTATTTTCCCTGGATAATTCAGGAGATCAACCCACATCTAAACATAGACTCATCATCACAATAATATCCCAAGAGCGTCGCCTCGACTCTGATCATTCCGTAGGTCAATCCCGCATCTCAAGATAATTACTTGGATAATTCAGGAGATATATCTCACATCTCAGGTTGTCTACCTGGATAATTCAGAAGATAAATCCCACATCTCAAGTTAACCACTTGGATAATTCAGGAGATTAAATCCCACATCTAAAGCCTTACTAAGGTGCATAACTCATGTCCCCTTCGTCATGACACTGCTAGTGCAAGTCCTTATTATTTTTGGTTACTGAACAAATCTCCTAGAGTAGTGTACCCCACCGGACTAAAAATCTGAATAACTGAAAGTTCGCCTCAATGGGCCTCAACAAATAACTCAGCACCGGTATACTAGGGTCACGTACCTCTAGAGACTCAAAATCAAATATCTGATCAAATTCCCACTAAACAAGTGGTTCAACTGAATATCTCAAAATTACTTTCTTAACTGAATATCTCAAGATCAAACACTGAACAAAATATCTTAAATCAAACACTGAACAAAATATCTCAAAATCAAATACTGAACATAATATCTCAAAATCAAATACTGAACATAATAACTAAAAATCAAATACTGAACATAATAACTCAAAATCAAATACTGAACAAAATATCTCAAAATCATATACACAGATCCCTCAGTACCAGTCGACTTATGCTGAGGTAAGTCGATTGTCCAGAGGACAATTCTCCAGAATCTCACAAAAATATTCTAAGGCATATCAGTCGACTAGGTAAGTCATCAGTCGACTGCCCCGAGACAAATTCCAATAATTCTCAAGAAAATATTCTAAGTATTTAAGTCGACTGAAAGGTTCATAGGTCGACTGTCCCGAAAGGACTGAACAAATTTACAATCAGCAGACCAGTCGACTGACAATAGCCTAAGTCGACTGTCCCGAACAATTCTCAAAAGACTGAAGATAATCAGTAGAGTCGTACCAGTCGACTGCACAGTAGGCCAGTCGACTGTCGGCCTACAGTTTTCAAAAATAGGTCTGGATACAAAAATCAAACTGAAGATTTCTAAAGAATCATGGTTCATTGTTTATCAAACAATAGTTCATACACAAGCCAATGATAACTCTCAAAATAATCTCCAATACGAATACATTACTCATCAATCAATTCCTCAAATCTCAACTTCTCATGATCTAATCACTAATCTTCTATTAGGGTTTCTCAACTAAACTTCTTTCTCGACTCGTAATCAAATTCTGATTTAAAATCATAAGATCCAGATGTTTATCATCCGATCACAACCTAATCAATTCTTAACATGCTTTCCAATAATACGATCCCAATAAATCAATATTTCCTCAACCAATCTTGATATTCTCTCATACATGGTCCAAATATCAACAAGTGTTCTCATCATCCATATCAAATAAAAGTCCATACTATGCATACAATGAGACTAACAAGACAATATCATAACGATCCCAAACAAAGCGTAACAAAGATCTTACGTCATTCATCAATCAAAACAAACAAAACAAAACAAAGCAAAACAAAAACCAAACCACTCACCTTTGATTTAGAGAAGATCCACGAAAAAGCTCTCTTTCTTGCTAGATCCAAAAAGCCTCTTCTTGCTCCTCAAACAAAACTCAAAATCTGTATATTTTATAAATGACGGCTGGGAATGAAATCCCTTATATATGCCGGATTAATATTAGGGTTTTACCCACAATTTGCAAAATAATCCTTCCCAAAAATACAACTTACACATATATACATTAGTCTTGTAAATTCAATAAAACTCCTTTAAATTAGGATCTAATAGAAAATATACTTCTAAACCTCAGCCAATACTGCTCAAAACGTCCAGAATGCCAATTTTGCATTTCAACCCTTGAAAATGTCAATTTTGCAAATAAGTCCTTCTTTTCTCAAAAATTGCAAATAGTATCAATTAATTTTAGAAAAATCTGGAAAAATACTACATAAATTCTAAATAATAAATAATGATTTTTCATAAAGAAATCTTAATTTTTCAAACTTTTAAAAAGTCATTTGCACGTGTTTTGCACGTGTACAAAAGATAAATTTCTTAGAAAATATTAATTAAATCTCCAAAAATCATTTAAATTCATTTTCAAATAATTAAAATAATATTTGAAAATATGGGGTTCTACAATAATATTGCCCATAGCATGAGAAACCATCATAAGCATGTCAATGCACACCTTAACAAATCTCCATAAATGTGTACAATATCCTATCTCTGAAAGGTCTCTCATTCTACGCATGTATTACGATTATTTTTTTCACAAAGCATGAGATGCATTTAGAAGCATCCCAATGCACAACCTCTATTTATACCATTCAACATAGTTATAACCAATGAACAGCAGTTAGAAACTTTGATAACTGTGTCAGCATACTGATTACACAACCCATCTACACATCTGAAAGAACACATCAGAAGCAGTATGCACATAAGAAGCATCTCAATGCACAGCCCAATTACACATTTGTTGCATACCTATACAGCAGTATGCACAGACCAATTTTTTTAAAGCACACCAACAAAAACCTTCAGCCCTTGAACCATTTAGAACACATATTGAATGAATACTGCCTAAATCATGAGAGCACATCAGATATTGCTCGGCAGCATACATATACTGCATCTCGGCAGCATAACACCCCTGATTGATTATATGAAAATTCATGATGCAAAAGGCATACTGCACAAACCTTATCAAATCAAATGCAAAACCAAAATAATATTCAATTTGTTAACAAATATGGAGATGACTTGACAAACCATAACATATGTGCAGAATCAGGGACCTTTCAGAAGGAGGAGATTGTACACATTCTTGAAATTTGTTAATACTTACAACTAAAAAACCACTTGAGGCACACAAAGTATGAGAAGCCTTTCATACTCAATTTTTATTAAGGCACATCAACAATATTTATTGAAAATCTTGTGTCAGCATACTGATTATTATTACACACAGCATGAGATTGAAAATATTTTTCTGCAATACAGGATCAGGATTTTTCATCATCATCTCCAAGGTAATAATCAGATCATGGCTTGTGATGCCAATAAGAAGCAGAATGCTAACAAAGGTTTTCAATAAATGTAAGCCATAAGCCTCATGAGACAAAAGCCAAAAAAAACTCAAATTAGTCGTAGCCTCAGATTCATCAAATCAATGATAAAAACTCCAGACTAGGGCTGCATTTTTTACAATGCCACGCCTACTAGCACAAAGTATAATGTCCCCCCCCCCCACCCCCCTTCCTACATTTTCTTCAACAATAGTTGCCTTTATCCATTATTGCATGATATAATGGATTCGTTCTTACTTCACATAATTCTAAACATCAACCACAGATCAGCTTTAAGGCTATTACACATCATTTCCGTGGTTATTCACTCATATAGTTCATGTTTTCAATATCTGTTGCTGGTCGATACAACCAAACAGAAAGAGGAAGTGGGGGGAGGGGGGGGGGACACATTCAACATTGACTAAAAACCTTTCATCATTGACTATAACGACATCATCTTCGTTAGGTTTAAAAAAACTTTTGATCACTTACTGCTACCGACAAGCCTTTTCATTCTTCTGACCACTGTTGGTCACAAAATTGTATCCATGTGCAGTACCTGTTCATCTATAAATTGTCAAGATGAAATCTCATACAATGCATAAAACATTATATTCAAAATAGTAAAAAATTATACAATAAAAAGGTTTACAAGCTCAAATTACATTAGTGTCTTGCATTCCACATTGCCGTAGCAATATCATCTCTTTTCCTATTCATACGATTCAATTGGGAAGATGACAAATCCAACCCCTGAGATGTGGATGCGATATCTTCAGTCTGTTGGTGATGAATTAATTGTTCATCGTCAAATTCCTCAAAAAAAGCATCGTTGACTGAATGCTTACATATAAAATTATGGAGTGCACAACAGGCTGTGACCATCATAACTTGTCTTGTAAAATAGTAGTTTGGCATGTCATTAAAGATGGCAAACCTTTTCTTGAATACACCAAATGTTCTCTCAATCACATTTCATAGCCTAGCATGCTGTTTATTAAAAAGTTGTCGAGGTTGAGGTGGTGCATGGTTGGCCCCTTGAAAGTCCTGTAAGTGGTATGGCTCACCACGGTATAGCGCTAAAAAACCAGGCATATTAGTATAACCACAATCTACTAAGTAATATTTATCGTTGGGTGGGATTTCCAACATTCTTTCTGCTAATGCACTCTGTATTACACGGGAATCGTTGGCACTGCCTTCCCATCCCGCGTAAAAAAATGTGAACAGCATATCAAAATCACATACTGCCAAAACATTTTGGGTGATATTACCCTTTCGAGAGCGACAAGTATTGTTTCGAATAGTGGGTACCGTAGCTTTGATTAATGTGCCATCAGCAGCACCAATAGCTCCCTATATTAATGAATTCGAATAATAGATATTACGTGCAAACTTTGAAAAACTTTAATAATACATGACGAGTGAAGGAAACAGAATACCTTAAACCACGGATAAAAGTCTGGGGAATTAGTGATCCTTTCATGTACACGTGTAGTGTCGGGGGGAGTGATAAGTACTGTTGCTGCTCTTGCCAAACCTTTCAAAACAAGTGTAAAATGCTTATCGATTGTTTGAAGTGAGTGATTAAACCTATTAGCACATGCTCGCATTCTTGTACTGTGACCGACAATATACAGGAAAATTACCACACTTTCCTCGAAAGACAAGCGTCTACGTCTTGAAGCCTCCTCTGTTTCCTCAAGGTAGTTGCCATTTTTTAGAAAAGCACACAAGGCCATAAAACAATCTTGATTCATACGGAATATTCCATGAAACGTAGACTGGAAATCCTCTAACATTTCATTCAAATATTTACGTCCTGTTAGTTTTGGATAGGACATTGTACTTTCTTCACAGAGTTCACTTAGGAAGATTATATTCATCAAGTCATCGGCATCGTCACTACTAGATGAAGAAGTATCCATAACTACGGTTGCACTTGCAGTAGTAACTCACTATGACAAAAAGTAGAAATCAAATTGATAAAGTAAGTTCACTAATTTAATACTACGACTATAGTGCATGATATTTACAGAATTTAAATTAACATATTACGCGACGGAACATTGTCACAAGCTCAGATTATGAAAAAAAACAACATATACTACTAATAGCAAATCCATTTTGGCAAAAAAATAAAACTAAATTTAAATTAAATAAAAACCACCACGTTTTATCATCAAACCGTCATAATACAATGTGCTCTCACGCAAATACGCAAATAATTATAAAAAATAGTACACATTATGATATGATTATCCCACTCAAATAAATGGGATGGCAATTGCTCAGCATTATTCTTCACCCACCACTCCTGCTGTGCCGGGGTCATACGAAGGAAACTATGACAAGCGCGAGGATTAGCAATTAGGTGGTTAAGTGCTTTCCCTGTTTCATTGCAATCAAGCCCAGACATCGCATTAATAATATCTTGGCATTGATCCAACTCGGCCAAAGCAGGGTCAACCGAGACATTACTATCCACCTCTATTTTCTTCTTTAACCTGCTTCTTTTTACCGCCTGAGTTTCCAGACAGGAACTAATAAATTCTTTCACATACGACATATTTGTTCCCCGGCCACTTGATGTACCAGATTTTCTCTTACGAGATCCCGACCCCGAACCGACTGGTACATCATCATTCTCATCAAGTACATTTACGTGTGATTGATTAGGGTGGCCAAACTCATAATTCATCCTCCGCTCCTCATCAGAATCGTACACCCTTTGTGTGGAAGCCCTGGTCACATTGCCCTGGCAGTAGACTCTTCCATAATTTTGGTCAAAGCATCAAAATCTGCCAACCCCTTCTTCTCATATTTTTTTGCCTTAGGGTGCATCTAATCATAGAAATTATTGTTAATTTGCAAGTATTAAAGTCAAGATTAAGTATAATAAAAAGGATTCACAAACAAATAACAAACTTTGAGATTATATATGAACCTTAAGATATTGGTCCCAAACTGATTTCTCGGCAGTAACGGTTTCGTTCACTTCATCCCAACCGAAACCACTCTGTTTTTTCATATCTGAAAACACCTTCCATTCTGCTTTCAGTCTCTGATGTTTTGCCTTCAACTGTGTTACCGTGAATGAACGACCACACAGAAATTGAATTTGTACAGCAAAATGATTCCAAGTTTTGCCGTCAAATGTGTTACTTTTCAGATTATTTTTGTCAACTGCCTCCTCCATAAGGCTGACAAAACAATGCACAACATTGGGAGGCCACTTCCCAAAATCCTCATCCACCGCCATCTCCTTCCCCCTCCCCATACTACTCATATATATTACGGAAAAACCGATAAATATTAAACAACAATGCCAAATTCCAGCATTTAAATAGTGATCTGAAATTCGTAGGTCCTAAAAAGCAACAGATTCAAAAAAAATTTGCCAACAACAGTTTCGTAAAAAGCAACAGCATTCGGCGGTCGTCAAAATTTTTGGTGGCCAACAACATATTCAAAAATCGTAGTTCGTAAAAAGCAAAACTGCAACAAACTTGAGTCATAGGGCGTAAACAAAAACAACAAAATGGGTACTGATATGGCTAAAAATGGGGTTAAATCGGAACCGTCCAGATTGGACACGAATCTTGAAGCTCAGGGGTAAAACGGTAATTTCACATACAAACGGGTCCGAAACGGGTACTGGATCTCCTTCTCACAGATCCAATAACCCGCGAACGGATTCACTCCAACTGGGTACGGGTCCCGACCCAAAGCAAACCCAGACCAACAAGAGGCAAATCAGGGCCACTGATTTGACCAAATCAACGGGCCTGATTTGCTCTCACCGGGAATCAAGGGCCAATCTCCTAAACAGATTGGGAGGATTTTTCTCCTGACAGTTACACAGGAAATCAAGCCCTTAATCACTCCCATGGTGACTATAAATACCTCCCCCCTACCACTGTGACCGGGTAATCACTCTTTTTCCACCTTAAGCTCTTTCTTAATCACCACTGCTTACTGACAAGAGCATCGGAGGGTGCGTCGCCGGAACCAACCCCGGTGTATCGCACTTCCTTGCAGGTTGCGGCAGGAATCAGAAGGCTTGGATTCGCTGTTCAGGTTTTTCTCGAACTCACAAATCTCATCTGTTTACCCCCACACCAGAATCAGCGGTAACAGATTGGCGCCGTCTGTGGGAAAGCCACACGAACAGCCTCCGCCAGCTTCCTTGTCAACTAGCCCTTCCCCAACCATGCCTCCCAAGAAGGTCAGGTCTAGGGGGTCCAACCGCTGACCCAACCCCGCTGATCAGCCAGAGGAGGTCCCTGTCCATCCTGCTCCGCAGCCCGAACATCTTCCTCCCCCGGCCCAACAGGGCCAGCCTCCTCTTCCTAACCAACAACCCCCAAATGGTCCTGCTGGTCAGAACCAGCAGAGGCAGAAGCAACCACTCCATCCAAACCATGTCTCTATTCACAATGCCTCCTCGGACTCTATGGCTTTCCATCACCCCCGAGCCTCCGATCTCCGCAACACCGTCCTGAATCACCAAAAGGAAGAGGACCTTCGCAACCACCTAGATGAGAGGCGGGCCCGAGAGGGAGCCTCCCGCCAGCATCATGGTGAGCGATCTCTCCATCGCCGAGACGGTAGGAGGTCTCTGGACCGAAGGGGCCGGGCGGAATCTCCCGAGCGCTGCAGGAGGAGGCCACATTCCCCCGCGGATCGGCATCATCCGAGGAACAATGAGGCACCTATCACTCGTGCCGAGTTCTTACAATTCCAGGAGACTGTTTTGCAGGCCCTCAACCTTCGCCCCAACAACCATAATGCCCAGAGGGTTCCGACACCCCCGCGGGTTCCCAGTCCTCGTCACCGATCCAGAAGTCCTCTCCCGGCTCCTAGTCGCTAGCAGCACCCCTATAGTCCTCGCCGATCCCAGGACTACCGACGCCACAGTCCCCGCTCCCCTTCCTCTGAAGAAGAGTCCCGGGGATCGTTTGATTACCAGCGGAGGGACGATGCCCTCTACCGTCGTCTCCACGAGGTGGAGAGGCGCATCGGTCGCATGGACAAAGAGGAGGAGTCGAGAGCAGGGACCGTCCGCCCCAGCAGACCCCCCTTCTCTCGGATAATCATGGAGGCCCCCATACCGAGGGGTTTCAAACCTCCGCAGTTTGAAACGTACTCAGGGGAGTCCGACCCAGTTGATCACGTCGAAAGCTTTAAGACCTTAATGCTGATCCATCAAGCTTCCGACGCCATGCTCTGCAAGACCTTCCCCGCCACCCTCAGGGGGTCGGCTCGGGAATGGTACTCCAGTCTCGCTCCCTCTTCCATCTTCTCGTTCGAGCAGTTCGAAATGCTCTTCATAACTCACTTTGCGAGTATCAGGCGAGCTGAGAAGACGAGCCTCTCCCTACTCAACCTGCGACAGGAGAGGGGAGAAAAGCTGAGGGATTATGTGAGGTGATTCACCGCAGAGGTCAGGTCTATCGCCTCCCCAGACCAGTCAGTGGCGACCGTTGCGTTCCAGTCGAACATCCTCAACTCCAACCTCCGGTCGTCCCTCGCCAAGAAGCCTTCGTACAACTTCGCCGATCTCCTCCTAAGGTGCGAGAAGTACATTTGAGCGGAGGAGGCCGAGTGCCTCCCAAATTTCGGAGGATCCGCCTCCGGATCAAAGAGGAAGACGACAGAGGAGGGGGGGTCCAAAAAGTTGCAGAAGGACAATGGCGGCCAGCGCCGTCCTCCCCCCAGGTTTGAGAAGTTCACTCCCCTCACCACTAATGTCTCCACCATCCTGATGGAAGTGGAGAAAGAAGGAGTCATACCTCCGGCTCCGAGAATGAACACCCCGGCCAAGAGGAGGAACAAAGAGAAATGGTGCCGTTACCACCGGGACCACGGCCATGACACCAACGACTGCCGGGCGTTGAAAAATGAGATAGAGGCCCTCATCCAGAGGGGGCAGTTGGCCAAATTTGTAAAGGCAAACGATCGGACGGATCGCAACACGCCTCTGCCTCGGGGGGCTAACAAACGCTCCGAGAGGCGCGACGAGACCCCCGAGTTCGAGGAAGAACGAGTTCTACACCTCATCCACGGAGGCCCCATGGGGGGCTCATCCAACTCCTCTCGGAAGGCCTTCGTCCGAGAGGTCAACTCAGTTCACAGCGCCCCTCCTCCCGAAGGCCTCGGCGTCCCAGTGACTTTCTCCGATGAAGACCTCGAGGGGGTCCGAACTCCCCACTGCGACGCCCTCGTCATCGACCTTCGCATGGCAAACTTCAAAGTACAGAGGGTCCTGGTTGACAACGGGAGCTCGGTGAACATCCTCTTCCTCTCGGCCTTCCGAGGGCTGCAGCTGTCTCGGGACCGTCTCAAGCCGGCCGGTTACACGCTCCACGGGTTCACGGGGGTACCAGTAACTGTCGAGGGGGTTATAACCCTAGACGTAACTGCTGGGAAGACCCCTACTACCCGGACCAAGCCGATGGACTTTATGGTCATCGACGTCCCGGTCGCAAATAATGTCTTCCTAGGCCGACCCGGCCTAGCTGCCCTGGAAGCTATTCTTTCAGCGTACCACCTTAAAATGAAGCTTTCCACTCGGTCGGGAGTGGGAGAAGTCAGGGGCAGCCAAGAGACGGCTCGGAAGTGCTACATGACTTCCACTGGGGGACCGGTGCTCTCCCTCGAGACTCTAGAAATCCCCGAGCCAAATGTCCGACCCACGTCCGAGCCGGCGGATGAATTGGAAGAAGTACTCTTTTCGGACGAGGACCCGAGTCGAAAGTTCCTCGTCAGCAAGTCCTTGCCGACCGCACTGTGTTCCGACTTGGTGCGATGCATCTGGGATAACCGCGACCTGTTTGCTTGGTCCGCCGCGGATATGCCCGGGATTTCCGAGGAGCTGCTAGTCCACCGCCTCAGTGTCGAACCGGGGTGCAAACCGGTTCAATAGAAGAGGCGCAAATTCGCTCCCGAGCGACAACAGGCCATCAAGGAGGAGGTGGACAAACTCTTAAAGGCTCGGTTCATACAGGAGGTGAACTACCCCGAGTGACTGTCCAACGTTGTAATGGTTAAGAAGTCCAATGGCTCTTGGAGAATATGCATCGACTTCACTGACCTGAATAAGGCGTGTCCGAAGGATCCATTCCCTCTTCCAAATATCGACACCCTCATTGATGCCACCTCGGGGCATGAGCTCCTCAGCTTCATGGACGCCTTCTCCGGCTATAATCAGATCCGAATGTTCCCCCCGGACATTCCGAAGACCTCCTTCATCACCGACCAGGGCCTCTACTGCTATAGGGTCATGCCGTTCGGGTTGAAGAACGCTGGAGCCACCTACCAGCGCCTCGTCAACAAGGTCTTCCAAAGCCAGATAGGCCGCAACATGGAGGTGTACGTCGACGACATGCTCGTCAAAAGCATCCGAGGTACTGATCATGCGGCTGACCTCCAGGAGGCCTTCGGCGTATTGAGGAGGCACAGTATGCGGCTGAACCCGAACAAGTGTAGGTTCGGGGTCTCGTCGGGAAAGTTCCTCGGCTTCATGGTGAGCCAGAGAGGGATCGAAGCAAATCTCGAGAAGATCAAGGCCATATTGGACATGGCCCCGCCCCGGAACGTCAAGGAGGTGCAGAAGCTTACGGGTCGGCACGCCGCTATTGGCCGGTTCCTCTCAAAGTCTGGGGAAAAGTGTCTCCCCTTCTTCAAGGCTCTCAGGGGGGCTAAGGGTTTCGAATGGGGCCAACCACAACAGGAGTCGTTCGACCAACTGAAGGCCTACTTGGTGAACCCTCCTCTGCTCAGCAAACCCGTTCTGGGGGAAACCCTCTTCATCTACTTGGCTGCTTCCGAGCAGACCCTAAGTGCTGTGTTGGTGAGGGAAGAAGACCGGGACCAGAGGCCCATTTACTATGTGAGCAAAGTGCTTCGGGATGCTGAGCTCCGCTATCCGAAGATAGAGAAGATGGCCTACGCCCTGGTCATGGCGGCAAGGAAGGTCCGTCCATACTTTCAGTCCCACTCGGTTGTGGTCCTCACCGACCAACCGCTGAAGCAGATCCTCCACAAGCCAGAAACCTCGGGTCGGCTAATGAAGTGGTCCATAGAGCTAAGCCAACATGACATCTCCTACCAACCTTGGACGGCAATCAAAGCTCAGGCCCTCGCCGACTTCATCGTTGAGTCCACCATTCCTGAGGTCAGCCACGGCCCGAACGGACCCCCCATTTGGACAGTTTTTGTGGACGGGTCCTCTTGCAACGAGGGTAGCGGTGCCGGTATCATCCTGAACGGACCCGATGACTTCGTCCTCCAGTATGCCCTCCGCATGAACTTCAAGGCCTCAAACAACGAGGCGGAGTATGAGGCACTTATCGCGGGCCTCGGACTTGCCCGAAGTGCCGAGGTGCAGCTCCTCCGAGTCCATAGTGACTCCCAGCTAGTTGTGAACCAAGTCTTGGGCGAGTACGAGGCGCGAGACGAGCGGATGGCGAAGTACCTCGCCAAGGTCCGAGCCCTCATGAGCCGGTTCGAAGAGGCACTCATCCAACGAGTCCCTCATGAGGAGAATTCACAGGCCGATGCCCTCTCCAAGTTGGCCTCATCCTCCCTCCAGGGTCTCGAGCAAACCGTTCTGATCGAGGTCCTCCCAAGGCCGAGCATAGAAGACGAGACCCTCGACTCTGTGGAGTCTTTACCGGTCCTGCTGCAAGATAATTGGATGAAACCCTTAGTGGAATTCCTAAGGGACGGACTCCTCCCCGAGGATCCCAAAGAAGCACGCCGAGTCAGAACCAGGGCCAAGCGGTATGTCTTGATCGAGGGTATCTTATACAAGCGCTCCTTCTCGCAAATTGACGGCCGACCATACCTAAGGTGCCTCTCCCCAGAACAGGCCGACTATGCCTTACAGGAGCTCCACGAAGGCATCGGCGGAGCACATTCAAGGTCTAGGTCTTTGGCTCGGAAGGCTCTGAATTACGGATACTTCTGGCCGACTCTCCTTCAAGATGCCGAGCGACACGTTCGGCAATGTGGCTCTTGCCAGAGACACTCCAACATTCGTCGCCTCCCTCAAGCCAACCTCGCCTCCCTATCAAGTCTTATCCCCTTCGCAATGTGGGGGATGGATTTACTAGGGCCTTTCCCTCCAGCTCTGGGTCAGTTCAAGTTCTTGGTAGTAGCCATCGACTACTTCTCAAAGTGGATTGAGGCCGAGCCCCTCGCCACTATAACCGAGAACAAGGTGGTCCAATTCTTCTGGAAGAACATCATCTGTAGATTCGGCATCCCCCGTGTCCTCGTTACGGACAACGGGACTCAGTTCACCGGTGCCGCATTCCGAGCTCTGTGCGAAGACCTTGCCATCCAGTAGCGTTTCTCTTCCGTCTCCCACCCTCAGTCGAACGGACAAGCAGAAAATGCCAACCGGCAGATCCTCACAGGTATCAAGAAGAGGCTGGAGAAATGTTCCAAAGGCTTATGGGTCGACCAACTCCCCAACGTACTCTGGAACTACCGCACGAACAAGCGGACCCCCACAGGAGAGTCCCCTTTCAACCTCACCTATGGGTCCGAGGCGGTGATACCCCTCGAGGTCGGAATACCTTCCCCTCGCCTCGCATCCTACAATGAGGAACAGAACGCCAGAGACCTCAGGGCGAACTTAGATCTGGTGGACGAACTGAGGGAGAGGGCGTCAATTCGGCAACAGAACTACCGAAGGAGGGTCGAGTTGGCATATAACAAGAAAGTCCGACCCACCAATCTCAAGCAAGGGGACTTGGTCCTGAGAAAACTGGCCATATCCTTCCCCAATCAGAAGAGAAAACTGGCTCCGAACTGGGAAGGGCCTTACAAGATCACAAGGGTAGTTTGGCCCGGAGCATATCGTCTGGAAGATCTAGAGGGCAGAGAGATTCCGATGACCTGGAATGCCGACCACCTCCTAAAATACCAAGAAAGCGCCCCGGCGCCTCTCTAAGTATTACAGGATATCGAGCCATTCCTCTCCTCTAACTTGTAATTCATTTTTTAAGTTGTTACATGTAAAAACGGTTCGCCGTCGATTATCAATAAAGAATGCTCTCTCATACTTATAAATTCGCTTGTTTCTCTCCGCCTTTACCTTTTATTTCTTTTATTTTTTCAACCAATGGTTCGGAGTCCAATGTCCGACTCGACTTTACTTCCTCGGCCGCCTTCGGGCGAGCCAGAAGTAGATCGCCGTTCGGAACTGCTCCCACAACCGTTGAACTACACCGATGGTTCGGAGTCCAACACTCGGTTCGACTTTACTTTCCCGGCTCGCCCTTAGGCGAGCCAGAAGTAGATCGCCGTTCGGAACTGCTCCCACAACCGTTGAACTACACCGATGGTTCGGAGTCCAACACTCGGCTCGACTTTACTTCCCCGGCTCACCCTTAGGCGAGCCAGAAGTAGATCGCCGTTCGGAACTGCTCCCACAACCGTTGAACTACACCGATGGTTCGGAGTCCAACACTCGGCTCGACTTTACTTCCCCGGCTCGTCCTTAGGCGAGCCAGAAGTAGATCGCCGTTCGGAACTGCTCCCACAACCGTTGAACTACACCAATGGTTTGGAGTCCAACACTCGGCTCGACTTTACTTCCCCATCTCGCCCTTAGGCGAGCCAGAAGTAGATCGCCGTTCGGAACTGCTCCCACAATCGTCGAGCAACGCTAGCGCTGGTTCGGATTACATTGTTCGGATAGGAACACATCCATTCAAATCCTCGAGCCGAGCGAACGAGGGACCGACCCTCGTATATGGCGAAAAATCCTTCCGAGGCAAAGTCACCATTGGATCATCTCAAAATGCGTGCTAGGGTGTGATGAACGGGCCTGACTGTGCCACGTGTCCACAAAACGACAAGATAGCATTTTCTTGGGAACTGGACCCGCCTTGAGATTCGTGCCACCATCCAACGGCTCTGATCACCTCACTTCGCTCGGCACCAAACGCCGAGCGACAGGCAATCAGAACCAACCTTCGGCAACAGTCACTCCGGCCACCAAGCTACATGAGCGCAGTCGATCCGCGCCGAGCGAGTGTCCAGCCGAGCCTCGAAAGAGACTTTGGGTTAAGGTTTTAGGGAACCTTCCCCTCGGTTCCGGACTTTGGTCATCACCTAATCCACCATGATCTCCCCTGACCCTGACACCCAAATCGGTGCCGTCAGAGTCAGGAGAAGATCATGGTGGAAGAACGACAACCCATCCTCCCGAAGAACCTTTCCCTCGGGTCCGGACTACGGTCGCCAACTCTTCTGCCCTGTCCTCCCCCGACCCTGACACCCACATCGTGGCCGTCAGGAGCGGGAGAAGAACAAGACAGAAGAGTGACCACCCCTCCGAACCTCTCGAGGTCAGAATTTTTCACAAGGCTGGCATCCGCCCAAGGGCAGACACCATCGATGCCACTAGAGTTCAAGACTGCAGTGACTAAAACTACAAGGGGGGTGTGGTACTTATAGCCATCCCCCAAGAGACTGTCATTATGACCCTCGGGAGTCCAACAGTCACGCCTAGGGAGCTGAAGCTCCGCGTATTTATTAAAGGGCACCACTCTCAATGCCCTCGGGAAGGTGGAACACCCCCATAGATCCCGGAGCACCATTAATGCTGTTAGGGAACTGGTCCCATCTTTTCAGAACGACGCTCGAACGGCCGAGCGCTCTCACCCCAAATCAGGCCGCGTGGCCGCAGCTTCGAAACAGCTACACCTCAACCGCGGCACCGAGCCGCACCGGAAGGTGCCGAGCAAGATTCAGAACCCCGGCTAAAGCGTGAGTTTCGAGGCCAAGATGCTCGACGAAGCAAACACTCGCCTCGCGGTTCATTTCAAGCCTACCCTAGCTAGCACAATTACAACACTACGACAAGCAAGCCAACTCCAATTTCATTAATATAACTTGGATAAATTTACAAAAAGATTACAACAAAAGACCGTTCAGAGGCCCAAAGACACAATACGACCCGTTCACTACTTTCGCGGAAGGGGGACGCTCCGGTTCAGGGACACCTTGGGTCGGCACTTCTTGACCCCCGAGCTCGTCTCTAGGCCGACGAATCGAGACGCCCCCTCGCCGCTGACCCTGACGGTCGCTCCAACCGAAGCACCACTTGAAGATACCGCTACTCTACTTTGGGCGTCGGCTGCTGTCCGACCTATGATGGGAGTTCGGCTCGCGAGTTGATAGAACGTGATCCCTCGGTCAATCTCTTCGCGAGTACACGAAGTACTCCGAACATTAGCCCTCACCAGCTGGGGTTTAAGTCGAGCAACCTCTTCCTCCAGTTCGACGATCCTGTCCTTCAGCGTATCGTCCCTCACAATTACCTTGAACCGAGGAAGCTTCGCCGAACCGGGATACTCGGCGCTATCAGATATGACACGGCGCAGATGGGTCACCTCGATACTCTTGTCGACCGTTACCCTTTGCAGCTGTTCTACCCTCTTTGCAAAATCGTCACGCTCGGCTAAAGCCCGGGCCAACTCTCCCTCCTTCGCAGCGAGTTCGGCCTTGACTATCCGCAGATGGTGCAACTCGACCAACAACTCGCTGTTTCTCTTCTCCACATTATGGAGTATTCTCCTCGTCAGATGGACCTCGCCCTCGAGGCGATCCTCTCGGGACTGCTGAAACAACTCCGCACGGCACCGAGCTGCCGCAGTGGTATGAGTCTGCTCGGCGATCTAAAATAAAGAGGGACAACATTGAAGAACTACAGGACCGAACCAAACACTTAGACAAGTTCAAAACCAAAACAATCTTTTTCATTTCATTTCATCAGAGCAGTGGCCAGTCCGCAAAAGACATTACACTTAACCAAAAAAAAAGAGAACAAAGACTACAAAAAATTACGAGGGGATCAGGGGTCCACCTGCGTCGCCGCTTCGACCACAGGCGCGTCGCAAGATGGCCCCTCGTTTCTCCCCTCGGCCTGGGGATTTGCCACCGAAGGGTTGGCCTCCTCCTCCTCCTCATCGTCGCCCTCCCCCTCGTCACCTTCGGCTCCCTCCTCCTCGCCGTCTGAGGGCGAACCGAGCCACAGTCTATAGCCGACCCGCTCGAAGTCGGGGACACGTTCCTGAACATGGTCGAGTGCCCTCTGATAGGACATCTCCATGTTCTTGGCCATGTGTTTCTTCGTTTCGGCCTCACACTCTGCCTCGATCTCGGCCCTAATCTTCGCGGCCAGGGCCTCCTTCTCCGCCTTCAGATCGGCCAGAGACTTTGTCGACGCGGCCAGTTCCTCAACAGCCTTCGCAGCCTTGGTCGACTCCGCATCAAGTCGCCCCTTGGCTCTCTCCAAGTCGGCCACAAGATCGGCGACCCGGACTTCCAAGGCCTCGACTCGGCTCTGCTCGGCCTCGAGTTGCCGAACCGCCTTGACCTTCTCTACCCTGTCTTTGTCGTCGGCGGCCTTCAGCTCCTTCTCCTGCTCGGCGAACGTCTCAAGGAGATGGCTGAAGTGGCAAGTGGCCTGTGAAGACAACGATAAGCGCAATATACAAGCCGAGCAGTAAACTTGGAGAAATTCGCAATGAGAAACTTACCGATACGAGCGACCGAGCCACTTCGTAAGTGTCGTCGCCGACCGTCCCCGCCTTCAGTGCGGCTCTGTCCTTCGGGGTCGCCAGGTGCTTGACGACCTGCACCGACATCTGCGAGTTTCCGAGGAATCCGTCGTGATTCTTCACCCGCCAGTTCGGCACGAACAGCTGCTTATGCTGCTCGGTCAGGAACTCCTCGGCCGCCTCAGTCAACCTCGGAGCCTCGAGCGACAACGCCGCGTTAACATCGAAGGCCCCTTCAATTGTGGCCGAGGCCACAGGCACCGAGGGCTCCTCGGCAACGACCACCTCCGAAGGTGCCTCAGTAGTCGGAGGAGGCGGAGTGGTAGTCGAAGCGACCTTGGGCTGCGGAGTCGATGAGGAAGCCACGGTCGCCCTCTTCCTCTTCCTACCCCTGGCCAATTTGGACCTATCGGCCATCATGGCGTTGAAGTCTATCTTCATCGCTTCTGCATCAAACAAAATAAAAACTGAGTCAGCGAGACGAGCTAAACACTTGGAAGAAAAACAAAAATAAACGAGATGTCAGGAGCATACTCGGGTCGATGGGGCTAAGGCCGGACCCGACAGCACCTCCTCCGTCAACTCCCTCCAACTCAACAAGGGGAGGGCCATGATCTTCCTCGCCACCTCCTCCTCGGCCGCAGACAGTACGGGGTCGGCTCTCGCAAACTTGGGCACCTCCGGTTTCCATCGGGTCGGAATTTGCAGTATTGGTTCTCCCCTTAATATAAAAAACTTCTCTTTCCAACCCTTAATTGAGTCCGGGTTTTCTATGATCCTAACGCCCTTCCTCGGCCCCAAGTAGTACCGGTGCTCTGTCTTGTGCATCCGGTTTATTCGATACATGCCTCGGAAGACCGTTAGGTCCGGCTCGACTTCAGCTTTTCGGCACTGAAGCAGGAAAGCATTCACATGACGCCACGTGATCGGCATAAATTGGGTCGGCACGAGGCAGAACCACCCGAGGATCTGGAGAACGAAAGGATGCAACGGAAAACGCAGTCCGGCATTCAAGGAGTCGAAGTCGAACATGCACATATCTGACGACGACAGCTTAGAATTCGCTCGCATCCCAGCACCAGGGACCATTAGCTTGTACTCCAGAGGGATGGCGAATCCCTTTCTGATCCGAAGGAGATCCCTCTCGGATAGCACCGAAGCAATCTCGTCGGCTTCGGTAGGAAGAGCCGGGTTGGGTTCTTCGAGGACTTTCGACTTTCCGAAGATTACTTTCTCCAAGAGGTCGCCTTCGTACTGCCTCACCCCCGAATGCCCGGACAATACAGAAGGATATCGTCCCATCTCGGGTGCTTGCTTTGGGTTTTCCACGATCTCCTCGACCACGGGAGATTGGGTCGCCACCCTCCTCTTCTTCTTAACCTGCCTCGCCTCGGTCGCAGACGGCTCGGCGACCTGCTTTCCCTTCCTTCGGACCTCCGCCCTTCTCCTCTCCTCGGCGCCATCATCGCCCGAAGACGAGGCCCCACTCCCCGAGTTCACTCTTGACATCTCTAAAGAAAAAACTAAGACTAGTAGACTGACCTTTGAAGTGACGTTTACGGTCGGAATAAGCTCGCCGGAAATTGCCTGGCCCACGTGACAGCTAGCGCAACCACCTTGAAGCGAAAATCACCACTAGCAGAGAGCACAGAGTAAAAGTGAAATCTTAAGAGTGAAAAGTGAGAAATGAGCTTGGGGGTGGGGGAATGATCTTTTATAACCCCAAAAGCAAGTTTGGGCTGCCTTGGGAACCTAAAAAGCCCATTAGGAAGCCAAAGCGCCAAAGCGGAGTGTCATGACGTTTCAGCTCCAACAACAGAAGATCTTGAAATAACCAAGTCCGCAACTCAGCCACCGGTGTACCTAGCAAGCAATCGAACAGCTCGTCTAGGCCACCGAGCTATTGAGTCTCCCCCGGACAACTCCGAGCTACTTGTTCTCCCCACCTCGGCCAAAGACACCGAACATCCGAACCGAGGGGACGAGGAACCGACCCTCGTATATGGAGAAAAATCCTTCCGAGGTGAAATTACCGTCGGATCTCTCCAAAATTCGTGTCAGAATTCGATGGACGGTTCAGATTGCGCCACGCCCACAAAACGACAAGATAACGTTTTCTCGTGATCTGAACCCCATCCTCGTGATTCGCACTAGGATGAACGAACCAGATGCGATCACGTGCACCTTCCGAACTGCCTGCCACCGGCCCACTTAACCGAGCTACTGAACAGCTTGGCCAAGCAACCGAGCTACTGGGCTCGGAAGATAGCAACCCGCCAATGACGTCCTTCAAGACCTCCAACTCAGTGCCTCGGCCAACGGTACCGAGCTTCCGAGCCGAGAGGACGAGGGACCGACCCTCGTATATGGCGAAAAAACTCGCCGACCTACCTCAACCGTTGGATCTTGTCGAAAAGCGCGCTCGTCATGATGGACGGCTCAGATCCCGCCACGTCCACTAAACGACAAGATAGTGTTTTTTGGGGATCCGCCCTGAGATGGGCGCTCAGGATCATGCCACGTACTTCGCCTTATTCCGAGCTACATGTGCCGAGCCGAAAGGACGAGGAACCTATCCTCTTATGCCGCGGAAAAGCCTGCCGAGCCGAGAGGACGAGGAACCGATCCTCTTATGCCGCGGAAGAGCCTGCCGAGCCGAGAGGACGAGGAACTGATCCTCTTATGCCGCGGAAGAGCCTGCCGAGCCGAAAGGACGAGGAACCGACCCTCTTATGCCGCGGAAAAACCTGCCGAGCCGAGAGGACGAGGAACCGATCCTCTTATGCCGCGGAAGAGCCTGCCGAGCCGAGAGGACGAGGAACCGATCCTCTTATGCCGCGGAAGAGCCTGCCGAGCCGAAAGGACGAGGAACCGACCCTTTTATGCCGCGGAAGAGCCTGCCGAGCCGAGAGGACGAGGAACCGACCCTCGTATATGGCAAAAAATGCTCCGACCCATATCAGCTGTTGGATCTTGTCGAAAAGCGCGCTCGTCATGATGGACGGTTCAGATCTTGCCACGTCCACTAAACGACAAGATAGCGTTTTTTGGGGATCCGCGCTGAGATTAACGGCCCAGATGACGCCACGTACCTCGGAGGGTTCCGAGCCGAGGAGCCAGTCTTCCGAGCTGAGGTGCCGAGGAGCCGACCCTCGTATATGGCGAAACAAACTGCCGAGGAACAGGGATCGTCTGATCACTCAGAAATTCGCTCTCCGCACTGATCAGGGGTCCAGATTGTGCCACGTCATTAATCGGTATTTAAAAACCAATTTTTATTTATTTAAATCGTTTTATTATTTAAAAATTGCAAAAAATTGCTAAAAATTCGGAAAAATTAACTAAAAATTCTAGAAAATAATTGGATATTCGGGGGGATATTTTTGAGCCCCTGAACGAACAATTATTGTCCAGAATGTACTGTTAAGGCCCCCGAACGATTAGTTAACACATCGCAAAATTAAATAAATAGCCCGAAAAAATAGATAAAAGCCGTCAAATACTCGATATGGCTACAGGACAGCACATGGCATCAAAAAATTACCTCACTACCCCCTTCGAGATTCAAAATCCTCCATTCAGACTCCGATACAACTCCACTAGCCACTGAAACAGTTAAACTACTCCTCAAAGCCTGATCACACTCAGTCTTTAGGAGTGGGGGGCTCGTGATATGGCTAAAAATGGGGTTAAATCGGAACCGTCCAGATTGGACACGAATCTTGAAGCTCAGGGGTAAAACGGTAATTTCACATACAAACGGGTCCAAAACGGGTACTGGATCTCCTTCTCACAGATCCAATAACCTGCGAACGGATTCACTCCAACTGGGTACAGGTCCCGACCCAAAGCAAACCCAGACCAACAAGAGGCAAATCAGGGCCACTGATTTGACCAAATCAGCGGGCCTGATTTGCTCTCACCAGGAATCAAGGGCCAATCTCCTAAACAGATTGGGAGGATTTTTCTCCTGACAATTACACAGGAAATCAAGCCCTTAATCACTCCTATGGCGACTATAAATACCTCCCCCCTACCACTGTGACCGGGTAATCACTCTTTTTCCACCTTAAGCTCTTTCTTAATCATCACTGGTTACTGACAAGAGCGTCGGAAGGTGCGTCGCCAGAACTAACCCCGGTGTATCGCACTTCCTTGCAGGTTGCGGCAGGAATCAGAAGGCTTGGATTCGCTGTTCAGGTGTTTCTCGAACTCACAAATCTCATCTGTTTACCCCCACACCAGAATCAGCGGTAACAGGTACCAATCGGATCATACCTTCGATTGGAGTTGAAGAACGAAGAAATTGTCAGCAACAGATTCAACCTTTAATAACTGTTTGATTCGACTTGCCCGTTGTCGATTATACCTTTTTCTGTATGCAGCACGGGTCTCACAAACCATTCCTCAACCGAAACCACTTAACTCCGAACCAAATCCTGAGATGGAGAGTAGTATTCTCGTCGCCAGCGAGAGAGAATCAACCTTTTGGAGTAGATTTGGGGGTTAATAATTTCAAAATCGCTGATTTTGGGGGGAGATCGGTTCAGATCTAGTTTGGAAAAGAATGGAGGAAGAAGGTGAAAACAAACTACAGGAAAGAGGAGAAGGAGCTTTAACTCGTGAAGTGAGAGAAGTGAGAAGAGAAGTGAGTAAAGGTGCTTTAGAAAAGAGGGGGGTATAATTTTCAAAAACACGGTTTCCAAAAAACCCCTAAAACAAACGCCATCTCAGGATTTTATTTCAGAAAAGAAAAAAAATAAAAACAAACGCAGCCGAATGTTTGGTTCATTTTTTAGGAGGGGAAGGGAGGGGTGCAGAATCCCTCCTGAGCCAATTTTGGCTCCCCTCCAATATTGGAGGATTTGGAGGGGAGAGAAAGTTGGTCTAATTTTTTTAAGTGATTGGACTAAACTGCCCTTTTGACATCCTAAATCCCTAAAATAAAAAAGATATCATCTCTCTCCCGACTCGTCTCTCTCCCGACATTTTCAGGTTTATTTTATTTATTTATTTATTTATCTATTTTAAACAAAAATATTATTGTATGTTAAAGTTTTAGCATGCAATGCAAAAGTCTGAATAATACTTGGTCTCTCTGTTAACGCATGGGGATACATTGTATAGTTTGAACTTTGATCTCCTTTTCCATCTACATAGGCAGCAAGAGTCCTCCTTCAATCATGAAAAGTGAATTAAAAGAATACAAATTAAAGTATTTTTTCTTATGAGCTAGATGAGTTGAATCTTGTTACTGTTTTTGTCTATATATAATATTACATAAATATTGGACTTACAGTAGTGGTTTAGCCAACTGGTGGTCTCAGAGCATGTAGCATTTGGGGCCAGAATCTGATTTAATTTGTTCAAGTACTATCAATCAATCTGCCTTCATTATTTTGTTTATTGGTCTTCATTATTTTGTTTAGATTACAAAATTAGAATTAGAAATAATAATACATAGGCTCTCCTAAAATATGAAAGGCAAGTAATTAATTATAAAATTCCTTCCCTCCTCTTATGAAACAAACAAGAAGATAATTATTCCCCCCCCCCCCCCCCCCCCCCCCTCCCCTCCCTCCTTTGAACCAAACAAAGTCTTGATTAAAATCCCTCCCTTCCCTTTCCCTCCCCTCCCCTCCCCTCCCCTCCCTTCCATTAAAATCTCTCCCCTCTCCTACCCCCCTTTGAACCAAACAGAGCCTAAGGGTAGCAACAGGTCGGGTTTGGACCGAAGCCATATAGGCCCGAACTTGACCGAATTTTCTTCGGGCTTAAAAATTTAGGTTCGAGCCCGGGCCCGAATTAGGATTGAAAATAGGTTCGGGCCTAGGCCCGAACTACTATGCATATTCTAATTTATAACTTTCCCATAAAATAAAATTATATCAAGAACAATATACAATAAAAAAATAACAATAATATGAATAATACAAATTTTTGAGTAATGCACATCAAATTTGTCTATTTTCATTTAATTTTATATGCAATACATAATTTCTCTATATAAATGTTAACACTCATTTCAACTTACTTAATGAATATTCTTTTTTTTTTAAACTATACATAAATATACATGATGTATACAAAATATATACATGCACATATAAAAATTTGATTTGGGCCCATTGGACCTAAGCACTTGAGTCTGCGCCCGGCCTGAATTTTTCTCGGACCTAAAAATTTGAGCCTGAGCCCAGCCCAAAATGAGAAATTTTAGACCAAACACGCTAATTATCGAGTCGAACCTAGGCGGGCCTGGATTGAGTTTGGTCCAATTACCACCCTTACTCATCACATACTCTTTACAAATTACTCAGAATGGCACAAACTTTTATTTTATATAGTTAATATAACTCCCACTTTTAAAAATGAATGATTGTGATTAGATAGTTGAATAATGTTTACAAATTACAGGTTGTGTACAAATGACAACCCAACTCTCTCATTATAATATTAGAGATTATTATATTAGATACTAGAGATATTATAAGATCATCTCTAATCATGCTAGTCATCTCTCAATTTTAGCCAAAATAGCTAGTTTAGCGACAAAAATATGCTCCAACGAGACTCGCCAAAATAGATTTCTCAGATTCACTCGCTAGAACTGGCGAGTTTGTATCACTCGCTAAAGTTCTCTTCTCCTATTTTTGTCCCCCCCCCCCCCCCCCCCCTCCCCCCCCCCCCCCCCCAAAAAAATAAATAAATAAATAAATAAATAATAATAATAACTTGAACTCGCGATCAGAAGAAATCGCTCGTGATCAAAGATCGCAAAATCGCGTTCAGATCACGAAATCATGATCTGCTCGCGAGATTGCTATAGTTTTCTCTTCTTGAGATTTTTTTTGGGCTTTAAAATATGTATGATTAGTTAAAATAGCTAGCTATGATTAGAGTATTGATATTTTTTACTAGCCAAATTATCCAATTATTATCTATTTATCTATTCTAGGGAGCAAAAAATGACTAGCCTTGTTGGAAATGTTCTAAGAAGGAAAGAGTCAAGAAGATTATCTAAATCCACCCCATCAATACACTAATGAAGGATGTCGAAACTGCAATAAAATCAAACTAACATAATGAAATGTAGCACTAAATTGAATATGATCTCCAACAAAATCAACATACAAATACTGCTAACGATTCGATATAAGAGCACTGGGTACTAATGATTCAAGTCTCCAATCACACTCACTCAATTACAATTTATATTTAAATTCAAATTCGTCGTCCAATAGGCATCGAAGAAACCCCACATTCCCGCCTTCTTTCTTTCTACTCGCTCTTCTTATCCTTCTTCATCGACTCCACCTTCCCATCATTCCCTCCAAGCTTCATGTACTTATCCTTTCTCGTCAGCGCTGTGCATTCGTACCCCAATGCCTGGCCCAACACCTTCTGCACATGGTTTGCCACCTCCACTGCCGTCTTCCCTCCCTTCACCGTCACCTCCTCTGGCAACCTCTCCAAAAAGGTCAACTCGTATCCAGGTCTCGGGTTCATGAAGAAGAAATAGGGATCAGCAAACTTCCACCCTCTAACTGTCGTCCCATGGAACATCCCCTGCGTAGTCCGGATTGCAACAGGGACGATCCTGTCACTCAGCTCGGCAAACAATGCACTGAACCTAAGCAAGAAGGGCTCGCGACAAGTTGTCCCTTCAGGGCAAATTACCAAATCTCCCTTCTCGAGGAGCTGTTTGATTCGGGCTGCGTCTTTTTCCCTGTCACGAGTTAAAGCCACGGCCGGAATGGGTGACATTTGGCGGGACATCTTGCTGACACTGTAGGTTACGCAAGGGACTTTGCGGCCACAGGCAATGCTGACAACAATAGGGTCTAGGGCGGTGCGATGGTTGCAGACGTAGAGGTTACCGGGGTGGCCGGGGGACGGGGGAGGGGGAGGAGTGCCACGGATTTTTAGGCGGATACCACAGAGTGGGTACGTGTATTTTACATATCTTTCGGGGAGGGGGAGGTTGAAAAAGACACGGAACAGGGAGAGGGCAAAGCCGAAGGGGAGCCAGAGGAATGTGAGGAGGGCAACACCGGGTTCAGGGCGGCGGACGAAACGGCCATCGTGGAAGATGGTGGTGGAGCAGAGGTCGGAGAGGGGGGCGCGTTCAGCCGAAGGGTTTTGTGGCACCATGTAGGCTTCCTGCAATGTGAAAAAATGATAGATACAGTTTACTGCAGTCAAGAGAGTACTACAACCAGAAATCAAACTTTCTGTATTGATTCTGAAACTAAAAAAATTACAAGTTGAAGGATTCTTTAAACATGATATATATTTCGTTTTTTTTTAAATCAAGAGCTTCCGTTAATATGATACTCCCTTTAACATGAGATCATGCACAGTAACTATAACTACTTATTCGGCATTTTAATCACAGTGGCACAACATTACACATGATATGTTTGCAAGCAATGAAAGAGCATTCATGTGCAATTGAACTCAAGATTTAATGCAACCATATATGATGATAAAATGGGCTTGTTCAAAATTTAGGAGTAAAGAGACCTGGGCCCATCGTTTCTATTGATTTGGACACATATCAACTAAGTCAACATAAACATAAACCTTCAAATTAGCCAACTTCATTAATAAGGTCTTAGAAAATTCATATCTTTGTCGTGTACTTTAATTAAGCTGTGCTAATTAATCAAGCATTCAACTACTCTAGATTGAGTGATGATTAGGTGTTCCATACTAAAAAAGATAATCATGATTCAGTAAAACCGATACCACAGGTAGCCATGATCTAAATCAACAATTACGATTATAATATCTTTGATCAACTTCGCTATAAACGTGACAAAAGATGGAAATGAATAATGCATAATAACAGAGAAAGATATGGTCATCACAGTCAGACAGTGTTTATGCACTGAAAATTCTTAGGAGACTGAACAAACAATAACTGTTGGTTGATTCTGTTGGCGAGTGTAAAAACCATGAATTTGAAGCTCGAGGGTCATTCTTGTATTGCCTAATTTATGATTGGTGACCAAAACTACGGTATGGCCACCGCATGTGAATTGTGTGATGTGGCATCAAGTGATTGGTGCAGCTGAAATAAAATGAATGACAGTATTAAGTGCTGCGTACGTCCATAGAAGGCAGGCATTAATCCACATATTTATTGCTTACTAGCAGCTACTTTGGCATTGCATCCTTAATTTGGATCTAGATAACTTATAATGTGGGCCCAGTTTATTAAACACTTGCGCAGCTCTGCACCTTGTGTCACTCACCATAGATCAAACAAATTGATCTAGCCAATTCTACTGTGTATATTAATATCAGTAACTCGATTCTCGTCAAAAATATATAGTATGTATGTATTATACTAGTAATCCGCACGTGCAATGCACGTTTTATGGGTTAGCACGTGCAATTTGCATTGGGAATATGCACGTGCAATGCATGGATTTGATGGAGGAAGAGGAAGAGACGGTTTCGATTTTTCAGAGAACAGAATTTTATGAAAACATTAAATATGAAATGAAAATTACAGAATTAACCTTATATATTTTTTTAGCTTTTTATGTATATGGGGGCATAATAGTAAAAAACCGCCAACTTGGGGCTTTGCTTAATTTTATGGAGACTTTAAATATGAAGTGAAAATTACAGAATTAACCTTTTATATTTTTTTTAGCTTTTTATGTATATAGGAGCATAATAGTAAAAGGCCGCCAAAATAAAGCTTTGCTTAATAATAGTATAGATAGATGTGCTAAAAAATAGTCGTATTAATTATATGTGAGGTCTGAACATTAAGCAACACATAGTTCAGACCGTCTATCTCTTGCAATGTAATTATGGACAATTTGAGTACTTAGGAAAATTTCGAGTTAATGAGAGTCAAATAAGTAAAAGATGAAAGTCACATCATGAGTCAATAACCCAATTAAGCTATGATTTTTCTTTCGTCATTAATAAGCAAACTACTTAAACAAATACAACGACATCTAACTTAGTTGGATCAACCTTTTTTCCAGACAAAAATTGCTGAACAAATTGTTCATTAGTGGAATACGTACGGACTTCCCTTAACGTGTGAACGCATTCTTATACATGTTATAATTCTTTTTTGCTAAGCGCACTTGGTGTGATGCCAAATTCACTCTACAATTCCTTGTTTATTAAAGCATGTTTGGTGTGACGAAAAATTTCGTACCTAAACCACCTTATATTTATATATTCAAATTTGTCTAAAGCACTCCACCATCCTTACTCATTTCTAGTACATGATTTCCTATAAAATCAGATAATTAATCACTCCCTAATCCACAATACAATGAACAATTGAACACATGCCTTTTCCTCTCATCATGTTCGCAACATCTAAACTTTTTTAAAGAACAAACAAATTTGTTCCTTAACTAGTAGTGATCCTTTACTTGCCTTAACCCTCAATTTCAAAGAATATCATCTTTACCTCTTCGTAAATCATCTTTATAACTAGTTATCATCAATTTTTTACGATTATAACTTCAAACTCTATATACATATTGCACCGTACTAATTTAATACGGTTCTTAACTTTCAAATTGTGTTAGTTGAACAATAATGAGGAAAAAAATGTGATTACTAACCTTACAAAGAGCCATGAAATCGTGATCAGAAACCCGATCCCCCAACCCAACATCCGGCATCTCCCCCCCTCCAAACTCCGCAGCCACCGCCTCTCTCTTCCACCTCCCCACCATCACCTCCCCCTTGACATAACCCGTCACCCTCCCCGTCTTCTCCTCCACCTCCAGCTCCGTCCCCAACACCTTCTCGGCCCCCAGATACTCCCTACAGAACTCCTCCACCATCACAACCGGGTTCGCCGTCACCACCACCCTCCTCCCCCCGCACCCCTTAAACACTTTCCAGCTGTCATTCCTCACGTCCTCCGAATAAAACTTGGGTAGCACGGCGCGCGCCGCGAGGCTGATGTCGCTCAGCCTGAGCCCGGAGAGGGAGATGTAGATGAGCATCTTGATGGCGGCGGCCTCGTTGATGAGCTTGTAGATGATGAGTATGAATGGGGAGGAGAGGAGGAGGAGGAGGCCGCGGGCGAGGGAGCCGGCCTCGACGGCCAGGAGGAAGAAGTAGGGGAAGGAGGAGCGGGAGACGAGGAGGGTGCCATCGAGGTCGGCGGCGATGGAGTGAGTCGATCTGGATCTGGATGAGATGGTGCAGTCTTTTATGTAAGGGAAATTTTTGGCCATTTTTAGAATTTGTTTTCCGTTCTTGAATTTGATTTGGGAGTGCGAGTAGGGAGGGAAAGAGGGACGTTTGGGGGGTTTTATATGGGAAGGAGTGGGATTCTATGCGCGACGGTGTAGAGTAGGGAGGTGCTTTGAGATGAGTGTTGGGGTTTGATTTTTGGGGGTTCGGGTGTAGAGGAGGGGTTTATGGGGAGGGGAATAGAGGGGTTTTTGTTTTGGGGCTTGTGGGTGGTTGGGTTGTTAATGAGTAGGAAAGTTAGGAAAATCTGGGAATTTTTTTAATGAAAGAAGGTGGTAGATGAGCTAATATGGAATTGGGGAGATAGAGAGGGTTTGGAATTGGATCGGTGGATCCGGCATGGACTTGTTCAATTATTGGGTTAACACCTATTATTGTGAAAAAATTACAAGAAAAAAATTGGAGCCCGGTTCATTAATGAGGGATTAATAAAACTAACTCAGAGTATTGAGCGAATATACACACTACGAGCAAAAATTAAAAAAAACAACTAAATCCAGCCATCTTCTCCTCACCTCCCGCAGACCAAACCTCTCTCACTCTCTCTCACCCACCCACACACACTCAAAGCATACATAAAATTACTTCTCACTCATACTCATTCACAGTCAGAAGTCAGAACACAAATCAATCCACTACCAAAGAAGAGTAGTGACCAAACCATCTCCTCTCAAACAAAAGAATCCTTATGTTGCTCGGAAACTCAGACGTAGGCATTTCCTCGACGTGGACATCGACCAGCGCACGATGGCTCATCGGCGACTTCCGCGGGGGGGGGGGGGGGGGGGGGGGGGGGGGGGGGGGGGGGGGGGAGGGTGTCAGAGAATATGAGGAAGCGGGTGGCGGGTCTGCGATTGGTTCACAGCACAGCCATCGCCAGCATCAACGATTCCGCAGGCCCTTGTAGATTTGGCGCACTGCCCGCCGTCGCAACTTTCGGCGGGAGATTAGTAATGGTTGAAGGGGCAGCGCACAGTCATCAGCGACGAAGTGGCAGTGGCTCAAGCGATGGAGACTCTGCGACCGACTCTGGATTGGAGGCGATGGCGCCAGAGCGGAGGTGGTGCGGCTGGTGGCGTGATAGGGGCAACGGAGCGCAGGATGAAGAAGGGTGGAGGGAGGTATGGCGGAGAGGGTAACGCTAGCGGGCTGGGGGCGACGAGTGCTATCTGCCACCGCCCCCACAAGCTCAAATCTAAGTTAGGTTTTTTTAAAGGAAGGGTTTGAGAGAGTTTCTCTCTCTAGAAACCCTAGAGAGAGAAACTAAGAGGCGAGCTCCTCGTAGGTAGTATATGTTTAATATTCAAACTAAATCTATTCTATTATAAAAGCCACAATTAATCTGTCCAGAGCAGATCTGGACCGTCGATCGAATCTGATTGATTATATGTAAGGCTTAATCACATCCATACATCCTTTATTCAATTCCAATCTCTTCCTTCCTATATATATCTTTAATCAAAATCATATCTATCTCTTCTCTCTGGATTTCTCATCCAAAATTCCGATCGTTCTCAGAACCTAAACCCTAACAACTCTAATCTCTTCTCTCCCAATCTCTCCCCAAATCCCGATCTCTCTCAATCTCTCAGAACCCTAACCCCAATTCCACTCCCAATCCCGATGTCCCTCCCCAATCCCTCCGAACTCCCAAACCTTAAACCCTAACCCATATCTCGTACCACCGCCGCCGTCGCCGTCGTTCACGCCCCTCGGAATAGACCTCTCATCACCGTAGCACAGCCACTCTTTGCCTCCCCTCATCTTCGTCATGTCAGCCATCGCCACCTTCTTCCTCGCAACTTCCTCGCAACGTGAGCCCATCCCGACCCTCATAAAAAAGGTGAATTTCTTTATTCTGGTTTTAATTTAACAGATAAATTTGTTATTATTCAGCCCTTCCATTTTGAAATTTCCCATTATTTAATCTCGTATGGGATTTTAGGGGTTCTTAGTTGTATTTACCTGTTTGAATTATTCTTTTGGAATACTATCTAGCTGAATTTATGTATATAGGGTGATGGGTATTTTACCCATATTTCTGTATCCTTAATTTTGGGGTGACATTGTGAAGGATGTATTACTGTTGGATTAGAATTTATTGATAGAATTGAAAATTTTACAGATTGATAGTAGAAAGGATTTAGTTAATAAAACCCGAATCGAAGGAACGAGGTTTCCTCTTTTACAGGGAAAATGCTATTGTTTTGCTACGAAATTTTACTACTTTTGAGCAAAAATATACTTTTTTTGCCTTTGTTATATATGGTTCTGTAGGCCAATAGCTTAAACCTAAAGGGTTGCTTACATGTAGTTCACTGCTATTGGCTCCTATGAACATGCTGCAGCAACCGGCATATATCTGACCTGTAACCTGCTTCGTATCCACAACCGCACCTGAAATCGTGCACACGATCCCTCTTCTAATATGTATAGAACTATGGTCCAACTCCACTGGAGGTAAAAAAAAAACAACTAAAAAAGTGGAAAGGCTTGGAACCGAGTTCGTATCTTCTACAGATAACTTGAGACATCTACAATTGATCATTGAATTAACTTCAAAAATGATTTTTAAAAAGGATATTTGACTCAAATGTCCGACATATTTATCACAATTTACTTTGAAATGCTTCACTGAATATCATTTATTGAATTTGTGAATTATGAATTTTATTATACATTGGCCAGTAAATGGGGCTATTGATGACTGTCAACCCATATTTTAAAGATCTAATATGCATTAGTGGCAAAGCAGCTCGATGCCCCCATTCACTTGATACTGCTGTACACAATTGCTTAAGGTTTTATCATCATTAAGTGAGTTCTTGCTGACACGTATCTGGTCAAAATCCAGCTGAGATGTCGGATACAAATATCAATCCCAAATGAGTTCACATGGGAAGACCATTATGTGTGCATGATTGTAAATGAAAATTTTCAACTGAATGCATACAGATGTAAAAAAAACCCGGCTGATATGCCCAAATATCTTAATATTTGGAAAGTAAAACAATGAGCATATTTGTATTGGAGGGTTGGTGTGGTTTCATAGTATAAGCTTTATATTATACATATGATTAGACCTTTTCTAAGGAAATAAAGCTGACATATATAAATAATATGTAAGAATGGCATAATTAACTCTTCATGTTCCGTTTTTGCATTCTGGCCCACGGTAGTACATAAAGGAATTTTGAAACACTCTCCACTGACATTTGTGAATGCACTCTTCATTATGTTGTTCGTTGAGTTAATTTTATAATGTTTATGCCTGTTAGAGTCGTGTTAGTATTGGTATGCTATATTTCTTTGTTGTGACTAAAATCGGAAGGTTTGTTTTACAAGTTATTAGCTGCTCTATTTAGAGATATTTTACAGGAGTTTGTACCGTAAGTTTTTTCCAACTTGTTCCCCTTTTACTTTCCAGGACATCCTCTCATTCTCCTATATATGTTAGTCGACATCTTAGAAGCTTATTTCTTACACACTTATGATTTTTGTAGAAGTGGTGTAAACATGTTTGAATTCTTTTTTGGGATATTAGCATATGCCATTATGATTTAAAGGAATTATATACTTTCCTTGCCTTTTGCATATTCCCCACACATTTTTGCAGCAGATACAACCTTTTGATTAATTAGTAGTTAATGAAAATTGTACGAAATGGGTTAAAAGGAGTTAAATCATACTTATATATTTTTGAATGGAATAATAAATTTGATTTCTTCACTTACTGCCTTATCAGCAAGTGTGTATCTTTCATTTATATAACAATTATTATTTAATTTAAAGTTGGGTATTGATTTTTGAATTTCCATTTGAAGTTTATTAGGGTCAATGAATCATACAAATGATATTAAAAATTGTTATTTTTTAATTTTTTATAATTGGCGCTAATTTAATTTCAGCTAACTTTTTGCAGAAAAAAGGGTTAATTTACTAAAATTTTAAAATTATATGGTTATGTGTGGAATATGCCAAGGACAAGGTGATACTGTTTTCTTAATAAACAGAAGGGTTCATTTGCTGACGTGAAGGAGCTATAGTGATGTATGTTCCTATTAGTATCGGCCGAAATTTAAAATAGTGGTGTCGGCACATGAGATTGTATTTAGAGGTTGCAAGGAAAAAACCAACGGTTTATTGTTAAAATTAGACTTTAACAAGGTGTATGATTTAGAAGAATGGGACAGTGTTGATGAAGCATTAGAGAGTGTAGAATGTGGATACGGACGTGTGTTAGAGGTGATAAATCATTTATTCAGGTTAACGGAAAATCGGAAAAGAAAATTAGGTGTCATAGGGGACGAAGACAAGGGGATCTCTTTACGGGTCTACCCCGGCGTAATTTGGTCGTTCCTTTTCTTCTTCCATTAACCTGGAAGTACATCCACCAAGAGATAGGGTTTTGATATGTCCCCGAAGCAATCTTAATGTATTTCTTTTAATTATGTTTAGGAAATTTTATACTAAATTGATCTTGTAGGTGTAGGAATTTTTATATTAAATTGTGCTTAGCATGTTTTGGATCGTCCTTTTTCCAAAAAAAAAAAATCAGTACTTTTTTTTTTCTGCAATTAATTATAAAAACACAAGCTGTTTAAATTCAATTTTCATATTTTCTTTATCACCTACAACACGTCTATATATACTATTATATGAAAATGTTAAATTCTGGAAAATAGTATTAATCCACTAAACTGTCTACAGGATGATAGAAGAATGTTAGTGAATATGGATTGATTAAAGTGACGAACTCTGGTACTTTGCTTATCTCAATGATTGTTGGTGGACTACGTAATGTTCCACTATCGTGGACTACGTAATGGGGGAGACAAAAAAGAAATCTCTTTGAAATTTTTTAAGAGTACGGATACGAGGGATGGATGTGGGGGAGATCATTGGAGGTTAGGGTTTTTAATGGGATTTCATACTTCCGTTATGGCTTACCTCCACAGTTGTGTAGGGGACAACAAAAGTGGGGTTCAGAATTGCTTTCTGAAGATGAGCGTTAGCGTTTGAATGTTCTTTGATCATCCATTGAAGCACATATCATATGATTGAGTACATGGATTAGTTTAAAAACAAGAATAAATCTATTCAGCAACGATCTGGACCATAGATCTTATATGCTAGATTAAATCTGAGCCATTAACTAATGTTACAATTGTAGAAACAAAATTAATTTCAGTGTCATTCATTTTTTTGTACGTGGACCAATTATAGAGAGTTGCAAATAATGTTGCACATTTGGTGTGGCATACTATCATTTCTCCTATTAGGTTTGTTGTTGTTTTTCTTCTTCTTTGTGTGTGTGTGTGTGTGTGTCTCCATATGAGCATTTTCTCTAGGTACCATGACTAAGGTTCAAAATAAGGTTTGTCAAATCTCTAACCTATCAAAGGTAAACCTCAATCTTTGCTTATGTTGATTTATTTTGATGCCCGTTAATTTATTATCAGATAATATCTTATTTACTTTGTTATCTACATTCATATATAATTACCATTTGACATCTAATAATATGCATGCTTCAGAATCAAAATTTTGGCTTTGGTAATGATTGTGATTAAAAGTTGATACAAGAGCTTGTTCTTCCCCCCTTCCTCTCTTTAGAAGCATTTTTTTCTTACTGGATGGAATCCAGGTTGTGGAATCTGGTGTGAAATAGAGTGGTGGAGGTGAGTGTTCTTTATTGTTGTACATCTATCTCTCTTTATAATGTTTAGCACTTTAATGTCAAATCTAATGAAAAGTTCAGCTTTTGTGCCCACACTTCAAAAAAATGCTAGGCTTCCCATCAAGAATAGTAAAATTTTCAGTATGCTTAATGCTTGGAATAGATGTCATTTTTATTTGCAAGTTTAGTCTTAGTGTTACATGGATATGGATAATTTTAGTAAATTAAAATTTTTGGGCATGAATTATTCAATTGCTCTGGTTGTTCAGTTGTTCTACTACAAGTTTCTCTTCACTCTATGTGCAGTTCCTTTCCATTTCTTTGGTAATGAGAATATATGTACAACGATATGTTTTCAATGTGAGTTCTTACTTGCTACTCCTTATCATTACTGCTAACTAGGAAGAAAATGGAATATTTAACCAAACCAATTGTCCTCAAATATCTTTAATAATTCTTAGAGCTAATTGTGAGAGGAAGTCGAAACTGATGTGAATACTTAATTTCTATGAATTGAATTATTGAAGATGTTAATGGATGAAAAGTGTAATTGGTTTAGACTTAGAGCTGAACTTGTGTTCTGGGAAGGGAATATGTTGTGAGACTTGAATGATGTTGATCATTCATCCACAACTTTCTAGCCACTCGTGTGGGCAACTTTTCTGCAATTTTTGGTGCATTTATCCAATACTCACTTCCGTTAATAAACAAACTAGAATTACAGGTTTCCATGTCAATTTTATGCTCGGGCAAGAAGTTTATACCACTATTTTTATCTATAACTCTAATAGGAACTGGTTCTGGACTATGTGACTATATGGATCTTGCCATACTTTAACCATGTGTGTTTTTCTTTTTTGTTTTTCAATTGTATCATACCAGATTTATGCAACATTGGAAGTTGAGATATGTGAAGTTGATGAATTGAAGAAATAATCAGACAGATTTGTAAACTTGAAATTTTCTTGCATTGGTGAGATAGATGATGGTCTTAGGAAAAAATATCATGAAAAACACTTGTGTATCACGCGATACAAATTGGTTATGAATAACTCATCCTTAAATATTTTTTTCCTTTCAGGTTCTGGTGGTGGAGCTATTATAGGCAGAGAATACTTGTCGCTGCTGGAAAGATTCAGGCCAGAGCTGCAATGGGAAGAGAACAGCGGAGAACACTTCTTTGTATACGTGAAGGACAATATAAGGCATGTTGTGTTCTATCCATCACTGATGTCAATCTCATTGAGGTTGGAGGAAGCCAACGCTTAGGGAATTGGCCTTTCGATATGAGAAATTGGGCAAGGTTTAGATTATTTCTTTGATCTGCTCTAACTTGTGGTGAGAGAATGCTTTACTTGTCAACTCTGTTTTTCCTCCTGAGATTTTTAGCTTAATTGCCTTTTTTGGGGTAATGTAACATAAGCTGTTGACTCTCAAGTTAGAGTTTCCTGCCAACGATATTATAAATTATGGAATCTGAGATTTGTGTTGTATCTTGCAGTTATTTTGTTAAGAGTAGTGGGATTGTAATATTCCACATGACAACCTACGAAACCTTACACACTGACACAAAATAACCACAGCTTATAAAATATATGAAAGAGAAGAGGCATGTAGTATAAGTTAAGCTTACAAAATAACCACAGCTTAAACTATTTGTTGGTAGTTTTTTGGGTATTGTTTGCTGGCATGAAATGTTTAGATGATTATGTTGATATAAGGCATCCTTTTTAGTTTAGCGGAATAAGTTAATGTTTTAAATAATAGCAATAGGTGTATCAAGTGTGCGAGTGATTTAGGCGGTTGCAAATATAGTCGCTATCTATTTTGATGAGATTTTGAGATATTGTTAACAATGAGTAATTCGTTTGATTTCTTTTTTATTGCAGGTAGTTTAACAACAAATTAGTAAAATTAATTGGATGGTTGCCGTTGAATCTAATGCAATTTCGATGACTCCAAAGCAGATATAGATTTAAGTAATTTAGGTTGCATATGCTCAAAAGTGTTCTTCTTTGGTGAGATATTGCTGAGCCGGTATAATAAGTCATCAGGAAAGAAAAGAGGTAAGGGGGTTAGCTAAAGATCTTGCAGGAGAGTGAAGTGTGCAAAATCTGCTCAACAAAAATTCAATGTTGAAAATAATGAAGCTTATTGTCGAAAATGTAAAAAAATAATGTGCAAAATCTGCTCAACAAAAGTCAATGTTGAAAACGATGAAGCTTATTGTCGAAAATGTAAAAAGAATAATGTTGAATATGAGCCAAGGTATACAAAACATCATATTGTTAGTTTCCCATCTTTCCATTCTTCAATCAAATTATTAAAAAAAATACAAAATAATTTTTTAGAAAATTAAGAATAACTTGTTTCAGATATGTATTCAAAATCACAGTAAAAATACAAGTGTGGATGCAGAATTGACTTTATTTGATGAGGAAGTAAGATGCATCATCGGCTGTTCCGCAAAAGACTTGAAAGATATTAAGAATAAGGTATAATATGTTATTCTCATAGTGTTAAAAATAATTAAGAGCTAATTTCTTAATTCTATGTGTAGGAATTTTTTTTTGAAGAATTCGATAGAAAGACCAAGAAATGCATTGGAGATGAGTATACTTTTTTGATCAAATCACAAGATATCAAATATGGAAGGACAACTATATAAGAATATTGACCGGATGCAAAATTATAAAGGATGAACAAGAAATCACAAGCAATTTTAAGTTCAAGAAAGTTAAAGTTGAAAGTGATGGTTGATCTTATGAAAAATACGATGATATCAGTTTAAGATTTACTAATTTGTATTTTTTAATATCTTTTAATAATATCACTCTTAAGTTCAAGAAAGTTAAAGTCGAAAATAATGATTAATCTTATTAAAAAATACAATGATTATATCTCTATGTTTTAGATGAAACTAATACGCATATAGCTTTCTCTTACATCGTTCGAATTTTGATACATTTGTGCTTTGTTTTGATTGGAATTGTGCTATAATTGATTAAACTTGGGTTCTTGATGCTTGCATCAAATCTAATTTCGATGAGTTTGTTGTCGTTGGAGTAATTTTGAAATTCATGATTTGCTTTTTAAGATGATTGACTTAGTCGAATTTGTAGTTTGAAGAATATGGGTATGCTAAATGCAAGTTTGTTTAGATAAAGTTTTCAATATTTATGTGTACCAAGCCACGTGCACTTGGTGCACGGTAAATTTCAACTAGTTTATAAAAATATAACAATAAAATTTTCTTTAAAAAATTAATGAATTACGGTGATACTGTGTAAAAAGATATAAATAATTTAAGAAAAATGTGTAAGTGTGCTTGAAAAATAGGTTAATAACGGTGGTTTTAACTTTTTTTGACAGATAAATAATATTGCCTGAGTTCATGATTCCTGTTGTAAGTTAAGATATTGGAAAGCTTTCAAAAGAGGTTACTTATGGCTTTATAACTATCTTTTTTCCCCTCCTTTAGGTGTAGCAATCAATATAAAATGTTACTCAAAAGAAGTTGATGTAATTAGAGCCAACTATATATAAGTTGAGGAAGAAAAAGCAAAATTAGGTTATCAAATTCTTAACACGTGAGCTAAGAACTATAGTTATGTTCATTGACCATGAATGGGGACTAATCCTCTTCTAAGAGCCCATATGGCCATATAAGACACATAATTGAGAACCTATGAAATTTTGTTAATGAATTCGCCTACTTTTTCAGGAAATTACAGTAATTAGCCTCTCATTCTTAGTGGTATCACAGTATTATCTTACTAAAAAAAAATTTAAATTCGGATGTTTTGCATTGGTCACTCAAAATTTTGAAATTACATATTACTATATTACTATTTAAATATACATCATTAATAATTTAAATTTGCACAAATGCTTTGATTGTTTTTTTTTTAAGGAAAAGGTGGAATATGGCCACCCTGTTTCATTAATAAGAAATTAACGAAACAAACTCAGAGTACTGGGCCAAATTACAAACTACAGACAGAAAATAGAACATACATGAAGCAACATGACTCTTACAAACAACAAATCCCTCCAACAACCCTGGAGGGTGGGCCAACGAACAAACGCGGTCCAGCAAAAGTGTGTGTACGTCAGTTTAGCTTCGTACACTGCCTCCACGGCACATGCATACCCACCTGAAACTAGTCTGGCAGGATTTTACCACTCGCCGTCTCTGCCTTATCCTCGCGGGGGGACCCCATCTTTGGACCCAAGCCCCGCAGGCCGAGTTATGACACCACGACACATGCACAGCAACCGCACCTTCCCACAATATCCACCACTCATCCTACAAACGCGCCAACAGCTTTCACAGCCGCTACCAAAGAGAGAGCCGTGCAGAGGATACATTCACCACTCTCACGACTCACCTTACAAACGTGCATTGTGTTTTCCTACATTATTTTCTAAACACATTTCTATTTTCTTATATATTCAGAAATTTTCCTTAGGAGAAACTTACCGTACGTATTTGATAGTGCACGAAGTTGTTGTTCATAACATTGCAACATGTTTTCAAAATACATTCTATTTTAGAGTTCCCTTCGGTTGCACACTACTTTTGGTAAGTACTCCGTGAACACTCACAAAATAAAGACCCTATGAAAAATTCGAATCGCTCATATTGTTCTATATGCCTAAGAGAGCCTAATAATAAAAAATTAAGTAATTTGAAGTTCATTTGTCCATCCATCATGTTGTTAGAATTTTCAGCTATACAATTTTGTGATGATGTAAATCATGGACAAATGAATTTCAAATTAATTGATTTTTTATTGTTAGGCTATCTTATGTATATAGAACAATATGAGCGGTTCGGATTTTTCATAAGATCTCTATTTCGTGAGTGTTTACGGAATGTTTACCAGAGTAGTGTGCAATCGAAGATTTCTCTTTTATTTTATTATATATTCAACAATTTTCCTTACATAAAATATTTTATTGTATTTGATTGATTTGAGTCATCTCTAATGAATAATTTATTGAAGAGGTCCAATACCTCCATCTAGCCACATCTTGCATTAAATTTGTATTCGCTTATAAAAGATCTAACCTAATGTGTGGTTGGATGAGACACAAAATGAATCTCACGGGAGAGAGAATTCAAATCCGCATTTGATAATGCATATAGCTGGTGAACAAAAATACTTCATGAGCACTATTAGTGTGCTACTCTGAACATGGGTATATAGAGACTAGTAGAGGGGTCTTTAATGGTTCATCTAATAACTGCCATCTCTTTGTGTTAATACTGTCAATCAAGTAGAGGTAGAAGGTGAAGTGTGGGGTCCAAACCTCTCCCTCTTAATTAATAAACCATGGCATTCTTCCCGAGGGGTGTGGTTAGGGTTGTTGAACCAGTTAATGCATTGTCCCTCAACTTTCCCATTCCTCCCACTGGTTTTAGAGCATCCAAAGTGGTCAGCTATATTAGCCATATTGCAAAAAATGATAAAATAACGGTCATATTGGTTTGCTATTTTGGCTTTTTTTTTTTTTTGTACCTCCAAAATCGCTATACTAACTTATCATATTTGAGAAACTTTTTTGCTTTTTTCAAATTATCAGGGACGAAACATGTTGCTCTGTTTCTATTATCTTTTGTTTTTTAATGGGATCAGACGGTACAACATATACCGTCCTATAATTTATTACTTTCATTTTTTATTTTTTTTAAGTGTCGGACAGAACAACTTGTTTCATCCCAAAAAAAAAATTAAAATAGGATCGGACGGGCGGGACATATTGTCCCGTCCGAAGAGAAAATTTCTCAAACGAGACAACATGTCCTGTTTGAGCTCCTGTCACTTTCACCACTCAATTTACCCACTTTAATTGAACTTAGAGTTAAATTAAATATAATTTAGTATTAATTTAATAGTTAATTAATTCACTAATTATATTTTAAAGACTAAACCAAACTTAATTCTAAAAAAACTTAAATAAAAAATAAAAAATTCATGATACGGGACAATATGTCCCATCTGCTAATTTTTTTAAATAAAAATTGCCAAAATATAGCAAACAACGAGTGCACAGAGTATCGCTATTTTCCTATTTGTCATTTTGTCATTTTGCCATTTTGCTATAAAATAGCAATGACGAGTGTGGATGCTCTAATATGCCCTCATATGATACAAATACTAACAATTAAAAATTAAATATATAAAATTTCTCTAACTAAAAATTATTATTTCATTTAAAAATTTAAATTTGGTCAATCAACAATTATATATATATACTAGATTTGCCTGTGGGCACGTGCCTAGGCACGTCTTCAGAACGATACAACATATGAAAAGTTTTGTAAACAGTAAATCAATAATTATATAGCTCAAGTTTGAATAGTATGACAATAATTAGTTGTAATAAAAGTCCAAGTTTTCATTCGTATATGTTGAAAAATAATTATAAGTATATATATATATATATATATATATATATATATATATATATATATATATAAATGCTCCATTGAAAACGGGTTTGTTTTCACGGGTTGGAAAACATCGATCTGAGCCATTGGATCGCTCTTGATCGTGATTAGCGACTCAGATCGCTACCGCCCATCACCCAATATCACTTAAGTGGCGGAGGGTTATTTTGGGAATTTTATCCCAAATAACTATTTGCCTGATTCGCTTTAAAATATTGATATAACCTAGGCCATTGTTGGGAACAACGGCCTAGGTTATAAAAACTTGAATCATAGGCCGTTGTTTGGAACAACGGCCTCCATTCAATTTTTTATAACAACAACGGCCTAGGCTATAAAATTTCGTTGTTTCAAATAACCTAAGCTATAAAATTTTATAACCTAGGCCGTTGTTGGGAACAACAGCCTAGGTTATAAAAAATTGAATGGAGGCCGTTATTTGGAACAACGGCCTACGATTCAATTTTTTATAACCTAAGCCATTGTTTCCAACAATGGCCTAGGTTATATCAATTTTTCAGAGCAAATCAGGCAAAGAGTTATTTGGGACGAAATTCCCAAATTAACCCTCCGCTGATCAAGTGAAACGGGTGATGGGGGGCTCGATCTGAGCCGCTGATCACGATCATGACCGATCCAACGGCTCAGATAGCTGTTTTCCAACCCGTGAAAACTAGACTCGTTTTCAATGGAGCATTTCCTATATATATATATATATATATATATATATATATATATATATATATATATATATATATATATGGGAAAAAGGGGTATGAGCAACTTGCTCATTTAGTAAATAAGCAATTGATGATGTGGCACATACGTGATTGGAAATCCTTAAAGGGGTTAGTTGTCCAATGTATCACATGCATGCTACATAAACAATTACTCATTCACCAAATGAGCAAGTTGCTCATATCCCTTTTACCTTATATATATATATATATATATATATATATATATATATATATATATATAGAGAGAGAGAGAGAGAGAGAGAGAATTAAATAAATAAAGGTGTTATTTTGGGGATTTGAATTTGAGTTTTTGGAGAAAAATGTGTTTTGTGATGTTAGATCTGAGCCTTTGATTTTGAGGGAATTGAAGGAGGGCCACTTGATAGCTTTCTTTATCTGATTTTGGGGGAATTGAAGGAGAGCCCGACTTCTCCTCAGTGTACAACAATTCCACCCCAATCAATTTAAAAATCTGAAATACACAAAAACATACAAACATCAATCTTTCAATCTCCACATTCTCCCAAAATAAACATCACACTTATATTTCAAAGTCAAGTTGCAATGCATATCCATCACCTGTTTCAAATACAAACATTCATATCCATCGTAAAAAAAATTAATATATCATTATTTTATGTGAACCTCTCATCTACCACAGAGTGTGAAAACACAAAAAACCATAACAAACATACAATCACATAACGCTGAACAAAATGAACTTACAACTCCGACTGATGAAACAACATACTCCTTCCCCACTGAATTCGCCACGTTCGACGAAACCCTGATTGTATAAAACACATCCCCCTCCAACACCCTCTTTAAACCATATTTTAAAGAATGTTTTGATTTTGAGTAGTAGTTTTGATGATTTAATGGAACCTTGAAAGCCTCTCTATCTGCCTCCATCAAGTTGTTCCCCGCAAGCCTCATCTTTGTTAGTGACTACAACCACAATCACAATCACACAACCCGAAGCTTTACAAAACAAAACAAAGAACTCTGCTTTAAGATTCATGTCAATTTTCAAATGGCCGGATCAATGATGGGCGGGGGAGAAGGTGAGGGAGTAAAAGGCATGCTCGAGAGGAAGGCAATGTGCTTTGATTTGGAGGAAGACGAAGAAAAAGTAGAGGGTCGGGGTTTGGGGGTTGGGACCATGCTGACACCTTCAAATTTGTCATCGTTGAGGATGAATTCTTCGAATTCGAAGGTGGAGGAAAGTAGGAGGGGAGAGAGGTGGGAAAAGAATATGAGAGAGGGGACATGACGTCAGTAAAGAGATCGCTGAACTCGTCGTCATCGTTAATTTTTTTTTTATTTTTATTTATTTTTTATTTATTTATATTTATTTTTTTAATATTTTTTTGCAGGGGGGATTGGGGGAGGTGGATTTTGAGTTGTGATATTTAACTTGCGATTTAATTAGGGTAAGGTAAGATTTTAAAATGCAAGGTTGAAATGTATTGGAGGATTTAATCTGCACGTAAATTGTTTCTACAAATTACATAATATCAACTCTCCCATTATAGTATTAGAGATTAAAGATGTGTATGTACTGTGTGTTTCTAGCTAGTGATAGTAAAGGTGCAATTAGATCTTGCAATGCATGTTTCATCCGAATTCAGATTAATCTTCAATCAAACTCCAATGTGAATAGGGAGATCAATAGTCTGGAATGTCAAGCCATTAGCCTCGACGCACATGCAATGCACGTGAATAAATACTTTACCATACAAAACTTTCAAGGGCTCTTCGATTAGTTGGCCATTTTAAACAGTTCAGAAAAACCTCAATTTTACTAGACAAGATGGATGCAATAGCAAATAATTGTCGTTTTTGGTTATCATTTGTATAAAACACAAATTATGGGCTTATGTGCAAAGTAGTTCAATGTGAAGAGAAATGAGTGAAGTAAGAAAAGGTTCAAAGTGAAGACGGAGCAAGAAGGGTTGCAGTTTGGCCGTCTGGAAGATTGACAGTCGACCTCTCGATCGCTCTTTTGAGCAATCGACCGACAACAGCGCAAAAGTAGATTTGGGTCAGGTTTGGTGGATCTGTTCAAGCCAAATTTTCTTCTTCAAGTTAGATTGTACAGCTCCTATCATGTGACTTGCTCTTAGGATATATCAGACGATGTAGGATTAAGACTACAAACCTAGGATTTCTCTAGATCTCTCTAAATATGTAAACTCTAGGGTGTATGACAGTGTATGCAATGACATTCCAACGTTGTGTGGTCGACAAAGATAAAGTGGGAGATTAGAGAGAGTTCTCTATTTCGTTTTGGGAGATATTGGGGTAGAAAATCTCATAAGAAAATAATGTATCTTTATACTTTATGATAAAGAAGTATTGGTTACCTCTGCATATCAATTTGTTTTTGTGTTTGTGAGATCTTGTGTTTGTCTAGGATTGTAACACCCCACAAAATAGCCTATAATTATTTTGCATCATAATCCGTGTACAGTTTAAAATTGTACGCACGCGATTGTGTATTTTTCCTAATAATAATTTTTTATAAACATATTTTTTTATATAAATTCAGTTTATCTTATATATATATATATATGGGGAAAAGGGGTATGAGCAACTTGCTCATTTAGTAAATAAGCAATTGATTATATGGCATGCATGTGATTGGAAAATCCTTAAAAGAGTTAGTTGTCCAATGTATCACATGCATGCCACATAATCAATTGCTCATTTACTAAATAAGCAAGTTGCTCATATCCCTTTTACCTTATATATATATATATATATATATATATATATATATATATATATATATATATATATATATATATATATATATATATATATATATATATATACTTGATTTGATTGTATTGGATTGTATATGATATACGATCTATAATTGGTTTGAGTGTGAATACGACCATGTATATTTTACAATTTAAATATTTAAATATATTTTGCTATGAATATCAAAATATTAATTTGTATTATAAATAATCATACATTGTTTTTTTATTCGGGTTAGACATTGCTAAAACTATGGTTAGAGTTCTTTGACCTAACCTAGGGTTAGTAACCCTACTTCTCAAATGAGAATTGATTTTCATGGATGAGATCTTGATGAGATCCTAGGGCTCACGATGAGCCAAGTTTGTGGTGGAAATGAGAAGTTAGGAAATTGCTAGGAAATTTCCTAAAAGTTATGTTGACTCAATCCACACCCTCCATCACACTCACCCCTCACCACCTCATCTCCACCCTAAAAAACCTCAATTTCCGGCCTACCCCCTCCTCTCTCTCCCTCCATTTTATAAAACCCTATGTCTTTCATCTTCACATTCTCATTCTTCATTTGAGCTATTTCAAAAAAAAAGTAGAAGAGTAGAAGAGAAAAAGAGAAAAGAAGTAGTTGGTTAGCCAAAAAAAAAGGAAGAGATCTTTTGTTGTAAGGAACACAAGAACTCAAAGATGCAAGCTTGGAGGAGGAGGCAACTTGGAAGACAATATCAACTTCTCTTTTGAAAGGGTGTGGATTCTCAAAACTCATCTTTTAAATTTTTCCTGTATGATTCTTGTGAGTAGAAGTAGAAAGGCTTGATTGACATGTATGAGTAATGGTTGGGTTTTAGAAATTGAGTTTGACGATTGAATACAATTTATTATCTAGATGCCATGAAGAATATATATGTATGTGATGTGTAAGCTAAGGAATTTCTAACTCACAAATGGCATAGAATTTGATCATGAAATTTTGTGGCATGCTCTAGGATGAGTTTAGAGCATCCTCTAACTTTATCATATTTTTCTGGGTTTGTTTAGTATTTCAAACAATTGCTTCGTATTCGGGCAGTGAGCAGTGAAAAATCTGCAGTGTTTATGAAATTGGGTGCTCTTCCAAAAATCATATCTTGGGATTGGTTGGGTATTTTAAGAACAAATTTTACTATGTGTGCTTTTATGTGTTAACAACTATAGTTTCAAATTTTGCATTGTTCTGAGTTCATTTGATACTTCAAAAAATTATAAGATTGCAAGTGGTCTGGAATCAAAAAATGAATCTGCCATGTTTTAGGATTGAAGTTCAATAATTCATAACTACTTTTGGATGCATGATCTGGTAATAAAATTTTTACTGTGGTTTGTAGTATGAGTCTACATCATTATTCTAAAATTTCGGAATTGTTAGATAACATTTGATGAAGTTTTAAAAATAAATTGTATAGGGAGGTAGACACCCTATCTGAAAACGGAAGGGAATTTTATGCTAAGTTTGAATAGCCATAACTCTCTATGTATTATGAATTTGAATGTAATTTTTTGGTATGTTAGACTTATACATGTCTAGTTAATGAATATAAAATTTCATAAGTATTGCACTTATGGTTGAATTGATATTGACTTTTAAGTACTGTATGTTCAGTTCAGTTCAGTTTTTTAGTAGTAAGTGAAGCTGTGGAATTATGGAAATGTACGATTAGAATCTGAAAGAATGATCAACTAGAGATTTGTAGTAGAGGGTATTAGCTTTTCAAAACATTTTGAATCATGAAATTCCAGTTTTTATAACAAAAGTTATGATTTTTCTAAGTTGTGGCAGAACCAGTCTTAATTGAATAACTTGGTTTTTTGTAGAGGAACTCATTTTCCTGTGTGTACCTTGATAGAAATTAGAGTTTTAGAGTGCTTTAATGGATGATTCTGAGGATGTGATCAACTAAGAAGTTGTAGTAGAAACTCCTAGCTTTCCATAGAATCTAAGATCAAGTAATTCCGATAAGTGAAAGAGTTTTTATGTTAATAGTAAGATGCTGCAATTGTATGGAAGAATGTACAGCTGAGAACATATTGTAACACCCCGCAAAATTGAAAATTACAATTTTGCACCTGGGTGTTACGGACGTATATTTTGTAATGAATTTCACTACATATTTTGGATTCGTACTATTTATACATTTTCCGTATTGATTTCAGTCAACTAAAATATAATATTTCAATCCCTGGAATTTACGTGCTTTTTACGTGTTTTGATGCACGTGTTTCCACCACTACGTACAATGTTTTCTATAGGTTTAAATTATTTATTTTTATGTATTTAAATCTATTTTATAAAACTGAAATTTATTTTCCTCCTATTTTGATTAAAATGCATTTTTCAATTTTTTTGCACGTATGGTGCACGTGCAAATTTTTTTATTCTCATTTTGCTACTCTCATTTTACTATTTTTAGCATGCATTAGTTTTATTTAGCCTTTCTTTTGATCCATGGACCTATAAACTAAAATGTGGCCCATTAGGAGAGGAGCCCACTAGATAATTAAATAAATTAACTAGTAATGAGCCCATGTAGCAAGCCCACTAGATAATCAAATTAATTAATTAGAAATGAGCCCATGTAGCAAGCCCATTATTAAAATCACATTTTTAGTTAAACATGTACTAATACATGACAAGTTACAAATATTAGTACACATTTAGAGTTATAGAAATGTGTTCATATTTGTTTGTGCATGTGTGCATACACACACAAATGTATTTGGACCATTTTGTGGGCTAGGGAGGGCCGATTTTCATGAAGGGAGAGAGAGAAGTGGAGCTTTATGTTCATGAAGAGTGGGGAGATGAAAGGATGTAAGTTTTAGGAGTTAGGAAAGTGGAGAGTTGTAGAATAAATTTGAAGAGTTATTAGGGTGGAATTTTTGCACTTTAAACCCTTCCAAAATCCCATAAATAGAGCCCCATTTCCTACCTTTATCTTGCACCAAAAACATTATCAAAAGAAAGAAAGGAAAGAAAGAAAAGAAAGAGAGAAGAGAGTTTTGTGTTTGGAGGCCATTGCTAGGAGGAGAAGCCTTACTAGGAGCTAGGAATCTTTGGAGCTAGAAGTGGTGTTCTCTTTTCTTTTCATTGTTCAAGCTTCACAAAAGGTGGGTGTCTCCTACTTTCTAATTTTTTTTTTGAATGTGCATGTTAATAGAAATGAATGAGTAATATAGAATTTGATTTGATAAAATAGGACAAACCTATGCATTGGATGTAATGAAATATTGCTTTATTGAGTAAACAAACCCAATTTATGTTAATTAGTAATGAGAAAAGAAATGTTGATTTGTTTTGTCATGAATTAGTATGCATGAATGAAGATATAATTGATTGTATGAAAAATGTTGGGAATACATTCTTTTGCAAAAATATTTTCTAAAGTTAATTGAATACCATAAACTTGTTTTGATTGTTGCCATGCTAGTTGAAAAGAAGAGTGCAACTAAAGGATTAATTCTATGAACCATGTTAGAGTGTTTGCAAATTTGTGATTTGTCAAATGTGTGATATGTAGGAGAAATTGTTAAAGAATGCTATATTTCGATATATGATTAGAGATATGATGAAAAAGAAAAGAGAAGGAAATAATTTTTTTTATGAAGTATGTTGACATATGTCGAAAATACAATTTTTGTATGAAAGGAATTCCATTGAGACACCCATAATCGATTAAAAGATATGTTTGATTCTTAACACAAATTTTTATTTGTAAGATGTTGGGCATAAACTAGTCTTTTAGAAAATCATGATTTTAATTTTCGAGTTTGAAAAGAAATGTAAATTTTGTAAAGAAAGGAAAATCTTTTTTTTTTTTTTTTAAATGAGATATATGCTAAAAATAAGTTTGGACTTGTTGATTACTATTTAAGATTTCCTTTTAGTCCAAAGAGAAGTTTATTCCAATATCCTAAAGGATTGGATTATTGGGTAAACAAGTTTTGTTAAAAAGAAACAATTTCAGAAAAGTGTGAACAAAAGTATATGAATACAACTTCTAAACAAAAAGCACACTAGGACTTACTGGTCAGTCAATGAGCACCTCTTATAAGAGATCTTGGGTTCAAATCTTGATAGCCATCTTTTATATTTTGATTGGTTTTAATGGAATAAGATGTTTTTTTTTTAGTATGAATAAATTCCTATTATGGTTATAAGATAAAATGGAAGCTATTAGAGATTGTTATGGAAATTTTATTGTCTATTTTAAGAAAGTAAAAATGAGACTTTAAAAAGGGGGCTTTTGATTAAAACTCATACTTTCTTCATATAAAATGAAGTAATAAATATTAAAGTTAATCATAACTTTATTGCATATTTTGAGGAAAATAAAATATAAATTAGTACATGAGTTTTAACCCCAAAAAGTATTATTTGGGTAATGTGGATTTATATGACTTGCCAGTAGAAATTTATAATGTTGAATCTTTTGTCAAGAAAGGAACTAATTGTTCTATGTTAGAGTGAAAAGCATGAATAAGTTCTAAGATGAAACATGGATAATTGTTTAAGAATACTTTGAGTTAAGACATGGTTATTAAAGGGTATGTGTACCCATGTTTCTTGCACATGAAAGGTTTATGATTTAGAATTAGTAAAACCTCGGTTACCGGTAATTTTGAAATAAAGGTTTTGAGACTTGATTTTGAGATAATGCCGTCGGGCGATCTCGTATTTTGTGAATAAAACCGGTATGAGGTAGAACTGATTCTAGGGTGATAACATATTCATGTCTTGAACTAAAAATAATTAGGCACCTAGGTGAAGATGTAATAAACTTGTGCAAACGTAAATGGGTGCTTCTATATAGTCGGGGTGGATCTCCGTGGCTATAGACCCAGTTGGTGGACTGTGGTTGCTCCGTAGGAGATGGACTGTATTTTTATCCGGGACTTAGGGTAGTCGGCGGATGTTTACCATACTCCAAAGAATATGTATATACCGGGGCTAGAGGGGCATTTACGGGATTATTCTCACGATATAATAGCCAGGGAGGCTGGGATCTGTTATTATAGCCAGGGAGGCTAGCCAGGGAGGCTGAGATCCGTATCTGTGAAATAACTCTAAAACTTGTTTAATTACTGGGTAGTCTCATGGCGAGGGATCGAACCCTTCAATATGGAGTACGTAGGTTCTTGCCCTCAGACCTATGTAGTATGGAATGCATAGAATCTGAACAAGTGTGCATTAGTGTCATCCTAGTGAAGACTTGTGTGCATTAGGCATTAAGGCATGACATACACTTATATTTAGAATAATCACCCTTAACACTTTACTTGTTCATTCAATCTTTTTGTGATTTGTTAAAGTATGAGATCGTTATACTATTCCCGGCATAGAGAGGATAGCCGTGTATAACATTTCGTCAGTTGTAAGTAACTGACGAGCCCACAGATTAACATGCAGGTAAAGGACCATTCATGAAGCTATAAAGTGGATATGCTGATGCCGTTTTATTTCAAAGATGTTGTAAATGTTTTATTGTAAATTTCATTCCTCCGCTGTGTAAAACCAAGTTGTAATTGAACTCTGATGTACTATTGAAAAAGTTTTAAAAATTTTCTTGTAAAATTGTACGAAGTGAAGTAAAGATCCTGTGAAATCTCGAATTTATCCTTATTTGAAATTCAGGGTGTTACAGATGGTATCAGAGCATGCTTCACAAATAGTACAAGTTTATAAGGAACGATAAAAAGTGACGATAAATTTGGGAACAAGCCAAAAGAGTCCTTCTGTCAACCGGGTGTAAACAACCCTAAGCGACACGGTACTTAAGCGTCTTCGGACCACCGCTAGCTGGGAACCGACTCTTACGGCTAACCCAAGTAAATCAGAACTTGATAGACTAAAGATTTGTTTAGGAAGAGTAGTAAGATCATTAACTATAGTCTAGAACCCGTGACACTTTATTGAGTAGTTACAATATTATTCCTGCAGACACTAGAGTGTGAGTTTCAGTCTATAGAGATTTAAATGTAAGTGATTTACATTTGTGTGCTCTATGCACTGATGTTGTTATTGAACTTGCATTCAATTTCATTCATGATGTTCTCCTCGTATACATTAATATGAGAGTGTATGCGAGCACATTTTCCCCTGGGTATCAGAGTGGCACAGTGGAAGCGTGGTTGGCTTGGACCGTCATTCATGACACCTTACACACTTCCATCTCAAATTATATTTGTAGATCATTATCATGGTACTTTCTCCATATTCAATATATAAATTTTTAATAAATATTTTCTTATGTTATTAAATCAGTTGAATATTTATTATTTATCTATCTTCCTTAGTCTTGATATTTTAAACTTGTTTTTCAAACTTAAAATTTCGTCTTTCATGTATTTACGTCACTTTATGTTTACCCGTTTATATCTACTATTACTTTACGTATTTTGTCAAGTTTTAAATTGCTGTTTATTAAATTAATATTGCAACCAATATTTTCTTCATTTATTATTTTGGATTTTTCTTATGAAGTTTTCTTAGGTGCAATCATTTTATATGATTTTGATTTCTATGATACTATAGTATCTTATCCTATATGTTTTTAACAAGATTGAAATTTTCTACCTATATAAATGTGACCTACTATTGTTTTATTTGTTTACATTCGGTACTATTATTGCATATTTATTTTGATAAATTCATTTTTCTATTAATCGCTATTCATTACTTTTATAGGTTTACACTTCTTTAATATATTGCATATACTCACTATTTATACAATATCATTTCTCAAATTTTAACTATCTTTACATTCTTAGTTATTACTTATGTTTTTGTCTTTACACTCTTAGTTATTACTTATATTTTTCCAATGATTTCTATATATATCATATATTTCAATATTATACATATCATTTTACCCTCATCTAATTACATTAATACTTTTGCATATACTTGTTTATGTGTATTGTCCTAATTTGCTATACTATATAATTATTGTTTTCAATTGTGTTTTCATCTCGTGTATGTGCTTTACACTATTTTGTCTTAATGTTATAAATTATTTTCATCACTACAAAATTTTGTATATTCAAAAGTATTTCGACGCATGCCTTTTATTTTTTCAAATTGTATGTATAATTGTTATAGTTACCTTACAAACTATTTTATTAATTGGTATACAAAGTCATTTTATGTTCAACTAAGCCTCATTCCCATTTATTTTTCCAAACTCTTATTCAATGGTCTTGTTTTAAATTGCTAATTTTGCGAATTCTCTACCGTTTATTACATTGATAATTTTTTCTTTCTAAACTAACTATTGACTATGTTTTCTTCACCACATTGTTTTCCGAACTATTTCGAAATTAAAGACATAATTGACTTTTCCTTTTTATTTAATAGCTTACCTAATATTATTTTTGTACGAAATTTTCTCTCAAACTATTCTATCTCTTGTCGCATTTCAGTTCTTATGCCATTTTCCTATTTTTCTTTTTCTGTCTTGTAACATTTGAATATTCATAATTTTCCTATATAGAGTTTATCCTATTTTCCTCATTGCATATTTTAAAGTTTGGAGTTTCTTAAATACAAGAATAATATTTTCTTTGGCGTGTACAAAATACAACCTTCACCCTAGCGAGTTCCGGGGACGGAACTACTCTAAGGAGGGGAGAGTGTAACACCCCGCAAAATTGAAAATTACAATTTTGCCCCTGGGTGTTACGCACGTATATTTTGTAATGAATTTCACTACATATTTTGGATTCGTACTATTTATACATTTTCCGTATTGATTTCAGTCAACTAAAATATAATATTTCAATCCCTGGAATTTACGTGCTTTTTACGTGTTTTGATGCACGTGTTTCCACCACTACTACAATGTTTTCTATAGGTTTAAATTATTTATTTTTATGTATTTAAATCTATTTTATAAAACTGAAATTTATTTTCCCCCTATTTTGATTAAAATGCATTTTTCAATTTTTTTGCACGTATGGTGCACGTGCAAATTTTTTTATTCTCATTTTGCTACTCTCATTTTACTATTTTTAGCATGCATTAGTTTTATTTAGCCTTTCTTTTGATCCATGGACCTATAAACTAAAATGTGGCCCATTAGGAGAGGAGCCCACTAGATAATTAAATAAATTAACTAGTAATGAGCCCATGTAGCAAGCCCACTAGATAATCAAATTAATTAATTAGAAATGAGCCCATGTAGCAAGCCCATTATTAAAATCACATTTTTAGTTAAACATGTACTAATACATGACAAGTTACAAATATTAGTACACATTTAGAGTTATAGAAATGTGTTCATATTTGTTTGTGCATGTGTGCATACACACACAAATGTATTTGGACCATTTTGTGGGCTAGGGGGGGCCGATTTTCATGAAGGGAGAGAGAGAAGTGGAGCTTTATGTTCATGAAGAGTGGGGAGATGAAAGGATGTAAGTTTTAGGAGTTAGGAAAGTGGAGAGTTGTAGAATAAATTTGAAGAGTTATTAGGGTGGAATTTTTGCACTTTAAACCCTTCCAAAATCCCATAAATAGAGCCCCATTTCCTACCTTTATCTTGCACCAAAAACATTATCAAAAGAAAGAAAGGAAAGAAAGAAAAGAAAGAGAGAAGAGAGTTTTGTGTTTGGAGGCCATTGCTAGGAGGAGAAGCCTTACTAGGAGCTAGGAATCTTTGGAGCTAGAAGTGGTGTTCTCTTTTCTTTTCATTGTTCAAGCTTCACAAAAGGTGGGTGTCTCCTACTTTCTAATTTTTTTTTTGAATGTGCATGTTAATAGAAATGAATGAGTAATATAGAATTTGATTTGATAAAATAGGACAAACCTATGCATTGGATGTAATGAAATATTGCTTTATTGAGTAAACAAACCCAATTTATGTTAATTAGTAATGAGAAAAGAAATGTTGATTTGTTTTGTCATGAATTAGTATGAGATCGTTATACTATTCCCGGCATAGAGAGGATAGCCGTGTATAACATTTCGTCAGTTGTAAGTAACTGACGAGCCCACAGATTAACATACAGGTAAAGGACCATTCATGAAGCTATAAAGTGGATATGCTGATGCTGTTTTATTTCAAAGATATTGTAAATGTTTTATTGTAAATTTCATTCTTCCGCTGTGTAAAACCAAGTTGTAATTGAACTCTGATGTACTATTGAAAAAGTTTTAAAAATTTTCTTGTAAAATTGTATGAAGTGAAGTAAAGATCCTGTGAAATCTCAAATTTATCCTTATTTGAAATTCGGGGGTGTTACACATATAGAGGTTGTACAGCTTCTAGATGGCTAAATTTGAAAAAATGGTTAACTATAGACTTGTAGTATAGATTCTTAGCTTTCCAGAATGAGTAAGATCATGAAATTCCAAGTTGTATTTTAAAAGTTATGAATGTTACAAGTTTCACCAACCTGCTGTCTTTGTTCGATTTCAAGCATGTGTTCGAAATCAGAAAACTTGAGTTCTATAAGAAATTTGAGAGAGCTGTCAACTAGGAAATTGTAGCAGAGATTCTCACCTTTCTAAAAAGTTTAATTTTATTGGATTCAGATGGGTGTAGCATAAATTATGGAATTTCCTGAATACTCCAGTATTATGATTATGAGCTAATTGAGTTTTAAGATGTTTAAGTGATTATCCCTATTAAGCCCTTCAATTGGGACTCAGATAAGATTCTCGGGCTTAGTACTAATGGTGGACACATGAGTAAGTTGGGATAATAGCTATACGGTCAATTTGTTGTGTATAGGCTCGTAGCTAGTGTAGCTTGGAGCTAGTCTAGATTGTGATATCCTAGGACTTCCAACCCAGTCGGGAAGTATTGTGATTAATTTACTTTCACCTAGAGAAAATAATGATCTTCCTGTGCGCTGTTAGATCGTTTACCAAAGAAAGGTTGACCGCGGGCCGAGATACTGGATGAGACCTGAGATGGAGGTGGTGGTGACCGATGGAGATCGGATCGCCGGTGTTTGGGGTTGATAGGCTAGGTTATCTGCCTCGTCTAGAATGTGTTGTTGCCTAGGTCTGTCAATGAATGGATATTAGTAAATTGTGTGTGTTTTACCTCTATTGTCAGGTATGAGGCACTCCCTTGGGCGCTGTTGTACTATTCACTGAGGGTTGCGAGCCAAAGACATTAGGTCAAAGACCTATAGAGGTGTTGGCAATCGATGAATATCGGTTTGACGTAATTAATTATTTTTGACAGAACCTGTTGGGCTTAATCATTCATTAAACACTATGTATAATTTGACAACTTGCATGTTTTTAGCAATCAATATTATTTCAGATTGTATTTCTTTACTTTTTACTTGAAGACCGAGTTGATCTTAGGGGTGATTCTCTATAATTTAAGGGCCAGCACTAGGCGGTGTTAACCAGGGTTGTCTCTTCCTGTCAAAGGAATACGAGCTATGTCTTTTCACTGGTTAAGAACACGGGAGCCGTATCTCGCTCTGTTAATTCCTAAAGTGTCGTGGTAAGAACGGGAGAGTTCCTGTCGGATAGGGGGATTAGACACTTGAGGCCGTCATGTTCTTATGTTGAGTGGACACGAACGGACCATGGGGCTGCTGTCCCATGGATCTTCGGTGCGATCGATATGCGGTTATGTATCTGTAAGATCGTCATGGAATTTGGTGTGATCCAGACCAGATTGGGGCACTAGTTGAAAATGGGGACACCACTGTTTTTAGCAGTAATAACTGCAGAATTCACCAGGTTGTATCTATCAGGAACAGGAAGTGTACAACAGCAGATTGCATTGCATGGCGAGGGTTCGAAACCCTGAAACTGGAGAAGACAACTTGATCTGGAATGGATGTAGTATGGGATGCATGCATATCCAGAGTCTTGCTGACATTAGATTAAGCGCATCTGTTTATGTACTTTGTATTATGCATTAGACTTCATGTCATGACATACACAGACACTAGGAAATTATGATGCATGTTTCCTATTCCATTCAAGATGGTTTGTGGGTGTGCGAGTTGGAGATCGCTGCTATTATCAGTATTGCGTCAGTATATGTACTTACATGCGCACTCAATTAGATGCTAGAAACTAGATTGGGAATGTGGGCATCCAAGTGGAGAAGCAGTGTACTTACCTACCATTTGAGCAGGTACAGAAATATCAGAGTCGCGCAGCAGAAGACTCAAGCTGAGGGGCAAGTCCCAGGGAAGAACATTGACCACTCAGCGGAGTTTCGAAAGTGATCAGTTGATTACCTGTAATATCCCGGACGGATATTATATTGGTAATAATTATTATTTTTAAATTAAAATATTTTTATGGAAATTTCTTGGTTTTTCTAAATTAAAAGTTACCTTGACATATATACTAGTATGTATATACAAGTATTGCATAAGTTTTGTGCACTTGCACAAAACCCTGAAAAATATGTTTTTGAGAAAATGTCTGGAAAATCCCGGGCAGATATTTAAAATTATTATTTTATTACTATTTTGTTTTATTTTCAGAATTGAAATATTTTTGGTGGATATCACCCGGTTTTGTTAATAAACATTGTCTGTATATATATACCAGTCTGTATACATCTGTATTATATCAAATTGGTACTGAAATCTTCCAGGCTGATAATAAAATTTATTTTATTATTATTTTCAGAATTAATTTATTTTTATACGGATTATGCGGTTTTACAAACAAAAATTATCGGTATATATATATATATACATAGGTATGCGTATTGTACCGATTTCGTACATTTGTACAAATCATGTAGTATGTGTTTTGGACAAAAATATCTTATTTTTGTCATGATTAATCAAAATTGGATGGCTATGATTTGTTTGGAGGCTTAAACCTAGGGTTAAGATTAATCAGAGATACATAAAGGATTAATATGTGTCTTCTACTAGAACCCTCTTCTCCACCTCACCCCCTCCACCTCATGAAGCTTTGGCCGGCCAAAATGAACCCCAAGGGGTTTTGTGCAATTGTGTAGGTATATTTTGCACTCTCCACCTCTTTTTTGTCCTATAAAAATCCCTCCCCTTCACTCTTTGTCTCATTTTACAAAGAAAAAAAAAGAGGAAAAGAAAGAGAAGGAAACCCTAAGTGTTCTTCATTTGGGTTTTCCATAAGTGTTCTTCATACAAGTTGTAGTCGAAGCTAAGGAGGAAGGAGAAAGGTTGCTTGCTAGTCCTTCCTACAAGAGAATCAAAAGGTGGGGGTTCTCTACTTCTCTTGTTTTGTTCTTATTTATTTTTGTATGTAGAAAAGAACCCATCTTTAAGGGTTAGTTTTCGTTCTATATGATTAAAGGACCCATCTTTGGTGGTTGTTTGTTGTAGGATAAAAAAAACTCATCTTTATGATGGTAGATGTTGTATGCGTATGTTCTATAACAACTTAGACTAATTTCTAAGCATATAAATGGTTGTAGGTTAAAAAGAACTCATCTTTATGATGTGTTGTTGTGTATGTGTGTTCCTAAATAACTTGGACTAAATTCCTAAGCAGAAGCATGATTGTAGGGATCAAAATGATCCCATGAAAAAGTTGGTATGGTAGAACTCGACAAAATCACATAAAGATAGAATCTTGAACTCTGCTATGGTTATTGTTGTTATTATAATTATTTTGAACTACTTGGACTAAGATTTATGCATAAGAACGGTTGAAAATCAAGATGAGGTTTTCTCTTTTTTATTTGTGTGGATTCTTGTCCTCTTTTGTTGTGTGTGTGTGTTCTAAAAATGACTTGGACTAAATATTAAGTATAAGGTGGTTGTTGTAACGCCCCTGCCCCTAGCTCAGACAATTTATACAATTTAGAATACAAATTATTTATAGTATAATACAACTACCCACCACAGGCTGCCTCTCAAAAGGTGGTTAACCGGATTGGTGACTCTTGATCATAGACATTATTATTTATATATTATTATATTCTATTACACTCCTGATATGGGATAATATCACTATCTCTTTCTCCTTCTCAATGTGTTCAGCCGAAGCTATTTGTACTTCTAACACCCGGGTGGGCCCCTCTTGCATGGCCACGTCATCACTAATTTATGGCACAAGCAATAGCATATACTTGCTGTTTCTTCTCCGACGTGCCCCCCCCCCAATACCATCATGCATATATACTATTCATATTATTCTCTTTTTATACCAAACAGAGGACATTTCATATATATATATATATATATATATATATATATATATATATATATATATATATATATATATATATATATATATATATATATATATATATATATATATATATATATATATATATATATATTATATATTTTTTAAACACGGGGTGTTACAGTTGTAGGGATCAAAATGATCCCATGAAAAAGATGGATGGTGGAACTTAAATAAAACACATAAAGGTTGAACCTTTAACCTTGTTATGTTTATTGTTGTTATTATGGTTGTTTTGTTGAACTCAAAACTGTGACTTGGACTATAACTATGTGCATATAAAGATTAGTGTAGTAAGAATACTTACTAACCCATTCTTGGGGTTGTAGACTCATCTGGCTATTTTAAAGATAAATCTTTTGTTATTTGTTGCTCTCTACTTTGTTAAGAAATCAATCTTTACTAATCCTAGTTCATAAAAATTTGCTCTTTTGTATGTAGGAACTTGTAGGGTTGAAAAAAAGTGGGTTTGTAGTATGTAGAATTTATAGATTAAATAAAAGTAGGTTTTGTAATATGTAGGACTTGTAAATTTAATAAAGATAGATTCTTGTAATAGTTAAGTAGGACTTGTAATTTATAAAAGAAGTAGTTTTTGTAATAGCTAGATAAAGTCCCTAGTAGCTTTATGAGTTTACTACCATACTTAAGTTGATTCTAGTAAGTATACCATGCTTGAGTTGTTGTAGTAAAGAAACCCACCATGCTTGAGTTGCTATTGTAGTAAAAGAATCAAAAAGAACTCATATACTATGCTTGAGTTGTAGTAGAAAGAAACACATGCTTAAATTATATTCATGCTTGAGTTATAGAAAGAAACCATGCTTGAGTTGTTGTAGAAAGAAGCTCATGCTTAAATTGTATTCATGCTTAAATTGTAGAAAGAAATCATGCTTGAATTGTTGTAGAAAGAAACTCATGCTTAAATTGTATTCATGCTTGAGTTATAGAAAGAAACCATGCTTGAGTTGTAGAAAGAAACCATGTTTGAGTTGTTGTAGAAAGAGACTCATGCTTAAATTGTATTCATGCTTGAGTTGTTGTAGAAAGAAACTCATGCTTAAATTGTATTCATGCTTGAGTTGTAGAAAGAAACCGTGCTTGAGTTTTTGTAGGAAGAAACCCATGCTTAAGTTGTATATCATGCTTAAATTGTTGTAATAAAGAAACCCATCATGCTTAAGATGTAGTAAAGGAACCATGTTTGAGTTGTTGTAGAAAGAAACCCATGCTTGAGTCATTGTAATTGTTCTAGTAAAGAACCCGTGCTTGTGTTATTGTAGTCGTTCTAAGTAAAGAACTCATGCTTGTGTTATTGTAGTTGTTCTAAGTAAAGAACGCATGCTTGTGTTATTGTAGTCGTTCTAAGTAAAGAACCCATGCTTGTGTTATTGTAGTTGTTCTAAGTAAAGAACGCATGCTTGTGTTATTGTAGTTGTTCTAAGAAAAGAACACATGCTTGTACTATTGTAGTTGTTCTAAGTAAAGAACACATGCTTGTGCTATTGTAGTTGTTCTAAGTGAAGAACGCATGCTTGTGTTATTGTAGTAGTTCTAGTAAAGAACCCATATTTGAGATGTGTAGTGTTCTAGATTTAAAAGAATCCATGCTTGAGTTGTATGGTTGTTTTAGATTCAAAAGAATCCATGCATGTTTAAGTTATATTTTGTAGTGGTTTTAGTTAAATTCTAAAAGAAACCCATGAGTTTAGCTTGCATGCTAATCTAATTGAATTATTGAAATGAACTCATGTTCCATAGTTGTTCTAGTTCGATTTTTAAGAAGGAACCCATGAACTAGCTCCATAATAGTTCTAGCTCGAATTGGCAGCATTTAGGTTCTAGGTGGTTCTAGCTCAATCTTGAGAAAGAACCCATGAACCTAGTCGCATGCTGTCTTAGTTTTGGGAGAAAGAACCCATGAGTTCTAGTTGTATGCGGTTCTAATTGAAATTGGACCATATGATGTGAACATGCTTCATCTTCAATATATGGGTAATAATGGTTAGGAAAGTCATTAGAATTGTTATCTTGGTAAAAGCTCGTCTAGGGTCTTATAGTTACCCTACGGGTCATCGACCATCAAGACTTGCATCTTACCACCTTGGAAACTATGGATAAATCACACCTCGAGCACTGACGAATCTTAACTGATGTGGGTTGATCGCGGGTCGAGTATGTTGACAAGATCCGAGTTAGGGGTAGTGATGAGTGAGGGAGATCCCGTCACCGGTGTCTTGGATCGATAGGCCATGAGTTGGATCGGGATAATCTTAAGAAAGTTCGTATTGAAAACCCCGTGAGATTGGTTGGGTTGAGTGATATCGTTAGGGTAGTAACTTATGGTTATTACTACTTAACCTTTACTTATTATTATTTTTCGCCGAAGGAAAGGAGTTGGTGTTAAGGGTGATACCTTATGATCCGACCTGTCTTATAGGCCGACACTAGGCGGTGTTATTGGGTTGTACCCTTCTTCTCAAAGGGATACGATATGTGCCTTCTCACGAGTTGGGAGCACGGGATCCGTATCTCGTCTGTTAATTTCTGAAGTGCCTTGATAAGTGGGAGCGAAATCTGTCGGAGCTAAGGGATGGACTCCCGAAACTCCATCTTTTCTTGTATCTGAGGGCGAGAAGCCATAGACTACGGTCTGACTAGGGGACGGCAGGGGATGCTTCGGGCTAACCTAGTAACCAGCAGAAACTCCAAGGATTCTTCAGATATTTGAGTGAGGTCCGGTGCACCTGGCGGGATTAGACCGTTTCAGGGCAACCTCCTTAGTCATGTTGTATCTTCAGAAACAAGTCGAGTATAAGAGTAAAATTCATGGCACGGGTTTAAATCTCTATATATGAAGAAACGGCTTGATATGGGGCGTATGTAGTATGGGCTACATACTGTCCCAGAGTCTTACTTGCATTAGAATAAGAGCATCCTTGTATTAGTTAATCGGGCATTAGAGTCTAAGGCATAGCACAATCATATATATACACATTTCTCTTTTCATTAATTTGTTTGCGTTAAGTGGAGAATTGCTGCTAGTTATCAGCCTTAAAACGTCAGTATATGTACTGACGTACCCATTTCAATAGGTACTGGATTGCGGAAGTACAGTTACAGGATTCAGGAGGACTCAAAGGAAGAGAAGCAAGAGTCGTTATTATTTCCGCTGTATTATATGTTATTTACTATTGTTTTATTTGTAACAATTATTGTAATTTATTTATTTGTTGGAAAGCATCCAAGTGAAGTACCAAGTGTTGTTCTTTATTCATTGTACTCTGATGTAACTTGTTGAAAGTTGTAACATTTAGGCTTGTAAAATGTATTATTGTAACACTGATGTAATGTATTGCAATTTTTTAACATTCAGACCTGTAATACATTTGTGTTGAATAAAAAGTTTTAAATTTTCCTATTTTTTCTGTGTATTGTGGCTAATTGAAAGAAAGATTCTGGCTTATATCACGGTTTCTCAGTATATGGAAATCGGGGCATTACATTACCATTCTGGAAGACAGCTGATAGCTTTACAAGTGGAGTCTGTCAATATTTGTAATAAGTTGTAATGAGTTAATGTAATTTGTATTCCTTGTTCAAGAACAAGATAATGGTTGTAATTGATGATGCAATGATTTATTTGGCAATAAAAAGTTCTTAAATTTCCGTGTTATTACTGTGTTGAGATGCATTTGAAGGCAAAGATTCTAGTTGTGTCACGGATGTCCGGTAAAGGGGATCCGGGGCGCTACAGGGATCTTCTTATTGCTTCATCATGTCTTTGTGGACGCTTGGGGCACTACAAAGTGGTTCTAGAGCTTAGGGTATTATGGTAGCCTATAGCAAGTCACAAATTCGATGGTACTAATTTCGTGTTGTGGAAGATCCAGATGGTGGAATATCTTCGTCAGAAAGATCTAGATGGTCCGTTGTTTGATGGGAAGTCATAAAGTGCATACAAGGATGTGGCATGTTACCGTTTGGATCAAAAGGCGCTTGAGGCGGGTGCAAAGGTTACATATCTTGTGGGAGTTGGTTGCCATGGTGAGAAGAATCCTAGAAGAGAGCAAGACATTATTATTGAGAGTGATCTTTGTGATATGACTGAAACTTTGGGTTTCTCTTGTGATGTTGAGAGCATTGGTATCGACATGCAGGGTGATGTTGATAAGTGGCCGAGTTTTTCTTAGTGAGGCTGTGAATGATGCTTTGCAGTCTGCAAATATTATGAATGTGTCGTCCACGGAGGCTTCAAGTACAGAGAGTATATTGACCTTATGAGGTTTTGTACCATGTCTGATGTTGGTGGAGATTCTGCGAATTTGGGGACTCTAGCAACACAGTATCTGACACGGTGAAAAAGGAGAAGTGTTTTTCCATTATTCGGGCCCTATAAGATAAACGATGGGGTACATCCTCCATGATTCTATAAGGGGTGTTCGTGCCCTCAACGTGGTGGAGGGGCGTGCGGTGTTCTTCATGTGAGTGATGGTTACTCGATCTTTCACAAGGAGTTGAAAGCTAGCAAAGATAATACGTAAAAAGGTACAATTTTTTGAAGATGTGTGTTTTGATCCAAGAGAGAGATTGTTGGGTTTTGTTTGAATATATATAAAAAATTGTGGTGCAAGTCCTATACTTTATTCTGTTTGTGGTATTTATGCTTAACCATTCTGACCCAAGCCAGATCATCCCGTTTCAAGGCCTTCCACAGCCATTTGCCAAGCAAAGCGAGGTTCTAATTTCTCAAATTCATAATATTCAGTCCACCCTCCTTCTAGGGCAAGCATATCTTATGCGAGTTACATAGATGTTTCCCTACCGAGGTAACAGAGGAACCGGACCAGAAGAAATTTCTTATGATCTTATCAATTCGTTTGATGGCCCAAGTAGGAACGTAGAGAAAGGACATCATATAAAGCAGAATAGAAGAGAGGATCGAATTGATTTGGACCAATCTTCCTCCGTGGGACATCTGACGACCCGCCTAAGCATTCAGGCGGGATTCAATTTTATCAATCATAGGAAACCAGTCTTGTTTATGAAGTTTACCCCAACGCAAAGAAATGTCGATGTAAGTAATCGGAAAAGAAGCATAAGAAAAGTTAAAAAAATTGGGCAATCTCAACCTGTCTATTATTAGCTCCACTAAGCCATGTAGCGGAAGTTTTTTTTTGAATTTGATAGACATACTAGAAATGCGTTTGAAGAGGTAAAACAAAATTTTTAGATCACGAAGTGAAGTACTGCTCGGTTTAGCAAAAAGAATCGTATCATCCGTGTATTGTAAATTGAGAATACCTTTAAAACCATTAAAACGGCCTAACCCTTCAATAAGGTTGGCATTCCATGATTTAAGAAGCATACAGCTAAAAAAGGTTTTTGTTTGGATTAAATATCAAATTATGGATTTATGTACAAAGTAGTTCGATGTGAAGATAAACAAGATAAGCGAGAAGAGGTTCGAAGCGAAGACAGAGCAAGAAGGGTTGTAAGATTGGCAGTCGACTGCAACCTGGTGGTTGGAGCTCAACTGCTTGTACAGTCGATTGCTCTTTTGAGCAGTCGACTAACATCGGCACAAAAATCGACTGAGTCGAGTCTGATCATCGATCTGTTTGAGCCCAGTTTTCTTCTCCAAGTTAGATCATATGACTCCTATCGTATGACTTGCTCTTCAGGGTATATCAGACGATGTAGGATTAAGACTACAAATCTAGGGTTTCTCTAGATCTCTATAAATATGGATGTAAACTCTAGTGTTTGGTGTATGACAGTGTATGCAATGATTTCCAACATTGTGTGGCCGTCAAAGATAATGTGAGAGACTAGAGAGAGTTCTATATTTTGTTTTGAGAGAATTTTGGGTAGAAAATCTCATAAGAAAACTTTGTATATTTAAATTTTTTAATAAGAAGTATTAGTTATCTCTGAATATCATTTTGTTCTAGTGTCTGTAAGATCTTGCGTTTGTCTGAATCCTATTATTGATGCATCAGGTATTTGTGGGCGCACTGGACATTACGCGTATCCACCTCTACAATAGAGTGGAGCTCGGGTCATACAATACAGTAAGTAAAATCTCGACACCTATATCCCTTCGAATAAAGAAACTGCTATTAATTTGATATGAACAACTTTCATGAACTCTCTCTCTCTCTCTCTCCCTCCCTAGTTCACTCAAAAGTTTTAAGCAGTACTAGTAGACTTCATTGAGTCATACAAAAAATTCCAAAGGCCTTTGAGGCTAAAAAAGAGTCCCATTACAAAAGAAAGTAGCTTTCCCGGCGCTTTTTTACGTCTATACCGGCGTTTTTTTACGCCGGTGAAACTTACACCGGCGTTTACAATAGCGCCGGTCCAACTGCCGCCGAAGCGGGCGTCGCTGAAACGAAGGGGTCTACACCAGCGTTTTTGGTGGACGCCGGTAAATGTTAGGAATACACCGGCGGTCATAAAACGCCGGTGTATATCGGTCTCTGGGTGCCGTTCTTGTGCACCTATATACATACACCGGCGGTCGTAAACCGCCGGTATTTATCCATTCACCGGCGTATATGAAAACGCCGGTGTAGATCGAAAGTATACCGGCGGTCAAGAAATGCCGGTGTATGTGCGTTTATGAGCGCCTGCTTTTCCCTGTTTACGAACACCGGCGCGACCAAAAAATGCCGGTGTAGTTATATACGCCGGCGTTTATAAAACGCCGGTGTACGCCTGTGCCGTTACAGCTGATAACATTCGCCGGCGTGCGTTGAAACGCCGGCATATCACACACTCCAACAATTAAATTATATAGACCGCCGTTTTTTAAAATGCCGTTCTGGCTATGCCCGTTTATTTTCGATACTCCGCTTTTCCGTTCGATTTCAATTCACAGTTTCATTTACAAAACCTGTAAACTAATTCTCACAACTGATTCAATCAATTTCGTTGCATACTACTTCGCAAACCACAACCAAACACAAGAATAATTAAAGATAATCAAGTTTCACACGTGTCATATCAACGTCCAAATTCATTGATTAATTAACAGTGTCATAATTAACAAATTAATATAGAGACTAACATCCAAAATATCCAAACAAACCAGTCTGACAAATATCCAAAATATCCCAAATTCAAAGTATGACATAACTCTCATAAAAAAAACCAGTCTGACATAACAACAGCAAGGAGGAGGACATAAGAACAACAACCATACAGCAAGGAGGACATAAGAACAGCAAGGAGGACCGCAGATTCATACCCCTCGAGTAGCTTCAGCTCTGATCATCAGAATTTCCTTCATCTTGACGACCGCTCTGTGAAAAAAAAACAATAGTTTAATTGAACAGTAGATCACAATACAGAATATACATATTTTTTGAACTTGCAAAAAGAACTACCTGTATCTCGAATTATAAGATCAAAGTGCCAACTACAAATGGAATTGTTAATGATATATACAGAGGTAAAATAATTACATTGCAATGCTAAAAATCTAGTACTTAATTTTGTTTTTAAATATATCTAAAATAACAAAACAAATGAAAATTCAGTATCTAACTTGAAACCTTTATATCCTCCTCTGATTGGGAATAACCACTATCTAAAACAATAAAACAAATGAAAATTCAGTATCTAAGCATGTCCTTCATGGATTGTTCAGACAATCCAGGAAACTGTCATCGTGGACGGAAACCAAATATAAGAAAAATAAGAAAAATAAGATAGGGCTCATATCAAGTGTATTTTTAGGGAACTGTCATCGTGGAAGGAAACCAAATATATATAGAAGCCAGAAATGGAAACAGAAAGAAGAAAGGTAGAGACTTTGGATACACCAGGCTACCATAGCGGCATTTTCCTCATCTCTCTCTCATCCCTTATTTCCCTTCAGCACACGAACAGAAAGAGACATCAGCAACCACCTTAAGAGCGACAAGAACAACAATAATAATAAATTATTATGAACAAGATGTCTCTATATGGGTTTCCAGATCTCCACTCGAGCCCACTCTTTCTAATCACAGCCCAATTAAGAACATAGACAACATCCACTAAACAATCCAATCATAGCCCAGTCAAAATTTGCCATCCTGGATCTTAATGAAATACGCTTCATTAACAGTGAAAGAAAATGAGGATGCTAGCAGCATACTTAGTTTGGAAGTAAACCCATTTTTTGTTAAAAAATCATGCCAAAGATGGCAATCAGCTTCATTAACAGTATCTGAAAATGAAAATTTCCATTATCTGAGCTTATATGTTGCTCTACTAATTCACTGTGCCCAACTAAATCTAAAACCCAATTGTTGTGCGTATCCGGAGGATTTTGGCATACGTACCTATAGCATCCTCAGTTCACAGTAAACCCGTTTTGGTCAAAAAAACATGCCAAGATCACAATCAGATGCATGAAAATAAGCTTCACTAACAACAAAAGAAGAAACTGGGGATGCTATGCAGCATACTTAGTTTGGAAGTGAACCCATTTTGTGTTAAACAATCAGGTTACATTGACAGTATTTGAAAATGAAAATTTCTCCATCATCTGAGCTTATATGTTGCTCTACTACTTTTTTAGCCCAACTATATCGCAAAACCCAAGTGTTGTGCATATCCGGCCGGAGGATTTTGGCATACGTACCTAGATAATATCCTCAGTTCACAGTGAACCCATTTTTGGTATAAAAACATACATGCCAAGAAGACAATCAGGTGCTTGAAATCAGCTTCACTAACAGTTAGTGAAAATGGGACCATAAAATAGCTTAAGAAGACCATCAGGTTTGTGAAATAAGCTTCACTAACAGTGAAAGAAACTGGGGATGCTATGCAACATACTTAGTTTGGAAGTGAACCCATTTTGTGTTAAAAAACCATGCCAAAGATTGCAATCAGGTTACTTTAACAGTATCTGAAAATGAAAATTTCCCATTATCTGAGCTTATATGTTGCTCTACTACTTCTTTAGCCCAACTAAATCTAAAATCCAATTGTTGTGCATATCCGGTCGGAGGATTTTGGCATATGTACCTATATAATATCCTCAGTTCACAGTGAACCCATTTTGGGTATAAAAACATACATGCCAAGAAGACAATCAGGTGCTTGAAATCAGCTTCACTAACAGTTAGTGAAAATGGGACCATAAAATAGCTTAAGAAGACCATCAGGTTTGTGAAATAAGCTTCACTAACAGTGAAAGAAACAGGGGATGCTATGCAGCATACTTAGTTTGGAAGTGAACCAATTTTGTGTTAAAAAACCATGCCAAAGATTGCAATCACGTTACTTTAACAGTATCTGAAAATGAAAATTTCCCATTATCTGAGCTTATATGTTGCTCTACTACTTCTTTAGCCCAACTAAATCTAAAATCCAATTGTTGTGCATATCCGGCCGGAGAATTTTGGCATACGTACCTATATACTATCCTCAGTTCACAGTGAACCCATTTTTGGTATAAAAACATACATGCCAAGAAGACAATCAGGTGCTTGAAATCAGCTTCACTAACAGTTAGTGAAAATGGGACCATAAAATAGCTTAAGAAGACCATCAGGTTTGTGAAATAAGCTTCACTAACAGTGAAAGAAACAGGGGATGCTATGCAGCATACTTAGTTTGGAAGTGAACCCATTTTGTGTTAAAAAAACCATGCCAAAGATTGCAATCAGGTTACATTGACAGTGTCTGAAAATGAAAATTTCTCCATTATCTGAGCTTATATGTTGCTCTACTACTTTTTTAGCCCAACTATATCGCAAAACCCAAGTGTTGTGCATATCCGGCCGGAGGATTTTGGCATACGTACCTATATAATATCCTCAGTTCACAGTGAACCCATTTTTGGTATAAAAACATACATGCCAAGAAGACAATCAGGAGCTTGAAATCAGCTTCACTAACAGTTAGTGAAAATGGGACCATAAAATAGCTTAAGAAGACCATCAGGTTTGTGAAATAAGCTTCACTAACAGTGAAAGAAACTGGGGATGCTATGCAGCATACTTAGTTTGGAAGTGAACCCATTTTGTGTTAAAAAAACCGGTTACATTGACAGTATTTGAAAATGAAAATTTCTCCATCATCTGAGCTTATATGTTGCTCTACTACTTTTTTAGCCCAACCATATCGCAAAACCCAAGTGTTGTGCATATCCGGCCGGAGGATTTTGGCATACGTACCTATATAATATCTGATGACCACAGTGAACCCATTTTTGGTATAAAAACATACATGCCAAGAAGACAATCAGGTGCTTGAAAAATAGCTTCACTAACAGTTAGTGAAAATGGGACCATAAAATAGCTTAAGAAGACCATCAGGTTTGTGAAATAAGCTTCACTAACAGTGAAAGAAACTGGGGATGCTATGCAGCATACTTAGTTTGGAAGTGAACCCATTTTGTGTTAAAAAAACCGGTTATGTGGACAGTATTTGAAAATGAAAATTTCTCCATCATCTGAGCTTATATGTTGCTCTACTACTTTTTTAGCCCAACCATATCGCAAAACCCAAGTGTTGTGCATATCCGGCCGGAGGATTTTGGCATACGTACCTATATAATATCTGATGACCACAGTGAACCCATTTTTGGTATAAAAACATACATGCCAAGAAGACAATCAGGTGCTTGAAAAATAGCTTCACTAACAGTTAGTGAAAATGGGACCATAAAATAGCTTAAGAAGACCATCAGGTTTGTGAAATAAGCTTCACTAACAGTGAAAGAAACTGGGGATGTTATGCAGCATACTCATTTTGGAAGTGAACCCATTTTGTGTTAAAAAAACCATGCCAAAGATTGCAATCAGGTTACATTGACAGTATCTGAAAATGAAAATTTCTCCATTATCTGAGCTTATATGTTGCTCTACTACTTTTTTAGCCCAACTATATCGCAAAACCCAATTGTTGTGCATATCCGGCCGGAGGATTTTGGCATACGTACCTATATACCATCCTCAGTTCATGGAAGAAAAATACGAATAGGGCTCATAGCAAGTGTAGTTTTAACTGGAATTGTCATCGTGGAAGGAAACCAAATATGGAAGCCAGAAAGAGGAATGGTAGAGAATGAGGATACACCAGGCTAACATAGCGGCATTTTCCTCATCCCTCTCTCATCCCTTCTTCCCCTTCAACACACGGACACATAGAGACATCAGCAACAACAGCAAGAATGACAAGAACAACAATAATAATAAATTATTATGAACGAGATGTCTCTATATGGGTTTCCAGATCTCCACTCCAACTCGTCTCTTTCTAATCACAGCCCAATTAAGAACAATTGTTCACAGTCACTGTTAAAGAAACATATATGCTCAGATTATGAAAAATTTTCATTTTCAGATACTGTTAAAGAAGCTGATTTCATGCATCTGATTGCTATCTTCGGCATGGTTTTTTTAACACAAAATGGGTTCACTTCCAAACTAAGTATGCTGCATAGCATCCCCAGTTTCTTTCACTGTTAGTGAAGCTTATTTCACAAACCTGATGGTCTTCTTAAGCTATTTTATGGTCCCATTTTCACCTCCTCCAAATCAGTACTCCAACACGACTGAACAATCCTTGTTTGCAGGTCATACAATGTCATCTATACCAGGTTATGTGCCAAAATGGGGTTGGGCATACGATGCAAGGCCGACAAGTATTAGTTGTTTGTGAGTATGCAATAGGATGCAGCTATGAACATGGGCTCATATCAAGTGTAGTATTACGGACTGTCATCGTGGAAGGAAACCAATTTAATATAGAAGCCAAATATGGAGCCAGAAAGAGGGATGGTAGAGAATGAGGATACACCAGGCTAACATAGCGGCATTTTCCTCATCTCTCTCTCATCCCTTCATTCTCTTCAACACACGCACACAAAGAGACATCAGCAACAACAGCAAGAGGGGGTTGGTCCAACAATAAGTGTAGATTATAATAAACGAGATGTCTCTATTTTGGGTTTCCAGATCTCCACTCCAGCCCTTTCTTTCTAATCACAGCCCACTTAAGAAACATAGACGAAATGCTTATAGACGACAGCCACAATGCAGACTCACAAACACTAGTACGTGTCTTTCATGCATTCAAGTAACATAATCTCTTTAAAAATACCAATTTTAAGACTTACCGATGTTTTTTGACAGTGGGCGGCGTGCTACCCTCACTCTCATATGTTTGCCTGCCACTATTATGTAGTGGCTGCTCATCCCCATGGCTCTCGTTGCCATCATTTATATTTATCCTCTTTCCACGCCTCGGCATGTTGTACCTGTCAAGGATTCGATAACTTGGTTCAAATGATAATTTGATTCAAATGACAACGATAGTTTGGTTCAAATGACACTAAGCATAGTTTAATGTAAATAATACCAAGCAGTAGAAAATAGAAAGATAATTAAACCAGTGTATTAAATTCACAATGAACATATTCGAAATTACAGACATAATATTACAACAAGATTTAAGACATAAAATTACAGACATATAATAAACTCAATTGAAAATCATGTAAACTACAATACGACATCTTCCAGTACATCGCCCTCTTCTCCATCCTTGCGGAGCCAAGTCCCGCAAATTCCAACATCGGTTGTGTTTACATCAAACATAGGAAACTCAGAAGCAATGTAACTGTTCATGTCTTCACCGTCTTCATCGTCTGAAGTATCGCCCAGTTGGAATACATCTCTTGGTTGCATAGGGATAGCCACATATGATTTTGGCAGGGTTGGATCTTCAATGTAGAACACTTGTTGCACTTGGGATGGAAACACAAATGGCTCATGGCTAATGTGTGTACCGATGTGAATCAATTTTGAGAAGTTTACAACTGTGAAGCCAAGCTTGTCCTTGTTGTTAGCAAAATTCCTATCAAACTCAGCCCAATCCCCACGAAATAAGACAACACGGAAATGGCCAAAATAATTCAACTCAATGATATCCGTGAGCACTCCATAGTAGTCGAGATCCCCATCTACAGGCCTCGTGTCCGATTTGGAAGCATAACTTCTAGTCTTAGACGTCACTACCATTCCACTATTTTGAGACTTCAAATTAGATTCACGATCCTTAGTACGAAATCTAAAACCATTGAATATGTATCCTCCGTATCTTTTGACCATCTGATAGGGACCTTTGGCAAGTACTTGTATTTCAGATGACGCACCTTCAGGACCCAAAGAATGTACCTACTAATTTTGCACAAATCGTATCAACACCATAGAAAATGCAGATATAATAAAGATTAACTTGCATAACTGTAATTCACCTACATGAGATTCAAACCACTTATGAAATTTTTCATTCATCAGCTTGTTTTGTTCACGTGGTGGTAGCCTTCTTGGTCTAGCCCTTCGTTTGATGCCCCTGACAAATTTGCTAAAAAACAAGCAATTGAAATTAGGAATAACAAAAGTATCAAAAATATCGAACTCCGCGGTTTTCACTGTATTCGATTTACATTCAAAAGCAACTTACTTTCGAAATGGTTCCACTGATGCATGATGGTCTAGCACATATCGATGTGCCTGTTCCCACACTAAGCTATCGAGCTCAAATGCATCAACTTTACCAACAGTGGTGCCAGCGGTGTCAAAAAGATATTGTGCACCATCAAGGTTGGAAATATCTGGATTTCTACGTGGTCTACTGGAAGATGTCTCCACACCAGGCAAATACCTGGAAAAAAAATGTGAGCACTCCTCTGATAGATATCCCTGGGCTATTGACCCTTCAGGATATGCTCTATTTTTCACATAACCCTTTAGCCGGTATAGGTACCTGAACATGTACAATTAATAAACTAGAGCGGATTAAAGGATTAAAAGAAATGAGCTTTTGAAAATTCAATTTCGTAAGATGAACGAATTATTTTACCTCTCAATGGGGTACATCCACCGATAGTGAACAGGACCACCGATTCTGGCTTCACCAGCAAGGTGGATTATCAAGTGAATCATAATAGTGAAAAACGATGGAGGAAATATCATCTCCATTTTACTAAGTGTCAATGCCGCCTGTTGCTCCAATTGGTCCAGATCTTCAACACGAAGCATTCTTGAGCAAATACCTTTATATATGCTACAAAGATCTTTCAGGACAGTAGTGACTTGCTCACACATTGAAGACCTTAGGGCCACAGGAAGGAGATCCTGCATTAGGATGTGGTAGTCGTGTGACTTTAGACCATGAAGCCTCTTCTCTTTAAAGTTGACACATTTTGCCATGTTAGAAGAATAGCCATCGGGGACTTTAAGTTCAAGTAGTACTTTGCAAAACAACTCCAACTCCGATTTTGACATTGAATAGATTGCAGGAGGTAGGAGCACTTTCCCGTTCGGCAATTCTTCTGGGTGCAACTCATGTCGGATGCCCATTGACTTCAAATCAAGTCGGCTCTTGAGATTGTCCTTTGTCTTCCGATCATCTCCCATAACTGTTCCTATACAATTCTCACCAATATTTTTTCCGATATGCATCACATCTAAATTATGTCTCAATAAGTTGAATTCCCAATACGGCAACTTGAAGAAAATACTCTTCTTCTTCCATGCACCTAAACTCGTCAAGTTTTGATCCTCATCCTCGCCATATAGATCGGTCTCCTCACCTTGCTCTGGCCTTGCCCTTTTCTTGCCCTTTGTCCTGACTTCTGGTTCCTTTCTATATTTGAATTGATGACCATCTACCCGCCTCAAAATATCTGAACCAGAAGAAGACCCAGGAGCATGTTCCCACTCGTCGGTGCCATCAAATGTCGCTGCCTCTGCCCGAAATATATGTGTGTCAGGCAACCATCTCCTATGACCCATATAGCAAAACTTTCTGCCATTGTACAACCACCTTGAACTAGTTTGGTCAGCACAACATGGACATGCATAACGTCCTTTAGTACTATATCCAGATAAATTTGCATATGCTGGAAAATCATTGATTGTCCAAAACAACACGGCACGAAGAGAAAATGTTTCTTTAGCCACAGCATCATAGGTTGGAACACCCACCCACAACTTCTGAAGTTCATCTATTAACGGTTGTAGGTACACATCTATATCATTTCCAGGACCTTTCGGTCCAGGAACTATCATGGACAAAATAAATGAGGACTGCTTCATGCATTTCCAAGGCGGCAAATTGTATGGTATCAACACAACCGGTCATATGCTGTATGTACTACTCATTTGCCTGAAAGGGTTGAAACCATCACTAGCTAGTCCAAGTCTCACATTTCGAGGATCTTCCGCAAAATCAGGATATCTTTCATCAAATCATTTCCAAGATTGAGAATCAGCAGGATGTCTAAGAATCTCATCATTAGTGCGACCTTCAGCATGCCATTTCATATCAGAAGAAGTTTTCGTGGACATAAACAACCTTTGTAACCTAGGAATCAGAGGAAAGTAACGCAATGTTTTGGCAGGCTTCTTTTTCCTACTTCGCTTAGTAGATCCACTGGCTCCCTCGTCTTGATTTGGCCTTTCTTTCCATTTCGAAGAACCACACACTTCGCAATTCTCCAGACTTTCCTTACCACTCGTGAAAAGCATACAGTCATTTGGACATGCTGCTATCTTCTCATATCCTAGATCGAGAGAACTTAGGAATTTTTTGAATTTATAGGCTGAGTTTGGAATACATATTTCAGGAAATGCTTCATTCAACAATTCAAGTAGCATAGTGAAGGACTTAGCAGACCACCCGTTTAAACATTTAATCTGAAATAGTCTGACAATGAATGAGAACTTAGAAAATTTGGTGCAGTCGCGGTACAACGGGATACTAGCATCTTCAAGTAACTTAGCGAAGGATTCTTGCTGCTTATTATTTTCATGGGTTGGGCCAGACATTTCCTCGTCCACCCCACCACCAATCTGGTTTGTTTCTGTTGACTCATTGTGAACTTCGGTTGTTGGGTCATTGGTGTGGAAAGGAACATTATGAATCCCCATGGCATCTTGTAACAAAGCATGCATCTCATCGGGAACGCTTAAGTCTTCGTTCACTAAGGGCTCAGCCTCATTTTCTAATACAACCGGACGAACAGGAGCTGCCGTATGATCCTCTCCATGACAAAACCACCTTGTGTACCCTTGAAGAAAACCGTTGACAGCCAAGTGTGTATGTACTACGTCACATGTCCTCAGCATACAATTTGTACAGCGAAGGCATGGACAAAGGATTAGGTTGGGATCACGGGAATGTCGTTTGGCAAAGATAATAAAATCTTTAATACCATCACGGTACTCCTTGGATAATCGTGGTTTACTAATCCAACTTCTATCCATTATATCAATAGCACACAGTCTGAAATTAAAATTTGATATATTAAATAGTAATAACAGTAAAAGGCATTTTGTATATTAAATTTCACCTATTTGAAAACCATCCCTAGCTGCAAATAAATAAACGATATAATCTTTAACTGTAAAATAAAGAAATTGTGGCTCCAAAAAATGTACAAAAAAAAACTACATCTTAACACAATCTACTATATTCACCAAACCCTAAACGACCTTTTGTGGAAATGATCACAACCACCTTAGACGGTATTTTATCGCACACCCTGTGTTAGAGCATAAAAAAAAATCGACTATAGTCTCCCCTGTATTTGGCTTTCCGTTCAAGGAGATGATGATGGTAAAGGGTATTTTGCTGATGAAGAGGAATCGGCCGAATAATGAGCGCGTCGTGCTGTAACTACGGTAACAAGAAGATCTGATGACTCATGAACTATTCTGTTCATGACTACTAATAATCACTTATCTCATAATAATAATAATAATAATAATAATAATAATAATAATAATACTAAACAAAAGAAACAGTAAAAGAAAAATTAAAATGTCTAGTATGTAAGCATATATTTTGCAGACTGAACCAATTGTTGTACATAGCCGGAGGATTTTGGCATAGAGCTATAGCATCCTCAGTTCACAGTGAACCCATTTTGGTCAAAAAAACATGCCAAAATGACAATCAGATGCATGGGATAAGCTTCAATTCATTAACAGTGAAAGAAACTGGGGATGCTATGCAGCATACTTAGTTTGAAGTGAACCCATTTTGTTAAAAAACCATGCCAAGGATTGCAGTCAGGTTACTTTAACAGTATCTGAAAAATGAATAATTTCCCATTATCTGAGCTTATATGTTGCTCTACTACTTCTTCAGCCCAACTAAATCTAAAACCCAATTGTAGCCGCATATCCGGCCGGAGGATTTTGGCATACGTACCTATACCATCCTCAGTTCACAGTGAACCCATTTTGGTAAAAAAAACATGCCAAGATGACAATCAGATGCATGAAAATAAGCTTCACTAACAACAAAAAAAGAAAATGGGGATGCTAGCAGCATACTTAGATTGGAAGTTAACCCATTTTGGTATAAAAAACCATGCCAAAGATTGACAATCAGGTTACTTTAACAGTATTTGAAAATGATAAATTTTCCATTATCAGAGCTTATATGTTGCTATACTACTTCTTCAGCCCAACTAAATCTAAAACCCAATTGTTGTGCGTATCCGGAGGATTTTGGCATACGTACCTATAGCATCCTCAGTTCACTTAGTCTGGAAGTGAACCTATAGAAACTGGGGATGCTATGCAGCATACTTAGTTTGGAAGTGAACCCATTTTGTGCTAAAAAACCATGCCAAAGATTGCAATCAGGTTACTTTAACAGTATCTGAAAATAAAAATTTCCCATTATCTGAGCTTATATGTTGCTCTACTACTTCTTTAGCCCAACTAAATCTAAAATCCAATTGTTGTGCATATCCGGCCGGAGGATTTTGACATACGTACCTATAGCATCCTCAGTTCACAGTGAACCCATTTTGGGTAAAAAAACAAACATGCCATGAAGACAATCAGATGCATGAAATCAGCTTCATTAACAGTGAAAGAAAACGGGTATGCTATGCAGCATACTTAGTTTGGAAGTGAACCCATTTTGTGTTAAAAAACCATGCCAAAGATTGCAATCAGGTTACTTTAACAGTATCTGAAAATGAAAATTTCCCATTATCTGAGCTTATATGTTGCTCTACTAATTCACTGTGCCCAACTAAATCTAAAATCCAATTGTTGTGCATATCTGGCCGGAGGATATTGGCATACGTACCTAGAGCATCCTCAGTTCACAGTGAACCCATTTTGGGTAAAAAAACAAACATGCCATGAAGACAATCAGATGCATGAAATCAGCTTCATTAACAGTAAAAGAAGATGAAAATTTCCATTATCTAAGCATATATTTTTCTATTAATTCCTCATCTCAACTAAACCGTTCATGCTAAGGAAATCGAAATGAATAAACTGAAAAAAGCTGCCTTTTTTGGAAAATAAGGGAAATCAAGAGATCATACCGAAGAGAGAGAGAGGGAGCGGGGCGACGAGGGCGAGGGCGTAGGAGAGAGAGAGAGAGGGGGCGACCACCGATTCACCTCCAAATAGAGAGAGGGAAGAAGGAAATCGAAAAGGACGAAGGGAATAAGGGACGATTTCGAAAGGTCGAAGGCCGTCGAAGAGGACGAAGCGGCGGAGGCAAACGCGCGGGAAGTAGAGCGAGGAAGGAGGGAAACGAAGCGCCTCTTTCCTTTTTTTTTTTTTGGGTATTGGAAAAATGGCGAGCGAAAGATTAGGGTTCGCGGGTTTTATTCCCAGTTATTCACCGGCGTTTTAATTGGAAACGCCGGTGAATGTGTCCGTATATTCGCCGGCGTTTATAATAAAAAACGCCGGTGAATAATAAACTTCACCGGCGTGTTTAGGTAAAACGCCGGTGAATACTAACATACGCCGACGTTTTAAATCGACCGCCGGTGTATGACCATCCCATCTGGCGCCCAATTCCTACTCGCTCCCTACCCCGGCGCTACTAGTAAAACGCCGGAGAATAATCGCCGGTAAAAGCAGTATCTTTTATAGTGTCCATTATAGATATATAAATTCCTGGGCTTAGTACACATTTGGGGCCATATTATGTGCAATTTTTTTTTTGCATAACTGCAATATCTCAAAAGGCTCGAAATGCCCAAAAGTTCATTGGAAACCCAATCACTGTGTACACTTAATTATACACCTCATCTTCTCTCCCACTTCGGTTATTTTGTAATTAAAGGGGATTCAAGTGTATTATCTATCAAACTCGTAGGAGTAAGTCGATCGACCCGATTCATCTTGATATCCTAACAATGTTGTGCCATTCTCGTTCTTTCAGGCTCGTTATGTGTTTCGTTAATGAAATTTGTGATCCAACCATATAGCAAAGGTTGGTAGATAGGCAACTCATAATTTTCTTTGGATAACTATTACAGGTGTAACTCTCCTCAATCTTATTAAAGATGTTGTAAAGGGAGTGAGAGCATCTGTAGTCACTGGCCATTTTTTTTTAAAAACCCAAATTTTGTCCAAAAAAAGAGTTGCAGTCGTTGACCTTTTTTTTCATTTTTGGAGTCGCGGATGAACAGTCGTTGACCAAATATGGCAGAGGATATAGGAATATGTCAAATTTTGGGAATCAGAATATGATTAGTCAGACGGTGAATGATATTTTGTTGTAATTTTTTATTTAATTTAATGCATCGGACGAGATATGTTATCCCGTCCATTTTATATTAAAAAATAAAAATCTCTACTACTATAATGGGAGAAGGCCTTAGTCCTTAACCCAACCCGTTCAACGCACGTGTTGGTAAATTTTTTTTTCCCCCCTTTTCATTCCCACCCACAAAAAAAAAAAATTCCCCATGTGCAAATCACGTAATTTTTTTTTCCCTTTTCATTCCCCCTCAAAAAAAAATTCCCCACGTGCAAAGCACGTGTATAATACTAGTATATATAAAGGGAAATGATATCCCATCCCAAATTTTATAAAAAACCGTCTCCCACTTATGCTATAGTTATAGAGCCACTCAATTTGATATATGGTTAATTTACCGTTAATACCGGATGATCATAATATCGTGTATAACCTAGGAGAGGCAAAAAGACCATAAGATGAGTCATTTGCTTTTCGGTTTTATGCTGTGGTCCCGTCCGAAAAGATACCCCTCCCAATTTTTTTAATTTAAAAAAGTAACATATCAGACGAAAAGTAAGTTTTGTCCGATGCAAAGATTCCTTCACATTTGTTCCGATGGTGTATGATTTCCCTTTTGAAAGATATTTAATAAAAACAAAGCCTAGGACGGAAAATGTTATCCTGTCCGACTAATTTATATTAAAAAAAACGCTCCAACGAGATAAGATAACATATCCCGTCCCCAACTTTTTATTTAAAAAAATTATTGAACGGGAAGCCCGTTTATTTTTTTTTCAAACTCAAAACTCATTTTTTTAGTTTTAACGACTACAACTCATTTTTCTATTTTCTATTCTTATTGGTCAAATACGGCAAAATTTAACTTTTAACTACTACGAATGCTCTGAATAGCTAGAGTTCGGTGAGTAGTTTTTTTTTCCCTCCTAATTATCAAAAAAATTTGTACTCCTTTTATTTTTGATTATTACCACACACAAAAATTGACTCAATAAAATCTTTTGATTATTACCCTCTATAGATCTCTCTCTGTAGTCAATATTAGGGGTGTCAAAAAATACCATATTACCGTACCATACCGTACCAAACCATTACCATACCAAACAATACCGAAACTTGGTAATACCGTACCAAATTTTCGATATTGTACCATACCGATTTTTGATGGTATGGTACTGGTACAAAATTTTTATACCGTTGGTGTAGTACCCCGTATTTCTAAATATTATTTTAAAGATTTGAAAATAAATTAAAAATATTTTATGGAGATTTAATAAATATTTTCTGAAGGTTTGTCTTTTTACACGTGCGAAACACGTGCAAATATTTTGGTGCAAATATCTAATTTTATATTTTTATTAAATTCTCCTAATTATAATGGAGTATATTCTAAATTTTGGGATTTTTCTGAGTAGAGAAACTATTTTTATAAATATCTCGAAAGAGATGGGCTTTTATGTAAAAAGTCATTTGGATCTTAAATAAACTAAGAAAATTCGTTTTTACTGATATTTTGGTTTCCCATGGTTAGCATTTAAATTAAAATATATCTAGATTTTATTTAAAGTCGATTTGGTGAAGATTTAGTCAAAAGGGTGTTTTTGCAAATAAGGAATTCATGTAGAATTTTGTGCAAATGTTTTTCTCGAAAGTAAAAGTCAAATATTTTGATTGGAAAATATAATATGTATTATTAGATATTATTTCGGATTATTCTGGATTTTTATGAATATTTTATGATGTAATTACAAATATTACAAAAGGGGGGGGCTTTTGTGCAAAATTACCACCCTGAGTTGTAAATCCGAATTTTTCTTGTTTACTGGGCTGCTCTGAGTTGTTGGAAAACTCAGTGATAAAATATTTGATTTGGTTTTGATTTAGTTAATCTATTTTAACTAAGGAAAGGTTATATGAGTAAAGTTATATTTTTGGGAGGACTATTTTGCAAATACATTTCTAAAACCCTAAATCTTATTTCCGGACTGTATAAAAGAGGGTGTGCAGCCGTCATTCGCTGCACAACTCCAGATTTATTATATTATTATTTTCTTGGCGATCAAGAGGAGAATTTTTGGATCTCGCAAAAAGGAAGGCTTTTCGTTGGATCTTTTCAATTCAAAGGTGAGTGATATAAATTTGTTTTGTTGTTTGATTTATGTGAGTGACATTGTTTTGTTTTGTTTTGTTTTATGAATGATATGCACTTTGTCTTGTTGATCTATTTATGTGAATGATGGTCTCGTCGTTTGTTTCGATATGTTTGTTTCATTTAGTATATTTTGTGTGGATCGATGCAATGGTTGTTGTTGGTATTATACATGTGAAATCTATGAATGACTAGTAGATCTTGATTTATAAATCTGTGTTGCTAGAAAGCATGTTAAGTTTTGAGTATGGTTATGATCGGATGGTGGGCATCTGGATCTTGTGTTTATAAATCAGATCATGCTATGAGTTGTGAAGAAATTTAGTATTGAAAAACCCTAATGAAAGAATTAGAAATTTAGAACATGAGAATTGAGTTTTGAGATATTGGATGATTGAGTATTGAATCCAATCTGAGATATTTTGAGATTTGTCATTTTTATATGAATACGAGTTATTTTCATAAACAATGAATCTTTAGAAAACTTCAATTTTGATTATTGTATTCAGACCTAAATCACGAAAATTGTAGGCCGACAGTCGACTGGTCTACTATTCGGTCGACTGGTACAACCCTGCTGCTGTATCTTTAATTTGAAAACCCGTTCTGGACAGTCGACTTAGATCATTATTCGGTCGACTGGGGTACTGAGAACTTATTTTGTAAAGTTATAGCAGTTTCCTTCTCTGGACAGTCGACCTATGACCCCCCCCCTCCCTTTAGTCGACTTAAAATACTTAGGGTGTTTCTTGAAATTATTGGAATTTGTCTCGGGTAAGTCGACTGATGGCTTCTTAAGTCGACTCATATGACTTAGTTTATTTTCTTAAAATCGTGAATATTTGTCCTCTGGACAGTCGACTTATTACAGTATAAGTCGACTGGTACTGATGAGTTTCGTAAATTTAAGTGTTCTTTTGAATGATTAGTCTTCAGATATTTCAGCTTATACTTTGTCTTCAGTTAAGCATATGGTTTTGAGATATTCAGTTGAGCTATTTTTGGTTGGTGAAAGGTTGGTTTAGACATTTGAGTTGAGTCTCTAGAGGATGGGGTGACCCTAGAATACCGGCGTTGAGTTATTTTGTTGAGGCCCATTGAGGCCTTTCAGTTATTCAGTTTTGAGTTAAGTCCGGTAGGGTACACCGACTCTAGGAGATTCGTTAAGTAATTAAATAACCCAAAATGATAAGGACAGGCACTAGTGGTGATATGATGAACGGGAACATGGGTTATGCACCTCAGTATGGCTTTCGGTGTGGGATTTAATCTCCAGAATTATCCAAGTATCTTACTTAGGGTGTGGGATTTATCTCCGGAATTATCTCAGGTAAATTACCTGCGGTGTGGGATATATCTCCGGAATTATCCAAGTATCTTACTTTGGGTGTGGGATTGATCTCCGGAATTATCGGAGTCGAGGCGACACACATGGGGTATTCATGTGATGAGGGTCATTGCTTTCGGTGTGGGATTTAATCTCCGGAATTATCGAAGTAACTTACCTTGGTTGTGGGATTCATCTCCAGAATTATCTCAGGTAAATTACCTGCGGTGTGGGGTGTATCTCCAGAATTATCCAAGTAATTACTTACGGTGTGGGATTGATCTCCGGAATTATCGGGGCAATGGCTAGTACTCACAGTTTATCTTTATCTCGTAGTAGTCATCGTGTTAGGATTAGTTGCATAGCGGGGATTGAACCCTATAATGTGGAGACGTTAAGGGCTTGCACCGAACCTATGTAGAATGGGATGCATAGACTTCGACAAGTACGCATTAGAGAGTCTGCATATAGAATCTGTGTTTTCTTGACTTGGTTTTATGCATGTGGTTTTCTGTTTCCTACACTTGACACTTAGTTTAGTTTCACTTGATGTTTTCATGTTTCCCTGTCATTTCTTACTTCACATATTCTTATTTAGTACATGTTGTTTAAGAATTTATGAGGTATATTTATTTATGTTGTTTGTTTGTTTTTATGTCACTCACACCATTTATGGCTGACCCCTTTAGTTTTGGGGGTTAGGGATCATCTCTAGCCTCATGTGTTACAGGTTGTTGCTTAGAGTTGGAGGCTTGGATGCTTGGGATAGTTTTGAGATATACTGATGTAATAGAGCTGTGTAAAATTTTAGTAAAAAAAGTGTTGTAAAAAGACTGTTGTAATTCAAGGTGTTTTGTATTCCGCTGTGTTGGTAAAAGATTATTGTAATAAGAATTTGGAATAAAATTATTTATGTTTTTGGGCTATGTGTACTGTTACATTGAAGTTGATGCTGGGATTGTGCCACGTATTTTCTAAGATATTATATTAGAAATTCGGGGCGCTACAGTTGGTATACCGTATCGTACCGAATATATTTAATCTAATTTTTATATTTTAAAACCTTTCTACTCATCCATCTAAGGTTTCTGACATTTCTATAGTGCTTAACTTTGCAAAATCTAACATAACCTGGTTACTGATCCTTCTCCCTAATATGCACGGAACAATTACTAGACTTGGCTGCATGAATATAATTTTTGGGTTTTGAGCAAATCCCAACAAGATTTGGCTGCATGAACAATTACTAGAATCCTGGGCTTGGTTGCATGAACAATTACTAGAATCCTGCAACCACAACAAGATTCACCAAATCCCTCACCCTCTTGTTCCTGCCGTACCACTCCACAAGCCATGTTATGTTCTTCACTGTGTCCAGCCTCGCCATTGAGAAAATGATCGGTTTCTTCTTGTCCTCAAGGAATCCCATGTGTTCATCGTTGTCCTCTTTGCTGTAGAGTAGCTCTTTAATAGCTGGGTGAAATGTAGTTAGTCTCTTCTTTTTCTGTGTGTAGGGAAAGTATACAGATTGGTCAGCGCCAGGAGGAGCTATGTTAAACTTGGGACTGAAGACATTGATGCCTGAAACGAACCGACATAGCCCTGGCATTGTGAACGCAATGTGGCTTTCATACTGCCCTGGCTTCTCTTTGCTACAAAAAAATATTCTAATAGAGTTATGCGAATTCATCCATATATGTTCATACGAATTAACAAATTTTCAATCTGCTGACCTTCCTGCAATTTCCTGATATGTGCTTGTTATAATAAAATCAGTGTTGTTCATCGCAATCATGTCTGCTGTGAACTGACACGAGAAGTGATACTTTGCGTCCAGTTCTTTCCATTGGACATCTGAATCTTCATATTTGGTCTTCTCTAAAGCATGAGCAATGGTTCCCTAGTGGCAATGAGCATCAAATGAATTAGCGAATATAAGCACCAATACTACAACATCACCATTACTGATAGCAACAGTTAAGGTTACCTGAGTAACTCCAAGCTTGCTGACCACTAGAGAAGCCACCATGTTCCCATCACTGTAATTTCCGATGATCAAATCCGGTTTCCCTTGCAAATAGTCAAGAATTTTCTCGCAATAATCCTAATCAATAAATAAAACATTCATTCCCTTATTTATTATATACTGAAATTATTTAAGAGAATCTTCATGACCAATGGTAACATGTCAGTTACCATTTGTTGAAGTCGGGTACTTATTTGCACAATGAATGACCCTATTGATACATAATATGGAATCTTGCTGATTTATCAATCAGCAAGATAATGCAAGATCAAAGTGAGCTTCTGGCTTGCTGGTTTATCAATCAACATGCATTCAGTAATTATTTTTTTTTCCTATATGGCAACCGCATTGCATTAATCTAACTTACTCTGTTTATTTGTTGCTCGTTGTTTAAGGTGGTTATCAATCGAGATCGCTTGAGACAAGAGCATCTATTGTTAAAGAGAGTTGTGATGTGCAATCTTATGAGATGTCTCCATACAGAGACTCTGACAATGAAGATGGAGATGATGAGATTAGGTGTAGAAGGAAATACATTCCTCTGTGGGCAAGGTGAATGATTAACTTTATCTTTAAGGAAACATGTTTTTTATTAATATCTGAGTATATTGTTGGACATATATAAAGCATATATCTGTTTATTGTGCCAGTAGGTCATGAGAAGCAAAGTTTGAAATTGGTACATCCATATTTCTTGATGTCCGGTACTACCATGGTACTACCATTACCATACCAATATTTCGGTATTACCGAACTCGGTAGTACCAAAATTTTGGCACGATAATGATAGAGAAATTTGTGTATCAAGTATTTTGGTACGATAGACGGTAGAGTAATTTTTGTACGGTACGGTACGGTATACCACCCCTAGTCAATATCAAGGAAATTTTATGGGATGTAGAAACTAGGCCAAGTTTGGTCGAAGCCATATTCCCGATCATGTTGCTGTTGAGTACGATAAACGGCAAGACGGGCTTCTGTTTCTTGGAGCTCACATTGAGTCTCGTTAATTTGGAGTAGTAAATGGTTGATCACTCCAACGTAGGGATGGAAAACGGGCCGGCTTTGTAATACCCTGACTTTTTAATATATGAAAGATTATTCATTTTTATATAGTATACTTGTGCAATATTATTGGCTAGTATTTTTCAACATCGTTTTATAAAGTATTAATTTATTTATTTCTACAAAATAACTAGTTTGGCCCAAATTAGTTTTAAGCCCATGAATTTAAACCCTCTTATTATTTTCTACAACTTGTAATGTAGCATTTCTTACTCTATTTTATTCCCGGGTATTTTAATGTACAAATTGTAGTGCGACTTGTGCTTACACGTGCACTTTATGTACACGTGCAATGAGCACACTTCTTGACCGGATTGTGGAGTGATGGGTTAGATCATGGGTAGTTACATTTTTGAGGTGTGGGTAGTTTCTAAACTTCCGATTTAATCTCAGCCCTTGTTTCTTCAACTCCCTAATAGATCTCAACCCTTCATTCTATTTATCTTCTAGTATAAATACCCCCTACTATTCCCTATTCTCTTTTACACTAAAATTTCCTGAGATTATAGAGAGTATCTGTGAGTTGTGTGGGAGTTTTCTGTGGAGGCAAGCAGCATTGCTGAGGAGCCCGGTGTGGAACAAAGGAGCAAGAAGTGCTGCGCTATATTGAAGGACTTGCGGGATTTCGTTATTTTCGTCATAAAAGGTGGGTGTTTCTCAGGACTTCTAACGTAGGAATAATACTAAAATTGTCATGATTGATACCACGTTACAAAAGTGAATTGAATGCGGTAGAAATTGCTTGAACATGCCATTAAATTTGAGGCGAAGCTGTCGGTACAGTCGACTGCCATATGAGCCAGCCGACTGATACGAGACATTACTTTTTCATAATGTGCTGATAAAATGTGTGTAAATAGCCATGATGGTGTGATTATTAAATATATGGTTTCCCTATGACACATATGATGGAGGGAATGTAAACAAATAAAAGAACTAAAAGTGATAAATATCTGAAGTTGTCGGCGCAGTCGACTGACTTGGTGTTAAGTCGACTGGTGCTTCGTTCTGAATGTGACTGTTTGAAAGTTCCCTGAATAAAGATATTCTATTTATGTAGACCCATGATGATGACTTGAGATTTATATCCCATTGTCGTAAGTAAGTATGAGCAATGTGAATGCATGTTTAGAGTAGTTTTCTCTAAAAAGAGCATGTTAATAACTGGGAAAATTGTGCTATGAATGCTACTGAACAAGAGGAACTCTGTTTATGAAACATGAATTGATATATACTGTTAATTGATATCATGATGCAAGTATATGTAAGAACTGTAAATAATCCCCTTAATGAAAAATGGATCTGTCCAGTCGACCGATGCATGTGGCAAGTCGACTGATCTGGACTTAGAAATTTTGCTGTTGAAATCTCCAAGACAGACGGCTGATTGATGAACAGTCGACTGTCACGAGAACAATATGGTGAATATGAAAAGTGCGGGACAGGCGACTGGTGGTGTACAACAGTCGACTATCCCGAGCAATATTGATGATACTGTGTGACTGTATGAGTCGACTGGTATCCTTCCAAGTCGACTGTACAGAGTGTACTTGGATATAATTGAACTTCATGTTATTCTGCTCTTGGTAATTATGAACTGTATGATTTGAATCGATGGACTCTGTTTATGGCTGTATGAATTATGTGAAATGAATCATAGATGAGAATTGAGAATTAAATGAATAATTATGAAAGGCTAAATCATGATGAGAAAGTCTGTGAGACTCTAAAATGAATTATGAGCTGATGATGCTCCATTGGATATTGTGAATTTGAAATTGAACAAAGAGTAGCTAAGTCTCCCCAGCAGTGAATGAAATGATATTGAGAATTAGACCAGGTTGGTCAAGTGAAATGAAATGATAAGTCCGGTTGATGGAGAGGCTAACTCTAGGGCTTGATTTTATTCATGATTCTAATGTAACTTTAATACATAGTGTGGAGGTGATGAAGGTGAGAGAAAAACATGAGTATGAGAGCTAGGGTGCGGTGCGGGTGTGTGAGCCGCAGAATGCATGCTTGATGCGTCAAGACATGGCGCGGGCACAACTCAGTAATGATCGGACTCTAGTCACGCTTATGGGATGTATTGGTGACTGCAAGAGGAGTGTGTTCAGGGAGGAGGCTGAATTGTCGCAGAATGCATGCTTGACGAGTCAAGATATGGCGCGAAATTCTACTCCAGGGGCCAGGATACATGCTTGTACTCATAGATTCATCTAGGATACTCATTGGAATTACAGAAGTAGAATAAGTCATGGCGGGGGATTGAACCCTACAAAATGAAGATCGATTAAGAGGCTTGCCCTCGAACCTATGTAGTATGGGATGCATAGAATTCGAATAAGTGCGCATTAGTGTCATGTTAATTAAATAAATTGCATTAAGGATGTAAGTGCACCATCACGACACGACATCATTAAAAGTTCCCTCTTATTTGCATGCTTATGTTGAACAAGTTTGTGATTTGTAAGAAATGAGATTCATTATACTGTTTCTGGCGTAGAGAGGATGGCCATGTATAATTATCGTCGGTTGAATAAACTGACGTACCCACAGTTTTTATGCAGGATATAACTACATGTAAGAGGAATGGATGCATAAAGAGTTCATTATGTTGTTGTTCATTTATGTAAATATTGTATATTTTGCTTCCGCTGTGTAAATTCAAATGTAATGTGATGTAAACTCTGATGTAAAAGAAAAGTTTTAAATTTCCTTGTAAAATTGTATGTGAAGGAAGCAAAAAGATCCTGTAGAACATCTCGAATTCAGTAATTTGGGATTCGGGGCGTTACAGAGTGGTATCAGAGCCACACTTTCTATGCTTTCACACTTGTACAAATTTATAAGGAACGACACCCTAGATGTGGACATTAGAGTGTGTGTTTGAGTTTAGAGATTTAAATGTAAGTGACTTACATTTGTGTTGCTCTATGATTTATGCTTCTTCCTCTCTATTCTAAGATGGCTGATCACTTCGACCCTGCTGGAGGCGACGACTGGCACATTATTGAGGAAGAGTACCATCCTGGACAGGCAGATTCCGAGGACGAGTATCACCCCGGGCAAGCTGATTCTGATGATGAGGAGTACCCTGAATCTCGAGAGATCACCCCACCGCCGAACTCACCTGATGATTCTTCTTCTTCCGATGAAGAAAAGGGACCAGCTCTGGGTAGCGCTGTGGCTTCTCTGCAGAGGCAAGTGGATACCTTGAAGTACAGAGTTGGAGTTTTGGAGGCTCAGATGGAGAAGCGGAATGCTGACTATTCTGTTCTTAGCCATCGGATTTGGGAACTTGAGAAGAAAAAGAACCTGACTGATGTGCTGAAAGATGAGGTGGATGAACTGCGGGATGAACTTCGAGCAGCGAAGAGGACCCGTAGAGATTAGACTGTCGTAGTTTCTATTTTCTTCTATTCTGATGTTAAGAAATGTTTTAAATTCGAATGTACAAACTTTGAAATTCAATGAAATGAAAGTTGGTTTAAATTCTTGTTTTATACTTCGAATTTAATGGATCTTTTGCATCAGAATATGGCGAGAAGGGGAGCCAGGAATGGTGAAGGTTTGGACCTGGAGGCCGAGTTTGCAAGGGTTTACCAGACGCTGAATGCAGTGGCTGCAAACCAAGGAAGGGGGCCGGTAAATCCAGTACCCGAGGCAATCAAGCTAGTGGAATCGTTCAAGAGAATGAAACCACCAGTGTTCGAGGGAAAGTCAGACCCGGATGCGGCCGATAACTGGATTCGGCAAGTGGAGACAATCTTCGAGGTGTTGGAGACACCGGAGGGCAGCAAGGTCAAGTTGGCGACTTTGCAGTTGGAGAAGGATGCGGCTGTTTGGTGGCAGTCGATGAAGAGGACTATGGGCGGCTTGTTGCTTGGCTGGGAGGAATTTCTGGAAGAATTCCGCAGCCATTATTTCTCCTCCGACGTCCAGGAGAAAAAGGCCATGGAGTTTCTGTCACTTCAGCAAGGCAGCATGTCAGTAAGGGAGTATGAGACCAAGTTTACTCAGCTCTCCAGGTATGCTCCAGAACTGGTGATGGATGAAGCGAAGAAGGCTCGCAAGTTCGAGCATGGTCTGAGGCCGAGCTTGAGATCTCGTATGATACCCCTTGGTATCAGGAGATTCGATAAGCTGGTGAAGAGGGCGGCAGCAACGGAGGCGGATATGGAGCAGTTCCATGTTGCTCAGCACCAGAGGAGCAACTGGCAGTCTGGGAAGAGGCCCGCGCCACCGGGGAGTTTCAAGGGGCAACCATCTGCACAGAAGTTCAAACCGACAGGGGCGAACGCTGTCAGTGTAGCTGGAAGACCTGGAAACGATGCAGGGAGACCTTCTGCAGTCACTTGCTTTAACTATGGTGAAGTGGGACATTACCAATCTCGATGTCTCAAACCACGGGCTGGCAATCACAATGTGCCAATACAGCAGACTGGGAAGAGGCCGTACCAGTCAGGGCGAGTATTTGCTTTGACAGAAGCTGATGCTGAGGAGGCGGATCAGGTCATCTCTGGTACGAGGGCTGATGTTTAGTGTGATTTCTTTTTTATTTCTTCTTCCCGTTCATAGTGTGAAATTGTTATGTAATGATATATGTTATGTAACAGGAGAACTCTATATTAATGGAAAGGGAGCTGTGGTGTTGTTTGATACTGGATCCTCTCATACTTTTGTGTCTCCTAGATTTGCTAAAGTGTTGGGAGTCGAACCGAAGATTTTTCCAGGCAAGATCCTAGCAGTAGCTACGCCATCAGGAGAAACTTTGACCACTGATCGGTACTATGCTGATTGCGAGATAGTGATTGGGGATCGAATCTTTGGCATTGATCTGATCGAGCTGACTATCTTGGGAGTCGATGTTATCATTGGCATTGATTGGATGTCGGTGTACAGTGCAAGCATCGAGTGCAAGACCAAGACCGTAACAATGAAGGCTCCAGGTGGACCTGAAGTCACTTTCCAAGGGAAGTTGAAGTGTTCTAAGCTGGTGGCAACTATCCGCAACGAAGAGACTCCTGTGGAATTGCAAGGGATTTCTGTGATTCGGGACTATCCGACTGTGTTCTTGGAAGATTTTCCTGGGTTACCTCCGCATCGTGATGTAGAGTTCAGCATCACTGTTCAACCGGGAAGTGCACCCATTTCTAAGGCACCGTATAGGATGGCTCCAGTGGAACAGGATGAAGTGAAACGGCAGATTGAGGAACTGTTGGGAAAATGCTTTATTCAACCTAGTGCGTCACCTTGGGGAGCACCAGTGCTTTTGGTAAAGAAGAAGGATGGATCGATGAGGATGTGTATCGATTACCGGGAGCTGAATAAGGTCACCGTTCAGAATAAGTATCCGATTCCTCGAATTGATGACTTGTTCGATCGTCTACAAGGAGCAGCTGTTTTCTCCAAAATAGATCTTCGAACAGGATATCACCAAGTGCGAGTGAAAGCTTAAGATGTGCATAAAACTGCATTTAGAACTCGGCATGGGCATTACGAATTCTTAGTTATGCCATTCGGAGTGACGAATGCACCCGCAATCTTCATGGACTTGATGAACAGAGTTCTGAGGCCGTTTATTGATTCTTTCGTCATGGTGTTTATCGACGATATTCTCGTGTACTCCAAGTCTGAGGCGGAGCACACCGAGCATCTGGCAGCAGTTTTGCAGAAGTTGGAAGAGCAGAGGTTGTATGCCAAGTTATCCAAGTGTGATTTCTGGAAATCTGAAGTGGCATTCCTAGGTCACATCCTTTCTAAGGAGGGAGTGGCAACTGACCCTCAGAAGATAGAGGCAGTGAGAGATTGGGCTAGGCCTACTACAGTGAAGGAAGTCAGAAGTTTCCTTGGGATGACTGGGTACTACCGGCGATTCATTCAAGGTTATGCTCAGATAGCTGTGCCGCTTACCGAGTTGACCAAGAAGAGTGTGAGCTTCAAGTGGACCGAGCAATGTGAGGCGAGTTTTCAGGAGCTGAAGGATAGACTGACTACTGCACCTATTTTGGCTCTGCCTAGAGCAGGAGTTGAGTATGATGTCTATAGCAATGCTTCACATCGGGGGCTTGGTTGTGTCTTAATGCAAGAGGGTAAAGTAATCGCTTATGGGTCTAGGCAACTACGACCGCATGAGAAGAATTATCCAACTCATGATCTAGAGCTGGCTGCGATTATCTTTGCTTTGAAGCAATGGAGGCACTACGTGTATGGTGAGAAGTTGAACATGTACACGGATCATAAGAGCTTGAAGTATATCTACCAACAGAGGGATCTCAATCTAAGACAGCGGAGATGGCTGGAAGTGCTCGAGGATATGCGACCTGAGATCAAGTATCATCCTGGAAAGGCTAATGTTGTTGCTGATGCACTTAGTCGCAAGAGCAGTTTAGCCAGCTTGATTACGACTCAGAGGCATCTGATTGAGGAGTTGTATTGAAGTTGTCTTGCAAGGATTGGGAGCATCTTTATCTCAGTTGAAGCTTCAGCCTACTTTGAATGCAAGGATCATTGCAAGTCAGGAAGTTGATGCTGATATTTTGGAGATGAAGGAGCAGGTTAGTGCTGGCAGGTTGCCCGGATTTCAGACCAGGGATGGAGTGCTGTGGTTCGGAGATAGGCTGTGTGTTCCAGATCAGGCGGACCTGAAAGAGAGTATTCTTCAGGAGGCGCATGCTACTCTTTTGTCAGTACATCCTGGGAGTACTAAGATGTACAAAGACATCAAACAGCATTTCTGGTGGTCAGGTTTGAAGCGGGATGTGGCCGAATTTGTCGCGAGGTGTGAGGTTTGTCAGCAAGTCAAAGCCAAAAATCAGAGACCCGGAGGTCTATTACAGCCGTTACCTATTCCGGAATGGAAGTGGGATAACATCAGTATGGATTTCATCACGGGTTTGCCTAAGAGTTCTAAAGGCAATGATGCTATTTGGGTTATAGTCGATCGACTTACCAAGTCCGCTCACTTTTTGGCGATGAAACTCACGGTTTCGATGGACAAGTTGGCTGAGTTATATGTTGGTGAGATTGTCCGACTTCATGGCGTTCCTTCGACTATTGTGTCTGATCGAGATGCGCGGTTTACTTCGCATTTCTGGAGGAGTCTTCAGGCAGCTTTGGGTACCAAGACAGATTTTAGCACTGCTTTTCATCCACAGACCGATGGGCAGACCGAGAGAGTCAACCGTATTCTTGAGGATATGCTTCGGTGTTGTATACTAGACTTCGGAGGCAGTTGGGAAAGGCATTTACCTTTGGTGGAGTTTGCCTACAACAACAGTTTTCAGGCTAGCATCGGGATGGCGCCGTATGAAGCTTTGTATGGCAGGAAGTGCAGGACTCCTGTATGTTGGTATGAGGTTGGGGAGCGCCAGTTGTTTGGTCCTGAGCTTGTGCAGCTGACTTCTGAGAAGATTGATCTGATCAGGAAGAGGTTGGTGGAAGCTCAGAGCAGGCAGAAAAGCTATGCAGACAACCGGAGAAGGGACCTTGAGTTTGAGGTTGGTGACTTCGTCTTTCTGAAGGTATCACCCAGTAAAGGTGTAGTTCGGTTTGGCAAAGGCGGGAAGTTAGCCCCGAGATTTATAGGCCCATATAAGATATTGAAAAGGATCGGGAAAACTGCTTACCGGCTTGAATTACCGGAAGAGTTGTCTCAGGTGCACAATGTCTTCCATGTGTCTATGTTGAGAGGTTATATTCCAGACCCGAGTCATCATTTGCCTGAAGTGCCGGAAGGTTTGCAGTTAGACCTGAATTACATCGAGACTCCTGTTGAGATTGTTGATCGTCGAGAGAAAGTCTTGAGGAATAAGACGATACCGATGGTCAAGGTAGTCTGGAGAAACCACTTGGTTGAAGAGGCTACTTGGGAATCTGAGGAGAAGATGTTGAAGGATTATCCTGAGCTTTTTGTTTGTATCTTTGTTTCTTTTGTTGTGTTGTTTTTTTTCTTTTCTCGCTCTTGGCTGTAGTTCCGGGGACGGAACTATTCTAAGGAGGGAGTGATGTAATACCCTGACTTTTTAATATATGAAAGATTATTCATTTTTATATAGTATACTTGTGCAATATTATTGGCTAGTATTTTTCAACATCGTTTTATAAAGTATTAATTTATTTATTTCTACAAAATAACTAGTTTGGCCCAAATTGGTTTTAAGCCCATGAATTTAAACCCTCTTATTATTTTCTACAACTTGTAATGTAGCATTTCTTACTCTATTTTATTCCCGGGTATTTTAATGTACAAATTGTAGTGCGACTTGTGCTTACACGTGCACTTTATGTACACGTGCAATGAGCACACTTCTTGACCGGATTGTGGAGTGATGGGTTAGATCATGGGTAGTTACATTTTTGAGGTGTGGGTAGTTTCTAAACTTCCGATTTAATCTCAGCCCTTGTTTCTTCAACTCCCTAATAGATCTCAACCCTTCATTCTATTTATCTTCTAGTATAAATACCCCCTACTATTCCCTATTCTCTTTTACACTAAAATTTCCTGAGATTATAGAGAGTATCTGTGAGTTGTGTGGGAGTTTTCTGTGGAGGCAAGCAGCATTGCTGAGGAGCCCGGTGTGGAACAAAGGAGCAAGAAGTGCTGCGCTATATTGAAGGACTTGCGGGATTTCGTTATTTTCGTCATAAAAGGTGGGTGTTTCTCAGGACTTCTAACGTAGGAATAATACTAAAATTGTCATGATTGATACCACGTTACAAAAGTGAATTGAATGCGGTAGAAATTGCTTGAACATGCCATTAAATTTGAGGCGAAGCTGTCGGTACAGTCGACTGCCATATGAGCCAGCCGACTGATACGAGACATTACTTTTTCATAATGTGCTGATAAAATGTGTGTAAATAGCCATGATGGTGTGATTATTAAATATATGGTTTCCCTATGACACATATGATGGAGGGAATGTAAACAAATAAAAGAACTAAAAGTGATAAATATCTGAAGTTGTCGGCGCAGTCGACTGACTTGGTGTTAAGTCGACTGGTGCTTCGTTCTGAATGTGACTGTTTGAAAGTTCCCTGAATAAAGATATTCTATTTATGTAGACCCATGATGATGACTTGAGATTTATATCCCATTGTCGTAAGTAAGTATGAGCAATGTGAATGCATGTTTAGAGTAGTTTTCTCTAAAAAGAGCATGTTAATAACTGGGAAAATTGTGCTATGAATGCTACTGAACAAGAGGAACTCTGTTTATGAAACATGAATTGATATATACTGTTAATTGATATCATGATGCAAGTATATGTAAGAACTGTAAATAATCCCCTTAATGAAAAATGGATCTGTCCAGTCGACCGATGCATGTGGCAAGTCGACTGATCTGGACTTAGAAATTTTGCTGTTGAAATCTCCAAGACAGACGGCTGATTGATGAACAGTCGACTGTCACGAGAACAATATGGTGAATATGAAAAGTGCGGGACAGGCGACTGGTGGTGTACAACAGTCGACTATCCCGAGCAATATTGATGATACTGTGTGACTGTATGAGTCGACTGGTATCCTTCCAAGTCGACTGTACAGAGTGTACTTGGATATAATTGAACTTCATGTTATTCTGCTCTTGGTAATTATGAACTGTATGATTTGAATCGATGGACTCTGTTTATGGCTGTATGAATTATGTGAAATGAATCATAGATGAGAATTGAGAATTAAATGAATAATTATGAAAGGCTAAATCATGATGAGAAAGTCTGTGAGACTCTAAAATGAATTATGAGCTGATGATGCTCTATTGGATATTGTGAATTTGAAATTGAACAAAGAGTAGCTAAGTCTCCCCGGCAGTAAATGAAATGATATTGAGAATTAGACCAGGTTGGTCAAGTGAAATGAAATGATAAGTCCGGTTGATGGAGAGGCTAACTCTAGGGCTTGATTTTATTCATGATTCTAATGTAACTTTAATACATAGTGTGGAGGTGATGAAGGTGAGAGAAAAACATGAGTATGAGAGCTAGGGTGCGGTGCGGGTGTGTGAGCCGCAGAATGCATGCTTGATGCGTCAAGACATGGCGCGGGCACAACTCAGTAATGATCGGACTCTAGTCACGCTTATGGGATGTATTGGTGACTGCAAGAGGAGTGTGTTCAGGGAGGAGGCTGAATTGTCGCAGAATGCATGCTTGACGAGTCAAGACATGGCGCGAAATTCTACTCCAGGGGCCAGGATACATGCTTGTACTCATAGATTCATCTAGGATACTCATTGGAATTACAGAAGTAGAATAAGTCATGGCGGGGGATTGAACCCTACAAAATGAAGATCGATTAAGAGGCTTGCCCTCGAACCTATGTAGTATGGGATGCATAGAATTCGAACAAGTGCGCATTAGTGTCATGTTAATTAAATAAATTGCATTAAGGATGTAAGTGCACCATCACGACACGACATCATTAAAAGTTCCCTCTTATTTGCATGCTTATGTTGAACAAGTTTGTGATTTGTAAGAAATGAGATTCATTATACTGTTTCTGGCGTAGAGAGGATGGCCATGTATAATTATCGTCGGTTGAATAAACTGACGTACCCACAGTTTTTATGCAGGATATAACTACATGTAAGAGGAATGGATGCATAAAGAGTTCATTATGTTGTTGTTCATTTATGTAAATATTGTATATTTTGCTTCCGCTGTGTAAATTCAAATGTAATGTGATGTAAACTCTGATGTAAAAGAAAAGTTTTAAATTTCTTTGTAAAATTGTATGTGAAGGAAGCGAAAAGATCCTGTAGAACATCTCGAATTCAGTAATTTGGGATTCGGGGCGTTACAGGCTTGACCTGCGATCCGCCCGCAACCCGCTCGTTTAATCCGGCTCGCAAATTTCTGGTTCGGGTTCGGGTCGACCCGGATCATAAAATAGAGAATTTAACCCGATCAACCCGGCCCGATAACCCGGATGCACAGTACTCAACCCGCCTGCGAACCCGCGGGTTGCGAACCGTTTGACCCGTAGGGTCCAACGGGCCGTAAGTTACCGAGAGCCTTCAACGGTTCTTTTGGTCGTTTTTTTTGTTTTTTTTGTTTTTGTTTTTTTTTTTCCTCTATAAATACCCCTAAAACCCAAACAAAAAATTCACACCTTACTCTCTTACTCTCTCTACTATTATTACTCATTTCATTTCAATTTGTGAACAATTCAACAAACAAGGTAGCAAGACATATACACGATCAAACGACAAATTCCGATTGTATCGAACTCAAAATTCAACTACGTCTTCAAGTCTTCAACTCTCCTCCAAGTGATCAAGTCTTCAACTCTCCTCTAAGCTCTCTTCAAGTCTTCAATTCTGGACTTCTACTTCTATTCTTATTTTTACGGATTTTTTTATATACGAGTATCCACGGTGAACGGTATCAAAATTTCATATCTCTCTTCTTCTATTTATATTTTTTTTGTAGTTATAATTTTTTGTATCATATTTGTTTGTTAGTTTTTTTATCTTCCCTCTCACAACCCTCTTGTTTTTTGAATTTTTTTTGTAACTTATCGCGCCTATATTGTGTTTAATTTTTTTACGTACACTACTACATATCAACATGTCTAGATCACGCGGTAGCGGACGTAGCCAAAGTGGACAAAATTCCAGTGGCGCTTCCCGTAGGCCTCCAATGTCCCACAAAATGACCCCGCCGAAGACTACCCTAATCCTCCTCCCCAATAATGGGGTACACACGATGAGTTTGTAGGAGACATAGAATTAGAAGAAGAACCACAATAACAAGCCACCGAAACAACACAACCGGCTACTAGTAGGAAAACTAGAGAGAAAAGTAGTAATTGGCACAAATTTTATGATTATATTCCAGATGAAAATGTACCGAACGTAGGTTTAAAAGTGTGTAAAATATGTTCGAAGGCATACAATTGGAAGAGGTGTGAGGGCACGGGTACAATTAAGCGACACATCCTAAATGTGCATAAAGAATTTCTTGTTGACCTACCTAGCCAACAAAAAATCCACCCTAGGTCTAGTTGATAGCCACCCTTATAATCCCGAACTTGTTCATCGGGAAATGGCCTGATTAGTAATCAAGGAAGAGTTACCATTTTCCTATCCCGAGAGTAGGAACTTGAAAATTTTAATCAAACAACCTTAAACCCTCATTTTAGAAGAATCCCTAGGAATACTTGCAAATCGGATTGTTTTGAAATGTACAATGAAATGAGGGAAGCTTTGATTGCAATTTTATGGAGTTTAACTTGTAGAGTTAGTTTAACTTTCGATTGTTGGACAGATTGCAACAATATTCCAAGGATAAGAATAACCTGTCATTTGATCGACAAGGATTGGATTCTTCAAAAAAGAATCATATCACTTGCCGCGTTGCCCTATCCCCATAGTGGCAATAAAATTGCAAACCGTATTATAGAAATTTGTGATGTTTTTCATATTCGCGATAAAATTATGTGTATAAGTTTTGATAATGCATCTAACAACAATGCTTCAATTAATATTTTAAAAACCGCATTAAACCCTCCATCTGACAATATTTTTCATGTTAGATGTGCATATCATATTTTAAATTTATGTGTTCAAGATGCATTAAAAATAGCCAAACCATATATAGTTAAAATTAGAAATTGTGTGCATTTTATTGCATTAAGTGGCACCATATTTCAAGAATGGAAAGCTTGGTGTAGGCTTAAAAATGTACGTTTTAGAAAATTTTTAAAGGATATTAAACACCGATGGAACTCTACTTTTGATTTACTACATGTTGTTACTGAATATAAAGAATGTGTAAATGATTTTTGTATTGCAAAAACTATACACAATTTTGAAATGACTCCCGTCGATTGGTATTATGTCGAATCTTTGTTGAAATTTTTAAAACCATTTAAAACCGCAACTTTCAAATTTTCAAAATCTTATAAATCTACTTCTAGTAGCATATTTATTTCAATAGTTACTATGATGCAAATTTTTAAAGAAATGACCGATGATGCTTTTGTTGGTGATATTGTAAAACCTACATACACAAAATTTTTGAAGTTTTAACCCTCCTCCTATGTTGTATTCTGTTGCTACTGTGATGGATCATCGTATCAAATTAGAAGGTACAAAGAGTTTAATTGAAATGTTTTTTTAATTTACCTAGGGATGATGATTAAGAAATTGATTGCGCTTCTTTTTTAGTTAAATTTGAATCGACATTAAATAACTTATATGATTATTATGACAAATATTTTGCTTCTAGTAGTACAACTTCTTTAGTTAGTTCTTCTTCTACTATTTCTAAAGGTACGGGTAAGAGTAAATTTGATGATAGAACATTTAATTTACTTATACAAATTTAATCAAAAAACCCAGAACTAATCAACCGAATGAATTAAATTGGTATAACCAACAAGATTCTGAGTCTTTTAGTTCTTTACTAGATATTTTACAATGGTGGAAGACCATGAACACACTTATAGTATTCTTAAATATATGGTTAAAGATCTACTAACTTTTCTTGTCTCTACAGTTGCTTCTGAAAGTGCATTTGCTACAAGTGGCAGGGTTCTAACTGATTACAAGAATCGCTTGAAGTCTCAATCGTTAGAGATGCTCGTTTGCACAGAAGATTGACTAAAGACTGAGGATAGGACCCAAGGAAAAGTATTATCGACGTCCACAAGTGGGAGCAACTCGCCGGAAGAACAACAACAACAACAACAACAACAACAACAACAATAGCAACCAAAATGAAGAATTCAAGACCAACAACAATAAGTCAACAACAACAAATTGAAGACCATCAAATTGAAGACAATTGTAAATAGATAACAAATTGTATTAAATCTTTGCTTGTTATTTAAAATTAGGAAAATTGAAGTAAATTGAAATCGTATATAAGAAATTGGTTATTGTATAAAATAAATTTGTAGAAAATCTTTATTTCTTATTACAAAAAGTGAAACTTGTATTAGTTGAAATCATATGAATAATACATCAGTTTTTTTTTTTTTTTTTGACAATTTTACTCTTTCAATCTTATTATTACTATTACAATTTTTTATGGTTATTATTAAAATTACATATTTTTTAAGTAAAAAAAAAAAGTTAACTCTAGCTCTAACCGGGCCAACCCACGACCCGACCCGACCCGGGTTGGACCCGAAAGAGTTCACGGATTGGGCGGGTCGCGAATTCACATCTTCGACCCGGCCCGGCCTGACCCGTTTAACTCATCGACCCGACCCGAACCCGCCCAAGTTGGGTGCAAATCCGGGGCGGGTTCGACCCGACCCGGCCCGCTAAACCCGTTTGCCAACCCTACTCCAATGGTCCCGTTTACAAGATCTCCAACTTGTACTCGTGCCGTTGCTGCATCTGCAGCCTCACGACGCTTCTCAACTGGAAGTTGCTGACATGTTCAAAAATAGATTAACATATATGCGCTCGTTAAACCTTTACGTTCCTTTGATTTTATTTTCTACCACGTACTAAACTATGATACCTTCAACATCATATTAACATTGCCAGCTCCAAAGATTCTGTGAACGCAAATGAATATTTCAGGAAATGAAGCAGGGAAATACGGAACTTGGACACAAATGTCTTCAGCACATTTCCTCCTTAAATTATTGCAAGCGGCACAATGACGGGAGGTAGCCATAACCTTCGTAAGGCACACAGATTCTCTAAAATCTAAGAGAAAGATTCATGAACTTACCAGATTCTCTAAAATGTAGATTTTTTTTCCAAAATGACCCTCTTTTTGAAAGTTTTTCCCAAACTGCCCTACTTTTTTTTTTATTACGCCTCACAGCGAGTCTTAGGTTGCAGATTTTCAACCTCTCAAGACTCGCTTTTTGAAAAAGCGAGGGGATTTATCCCACACTCGCTTTTTGTGTCGTTTGGGTCTTAAACACCACCCCCTCGCAAACAGATCTCACTCTCTCTCATTTCCTTCTCCCCTTTCGTTGAAGCCCTAACCCAACCTCTTCCACCTCTGATCCAAGCGATTAACCCATCAAATTTCGTCGATTCACTCCGAAATACTGCACTATCTCATCTCCGTTCAATTGGCCACTTCGTTATTGGGGGCTGCCGCAATTTTGGGGGTGGATTGCCGCGTTGTTGTTCAAATTTGAGGGTGAGCGTTTTGGTGGAGTGTAATGGTTCGCATCTTGCCTAAAGATTGTGGTATATTACTCAAACTCTATATTTTTTAATGTTGTATATATATTTAGAATTATTTAGTTAGAAATTGCTTGATATTATTGGAGGTACAATATGGATAGTGTTGATATTGTGGAAAAATCGGGTTAAAATGTGTGGGTAATTTGGGTGTCAAATTTGGATAGTGTCGTTGGAGGTGGAGGTGTATTAGTTTTAAAAAGTGGATAATTGTAGAATTTGTGGATAAAATTTGGATATAGTTAATAATGATTGTATGTTCGTATGTGTTCTATATTTGTTGGTTATATATTTTGATAATGTTAATAACGATTGCTTTTAGTTATAGGATACTCTATTTTTTTTTAAAATGCCACGGACGATGAGAAATGTGGAGGTAGGATCTAGTAGTATACCTATTCGTGGCGATGGACCACGTACATCTTTCGGCCCACCTCCTCGTGGTGGAGGTGGTGGTCGTCGTGGTGGTACCACACGTACTAATGTAAGCTTATAATTTTCTATATTCGATTTGTTTCATTATCATACAATTAAATGTTATATTTCTTTGTTGATGTAAATGTTGTTGTTTTACAGGTCCCAAGTAACCCAAATGTGGCAGGTACTTCTTCTCCGACACCTTCTTCATCTTACATTCCTCTTGAAGGTCCAGGTCCCCTCGACCCCACCCTTCTTACTCTTCAGTCGCAGCATTGTTCGAAAGATGTGTGGGAAGGCGATTCGAAGGAATGTACATTCCGTGGGGGTCATCCACTACCTATGCACCCACGGATTCACCAGATCTTAAGGGATTGTGGACTGTATGGTATTGCACTGATGAGCTCCATCAAGTGCGATCGGCCTCTTCTTACAGCACTGCTTGAGAGATGGTACCCTGAAACACACAGCTTCCACCTTACAGTTGGGGAGATGACAGTGTCATTGCAGGACGTTTCAGTACTCACCGGCCTTCCAGTAGATGGGCAGGCAGTGACAGGCTCAATGGATTTCGACCCGATATATTTAGTGGAACAATATTTTCGTGTCGAAGTAGAGGCCGGAGCAGTGAATGGAAAACAAATTCGGTTGAAGTGGTTAAAGGATGGATTCAAGAACCGATTGAGAGATGATTCCACTGATGAGGAGGTCCATTGCTACTGCAGGGCCTACATTCTGGTACTGTTTGGAGGGGTGTTGTTCCCAAATTCCAGCGGACACTCTGTCCCCTTGATGTACCTTCCACTGATTGCAGATTTAGGACGAGTCAGTCAGTACAGTTAGGATAGTGCCGCCTTAGCGTCCCTCTACAGGAGTTTGTGCCTGTGTAGTCTCGGTTCCGTGTAGATGAATGGACCGATGATATTGCTTCAAGTGTGGAGTTAGGAGCGTATTCACGTGGGTCGTCCTGTAGTGCGGAAGCAATCACCCCACTGGATCCATCTCCCCGAGGACCATCACATGTTACCTCCTCTTAGTGTGTACTGGTCCGGTAATCTTACTTGGACTGCCAACCCCAACAGGTGCCTGACCTACTTCCGTGATGAGTTGGACAGGTTAGCAGATAATTGCGTAGTGTGAATGCCCTACACGAAGGTGCGTCTTGCTCGACTGCCGCCTATTTCCTTGTATAGGTGTGATCTGTGGCTGACGAAAGCACCATTGATCAACTTCAGCACAGTTGAGTTCTATTATGTCAATAGAGTGCTTCGACAGTTTGGTCTACAGCAGATGATTCCTTTTGCCGAACCATTTAATGTGGACATGCATGCAATCACTGGAATGGGTCGTCAATCAGGACATAATTGGGCTGCCAGCTTCTTGACATATGTGTGGAGATGGAATCTACACAGGTTTGAGGAAATCATTGAGAACATTCCTCCATTTGATCGAACCGTGCATGAGAATTATATGGGCTGGTACGGGAGGATGACAAGGCGATATATATCTCCGACAGGACAGACTCCTGTAAGTGTGGTGGTCCCGATACATCGACCGGCAGCCGAACCAGTAGATCTACATTCAATGAACTTGCCTATGTTTCAACCGAAGGCATCAGCTCTTCGTACGATTGTAAGTTTTTAAGTATTGTTGTATTCATCAAAGTTAGTATAGTATTTTGATTTACATATACATTTACTGCAATTAATATTTCAACTTATTATGTTTTGTAGAAGAGCCAGACTTGGAGTATGGGCAAAAAATGTGTTGCTGTATTGAGTAGCAACGTTGCTGATGCGGTTAAGGACTTCGCACGCGAGATGTTGACGTCTTGCTGTGCACAAGCTGATGCTGTTGGAGAGGGGGCAACCTTGGATGCTATTCTAAACACTCCCGCTCATCGAACCAGTGCACGTGCTCCACGTATGAAGAAAGTCGCCCGCAAACCACCACGTCGTCCTAGAAACGAGCAAGAAGAAGAGGATGAAATTCAAGAGGCTGAGATTCAAGTTGAGGGGACAGAACAACAAGAGGAAGAGGATCCGATAATTATGTCCGGTGTGACACAGGCCACTCCATCAGCACGAGGTAAACGGCAACAGAGACCTCCCACATTCTTCACCCCTGATCCATGAAGCTTCTTTGTATTTTGTTGAAATGTTTGTATTATTAATGTGTTAATGTGATTTATTGTTTGTATCAATCATGTACTCACGATATGAAATATGGAATATATGAAGTATGAAATTTTGATATGGGGTGTGTGAGTGTGATGTTTTAATTTTGTGGTTTTGTATAAGTTGAAATTTTGGTGTGGGATGTGTGAGTGTGATGTTCGTATGAAATTGTTGTTGAGATGTTGGTGAAGTTGAAATTGATGTGAGAGTTGGGTTCACGTATGATGGTGTTGAAATGGGTTCACTTGAAAGGTGGTTGAAGTAGAAATTGAAGTGAGAGTTGGGTTGAAGCTGATGCTGTTGAAATGTGTAGGGTTCATGTCCCACCTACAGATAATCTAGTGGTGTTTTCTGTGCACAGACCCAAGAAAAAGCGAGTCTTGGTTTAAATAGCGCGCTTTTTCAAAAAACGAGTGTTGTGGTTTCGTTTTCCAGAGGTGAGGTATTCTCTGGAAAACAGACCACTTAACAGTCGCTTTTCGAAAAAGCGAGGTTGTTTTCACTTAATGCACTTTTTCAGAAAGCGAGTCTTGAGTCCAGGGGGTGATTACTTCTCTGGAAAACATACCACTCAACAGTCGCTTTTTGAAAAGGCGAATTTGTTTTTACTAAACTCGCTTTTTCAGAAAGCGAGTCTTGAGTTTGTATATTTTTTTACAAGCAGACTCATGACTCGCTTTTTGAGAAAGCGAGCCTAGTTAATACTTCCACGCTTTCTCGGAAAGCGACTGTGTAGGTTAGGCGAAAACCAGAGAAAGGCTTGATCACTGGATAACACTGAACTCCAGACTCGCTTTCTGAAACACCGAGTTATTTTGTACAAGACTCACTTTCCCTGCTGGTAAAAACATACAGGCTGAAGACTCGCTTTCTTAGAAAGCGAGGAGATATTTGATAGACTCGCTTTTCTGAAAAGCGAGTGTAGGCTAGGAAAATAAAATCTTCATATTTGCTTACAATACTCATCACACAATAATCACACTCTTATGTAAGGAATGGATACAAACGATTTTTCAAAATTAAACTTTATAATCTCATTCTTCATAACTAAACTCATACCACTTAGTACAATTACAAAGTCCAAATTAAAAAATATAGTTACAAGCATACAATGGTTAATTGTTTTGAGTTCCACTATTAATGCATCGGCGCTTATTGTGTCCATGCAAACCACATTTTGAACATTTCATCCCCGTACCCCTGCTTGACCTATCTCTCACATCCATGTCATTGCGAATTCTCGTAGATCTAGGCCTGCCTTTCCTTTTACGTTGCAAACTAGCATCAGGTACGAGTCTTGGTCCATCAATAATAGGCCAATATGCTGGATCTAGAATAGGATAAAACACGGGAGCGTATGTTTGTGCTAATGAAGTTACAAGGTAAAATTTATCAACAAAAGGCTTGTGATCGATTGCACGAAATGCACAAGCTGCTAATACATGAGAACATAGAATATGATACAGATGAAATTTCATACATGTGCATGTTTTCATACCCAAATTGATAGTGTGCAAGTTCCCACCCTCCCTTTCTCCACTTACCATGCGTATACCCGTTCTCACGGAAAAAACTCCTGGTTAATGATGGAACATTGTAACCTCATGTCCGTTTGCTCTCTCACGGCGACTATCGATCAGTTCATGTACTCTTCGAGTAAAAAGCGTCCCTTCAGATAACAGCTTACTGGCTTCCTGTCGACGAGTAGTAAAGTATGAGTTCAGACGTAAGAAGATCGTCTCAACAATAGCAGTTACTGGTAAACTACGGACTCCTTTCAAGACTGAATTGAAGACTTCTAACAGGTTCATAGTCATTATGCCGTATCTTCGACCTTCATCTGCGTAAAGTGCCCATTTCTCAACCGGCTTCTCTTTCAACCAATTAGCCGCCTCGACATTGACGGTTTCAAGTTCAGCGAATTTGGCTATGAACTTTTTGGGTTGGTTTTGACACGCTATAATTTTGGCCTTTTTTCACAATGCCTTGCTACCAAATATACTAAAAAAAATTGTAGCAAAATGACGCATACAATAATGATGATATAGATTTGGTTCATTCCAAGCTCCATTTTGCAAATCCATAACAGACATTATACCAGCATGACGATCCGAGATAACATACAACTCAGTGCGATCGGTGACATAATACCGAATGCAACTCATGAACCATGTCCACGTATTTATACTCTCTCCATCAACCAATGCAAATGCAAAAAGATAAGCAATTATTCGCATCTGGGAAAACAGCAATTAGCAAACAACCATTGTACTTACCGTACAAGTGTGTTCCGTCGACACTAATAACTGGCCTGCAAGACTTGAAACCTTCAATCGAATGACCAAATGTCCAAAATACTCTCTTGAATGTTTCCTCGCTAGGACTAGACTCATATTTATCCCAGTGAACAACAGTTCCTGTATTTGCTGCTTGAATTGCTGTCAGTAGAAAATGCAACTTCGTGTATGCTTCTTCGAAGGTACCATACAACCTCTCAATCACCTTTTATTTTGCTATCCAAGCTTTCTTATATGAAATTTGATAATTATATTGTAATTTCACTATCTCAATAATTGCCCGCGGTGTTAAACCGGTATCCTTCTTCACCACACCGACAATCAAATTACAAACAAGGTTGGAATCAATTTTACGGTGGTCCTGATTCAACGTGGGATTCGTACAAGTGTGAGGCCCAACTATCTTCTTCACCACAAAATTCGTCCCGCCTTTTGGAACAATTGCTCGTAGTCTTCAAGGGCAGCCACCATCACTTACTCCTGGGGGACCTTGCACGATCTCCTCAATGGTATATTTTCTAGGTGCCATTTTGTATTTAACAGTGTACAGTGATGGTGTAGATTTCAAGGTGACGAATTCACGATGTTTTTTGATAGAATACAACTTCACAGCCTGTTGAATCGACTCTTTACTTACAAACTCCTGTCCAATGTACAATTCGTCTACATTAGATGAACCAGACGACTCTTGTGAAACATGGTGTACTCTAGCACCTTGTGTCATCTCTTCGGTAACATGAGCGTCAACATTGGCATAGCTATCAGTAGCTTTGACTTCATTAGAACTGTTGTTCGTAGGATTTACATTTGCTACATCATCATCTTCATCTCCGTCATCATTTTCTACACTATCATCAACTTCATCGTTTGTTTCTTCCTCTTCTTCATCATCGTCTAATAAGCTGTTGTTAATGACTGCATTTTGAAAGAGTTCAAATACACTGTCATTTGGAACATAGTCAGGAACCGGACTAGGTTGGTGTGGCAACTCAACATATGTAGAATCCGAATTTGTTGTATTTGTGAAGGTGTTTTCTTGTGAGGACAGTGGATTTGGTTGTGAAGATTGAGCGGGGTTAGACCTCATCTGCTGTGTAGGTACCACCCTTACGAAGCTTGAACTAGGAATATCATGTGGCTGAGCATTCAAAATTTGAATTTGCTGAATATATAACTCTAATACAGCCGAGAACAATTGGGATCAAATATCCTAGCAATCATTGACTTCATAGCATTATCAGTAGATACGGGCACTGTCATAAAATACTGACCATCTCCTTTACCTGCTGCGTATCGAGCTAAAATTTTCACATTCCATTGATTCCTATTTCAGTTAGTAACTTCATAAATTTTCTCAACTACTTCTGCAAATGTAATGGTACGAGGTACCCAAACTATTTTCGGATCCAACACACTATAACAATAACCAATCTTTGGATCACGAATTATTTCCCCACCAAAGTATAACCAAATAGGAATCTCCAAATCCATACCTACGTTAATTTATACCAAAATACGAGTTATTATCTATCCATAAACAAAACCTATGGAAATTAACAAAATAATAGGGCAATAAACATCATACCTTCACACGATTATTTGAAAAGAAATTTGCCGTAGATATTTGGGTCAAATAGTTGAAGTTGCTTTCCTCTTCAAGTATATCAAAAATCCAAAATTTTGATGTCTCGGGAGATGGGTTTAAGGTTTTCATAGCAATTTTATGGGTTAATTCACAAATTTCGGTGGTACTTTGACGAATCTGAGATGAGAGATGGGTTAGGGTTTCAGGGTTAGAAGAGGAGGAGGAAGATAGAGAAGTAAAGAGAATGTGAGATCTGATATCGGGCGTGGGGGTCATTAATCCCCAAATCGACACTCGCTTTTCCAAAAAGCGAGTTTGGGATAAATTCCCTCGCTTTTTGAGAAAGCGAGTATTACTGGGCAAAAAAGTCCATACTCGCTTTTTGAAAAAACGAGTGTGGGATAAATCCCCTCGCTTTTTCAAAAAGCGAATCTTGAGAGGTTGAAAATCTGCAACCTAAGATTCGCTTTTTGAAAAAGTGAGGGGATTTATCTCAGATTCACTTTTTCAAAAAGCGAGTGGGCGTTTAGGGAATATAAAAAAAAAGTATGGCGGTTTGAGAAAAACTTTCAAAAAGAGGGTCATTTTGGAAAAAAATTCTAAAATGTAAGAGAAAAGTTCAACAAGATTTGTGAATAAATGGAGGTTATTAAAAGATGAAGCCAACATTAGTAACTAGTATATCCCCTGTCCAAATTGTACAGACTTTATCAAAAGATAAATTAAAACATCAATAACATTTTTTAAAAAATTGGGCAGATCTTTCCTATATTTACAACTTTTTTCTTGTATGATTATAATCCAACATATTAATATTCAACAATTATATAGTAAAGCTTTGCACAACACAATATTCAAATGCAAATATTTAATGATAATAAGGTACATCCAAACTGAATAACAATAATTTTTCATACTTAAATCACAATTATATATACAACATGTGACTTAAATAAATTGTTCACGATAATAAAAGAGTCCAATCCAAACAGTTAAAATGCAAAATTTATTTTCTAAACAACTATTGTTTATAGCTACGTAAATACAAAACAAAAACAAAAATGTGTACTAATTTCAACATTGTAGTATCAAAATATTTTAGTAATTTCAACATAGAATCACATTACCGAGCGACGAAATTTTCCACACATGAACATCATATGTCGGCCTACATTAAAAAAAATATGAAATGAAAATTTAGTTAGGTGTATCACATTAAAAAATAATTATTTATATAGTGGAAAGAACCAATGCGAATTGATATAAGACGATACATAAAAGAAAAAAGAAAAAAAAAGGCTTTGATAAACTCTACTAAGATGACATTATGAGATTCTTAAAATATAAAAACATTGCGTGCCAATAAATACTATTTTAATCATTTGAATATTATTAGATTGTTGATGACATTGACCTTTCAATTGATTATCATGGAGTTACGTACTTCTTGAAGAACTTCTTGATATACCACATTACGTGTACGATCATTAGTCCCATATGGATCATTTGAGTTATCTGTCAGCAATATCTTCAAGCCAGAACGGGAAGTGCAACACGATAATACTACATACAATTGACCGTGCGTAAACATATTTTTTAAGGTAGACCCTAAAGCTATGGAGAGTTTGGCCCTGACTCTTGTTTATTGTCATAGCAAATGCCAACTTTATAGGAAATTGTCTTCTTCTCAGGACAAATGGCCACCTGGTTTCTGTAGGCGACAAATAGATTTCTATTTGTCTTTCATAGATTTCTATTTGTCTTCTTTTGAGGACAAATAGATTTCTTAAAATATGCCCATTTGAAATATAAGTCAAATTCTACTAATTCTCATTCCTTTTTTTGAAATTCAATTTAAAATGGTTAAACTTGTTAGATTTTGTACCTGAAATAGTTGATCCAAACATCTTTCGTTGTTTGATATCTTTCATAAGTCCTAATTTGGATGTTAAGGTGAACGAAATCTCAATGCCTGTAATTATTTTCAATATTCCTTGAAGAACAGTAGGTAGATGTGCACTTGTGCCTCCGATTAGCCAGAATTGCTCGTTTCGCCACCACTCTTCAAGCTCAATTCCTGACCATTTGACTTCCAGAACCGCAATGCACAGGGTTATAGTGTTTTTTTTTTTGAAGAAAAGGTGGGATAATGCCACCCTGTTTCATTAATAAGTGATTAATAAACAACCCCGAATACTCGGGACAACAAAAGAGCAGTACAGGAAATAAACATAGCCCCCAACAACACCCTGGGGGATGGGTTACAAAATCCAGCCTAACGGCAACCCAAAATACAACTACAAACTACAAGGCCTGTTACAAAGTTAGACGAAATGAGGGGCTGTCCATTCCTCAGTCCAGAGTGGGCCCGATCTCTATCTCCTCGTTGTCGTACTCGTCCACCTGGAACACCCTTGCAATTCTCCCTCTGGCTCCTGACGCCGTAGCTGTAGCCCAAAAGGAAATAAGATGCATGATATGAGTAAGATTACTAGAAATAGAATTACATGAAGCACGGAAATAAAAATTATTCCTATCTAGCCATAACACCCATGTGGTTGCCACAATGGCAATAAACCATGCATCTTTCATATCGTGACGGGATGAGGCAAATCTGGAGCCAACCCACAATTCCTCATAGTGTCTTGGATAGTCACTTGTTCCTAGTGCTCTCAACACCTCTATCATAACGGCCTTGCTTCTGGTGCAATGAAGAAACAGGTGATTCAAGTCTTCCATTTGAGCGTTGCAGAACCCGCAATTGGTGTCAATGTTAGGTTGTCTCTTGGCAAGGTTTACTCGAGTAAGAATGGCATTGTTGAGTACAAGCCAGAGAAGGACTCGAATTTTCAGAGGTGTTTTGGTCTTCCAAAGAACCGCAGCCCAGCTGGGCCTGCAACCTCGGTAGTGAATCCGGTGGTACAGCGATCTAACCGAGAACACTCCTTTGTTCTCGAGACCCCAACGCAAGTGATCTGGGCCTTGGGCACATATCACCCCGGATTGGACAATGCGCAATTGTAGTTCATGCAGTCGCTGGAGCAAACTTGGAGAGAGAGTTCCTCGGAACGATGGTCTCCAGGACCCTCTTTTCCATGTTTCCGCTACCGAGATGTTCGGTCGAATTGTAGTAGCAAACAAGTCTGGGAAATCTTCCCTAAGAGTGTGAGGCCCGCACCACTTGTCCCACCAAAATCTGGTGGTTCGACCATTGCCGATCAGAGATGAGGTGGCAGAGTTGAAAGTTCCGCTGGCTTTAGCAACTCCTTTCCAGAAACGAGAGACTTTTGATCCGACGTGAAAGCCAAAGCTTCTTGTCCCTTTACCTCGAAGGTAAGGTTGGATAAAGTCCTGCCATCCTTCTCCGCCGTGATGAAACACTTTCCACCACCACTTACCCAGGAGAGCCAAGTTCATATCTCTGAGGTCAACGATTCCTAGCCCTCCGTGCCTCTTTTTCATGCAGGCGATGCTCCATTTAATGAGGTGGTAGCCTCCCTTACTTGAGTCTGCACCTTTCCAAAGGAATCTCTTCCTGATACGGTCAATTCTTTGGATCACCCACTTTGGGAGTTCAAAGAAGGACATGTAATAAATGGGCAAATTGGATAACACAGAATTGATGAGTACCACTCTGCCCCCAAGAGAAAGTGATTTTCCTTTCCAACCAGACAGTCTGTCCTCCACCCTGTCAATAATAGGCACCCAGTCTGCTTTAGTAAGCCTCCCTGGGCGGAGCGGAAGCCCTAGATATTTGATTGGGAATGCTTCAATCGCACAGTTGAGAATGGTGGCATGCTCCCGAGATTCATCTTCTGTTAAGGAGATAGGAGTCAGCGCACTTTTGTGGAAATTAATTCTAAGACCTGACCAGGCCTCAAAACAGTACAGGATGCCTTTAAAGCAAATAGTTTCCGTTCTGGACCCGTTCCCAAAGATGAGAGTGTCGTCAGCATATTGCAGGATCGTGCATCCTTGATTAGCAGTACTGCTGGCCACAGGTGATATCCACCCTTTTCCTTGACAGTTTTCTATCATTCCTCTGAGCACATCCGCTACAATAGTGAAAAGAAGAGGGGGCAATGGGTCCCCCTGACGGAGTCCTTTCTTGCAAGGAAACGAAGGACCTGTGCGCCCATTCACTGAGATGGCCGTTTTGCTAGAGTGTAAACATTGTCTGATCCATCTAATCCATTTGTCCCCGAAGCCTCTCCCCTTTAGGGCCTCTAGCAAACATTTCCAGTCCACAGAGTCGTATGCCTTTTCAAAATCCAGCTTGAGGAGGAAATTCTTGGAGTTGCTCTTGTGGCAGTGGTGTATAACTTGCTCAGCAGTAGCCACGCAGTCTAGGATACATCTGCCCTTAATGAATCCCGTCTGTGTTCTACTGATAATACTGTCCATTATGCTACTCAAACGGACAGCTAGAACCTTGCTGATGATTTTGGCCGAGCAGTTTATCAGGCTAATTGGTCTAAAATCCCCAACGCACTTGGACTCCTCCCGTTTTGGGATCAACACAACTTCCGCAAAGTTGAACATCCCCAACCTCAGGTTATTGTGGAAAAATTCCATCATAACATCCATAAATTCTCCCTTAATTTCTTCCCAGAACACTTGGAAGAACATCATAGGAAAACCATCTGGCCCCGGGGATTTGTCAGCTCCCATCTGGTCAATGGCCGCTTTGACCTCTGCTTCCGTGAAGGGTTCCTCCAAAGGGGAAGCATTTTGACCTGGGTCCATCTGATACTTAAGCCAGAAGGCCTCGCCCATAGGGATCCTAAAGTCATTCTTCTTCCCAAAGAGACCCTTGTAGAAAGACAGGAAGGTAGAGGAGATCACCTTTTCATCCTGCGACGGTCCAGTTTCAGTCTGAATAGATAGGATAAGATTGGATCTTCTTCTGGCACTAGCAACCTGATGGAAGTAGGCCGTATTTGCGTCTCCCTCTTTGAGCCACGAAATCCTGGACCTCTGTTGCCATTTGATCTCTTCTAGTTTATACAGATTGGCAATTTTATCACGGAGTTCTAATAGCCTGTTACGTTCTACCTGCGAGAGAACTCTAGACTCTTCCACCCTTTCGAGCTCATCAATTTCTTCCAGGAAGGACTCTTTATCGCGCCAGATGTTCGAGAATCTAGACCGATTCCATCTACAGAGCCTCCTTCTAAGTCTGCGGATCTTCCCACACCACCTAGATGCTGCATCCCGACCGGGCAGTGGGAGTGCCCAGTTCTCCATAACCATATGGTGGAATCCCTGAATTTCCAGCCAGGCCTTCTCAAATCTGAATTTCCTTGGCCTGCGGGGACCCCGATTGCCTAAATCGAGTAGGATCGGGGTGTGGTCCGAAGTTGGTTTAGGAATCGATCTGGCCGATGCAAGAGGAAATAGAGCTTCCCAATCCATAGAAACTAGGATCCTGTCCAGCTTGGCCATAACCGGAACCGCTTGCAGGTTAGACCAAGTAAAAAGCCTATCATTGATAGGAATATCAATCAGTTCAAGTTCCGTGATAACTCTGTTGAATTCCTCTCGATGCCTGTTGCTAACGCCTCTCCCCTTGTGTTCAAAAGCAAATCTAGTAATGTTGAAATCACCACCCACAATCCAGGGTCCCGACCAGCGCTGACGGATGTCGGCCAATTCTTGCCAGAAGGCCTCCCTGTCTATGGCCACGTTCGGCCCGTAGACAACAGTGACCGTCTGCATCCAGTCATCGGATCGACGCTTAAGTCGGGCCGTCAAAGAAAACGTACCGCAAAGCTCCTCTTCACATGAGAGAAGATCAGAATTAAACCCAATAGCAATCCCCCCTGAGGCCCCGGCAGAAGGGCGCAATACCCACTCCTTGATTCTGTTACCACCCACTCTCTTGAGTTTGTGCCCATGTTGGAGTTTGGTCTCCTGCAATCCTACAATATCTGCCTTGGAATTGCTAATGACATCCCTCACCATACCCCTCTTCCCCCTGTCCCCCAACCCCCTAACGTTCCAAAATAGTGTATTCATTGGGGAACCAAATCTACAGATATCGTTGTAGAGGGTGTGGGGCCGACCCCAACCTCCTGGGAATCCGTGGGACTCGTGCAATTCAAAAGGGCGTAGTCATGGCTAGTTTTAACCCTATCACCTTCCCAACCCCTGATTTTATTAAGAAGTAACGCGCTCCGGTCCGTGTCCCAAACCTCTAACCCACAAGTTTCAGCTAGTAAAAAAACATCGGAATTTGACATGAAGTTTAAAATAGATGCTAAAAAGTGAGTCGTACCTCCATTGTCGAATTTGGCGGCTTTGGCCGCCGCTGCCACTTCAAGGTAATCATCCAAGGACTCCACATGAGCCCTCTTAGGTGAACGGTGGACTCTGAACCCACGAGCCCTCAGCTTCACTCCAGAGTTGCCCACTGGGGCTGAGTCTGGGAAAGTAGACAGAACCATCTCTGGGGAAAGCTCCTTCTGGGTGTTCGCAATGAACTCAAGATCCTCTGATTCGTCATCTGAGAGTGAGAAATCTACATCAAGATTGAGTCTCCCTTCTGGGTCGTCCTCACTATCTATCGAAGCCTGCAATGCAGACTCCACATTGAGCCCGCCTCTAGGAGCTTCATAAATAGTAGCTGCGACCTCCAATGCGGGCCCCTCAGTGGGCCCGCTCTCAGTCTGAAAAACTGCCTCAGAGCATGAAGCGGAAATGATGGATGGTCCTGAAACACTAGACGGCGCTATGGACCCCTTCTTGGGCACAACAAGGTCTATAAAAGGCCCATCCACAATCCCAATGCCAGCCTGGTCCACAATAGGACCGAAGTTAAGCCTGCGGGCTACCACACCCACGCCATCAATACGCGTGCCCTCCGCATTAAATGGCAGAGCGGTAAGCTTACCGTCCCTGCCAGCTGTCGCCCCTCCATTGGATGACAGCGCGGCGTTAGCAGCGGTGCAGTTACCGCTCGAGTGAGCTGGCGCTTCCTCATTCGCTTGCACTACGGCAGCTACTGGCGCACTGCGAAGAACTCGAGGCATCTCTATACCCCTCCCACTCGATCTGAGCGAAGCCAACTCACCAACCACTTCGTCTTCTTGCCTCTTTTTGCCAAGCTCCAACTCCGGAGTTTCCCTGTTTTCTTTCCCAAACATGCCAACGTCTAAAAACCTGCTCTTATCACCCACACTCTCTTTTCTCGTCACTTGTGAGACGAAGTTGCTGTTTTGGTGTAAGCCTGTGCTCGCCGCTTTCCCCAAACCTTCCTCTGACCCCTGAAAAGAATCCTTCTTGGATGCAAAGAAGCTCTTTTGGACCCATTCTTTGGTCGAAAGTCTTCTTTCTTCTGTCGTATTCCCCAAAGTGGCGTTCTTGACCACTGACCTCCGGTTCAAAGCTTGCATGTCTCCAAAAACGGAAGTATTGTCATTAATTGGCTCTGACCCTGGCTCATCTCCCGACGCCAGCGCATGTGCTACCAGGGGAAGGCTGTTGACTGGGGCCACCGCTCGATCCAGCGTGTTGAGGGTCTCCGATGACTCTTGACCACTGGATCTTGCGGGACGGACCCGTCTCCGGTCGTCCTTGACCTTGGCAAGCTGTACTGGGGGTTGGTGACGCTTCTGCTCCCTCGCTGCCTTGAGGATCTCTCGGTGGGCTCGCTCGACCTCGTGCGACCCATCAATAGTGAGGTCGTTGTTCGGAGAAGCCACCTGCTTGAACGATCTGTGATCTGTGAGGGAGGAGGATGGTTTGGGAGAGGGGTGGATCTGATCCAGAGATGGGTCGACTCTCCTGTCTAACACAAACCTGACGAGGTACGATTCAACATAGGAGTGGATCTTGGCGAAACGCGGCATCAAGGAGATGTCGACGCTTCGGATCAAGACCCTGGCAGAGATCAACTCCGATCGCCTCACCGTCTTCTCATCCACCTCTTCAATAGATCCAAAATCGGCGACCATCTCCTGTAGCGCCTCCCTCTTCCAAAAATGTAAGGGAATGTTATGAGCCCACACCCAATACAAATCTCCCTGAGGTGGCTCGGCGCCGAAGGTTGGCGTCCACGCAGTGAATTCCACTTGAAAATGCCCAAAATCTATAATCCCCATACCGACCACCTCTGAGACTTTCGCCGGTGAGGGGAAGGAGACCAAGAACTGCATGTGGCACAGCTTCTTGGCCACCCAATCTCGATCGGCACGCATGGGCCATTTAAGAGCTAACGCCTGAGTTAGGTGCACCTCCGATGGCCGGCCCTTCTTAACTTTAGCGATTGCACACCATTGTCTTAACCAGCTCTCTTCTCTTTTGATGGCTTCCAAGCTAGTCGCCAGCTTTATAACCGTGGGATGCTCCGGTGATCTACCCCTGCACACCTCCCTCTCATCGTCGCTTTTAGAAGCAACCACGTTGGTGCACACATAGGATAGATGGCCCCATTTAAGGCACTTGATGCAGCGAATTTCTTTCGTACATTCACTCTTGAAGTTCCCAAGATCTCCGCAATTAAAACACGGCACCGGCTTCTTCTTCCCCTTCCTCTGCTTCTTGAAATTAGTGGAGTTGCCCAGATGGAGGTACGAAGTATTCTTTGTTTGATTGTTTCGTTTACCCCTAACAACAACCCACTGCCCCTCCTCTGCACCATCGTCGGTAGCCCCAGTAGTAGTCTTGTCAAGCACCACCCCTTCGTGGGTGTGTTTGATGTGAGATAACACTTGGCAGCTATCCGGCGATGAGTGCGGCAAGAGATGCTCGGTGGTGGGTTTGATTGGGATTTCTGTGGGTTGCAAATTCTGTTCAAATGCTTCCCCTGCCTCACTCCTCTGTCTGGTTGGCTTTGAGTCTCTATGCGTATCCGAAGAAGTGTTATGGGAAGAGGTGTATTGTTGAGGATGACTGGTTGGATTATAGCGAATGCCATTGTTGGGTTTGTGGAATGGCCTGGAAGCCAAGTGAGGACCACTGCCAGCGCCAAGCTTGTGTGCACCCCCATCGTGGGAAGTCCGGTAATGGCCCCTTGGAGGGGTTTCTTTCCGCCTGAGAGGGCCTGGAGGGGGACCCCTTATATGGGCCCTTCCCTCGAATACTTCCTCACGCTGGCGGTGATGCCCTTGGTGCCTAGGTGATCTCACAGTAGAGCGATGATGAGACAAATTCCTCTCCACACGATGTTGTTGTGCACCTCTGTGCACACTCGTCGAAGAGAGTGTTCCTCTGAGCTCTCTGTGCCCTTGCTCTTCCACCACAACAGGTGTAGGATCAATCATCGAGTAAGTCGCAGGAGGTGAGGTAGGAGGATGGGAATGTTGCAGCGTGGAACCAGCGTTGTTACCGTTGCCATTCTTAGCCTCTGGTTGGATCAAAGGCGGAGACGGTTGGTGTCGGACCCTCTCGTTGGGCCCGCACCCACTGAGCTCAAGCAGGGACAACATGGTAGGGACTGGGGAAGGAGGAAGTCTGTAGTACGACTGAGCTACTAAGGACAACAGATGGGGGGGGGGGGAGGGGGGGGGTAAGGAGATGAAAACTGGACTAGGAGTCGGAGTTCAAGAATGCAGAGAGGGTGAAATGTCGGAGGGGATGATCGGAAAAGGGGAGAAGGAGAAGGAACAGAGGTGAGTAAGTGACTTCATGGCTCTACAGTCTTTCCTAGATGGTGTAGCATGTTCCACAGGGTTATAGTGTTGAAGAGAAGGTAAGTCAGTTTTTGGGTGTTAGCTCATCTCTACCCATTTGCCAAAGGGTTGATGGGGAGGAGGGGAAGGACGCCAACTATTGTGTTTGTTTGGTCAGGTCTCATTGCAATTACAATTTCACTGCTTTGGGTCGCGATCAATCCCCCATCCGAGGCAAATCAGATTGGTGGTTCATTCACATTCCCGTGAGAAAGGATTCCCATTCCGTGTTCTAAGAAATTTAATTTTATATTATTTGGTTCTTGAAGATTTATTACTTGAATGGTCTGAGCAGTTTTGAGTTTCCTTCTACTTTGGATGCTACAAACATATTTTTTTTAAAAAAAACAAAAAACTAAGATTCAAAACCGAAAATCCATTATGAATCATACACAGATCATACTATCTTACAGAGAGAGAGTAGAGATATATATCATATTCAAAAGATGATGGAGGTGCGGGGTCAAATATTTTCTTCAATTGATAAGGGATGCATTTATTTTCTTCAATTGAGAGCATTTGTAGCTGAAATGAAGAAGGGATGCATATACTTTCTTTAATTGATAGTAGATGAAAAACGCTGCTATCTTGTTGCAGCTGAGCTCAAGGGTTTGGCTCCCGAGATCCCTTTCAACCATTCCTTTTGAAACCTGGAGCTTATAGCTGATGGAATTGAAGCTTCAAAATCGCTGTTTGTGTATCCTTGGTTTGTTTGCATTTTAAATTAGTGGCTGAATAGTTTCCTTTATTTGTTGCATATTTTTCAGCGATGAGATCTAGTATAGCTCAAATCTAGCTTCAGATAACATTTCTCTATCTTTACACAAAATAGTGAACAGGAAATAAGTTTGAGAGAAATAACCGAGAAAAGGGTAAAATTGTTGTACTCGAACTTTGCAGACCCTAAAACTTGATGAAGAACAGGTTGACTAAAATTGGCAGACACTAAAACTTAAAATTGCACAGTTCTTCAATTTTGAAACTTGTAAGCTAATGCTAATATTTTCCATGCTGCTTAATTTTGTAATCACAACTAAAATCCTCCATACAAAAAGGCAAATTTAAGTAGAGTTGTTAAAGCATATAACATAAATATATAAATCTTTATTGCAAGTTCATTAAGGAAATACCTTAATATATTGTATAAATCTTTTACGAAATGCTAGGAATATGATATATATCTTTTGAACTGAAACTGTACAAATAGAGAGCTTACATTTGGTAGGGTTGTTGGGTTCTCTGGAGTATTTTTCTCGAGGTGCGGGGTCGGGGCGAGATCGACGGCGGACAGCGATGATGGAAGGTAGAGACGGGCGGGATCGGGGCGGGGTGGACGGCGGGCGGCGGTAGGGACGGACGGGTGAGGAGATGTGGGTGGGTTTTGGGGTAGGGAGAGTTAGGGTTTGTGGGTTTTGGGAGAGATGTGGAAGAGGAAAGGATTTTTTTTGTGTGTTTTTCAAATTAATTCTGTTTTGGCAATTGGTGTGGGCTGCACGTGTAAGTTCCTACTTTTGCTCTCCTTTCTCTATTTTAAAATAGAGAAAGGGGAGATGAGGTAGGCCTATTAACTTAAGATATATATATCCCCAAATTAATTAGCATTTATAAAGGAAAAGAAAGGTTAAGAGAAAGAATTGAATGTCAATTTTTAGAAAAACTAATTATGTAGAATAATTTTGATAGTGAGCGATATCCTATTTAATGGTTTGTTTTCCTCCTACAAAACTAACGTTTTGGTGTATTTATTACTACTTCTTAATGAACGGAGTAGTCATATAATTTTTAAATTCTTATTATTTAACCATTTCAACCTTTTCAAAACTATCCTCTATGTAAATCTAGGAATATTGAGGGACCATGAGACATGACAGCCAAGCACAACTCAACTCGCCAAACAACAAGCCCCATGTGATGGTGGAGCCCGCACACATGTATACCTATCATTACCTCGCTTTTTGTTGTTGTTTTGTTTTGTTTTTTACTAATATAAATATATAAATTTTTGTAATTTATTCATCTTACCAATTTTATCGAGATGGATAAGTTTGTATACTCCATAAATGAAGAGATAAGACACGAATTCACAGTACTTCTTGATTAATTAATTTACACACTTGACAATTCATCACTCATAAATACTTGAGAATACATCAAGGGCAAAAGGAAAAGGACAGATAATTAACAACATAATCAAAGTGCCACAATAAGATTAAGATACATAAAATAAGAGGAGTCCCTTGTCTTTCTTCTCATCTTTTATGACCTGCTCTTGAATGGGATAGCTCTGATCACAACTTGGTGGTAGACTGCAGCCAGTGCAGCTCCAATAAATGGCCCAACCCAGAAAATCCACTGCCAGTAAAAAGAAGACAATATTAATTCTCTATTAATTGAGTACCTAAAATTAATGATATATATAAGTAATATATATTTACATGATCATCCCAGGCATGGTCCTTGTTGTAGATGATAGCAGCTCCCAAACTCCTAGCTGGGTTGATTCCCGTTCCGGTAATGGGGATGGTCGCCAAGTGAACAAGGAACACCGCAAACCCAATTGGCAACGGAGCAAGAATCTATTCAAACAAAATTATTATTATTATTATTATTATTATTAGTTTCTTAATTGCTGATCACTTGCAATTAAATTAAATTATGAACAAGTTATTATATATACTTACAGGGACGTGAGAGTCTCTGGCACTCCTCTTGGCATCAGTAGCAGAGAAGACAGTGTAGACGAGGACAAAGGTACCTACAATTTCGGCACCGAGACCGTCACCCTTGGTGTACCCGGGGGCCACTACGTTTGCACCACCGCCTTGGGTCTCGTAGAGTCCTTTTTGGTAGCCCTTGACCACACCGGCACCGCAGATTGCACCCAAGCATTGCATCACCATGTAGAAGACAGCCCTAGTTAGTGACAACTTTCTCGCCAACAATAGCCCAAACGTCACTGCTGGGTTGATGTGCCCACCTGCAGGTTGCATGGTACAAACGCACACAAATTAAGTTTGAAGATATTAGCTAGGATTATTTGGTACACGAACACTTAGAAGAAAAAGAAAAAAAGTATATATATATATATATACCTGAGATGCCAGCGGTGCAATAAACAAGAGCGAAGATCATGCCACCGAAAGCCCAAGCAATCCCCTGAATCCCTACAGTAGCGCACTTGGTGGGGGATTTGACGACCCCCATGACAGTGAGGATGGTGATGTACAAAAACAAGAAGGTGGCGATGAACTCTGCAATCCCAGCTCTGTAGAAAGACCATGATTTGAGCTCCCCCGGTTCGAACAACGGCGCCGGGGGTGGCTCCTTGTAGTCCTTGTCGGACTGAGCTGATGTTCCTATGGGTTGCCTCTCTGAAAACTTGTTAGCTCCAAGCTTAACATCCTCTTCTTTCCCCTCCATTTTTTTCTTCTTCTCTCTTTGTTTCAACTTTCTTTGGGAAAAGGAAAAGCTAGTTGTGAGTGAGTGGAGTGTGAGGTTGGAGGAAGGTTTGAGGAATTTTATTGGGGTTGTGATTAATATTATTGGTGCAAAATAGGAGTTAGTGATAATTAATGATGATTAATGAATTTTTGGGGTTTGTTAATTAGGGATGGATGGTTCTAGAAATGGAATATTTGGGGCTGGAAGGATGTGGACAGAGGCTGGTTGGCCCGCCTGGTTGTCATATGATCCGCATGCTGTTTCAAATCATTAATGCCTAATCTAGTGATCTTTTTCTTTTGGTTCCCAATCATTTGAATTATTTCTCAATTTTTGTTTTGGTTCGCAATCATTTGAATTATTTCTCAATTTTTGGTTGTCATTCTTATATACATATCATACTAAATTTCTATTATATCTTTTAATTTTCTTACTGTGCTTCCAAAGAGATAAAAATGAGTTTAACGGATCTATTTTATGAGTTAGATGATTAATTAACATTTCCAATAATACTTAGTAAAATATGAATATATATATATATATATACATGTCCTAATCAAATATGGATCATAAATTGATGTTTTGCTCTTTTTTTTCTTTTACCTGAACTATATGTGCATTGTAAAAATGTGTACTCCCTTAAGTTTCTTAGCATACTACTACTTGGAAGATCACATATTTATATGTATTAACTTATCACTAATTATTAATTATTTAAATTATTAATACTTGATAAATTGTTGTGTTGTGGTAATATGTTTCCAAGTTTCGCCAACCGAATTATAATCTTCCGTTGGGGAAAGTGACAGATTGAGTGGGTGCCACTTTTGACTCTGCAACGGCTCTATTTTCAGATTTTTTATTTATTCATGCCACTTTTAAAAGTGTTTGCAAGAAAATAAAACTGGTCAAAATTTTTGCAGGCATAGGTAAAAGTTGATCACGTTGCCTGCAGTTGAAAATTACAGGCCTAGTTATATATATTTTTTGGTGTGGCTGGAGTCGAAAGGCTCTATCCGTTTTCATCAAAAAAAAGAAAATTACAGGCCTAGTTAGAACTTTTTTGTATGCATTCACAATTTGGACCAACAGGTGTAATTCAAAGTTCTCAAATTAGACCTGTTGTTACCAATTGCGGGTTCGAATGAACTGGACCTGCAATTGGTAGCTACGAGTCTGCTAGAAAATTTTTATGAACTGCAGCTCGAAATCTTTCACAGAGTGAACTGTATAATTGGGAATTAGAGAATTTTCGAAAAGTTATCTACGAAGAGCCCGCAGTTCCCGTATGCGGACTTGAATGAACTCGACCCACAGTTTTCAATTACGAGCATATAATAAAGATCCCTGCAGTTGGGCATGTGAGTCTAGTTTGAAAATTTTGAACTAAACTTATAGTTTCCATCTACGAATGTATACAAAAAGTTCAAATATGCCCGTAGTTTCCAACTGCAAGCCTTACTGACATGACCAACTTTTATTCGTGTCTGCAAATCGTTTGACAAGTTTTTTATTTCTGCAGATAGTTCGAAAAAGTGGCATAATTGGGTGAAAAAAAAAAACTCCCATTTTCAAGTCTTAATTTACAAATTTGCCCTCCTTAAACCTCAAATTCCTATTTGGTCCATCTATCCCTTGCATGTTCTACTTTAGAATTTACTGTTTGTGTAGGGTAATCTTGTAACTGCACATTTGCATTATGAAGCATATGAACCAATTGCACTTGCGATCTATATGGATTTTCAAAAAATCGACTCACCCCTAAATCACTGGTAGATTGTAGGTGATAGTTCTTTCTTGAACATATTTGTTAAATCACTGGTAGATTGTAGGTGACAGTTCTTTCTTCAACATATTTTCTCACTTAGTTTCTTTTATAATTTTCTCAACTTTCGAGGCATTCATTCACCCTTCGCTAATTTCATCTGGAATTCTTGCGCTTCCCTTAAGGTCAAGATCACCTCCTGGCTAGCATTAAACAACAAATTGCTCACTGTGGAAGTTCTTAACAAAAGAAATCTAGCGTGGGGACAATTTTGTCCCCTGTGCTCGGAGTTCCCGGAAGAGGTTAATCACCTCTTTGTGGGATGTCCATTCATCATCCCACTGTGGAAAATTTGCTCTCTTGCTTGGGAAATCCCTTCTATCCCTTCCAAATTATCGTCGTGTTGGTCTTCTCCGCCAACGAATACTAAGTTTCGCAAAGCGTAGAACCTTTCGATTCAAATTATCATTTGGGTTTTGTGGTTGGAAAGAAACAGGAGGCTGTTCAAACATTGCGCTTCTCCTATCGCGTCTTTGATAGAAGAGTTTTTATTTCTGTTTAAGTTCTGGTCTTCGACGTTAAATACCGAAGCGAGAGCCTCCCTCTACTGTCATAGATTAGACGACTCTTTTCTCTGCCTTAGCAATCTTAATGCTTTATAATCTCTTGTTTTCTTCATTGGGTTAACCTTTCTATTTCGCGGGTTTGATGGTTGCGCTGGCTACTCTCATTTGGGCACCTCCTTTTTATGTTTCTTTTGGTTTAGTTTGGTTTCAGCTGAGCTTGTTCTCAGCAGTGTATGTATTTTCTTTCTTCTCCTCAGGTCTTTAGTTCCCTGTTGTTTGTTCTTTTGTTTGGTTTTGCCGGACTGGGCTGTGTTCTCATGGTCCTTTTAGTGTTGCGGCATTGTTTTGCTACTGCTCTTGTTTATTTTGGTGGATGGGTTGTTCTGACCTCCCTTTGGTTTGGGTTCGTCGATGGTGTTTTGTTTCGTCTGACTATTGTGTTCTTGGTTATGGAGCTTATTTCTTAGTTCCTTTTAGAATTATGTGGTGTTTTTATATCGTATTATTTGTCTATTCTGCTGATTGGTTGGCCGAGTTTGGCATTGTTCTTTTGGCCCTTTTTGTGATGTGGCTATGCTTGTTTCTTTTCTCTGGTTTAGTTGCTGGGTTGGCCTTTCAGCCTTCCCTTTCGTTGGGTTGACTGTTGGTGGGAGTATGCTGGTTTTGTTTTGTTCCCTGTCTTAGAGCTTGATTCTTTCATTCTGGTGACATGGTGTATTGTTCCTTTGCTGTATTGTTGGAGTTTTTTCGTGGCTCTGTCGCGCGGTGCCTGTAGCGTAGCACCGCATTGTGTGCCAGCTCGGTGGTGACCTGGTTTTGGTTGTCTCACTATTTCTTTTTTCGAGCTAGACCTCCCCAACCTGAGTTCTGTTTTCTTGTTTGTTCGGTTACTGCGGTTTCGATTTCCCCGGAGAGGGTCTCCCGTCTTCCCTACTCACCTTGGAGTTCTGGCGGTTGGGCACTGTCCTTGCTATGGTCAGCGGCGCCTTGCGAGTGTCATCAGTTCCTGCCCCTATCGGGGGCCTCCTCTAGCCTGACTGCGGCACTGTCCGACCCTACGAGGGACTCGCTGTGTTCTTATCCGGGACTCCGGTGTGCCTCCCAGCTCTATTGCGGGCGCAATTTCATTTGCTCCCTTCTCTATCTTGTAATTGTTGCGTATTTGTCTGTGTATCTAGCTTCTTAGTAGTTTGTCTCTTAGCCTCATCTTTTCGTCGCTGTACTTAGTCTTGTTGATTTTGGTTTTACGGCTCGTAAAACTCCTTTGTACTGTTATTTATTAATATGTTTTTTAATATGGCTGGGGTCGTCACACTCTATCCGATTCATCAAAAAAAACATATTAGTTAAAGTAATTTCTTCCATATAAAATGCAGTCTGAAACATAATGGAGTTTATTTATCAACAAGTGCTATCAAGATCTACCGATCAGTTCCTTTATTCTTAAGCAAGATATTTGGTGTTCAAAACACGCCGTTTTCTTACTTCAAAAAAAAAAAAAAGGCACGCCGTTTTCATTATAGGATAAGAACCGAGTGTGCATGCAAAAAATTATTGAAGAGTTAAGAAAAAATAATGGGATAATTTAGCAAATGCCCCCATTCAAAATGTGAAATCTAGCATATACCCCCACTATTTTTAAAAACTAAGAAATACCCCTAGTTTGGATGGAATGGTTAAAATTCCGTTAAGTTAACTTACGTGCATCACATGTAACATAGTAAAATGACCAAAATACCCCCAATAAATTTATTTTAGCAAATACCCCTATTCAGAATCTAAAAACTAGCATATACCCCCACTATTTAAAAAAAAGGGATACTTTAGCAAATGCCCCCGTTCAAAATATGGAAACTAGCATATACCCCCACTATTTTTAAAAACTAAGAAATTCCCTTAGTTTGGACGGAATCGTTAAAATTCTGTTAAGTTAACTTACGTGCATCACACATGACACAGTAAAATGACCAAAATACCCACTACATAAAGTAAGGGTTTCTTGAAGCAAATTTGAAAAGAGAATGAACCGTCTCCTTTCCGCTTTGCAAGTCCGTATAATTTTTTCTCTGATGGCCATCTGCCCCACCTTGTTATATTAGGGTTTTTAAAGAAGAAATACCCCAACCCTAATCAGTCATTGACTCATTGTAAGCATCTTCTCCACCTTGTTATATTAGGGTTTTTGATAGATTATGTTTGTTTGATCGTTTCAACTTGATCAATTTTGTGATGTTTTTTTCTGAATTCTTTTTTAAGGAAAATCGGTTGTAGGAAGAGCCATGAATTTTTGAAGGTTCGCATCCAAATAATAAAAATATAAACAAAATAATAGAACAAAGATTCAGATGCGAACCTTCTCGAATTCATGGCTCTTCCTACAACCAATTTTCCTTAAAAAAGAATTCAGAAAAAAACATCACAAAATTGATCAAGTTGAAACGATCAAACAAACATAATCTATCAAAAACCCTAATATAACAAGGTGGAGAAGATGCTTACAATGAGTCAATGACTGATTAGGGTTGGGGTATTTCTTCTTTAAAAACCCTAATATAACAAGGTGGGGCAGATGGCCATCAGAGAAAAAATTATACGGACTTGCAAAGCGGAAAGAAGACGGTTCATTCTCTTTTCAAATTTGCTTCAAGAAACCCTTACTTTATGTAGTGGGTATTTTGGTCATTTTACTGTGTCATGTGTGATGCACGTAAGTTAACTTAACAGAATTTTAACGATTCCGTCCAAACTAAGGGAATTTCTTAGTTTTTAAAAATAGTGGGGGTATATGCTAGTTTCCATATTTTGAACGGGGGCATTTGCTAAAGTATCCCTTTTTTTTAAATAGTGGGGGTATATGCTAGTTTTTAGATTCTGAATAGGGGTATTTGCTAAAATAAATTTATTGGGGGTATTTTGGTCATTTTACTATGTTACATGTGATGCACGTAAGTTAACTTAACGGAATTTTAACCATTCCATCCAAACTAGGGGTATTTCTTAGTTTTTAAAAATAGTGGGGGTATATGCTAGATTTCACATTTTGAATGGGGGCATTTGCTAAATTATCCCAAAAATAATTAACAGCTAACTAAATAGCCCCCCCTAAAGCTGGATTACTTTAGTTGGGACAACAAAATCTACAAGGCACACAGAATCAACCCTACACAACAAAGAAAGAAAACAAAGCCGACCCAACAATAATAAGCTCAAGACTTTAAAGAGACACTTGTATTGAGCTGGCCACGAGCAGAAGTTCGACCTTTTATTCTTTTATTAAATTCAAAACAATCCAATAATTAAATTAAATTAAATAATTTAGGAAAAGGTGGCTAACAAACCTTGGAAAATAATATATATATTCCATGAAATTAAGCCGCAGATTTTATTTAATAATCCAAGAGTTTCGATTGAACACGTCACCCTCGACCGACCAATCACTGTCATCCACACAGATGGCCCCACCCGAGATCTACTGTTTTTTTCCCAAAATGACCCACTTTTGAAAGTATTTACCAAACTGACCCACGTTCGAAACTAAATACCAAAACTTCTCACTCGCTATCTCATATAGCGAGTTTGGTCAAACATCATCGCTATATATCTGAGATAGCGAGCGTATGTTGAGTTGTTTCTCCACATTCTTGGTACGAGTCAGATGAATAGACTGATGTTGTTGCTACAAGTATAGAGTTGGGAACGCATGGATATTGGTAGACCCGTGATTAGTAGGCAATCATGAAAGTAGTTGCATGTTCCCGATGACCCTCACATAAAACCACCACAAGGTGTATACTGGACTGGATCTCTAACATGGAAGGCTAACCCAAATCGATACAACGAGTCTTTAAAAACCTCCCCAATCGACATTCACTATCTCAGTTAGCGAGTATGGTATAAACACAGTCTCTATCTGAGATAGTGAGTCTTGACTTAGTATTTTTCTTCAAATTTTTCTCCGAGTGGTGGAGAAATAACTCAACATGTACTCGCTATTTCAGATAGCGATGATATTTTCACCAAACTCGCTATATGAGATATCGAGTCTAAATTTGGTATTTTCTTTAAGATTAAAAAATCTCAACATACACTCGCTATCCCAGATAGCGATGAGGCTTTGACCAAACCCACTATCTAAGATAGCGAGTCGATCGTTTTGGTAATTAGTTTCGAAAGTCGATTGGCTTGGTAAATACTTTTAAAAAGTGGGTCATTTTGGAAAAAAAATCATATCTACAATAGCCGGTTAGCCACAAGGTTTACCACACGTGTGTGGCTAAATTTGAGTTTTGGAAATGAAGAGACTTGCAACAAGCAATACACACGTGATGTAGAAAGTATTCTACACTCCGCAAGAACTATTGTGAGATTAGGGTTGTGCATCGGGTCAGGCCAAGTTAGTTTCAAATCTGGGTCATATTTCAGAAATAGGTTATCTTGGTAAACTGTTAGTATCGATGTAGCACAGTGATAAATGTTTTAGTTGAGAAATTTGGTGGTTAGATTCGATCGGTTGCATCAAAATCGTACATTTTTTGTCAAAAAAACAAAAAAAAACTTGCCATTCAATGCAGGTGAGATCTATAAAGAATTCTATATTGTAAGAAATTGGGGGAGATACAAAGTTTGTTCGTTGTGTTAAGTTCCGATTCTGAGCATATTTGCAAAATATATTTTGTTGGTTTAAAAGTAAAAAAAACTGCTGGGGTTCAGTTAGTACAATGACAAAATCCTATAGCCGGTTAGATGTTGGGGTTTGGATTCTAGTTATAAGAGCATCTCCAACCACGTTAGCTATTTTGGCTAATTAAAATAGCCAAAATAGATAATTTGGCTAGCAAAAAAAATCTTCACTCCAATCATGTTATCTATTTTGAACAACCATTAATAATTAAAGTCCTAAATTGAATAAAATAAAAATATAAAACCAAAGCAACTGATACTTGAGATCATTGCTCTTGACCAACTCTGTATGGCTCTGAAGAATCTCAGGACTTACACTATCATACTTAAGAAACCGGCTCAAAGTATCATTAGCCAATGCTGTATCTCTAATAAGCACTTGATGTTTCCCTACAGCATCAAGAACCTTCTCGTAACAGATTTCATTCATCAACTGAAATCTCTGAAGAGGTTTCTTCACAGTGATCCCAATATACTGCTGTGCTAAGGGCAGGGTCTGTAGCTATTGTCAAAATGGAATAAACCTTTTTGAGCACGCAAGAATATTGCTACATCTTCATTGTTTGGCAGAGTAGCTGATAACCCAACAAGTCTGATATGCTCTTTGGTTGTTTCAATTTGTCTAATAGTCATTGCAATCATACTCTCGAGGACAGGCCCTCGGTTGTATGAAGGAGATGGATCTCATCAATAATAAGAAGTTTGATAAGTTGGGTATATGTTCTGTCCCCGGACTTTCTAGTGACTATGTCCCACTTCTCAGGTGTAGTAACAATTATCTGAGTCTCTTCGATCTGTTGGCAAGTAAGATTCTGGTCGCCACTGAGTTCCCTCACAACAACATTAAAAGACTCTAGGCGCTTGGACAAGTTCCCAACAACCTCAGCAACTAAAGCCTTCATTGGAGCCACATACACAATCTAATACTTCGTATTATCTACTACTACATCCTTGAGATGCAGACCAATCTTATGAAGAATGGTCAACATAGTAACATTAGTTTTCTTTGGAGCCAATATGCATCAATGTCCTGAACATTTAAGTTCAGTCCTTTATTAGCTTCTTCCATTTCATCATCATCTATTCCACCCATTTGCATAGCCCCAGTACCATTGGATTCCAGATCATCCTCATCGTCATCCTCAGAATCCTCCGGGATCTGATCGAAATCACTCTCTTCTTCCTCCTCATCCTCTTCAAACTCAACCACAACACCAATATCGTCATCCAATGCCTCATCATTACCATTTGCAGCAGTTGAACCCGTAGCTTCACTTCCATCCTGATAATCTGTGATCATCCGACCAATCGAGACTAGTCCTGATCCATTTAATCAAAAAAAAAAGCAATTGATCCGTCTTCTTCACAATCAGCGAACAACGGATGAGAGAGAGAGAGAGAGAACGACGGAGGCTTGGCAGGGCGGCTCGACTGGCGGCGACGAGCTCTCTGATGGTTTGGAGACAACGGCAAGGTGATGCAGGCGGTGGGCGATGGGCTTCGACGGAGGGGCATCGCAAGGCAATAGGCAACAACGGTGGACTTGAGCGGCAGCGGTCGACTGGCAGCGGTGAGAGCTCGGGACGGAGGCGAGATGAGGAGGACGATGAGGCGAGGTCGGAAGTGAGTAGAGCGAAGGAGGAAGACGATGGGAAGGGTGGACTCTGTTTCGGTTTCAAAGCAGAGGAGAGAGAAGGGGGCTCGCGATTTGGATCTGATTTCCATCGCGATTTTTTATTTTTTGTTTTTGTTTTAGCGAGCGATACATATTCGCCAGATCTGGCGAGTGAATATTAGAAATCTATATTGGCGAGTGGTTTGGCTAGTCCTGTTGGAACATATTTTTGTCCTTATATTAGCTATTTTGGCTAAAATTGAAAGATAGCTAGCATGGTTGGAGATGGTCTAACAATTGATAACCCATTTTCAAAAGAAAACACACAAAAATGCTTAAATGATTGAGAAATGAAAATTACACCTTGATTATATGGATAATGGACTAGATTTATTTATTTTTTGACCTGGTTTTGTGTTTAATATTAATGAACAAAAGCGAAACATAACACACACTTGTAAGAAAAGTCAACTGCAATAGATGAGCATAACCTTGTTTTGTGATGCTTACAGATGGTTTCTTGTTACTTTAAAAAAAATTAGGAGGTGGTGGGGGGGGGGGGACCAATATGTAGATAAGAGCAATAAGAGCATCCACAGTCATTTGCCATTTATCCATTATATGTATTTTATAACAAACGAAACACTGCAACCGTTTGCTATTTATGTATTTTTTGACGAATATGCAACAGTAGGTTGCTATAAATAAGAGACGATATAAGAAAAATGCATATTATAAAGGACGAATCTTCAAGATTCGTGAAGATTCGTCCCACTAAAAAAAATATTTTTTTAATTCTCAGACGGACCTTTGAAGTCCATCCTTTGAAAAATATATATATATTTAAGCGACGGATCTTCAAAGTCCGTCGCTCACCGAAATCAAATTTATTTAGTTTTTAAAAATACCCAAACAAATAACCCTGAAGATCCGCCCAGTGACACAGAGGGGGGGGACCAATATGTTGAAAAGAGCAATAAGTGTAACACCCCGAATTCCAAATAAGGGCGAATTTGAGATTCTACAAGATCTTTACTTCACTTCGTACAATTTTACAAGGGATTTAAAAACTTTTTCTTAATAATACATTCGAGTTACATTACACTTTTATACAGCGGAAATAAAAGATTACAACTTTGAAATAAAATACATCTTGTAAAACTTTAACATTATTTGCATCACAACATCTTTACTCCTTCATGAATAGTCCATTACCTGCATGTTAACCTGTGGGCACGTCAGTCACTTACAACTGACGAAAATGTTATACTTGACCATCCTCTCTATGCCGGGGCTAGTATAACGATCTTATTACTTTAATAAAAACACAACAGTTGAATGGATAATAAAGTGTTAATGTGACTACGCTAAACATGTAAGTGTATGTCATGCCTTAATGTCTAATGCACACAATTTTATACTAGGATGACACTAATACACACTTGTTCGGATTCTATGCATCCCATACTACATAGGTCCGAGGACAAGCGCCTACGTACTCCACAATAAAGGGCTCGATCCCTCGCCATAATAACTATCCGGTAATAAAACAAGGTTCAGATCATTCCACGAATTTGAGTCCCAGCCCCGGAGTCCACCGCTGACTGTTATAACAGATTCCACATCGTGTGAATCATCCCGTATGTGACCCTCTAGTCCGGTATATACATATACATTAGAGACGGTAAACAAAACCATCCGTCCGACTACTCAAGATCCCGGAGTCCACCGCTGACCCGTCCTCATAGTCCCGGATTAAAATACAATAACCCGTCTCCCACGGGGCAACCTCAGTCCACCAACTGGGTGTATAGCCTCGGAGTCCATCGCCGACTATATAGAGCACCCCACTTACGTTTCCCTAAGTTTACTACAACTTCACCTAAGTGCCTAATTATCTTAGTTCAAGACATAAATAGATTTTCAAGTCTAGAATTAGTCTTATCTCTTACCGGTCTTAATCACCTTTCTCGAGATAGATTTACAATCCTATCTCAAACTTTATGCCTCAATTCTTTTATTTCAACATTTGCCGGTAACAAGATTTTACTAACTCGCAACGTAACCATTCATGAATAAGGATTTTGGGTACACATACCCTTTAATAGTCATGTCTTAAATCTAAATCATTTCATCATTATAATTGCTCACAAAATATGATTAATGTCCGTCTTAACTCTAATTCATGATTTCATAAAATTATCAACATCATCATTCTTTTCACCAACATAATTTGATCACTTGCAAGTCTAGTAATCAAGCATAAAATAAGTCATTCCCATCAAAAACAATTATCTCACAATTTTACTGTTCTTTTAATAACACAAATCATGATATTAAGTATCTTAGTTTTTGAAGACAAAAACTAAATCTTTTTAAAAAGTTACTTTTATTTACTTCAAATTTCTAAACTACATTTTCAAATGATCCCCTTTCATTTTAATTGAGTACTCAAATTTTTTAGTCTATCAAAATCCCAAAACAAAATAATGAACACAATCAAAGCACACAAAAAGAAAAGAAAGCTAATGCTGGGCTTTGAGAACCCATGTGCAGCAAGCACCCAACACCCAGCCGCTAGCCATCCAGTCCATATGGACTTGGTGTCCAACTATAGCCTCTGTAACGCCCCAATTTTTTTTTTTGAAAACTAAACCTCAAAATTCAATTCTATCAATTTCTATGTCACTTTAAACATAAACTAAGAAAGTTATATTTCAAGAAAAATTTTGGCAGAGTCTTCCCTGTAAATTTTGTCCCGAAACACAAATAGCTTACGGAATTCTGCTCAAAATTCCGTAGCTCACAATACATACAATTATTTCACGGGCTCCCCAGGCCAAAATGAGCAGAAACATCCAGGCAATTAATATATATGCTCTGGGGGCCAAACTCATAACGGAATATTAAATATCAATTAAAAACCATAAATTCCTTTGAAAACGAGGTAAAGTTTTTAGAAAAACATTTGTAAAATCTACCACAGAACCCGGTACACCACAACATGATGGGTACGGGTCACAACCACCATATACTACTCCACACTATACTCATCATCATCATTTACATACTTATACATCCATAATACAATTTAAATCATAACTTTACCACTCATCATAACTAATTAGTACAAAAAATTGATAATAAAACTTCACCCTACCATCTACGCCTCACCTCTGCACTGATGAGAACCTGTAATAGTAGGGGATCTAGGGTAGTCCTCGGACTCCCCTAACCCCCCAAACACTAAGGGGTTAGTCATTTTTGGTGTGAGTATAATTTAGAAATCTAACAAATAAATTACTTGTATAAGGAAAATAAATTGATCTTACAATCCTTGAGATAAGAAATATCAACCTGGACTCTAGATATAAAACATCACAATTATTGCTTTACATCAAGCATTCTTTGAATCTGCATCCAACTATATACATCCCACTAACCATGCATCTACTTTACTCATTTATTATTCACATAATAATGCATCACATAAGTAACACACAAAAGCACTATCTTTATTTCTCATTCTCTTTATATATTTGTATACACACATGAGGTTACTACATCTTTTCTTCATCTTTATTAGCCACACACTTCATTTACTTGTATTGTATTACGCTCCACCCCATAACCATATACCTCTATTCTCGTAATACCACATTCATTCATGTCTTGTGACACAATATAAAATCTCATTACACATTGCAAGTAACTCACATTTCATCACATCATTAACCTATCACTTTACTGAATACTCATTCTTATCGCATCCAAAGCATGTTTTATAATTCATTATCATCCCGTTATATCACTTAGTCACTATTCACTCTAATTGATAATTAACTTACTTTCATCTTCACTCATAACTCACGTTATCATTGATCTCACTTTCCTTCTCATCGATATATACTCCATATCCCAAACATAGTTTGGGCAATAATATATCACACCCCAAAGCCGGTAGCTTGGGTAATAATCACCGCACCCCAAACACGTAGTCTGGGTAGGATCACATCACATCTCTAGCCGATAGCTTGGTTATTAATTTACTTCAATTACTATTCATCTTCACTTGCTTTATTCGTCATTTCCATTATTCATCACCGCTATCATGCCACTCACCCTGTGAATTATGTCAAGACAGATAGTTCCCACCATTTCCACAGAAATAGCGGGCGTGTAGTTCCTCGACACAATTCCAAGGTGTATCAACTCAAATCATCCTGTATCTCACTTTCATTTATAAGACACATAATGCATTCTTTCCACTTCATGTATTCATTAACATAGCACAATTTCTTCATTTAATCCACATTAATACACTTGCTTCATTTTATTTCATTTTACACTAGGTACTTTCTTCTCTTTCTCATTCACATTCTATATCATATTCAATTTACCCCAGGTCTATCCTAGAGTATCAATTCTCTCTCAGGTCTACCCTGAGGTATCATATCTCTCTCCGGTCTATGCGGAGGTATCTGCTCTCCCAGGTCTATCCTGGGGTATCAACTCTCTCTCAAGTCTACCCTGAGGTATCATATCTCTCTCCGATCTATGCGGAGGTATCTACTCTCCCAGGTCTACCCTGGGGTGTCATCTCTCTCTCAGGTTTACCCTGAGGTATCATATCTCTCTCCGATCTATGTGGAGGTATCTACTCTCCCAGGTCTACCCTGGGGTATCATCTCTCTCTCAGGTTTACCCTGAGGTATCATATCTCTCTCCGATCTATGCGGAGGTATCTACTCTCCCAGGTACCCTGGGGTATCATCTCTCTCTCAGGTTTACCCTGAGGTATCATATCTCTCTCCAATCTATGCGGAGGTATCTACTCTCCCAGGTCTACCCTGGGGTATCATCTCTCTCTCAGGTTTACCCTGAGGTATCATATCTCTAGTCAACCGAAATTATTGCTATTAACATTTTCTTTTCATATTAACATCACCCTTTATCATCATAGCATCTCATCTTTTATTTAAACTTATTCGCATAAACATTAATCACCATCTCACTTACCCGTTCAATGCATCACCCAAAAGAAAATCTCATTGTAATTAATATATAAAATCATCACATCATATGATGGCACACCACAACTGTACTGAATTATTTATTATCTCATTCCCACATGTTTGCATACGCCCAGTAGATTAACACATCACAACACCATATACATATAGATATACAATACACCACCCTCACCCTGAATATTCAAAATCACATCAACCCACCATATATCGACATCCCTATATACATATAACTCATCCCTATATATATAACTAATCCATCGTCTATAAATTTATATCAATACACGAGGCGAGTATTTAATCGTCATATCGCATACCAACACCGAACACAAATTTTCCTTTGCACATACACCTTATTCCGGGATTCATATCAATCATTCACTTTATACTAAAATTTTCTTAAAATAACAAATACATAAATACATTCATACTCACTTAACAGCCCGGGAAGACTCAAAGCATCACATCTCCATCCGGCGCCCGAAGCCGTTAACATCTCCTATTATCAAGTTTCAAAGCAGTTTAAGGCCCAAAACCTCCAAATCAACCACAGAAAATAACAACACTAATTCTAATATCACTCAGGCATTTTATCGAACGTTTGGGATGCACACGTGCGTTGCACGTAATATTTAAATTTCTACGGGATGTTTATCCCTAAACAATTACTAAAATCACCCCCAACTCATTTTAACAGTTCTACTAAAATTCTACTACTATGAAGGAGAAAATTCTCACATGTATAATTCTCTTTTACAAACCCAAAACCCTAATTTATTAGCAACTTGTAAAATCTCCAAGAATTTGCTGATTTCTCGTCTCTACCATTCTCAACATCTTCTAATCTCCCTACCATAATATCCCTACTCAATAAAAATCAACCACACTAAATTTTATACAAAGAAGTAATTTAGGGTTTACCTTTCCAAAATCCTTTCGAAAATCCGATGCTACCACGTTGTAGAGAGCCCTTCAATTAGTCATCCCCCCGAATTAATTTGAAAATCACAAAGAAATTTAGTGGATTTGGGCGGGAGAAGGGGAGACCGAATGGGTTTCCTTCGGTGCTAGTTATGGTCGGGAAAAAAGAAGGGAAGAAGGAGGAAGAAGAAAATGGGAGGGGGGGGGGGTTATTAAAATAAATAAATAATAAATAATAGGAGTATTACATTTAAGCCCCTAATCTCAAAAATATTTCCAATAAGCTCCCAACTCTTACACTTTAAAAATACTACAATGTAAAATACATAAAATTGTCTCATAATAATCCTCCAACATTACTACAGTAGAAAATAAAGTAAACAATATTTCTTCACATAAAACTCGACTCATAAACCCCAATATATCATCCACACCATTCCAACAAAAATATTCATACCAATATCAATATTTAAATAAAATATATCAAAAATAATTTTCACCTCTTCAAATATATAAAAACAGATATTTTCGGTATTTTACAAATTCGAAGTGTTACAGCCTCTACCTCCTTTTGTTACATTTTCTGATTTAATTGAAAACAACAAAAAGGAAAACTTTTTGGGATCTGTATGAGTCGAACCCGAGCCCAAACAGGAAGCCATCATAGCACCAGACCACTAGGCCGAGCGAGCTCATCGATATGAATGTGCTTTCTAAATTTTTATTAAAGTCCTTCTGTTATTAAATTTCTTTCCCAAAAAAAAAATGTAGTCGATGCTCATTAGTTCTAATTCTCCTATTATACTGAAGTAACTTGTTACAACCCACATTTTCCCAATCTACATTTCGTGTGGTTTATCTATCTTTTAATGTTTCTTTTTATTAGAGAACAAAATTTCCATCTATTGATTATTGAAATCAATTCATCTCCTTTATAACCAATTGCATGAGTCCATTAGCAAAGCTAATCCAAAGTCACTATATTTGCTATCATGAAAATATTTCTAATCTTTTCATACAATCTACTCTTTCCTTTTCTTCATGCATGGCAAAAATAATTATTTCTTATCTTTTATCATTTTTCAAAATTACATGATTTACTACAAATTTTTCATCACCAAGGTGTAAAGTAAAGCTACTTTTTTATTCAAAATCATGGTGTCAATTCTTACAACTAAATTTTCTATTATTTAATCACACTCCTATCACCCATAGCATGTATATTAGCATAAAATTTTCCTACATATCAATATCTTCTCACCAACTAATTCAAAAGTTCTAGCATGATTTTCATTCGTAATTTCTTATTGAAATTATACACATATGTTACTCTATTGTGACCACAAGGTTATACAAACGAAAAAGCATGGTTCACATTATCAAGTAATTCTTTTCCTTAGTTAACATGGTATAACAATAACAACATAACTTTTATTTTAACACGAGTCTATTCATTCATACCAACATTCTACTTATTTTTAGCATGCAATGTGCTATATTAGCAAGTAAGAAGCTCATTCATTAGCATAATGTCAACATAGCATTTTTTTTTTGTTACCATCCATGTTACACACACATCACAATTTTCTCATTTGTTATTTATTAACATGCATTTGTTCTTTATAACTAGAAAGAAACAAGATCACCCACCTTATAGAGGCTTGATCAAAAGAAGGAATGCACAATTCTCCTAGCCCCACAAGCACTTCTAACTCCTAGTAACCTTCCTCTCCTAGCTATGGCTCCAAGCAAGCACTTCTAGCTCCTAGCAACCTTCTTCTCCTAGTTATGGCTCCAAGCAAGCACAAACTCTCTTATCTCTTTCTTTTTCTTAAGTTTTGGTGTAAGAGAATGTTGAAATTTGGTGTCCTATTTATAAGATGGAGCTAGGGTGTAATTTGCAAAATTCTCCATCCTAATAACTCCCTCATTTAACAATTATTTTCATAACCTCCCCATTTAAACCCTTCAAATCTTAACCCCCTCATTTAAATCCCTCTCTTTTCTCTCTTGTATACAACCGGCCACCCTCCCCCTAGTCTAGGAACCCATCTAGATACATTTGGATATACATATGTACCCATGCATATACAACTATGTGCATTTTGTTGTGTTACAAAATGTGTACTAACACTAGTTAATTTGTCATGTGTTAGTGCATGATCAACAAAAAAAATAACTTTTATTTAGTGGGCTAGCTTAATGGGCTTAATAATTGGTTTAATTAATTTAATTCCTTAGTGGGCTCCTTTCTTAGTGGGCTAGATTCTAATCCTTTGGTCCATGTATTAATTAAAAAGGCTAGATTAAAAACTAATGCATGAAGTCCAAAATAAACAATGAGAAATAAAATTTGGAATAAGAAAAAAAATAACACATGCACCACACGTGCAAAAGAAAAAAAATATTTTTATTTAAAATAAAAAGTAGGGTGTTACAATAAGAGCACCCACAGTCGTTGGCTATTTATCCATTATATGCATTTTATAACAAACGAAACGCTGCAACTGTTTGCTATTTATGTATTTTTTGACGAATACGCAATAGTAGATTGCTATAAATAAGAGACGATATAAGAAAAATGCATATTATAAAGGACGAATCTTCAAGATCCATCCCACTAAAAAAATATTTTTTTAATTCTCAGACGGACCTTCGAAGTCCGTCCCTTGAAAAAATATATATATATTTAAGCGACGGATCTTCAAAGTCCGTCGCTGTCCGAAATCAAATTTATTTAGTTTTTAAAAATACCCAAACAAATAACCCTGAAGATCCGTCCAGTGAAGGGAGGGAGGGGGGGGATATTTTTTTTAACTAAAATCGTTAAAATTATTTAAAAAATCGAAAAAATTATTTTAAAATCGTGGGACAGATTTTCAATGTCCGTCTATTGCTTTTTTGGTTTTTTTTCCTTCCGACGGATCTTATCTTCAAGATCCGTCTAATGAAAAAAAAATTAAATAATTCATTTTATATACATTTCGCCCTACGACGGATCTACAAAGTCCGTCTGATATTTTTTTATATTAAATTGCTATAAAATAGCATTGGACGACTATAGCAAACGCTCGATATGCTATATATAAATATGCATTTAGCCATTTTTTGACAATCACGACTGTGGATGCTCTAACTATATCTATATTAGTTTTTTTTCCGATTCAGTGTGCTCTGTATCGAAATTTATTGTGGTTTTGTGACTGAGTAGTAAAGACATCAATTTTTTCCCATATTGACTGTTATACCTCTGCTTTGACCGGTCTAAGCATCCTTTTTCTTCTCTCCCTTACAACTTAACTTTTTTTTCCTTTTGTTTAAACAATTAAAATATACATACTCAAAACAATTATTCATCTGTTTTCTATCTTATTTGCAGTTTGTTAATAGAGTAATAAGGTAATAAACACATTTAATTATGGAAAAGAATATAATTAAACAGTATTAGCAGACATGGGTATATCAGAAAAAAATCACCAAAAAAGTCAAAATCGTCATGTGATAGCTGAAGGAGTCCACCGATATGAACCAACAATAAGGACAAAATACACCGAACCGTAAAAAAATGAGTACAGTCATATGCAAATTGGTGGAATATGGGTACAGATTACTTATAGTGAAAATTTCCCAAATAATGGAAGATGTGGACTCGTCACACTCAAAATACTGTTGGGCCCTTGAAATCTTTCTATATGAGGCTTGAGAGCATCCACTATCGTTTGCTGAAAAAAAAAGCATATTTAGCAATTGGAAATAGAAAAGAATGGGGATCGCTGTTATCGTTGTTGCTAAATTTAGCAATTGCTAAAAAAAAAAAATAATGAAAATGGCACTATCATAATATTTGAGAAAGAAAAGTTAGAAGAGACAGATGAAAACCATTCGTCCGATATATTTTTTTAATTATTAAATGGTATTATCGTAAGTATTGAATGACATTTTTTGTAATTTTTGAGGGAAAAAATTCTAAAGAAGTTGGTGGACGGATGAAGATCATCCGTCCCTCCTCTTTAAATTTCTTTAAAAATAACAGACGGAGGATCATTGATCTCTTCTATATTTAGCAATTGCTAAATTTGACTGCTATATTTGACGTCCGTTGTTCACTTCGTTTGCTATAAATACATTTTTAGCGATAGTGGAATTTTTTTGCTAAAAAATGCTTATTTTGCATTTTTAGCAAACGATAGTGGATGCTCTTATAAGATCTAATAGCATCCACTATTATTTGTGCTAGAAATTTTATATATAGCATTTAGCATTCGTCGATGAGCGCTACAGTCGTTGATGCTAAATTCGAAAGAACAAAAAGAATTACAAAATTAGACGGAAGATGATGATTTGTTATCTTTTTTTTTTTAATTGAAAAATGACATTTTTGTAAATAATGAATGACATTTTCATAAAATATGAAAGAAAAATAAAGGAAAAAGTTGTCGGACGGAGCTTAATCTTCCGTTCAACATTTTTAAAATTCTTTTAAATAATGACATTTTCGTAATTATTTGAGTGACATTTTCGTATTTCTTTGGAAAAAAGTTTCAAAAAAGATTGCGGACGGAATATTCCGACTATATTATTAAAATAATTAAACGAACGGAGCTTGGTCATCCATCTTCTATATTTAGCATTCGTCTAACGCAGCTGCTGTCTTTAGCAATCGACCGTTCACTTCTATTCTAAATTTTAAGTTTTTAACCAAAGATAGTGGGGGTGATTTTTCATTTAAATGCTAATAATTTGGTTTTTAGCAAACCACAGTGGATGCTCTAACAAGAGTCAAATCAAAAAAGAAGGTCACCAAAATATAGAAGCCAATTTTAAGAGGCCCATTAGCAATAGAGAGGCAGAAACATATGGCCCATACAGAGCCCATTAGAAATCGATATTGAAGTGGACCGGGCTGTATTTGATTCTCATTGCTGTGATATTGGTAGCCAATTGTGGCACATGACATGAAAAATACGATCACATGAGATGATGACTTCCATTTTATAGATGAGATGCTTTCTATCACTTTCATTGAAGCTTCTCATCTTGTCTCAAGTACTTTAATCGTCAGTTTCGTCTATGTCAACTTTTAAGTAAAGCATAAGCATATTTTGTTGGATGGTAGCTCTTCAATTGCTTTCGCTCGAGTTTCTCTCTCTTTGGCATGTCACAAACTATAGCATCATGTTTCACATTCTAGAGAGTAAGTGCCATTCTACAATTTGATTCTCTCTGTTTGATTTATCAAGTACAACATTGATTACGACATGTCAGCCACATAGACGGCCTTTCTGGTGTGACTGGGATAAACATGTAAGGGACAGGCATGTGATAATTATTATATTTTTCAAATACACATACATACATACATGTTCGGTGAGCTCAGAGCATCTGTAGTCGTTAAGGCTCAAAAATTTTATATTTGGCTTTTAGAAATAGAATTTTTGAGTTGGGTTTGTAGTCGTTGAAGTCCAAAATTTGGTCTAACGGTGGATGATTGTTTTAATTTTGAATCTCAGCCGTTGGTTTAAAAAAAATAAGTCCAAAACATTTGAAAAAATTTTTTGTACTAATAGGAACACATAATAATTCCTATAGGCTCATTCCATTTCATTCATTGATCAAATAATCAAACCAATCTCAAATTAACTTTATATGCATAAATAATCATATAGGCTCTACTCCATATAAATTAAAAATACAAAATGTGGGAAAAATCTCAATGACACAACATGGTGTTGCGTCCGTCCTTTTTTTTAATATTTAAATTTCGATGGGACGCAAGATCATCTAGCGTTCGATTTCTTCAACGAAATTATTTATTTTTTTTAGTCAGACGCAAAATGATTTTGCGTCCGGCACATTTTTTTTTTATAAAAAATGATTGAACGCAAGATCATATTCCGTCCGACCTGTTTTTTTTTTTTTTTAAATTTAATTCTTCAAACGCAAGATCATCTTGCGTCCGAGCATTTTTTTTAGAACGGACGCAAGATGATCTTTCGATTCATATATTTGAGAAATTCCTATATCGACTTTCAAATTTAGAAATATAGGAAACGATTACAGGGATTCGTTTCCTATATTTTCAAAATTTTGAAAATATATGGAACGACTACAGATGCTTTCTCAGACAAGACAAAATGCAAAGAAAATTGATTTTGTCTGTTCAAAATTATTATTATTATTATTATTTTTCATTGCACTGTAAGAGCATCTGTAGTCGTTTGGTATATATGCATAATATGCATATTTTGTAAAAAAGAGCACTGCAGTTGTTGGCTAAATATGCATATTATGCATAAATTGCTATAGTAGATTGTTATATATGAGAATCGAAATAGCAATTATGCATATATAAAGGACGACACTAGAAGTGCCGTCAAATATATATATATATATATATATATATATATATATATATATATATATATATATTGGTCGTCAAGTGCCGCCCCTCCAAATAAATCGATTTTTTAAATTAATTTTTTTTAAAAAAAGCCCTCCGATGGAACTTCATGTGCCGTCACACATTTTTTAAAGATTTTTTTAATATCTTTTTTTTTCCTTCTTTTCCCTCTAACGGCACTTCATGTGCCATCCCACCTTTTTGCTTTGTTTTTTTTTCCCGCTCCAATGACACTTCATGTGCCGTCCCACTTATTTTAATGTTTTTTTTTCCTCGGACGCAATGTGAAGCACCATCTCTATATTATTTTAATTTAAATTGGTAAAATATAGCATTTCACCACTGCAGCGAAATGGAAAATTGGCATATGCATTTATCCATTTATGCATATTTTAACCGTAACGATTGTGGATGCTCTAATGGAGTTGTATTTCTTTCTTTTCTTTTCTTTTTTTCAAAGTCATGTCATTTCTAAAGAAGCACATTGATCATTTGTTCGTTGACAATGGATCCTTTATCTTCATCTCAATCGCTCCGCTCCATTGCATGTTCACCATGAGGACATAGATTGCATAAGAAATATTATATCATTTTGCTCTTTCCACTAAATTTATATTGAATTGTTATATTCAGTTGTAAGTCAAAATCTATATAATAAAACACAAAGAAAGCTATCAAGTGGTCCTCCTTCAATCCGCCCAAAATCAAAGGCACAGATTTAACTTTACAAAACACATTTTTCTCTCAGAATTCAAATTCAAATTTCCCTCCCCAAAACAACCCATTTTATTTATTTAATTCTCTCTCTCTCTCTCTCTGTGCGTGCGTGCGTGCGTGCGTGCGTGTGGAAACATGGACTTTTATATTCCACACACACACACACACACATATATATATATACATATGTATATATATATATGTGTATATATATATACATATGTATATATATATGTGTGTGTGTGGGGGGGGGGGGGGGGGGGGGGGGGGGGGGGGACATGGACTTTTATATTCCAATTTATAATTATTTTTCATCATATACTAATGGAAACATAAACTTTTATTTACAACTAATTATTATCATATTATTGAAACTTTAGCTACATAATTGTTAATTTACTGTTTACAAGGCTTTTCATATGCTGTATCGTTCTAAAGACGTGCTACAGGCATGTGGCGACGGGCAAATCTAATTCTTTTATAATTTAAGTTGCATCTACTTTTTATTGTAACTTTATCGGTATTATAACTCTATATATATAACTATTTGAACTTATCAAACACTTACTAAAGCCGATATCCATTACGATAGAAAATCTGAAACTTTCACCTGTAAATTACAATTACAATTGAAAAATAAACCAAACACCCACTAAGTTCCGCATCACCGCAAAAGGACTACTTCGGTACTTCCAGCAGCCACAAGTAGAAAGAAATGTACAAGAAAAAGACAAATAAAGCCACGTGGCAATCAGACTCAAAACTTGTTGACGTGGACAACAAGCCAAAGACAAAACTCGCTCGTAGAAACTTAAGTCATCGAAATATGACGTTTTCCCCAAAATAGGCCACCTTTTCAAACTAATACACGAAATAGGCGATTTTCGAAACTAATTCCCAAAACAGATTCTCTTCCAAGCATGTACTTTTTTTTGTTGACGTAGTTGACAACTGCAATTTAAGTATATGTCACAATTATCTAACTTAAGCATTTGTGTCAAAATAGTATTAAGGAAAAAACTATATTCACTTTAGACCACAGTTGCCAACTACGTTTTTTATTGTACTAAGCTAATAGTTTCCAACTGCATTCTCAATTGAACCCAATGAAAGATTAAATTAGGAATCCAGTTGGGAACTGCGAGCTTAATGCAATCAAGAAAGCAATTGGCAACTGCGGTCGAAGGCGAACATAGTTTTCTCCTTAATACTACTTTGATACAAGTGTAGTAGTTGATTATGCCATATACTTAGATCGCAGTTGCCAACTGCATCAACAAAAAGAATAAGACGCAGTTGAAAACTGCGAGTGGTCTATTTTGAAAATTATTTTTGAAAGTAGTTTGGAAATTAGTTTTAAAAAAAGGCCTATTTTGGAGAAAAAATCTCGAAAAATCGATCTCACCGAAAAACACTTAATCCTCACTCCCAAAATTCCATTCCCAAATTCTTTACTTCCCCTCTCCCTTTCCAAATAATCGACGTCAACTTATCAAAATCCAAAACCCCCAAATTTCCCCAATTCAAAAATGTGAGTTTTAGGGTTTCGACCAAAACACCAATCTTTAATGGCGACTCACCGCATCAAACGAGAAGACGCCGCCGCCGCCCGCCGCCGCCGCCGCTCCTCCCTCGATGACGGCGATCTCGCGGAATCCTCCGCCGCCGCCCGCCGCCACTCCCGGACCTTGAGCCGCTGGGTGGCGCGCCAAGCGGAGGATATCGTGATCTCGACGATCGAGCGCCGGAATCGAGAGTCAGAGCTCATGGCGCTCGCTGGACTCCACACGGTCTCGATGCTGCGGGAATCTAGGAGGAGAGATGACGTCAGCGATAGCGATAATGACGATCAGCGGATGTCGAGTAGAGAGGAGTCGCCGGAGGTGGAAGTTGGAGATGAGAGAGTGAGAGTGATTGCAAGTCGAATCGTGGAAACGATGGAGAGTAGAGGTGGTGATAGTGGGAGGTCGGCGTGGTTGGGGGAGAGGGAAAGAGAGAGGGTGAGGTTGGTGAGAGAATGGGTTCGGTCAGCAGGGGAGGAGAGGAGGGATGGGAGGAGGATTGAGGAGGAGAGGAGCAATGGTAGGAGAGAGGAGGAGAGTAATGGTGATGGTGGTTCGGTTACGGAGCATGAGGAAGGGCAGCTGGAGCACGTGCGGAGGGATATGTTGAGGATTAGAGGGCGGCAAGCGAGGCTGGAGTTAGTGATGAGGATGACGAGGGAGAGGGAGAGGGAGTTGCAGGGGTTGGAGGAGCACCGGGCTGTTTCGGAGTTTGCTCATCGGAATCGAATTCAGGTATTTAGTTTGTGCAGTTGGGAAATGCAGTGTTACTGAATTGCAGAAGTTGTATTGTCATATGTTTTAGTAGTTAGTAAACAATAGACAAATGTGCGTTGTTAGGTGCACTCAATTTGCAAACAAAAAAACATGTAGGTATAGTAAAGAAATCAATCTTCTTTTTGTGAATTGCCGTCCTCGTTACACTTAGTTATTTGGGAATAGCTGCCTAACCTTGCCTGTCCAGAGGAATAAGAGCTGCTCTTGCTGCTAGGCCTAAGATTATTCCCAACCATCTTGAAGTTCTTAATATGGCATACACCTTTGAGACTTAAGCGAGATGGGAGCTCCCATGGTAACGATAAAGGGCTAAGAATGATGTTTGGGATAAGCTTGGTTATATAATTTACCTTGCTTTCTGGCAAGGATAAGTGTAAGAGTGATAGCATATTACAACGAATTACGGTAAGAGTGAGATCGTGGCAATGTCTTTTAGCCTTAAATATGATACCAAGCAACCTATGTTACTACTATTTTCAAACTGAGCTTGTACCGGCTAGTTAGCTACTTGGTTGGTTAGCTCTTATAACCAAGGTTTGAAATATCGGGTATGAAATATCATTTTTTGGATGACAAGTTTTTTGTAGGATATAGGATATCGAGGATATACTGACAATGTGTAGTATATATTGTGTTGTCATATATGATTAGCATAGATTCTAAATGTAATTTAAATTAGCTATACATACATTATATATTATAAACACTACAATTCAACCCTAATATATAACCATCTACATGAAATCACATGTAATCTAGTATATAAAAGAAAAATATTCAAACAATAGAGATCTGGCATACCACAAACAAATTAAATCAATGCAAAAACTGCTTGTATTTGTATGATAGACAATTATTCATAGAAAATACACCTATAAACAAAAATGCTTATATTTTGTACTCTGCCAACTCTGCGAAAGGGGTCTTTGCTAGATTTATTGAGTTGTTGTATATGTTATTTTGAAGCGGAAGTATAACGTATCAGTTGTATCGATTGATATCAAATTATTTAGGAAGATAAATAATGATGAAAATATTGTGTTTTTTGAAAAGGTTCCATGGAAGTAGATGAGTGGCAAAGGAATGTTATGAGTCAATACATTCATGACACTAGTTTTCACATGAGGGAGTGCTCTGATATGTTAACTATATCTATTATCACGTATGTGGGAACTTGATGAGGACATCTATTTTATTTAGTTTAGAATTTTATTTCAGTATCATATTTGTTTTTGGCAATTATAGCCATATGTAATCTTTTTTATATTTTTGAGATTTTTAGAATCTTTTGAGATTTGTATCAAGATTTGTTTTGAGCCTATTTATAGGCCCTGAGATTAATGAAAAAGATATGCTATCCCTGATTAAAAATTATTGTGTTGAGTTTTGCTCTTTCCGTCTCTTTTTGTGTGATACAATTGAGATTCAATTATTAGGATTTGTGATAAATCCTAATACAATTTTAGGATTAGTGATTAACTTTAAAATCTATTCCAAATTAAAAGTCCCCCAAATCCAATACAAAAAAAAACCTAATCCCTAATTCTCCTTCTCTCTCTCCATCGTCTTCTTCCCCTACCCCCGACCCCGACCTAAACCTTAGCACCCCACTTCATCACCCCCGTCGACGCCCCACTCCCGTCGATCATCCCCTTCACCGCTACCCCTAATCCCGCAGTCACCCCACAGCCACCTCCACAAATCAGCCCCTCCTTCCCTCACCCCGCCTTCGACCACACTCCGAAACCCCTACCAAACTCCAACCTCCAATCCTCCCTCCGTCCTCGTTGACTTCCAGTCTTCGACCCCCCACTTCCACCTCCCGATTCCACCTCCGATCGAAACCCTAGTTGCGCCTTGCCCTACTGCTCCTCCTTTCCGGTCGACGACCAGCACCGCAGTTGACCGCGCAGTCGTCGACGCCCTCGCCCAGACCCGTTGCTGTCTGTCGCCCCCTTAGCCCTTGCTCCTCTTACTGTCAAGCCCCTCTCTCTTGCTGCCATTGCTGCTTCTATTGTGCTCTTCGCTGCTGTTCAACCCAAAATCTACGCTGAGTCTTCGAACTCTCGGTATACTCTTTTCATTTTTAAATATTTGTGTTCTACTGCTCTATTATCTATTATATTATCTGATTTGCCTGTCGTCCATAAAAATAATTGAGATTGAGTGTACCACTTGCTTGATTAGAGTACGAATCAATATTGAATCTTTTACTTGCTAAGAACACTTAGGAATTTAATTATTGATTGTTATAATTGAATTATTTATTGGGATTGTTAAATGTGATTCAGTTCTTAAAAATCCATCAAACCAATTAACTGTTTAAAATTTCTAACTTTAATTCGCACTACGTGTTGGTAAAATTAATCAATTAAGAATCTTGGAAATTCTCTATTTAGGGTTAGTTTTACATCATTTTGGTATCAGAGCAAAGGTTCTTAAAGTCCTAGTTCTTGTATCATTTAGGCATCAATTTTTGCATTCATTTAGGATTGTGTAGTCTTTTATTTTTCTTTCTTTTTATTTTAGGTCATTTCAGATTTATTTTTTTAAAAAAAAGTACACACACGACTCCTAGTTTTCCTCCTTTGGTGAATGCGTTTTCGCAGCACCGTCACAGATCTTGACGAGCCTTTTTTATCCCTCCCAAATCACCCAATTAGAAATCCTAGACCTTCCCGACCTGAAATGGACAACTCTGATATTTCCGCTACCCTAGCTGCCATTCAAGCAACTCTTGTCAATATCAATCAGAGGCTTGAGAAAGTGGAATTAAATCAAACTGTTGCCCCTGAACTTCATGCTAATCGTCAAATCCCTCAAGGAAAAGTTTGTGATGATCGACGTCAAGAATGTGATCCTGATGAACAATATAAGAACGTTAAGGTTGACGTTTCCCATTTTGAAGGCCACATGGAACCCCAAGCTTATCTCGATTAGATCCGTGCCATGGACCACTACTTTGTGTGGTTTGACATGAGCGAAGTTCTGAATGTTAAATTTGCCACAATGAAATTGACGGGTAAAGCTCAACAACACTGGACCAATCTTGAACATGTCAGTTGAGGCCAAGGCCTGACACCCATAGCCATTTGGGAAGCCATGAAAGAGAAGCTCACTAAGAGATATGTGCCGTTATCGTTCCACACCCGATTGCTAGATTCGTGGAACCAACTTTATCAAGGAAGTAAATCTACACAAGAATATGTTGATAAATTTGATGACTTTCTTATTCGGTGCAATGCTTTAGGTAAAGAGAGTGAAGAACAAACTCTCTCTAGGTTCAGGACTAGATTACGAGCCGATCTGAAGAACGAGCTAATTCATAGAAATGTGGACTCATTAGCAGCAGCTTATGCTCTTGTCCTCGATATGGATTTCCATAAAGCAAGTTTCCATTACAAGTCCTGCAATTCGATGGATCATTCCTCTAGAATGAATCCTCCTTATCCCTTTAGACCTGAGCACTCCTCTCCTCAATACCCTAACAAGTCTTATCCAAACAAACATACTTCAAATTCCTATCCACTTAGAAATGACAACACGGGTAAGAATACTGAAAGAGATTATTTTAAGATTGATCCTCTCACTAAGTGCTATAAATGTAAGGGATACGGTCATGTTGCTTGCAACTGTCCCAGCCCAAGTAGGATCAATATAGTAGAGGGTACCACAGTTATCACTGATGAGCCCGACAATGAGTTTACCTATGAACCTAATGTAAGTGATGACTGATGAAAAAAAGGATGACCAGTCTCTCAATTGTATTCAGTCTGTCCAGTCACCTCCATTGAGTGTACCTAAGTCACCCATCCCTTTCCAAGTCACTTGGCAGCTATAGATTTTATCCATGTGTTAGAACATCCTAGAGTTACAGAGTCTGCACCCACATTTGCATATCATATTTATGACTTGCATAGAGAAATTTTCAAGGAACTTAATGAGAATAATTTTAACTACACGTTAATAACAGATATACGAAAAAAATTTAAAACTCTTGATGTTGGTGACAAAGTGATGGTTCGGATTCTTCCAGAACGGTTTTTATCTGGATCCGTTAAGAACTTTAACATACGTGCTGCAGGCCCATTTAAGATTCTATAGGCAATCAATGATACTACCTATGTCGTTGACCTTCCTGAAGGTTTTGGCATAAGTAAGATTTTCAATATTGAGGATCTAGTACTTTATGAAGGCTCAAAATTCAATCCTAGAAATTTTCTTATAGATGAGCCTACCATGCAGCATAATGGTGAGATTTCCACATTTATTCCTATACCTGATACTATTTACCCACCGACAGAAGAATTGAATAATATTTTAGATGATCAGATGATCTCTACAAGAGATGGTGGTATGCACAAATATTTGGTGAGGTGGAAGAACAAACCGAAGTTGGATGACACTTGCAGTGATCGTGAGGAGCTCCCGCAACTGGATCCAGATATTTTGGAGCACCATGACAGGATCACTGGTTTTGACTCGACTGGGTCGAGCTCTCTCCCACCCGGAGAGAATGATGAGGACATCTATTTTATTTAGTTTAGGATTTTATTTCAGTACCATATTTGTTTTTGGCAATTATAGCCATATGTAATCTTTTTTATATTTTTGAGATTTTTAGAATCTTTTGAGATTTGTATCAAGATTTATTTTGAGCCTATGTATAGGCCCTGAGATTAATGAGAAATATATGCTATTCCTGATTAAAAATTATTGTGTTGAGTTTTGCTCTTCTCGTCTCTTTTTGTGTGATACAATTGAGATTCAATTATTAGGGTTTGTGATAAATTCTAATACAATTTTAGGCTTAGTGATTAACTTTAAAATCTACTCCAAATTAAAAATCTCCCAAATCCAATACAAAAAAAACCTAATCCCTAATTCCTCTTCTCTCTCTCCATCGTCTTCTTCCCTTACCCCCGACCTTGACCGAAACCCTAGCACCCCACTTCGTCACCCCCGTCGACGCCCCACTCCCGTTGACCATCCCCTTCACCGCTACCCCTAATCCCGTCGTCACCCCACAGCCACCTCCACAAACCAGCCCCTCCTTCCCTCACCCCGCCGTCAACCACACTCCGAAACCCTCACCAAACTCCACCCTCCAATCCTCCTCCCGTCCTCGTCGACTTCCAGTCTTCGACCCCCCCCCCACTTCCACCTCCTGATTCCACCTCCGATCGAAAGCCTAGTTGCGCCTCGCCCTACTGCTCCTTCCTTCCGGTCGACCGCCCAGTCGTCGACGCCCTCGCCCAGACCCGTCCCCGTCCGCCGCCCCCTTGGCCCTTGCTCCTCTTGCTGCCGAGCCCCTCTCTCTTGCTGCCATTGCTGCTTCTATTGTGCTCTTCGCTGCTGTTCAATCCAAGATTAACGCTGAGTCTTCGAACCCTCGGTATACTCTTTCCACTTTTAAATATTTGTGTTCTACTGCTCTATTATCTATTATATTATCTGATTTGGCTGTCGTCTACAAAAATAATTGAGATTGAGTGTTCCACTTGTTTGATTAGAGTACGAATCAATATTGAATCTTTTACTTGCTAAGAACACTTAGGGATTTAATTATTGATTGTTATAATTGAGTTATTAATGGGATTGTTAAACGTGATTCAATTCTTGAAAATCCATCAAACCAATTAACTGTTTAAAATTTCTAACTTTAATCCGCACTACGTGTTGGTAAAATTAATCCACTAAGAATCTTGGAAATTCTCTATTTAGGGTTTGTTTTACATCAGAACCAGCCAAAAATATTGTTTTGCCTAGGAAGTTCTTTGTTGTACCTTGATGGAAATGCTCAATAATGGAAGAAGGAAATGCTCAATAATGGAAGAAGGATACTAAAACCAAAAAAAAGAAAAAAAAAATCAATATATTCTCACGACTTTCTACATAAGAGCACATGAGAGGTCGCATAGCGTACGAGCAACTAAGCGAAGAGTGAAATAGTAGATCATCTGGTGTCTATAGAGTTTTGTTCAATTACAATTTAATGAATTTATAATTCAACAATCCTTTTCTAATGTATGTGTATCTGTGTATTGGTTTTAGATCAAAAGGCCTTGAACTCAATACTTTAATTAAGATGCATTCCTCATCCTCTAAAACAACTTATATTGAAACTCAAAAGGGTGTCCAAACCCAAAAGAGAGTTTTCAAGTGTTAGTTTAGTGGTATTCTTTATCAATATATAACTTTGTGTTCAGGCGTCACTAGAAGTGTAACAACAACAACAACAACAAAGTTTTCCCCCCAACTAGTTGGGGTCGGCTACATGAATCCTAGTTTTTCATTCTGCTCGGTTTAGCGCAATATCTTCTGTAAGGCCACAAGCTATGATATCTTTTTCCACCGTTTCCACCCAATTAAGTTTAGATCTTCTCCTACCCCTAACTCTACCCTCAATACTTATCAAATCACTCTTTCTAACGGGGGTATTACTAGGTCTATGTATGACATGTCCAAACTACCCGAGACGATTCTCTCTTAATTTATCTTGGATAGGAGCTTCCTTTACCATGTCTTATATATGCTTGTTTCTAATTCTATCCTTTCTGGATTTACCACACATTTATTTTAACATCCTCATCTCTGCTACACTCATTTTTTGGACATGTTTTTTGTTGCCCAACACTCTGCTTCATATATCATTGATGGCCTAACAACTGTTCTATAAAAAATTTTCTTCAACTTCAAAGGTATATGTTTGTCATACAAAATACCACTACACTTCACTTAAGCCACCCTGCTTGGATCATATGTATAACTTCTTCACAAATCTCACCATCTCTTTGTATAATCAAGTCTAAATATTGGAAACGGTATCTCTTAGGTATCTTTTGACCATCAAACTTCATTATTTGCTCATTTGTGTTCCGAATATCACTAAAATTATACTCCATATACTCTGTGTTAGTTCTGCTTATTCTAAAACCTCTAGCTTCCAAAGTTTCTCTCCACAATTCTAATTTAGCATTGATTCCTGCTCTAGTCTCGTCCACTAAGACGACGTCATCGGCAAAAAACATACATCAAGGTACTTCATCTTGTATTTCTTGCGTCAATTCATTCATAACCAAAGCAAAGTGGTAGGGGGCCTAGGGGCTTAAAGCCGAACCTTGGTGTAAACCTACTGGAACACGGAAGCACACAATAATTTATATATTTTTTAAACCAAACATGTTTACGTGCTAGATCAGTTTCTCCAGGTTAACATAAATTTCCACAACATATATTAATCCTAAAGATTATGCATCAAAGATCTGGATGGGAGAGAACTTTTACAACTTTCGACTTCATAATCATGTGGTGTCCGGCCATTTACCTTCATATATATCGCATCTTCAACGTGGAGCTGTTGGAATCATGGATGGTGCGTGATCCAAATACAGAGCTGCATATTGTTATAATCAAGTTCAGAAGCTATCAAGTTTGGAGAAAAGCTGAAGTATAATAGTATGTTTGTGTGAAGATGTGGGCTATTCATTTGCCAAGTAGGCTGTGCAAAGAAGAATATCAAACAATGTGTAGTGGTGTAAGCTGAAATCGCTCTTATTGCTGTAGCTGGACACCCTGTGCATTGCGCACAATACTCAGAATTCAGCATGAAAGATTAATTACTCATCCACTGATACATACTTTCTTGAACACAATATTTAAAGTTGTCTTGAATTATTTTTCCTCGAGATGGTTAATATAATTGTTGAACAAATTTTTATCATATACATTTCTTTGCCTGCTACCAAAAACTACAATTGGATTCTCAACGTATGGTGGTGAGAGAGATGATATGAACTGTTGTGTTTCTCTAAACAATTACTGCGATCTAGATCGAGATGAATTCTTATCACATTGCCTTCCATTATATTTAGTGTTATGACAGTTTACTAAATAATTATATTTTGGTTATTTTTTAACTGAATTCCTACTTCATTGTATTAGAAAACAGACATCATTCTATTGGAAAATGTAGGGATACTTGTTCATTACTGGCCCTTGTCTCCTTTCCCATCTCTATCTTCATGCCTTTTCAAATAATCATGGCTTTTTTTTTCACCTTCCACTTAGTTTCAGCATCTAATGATAATTGTCTTCCAGGCACTCCTCAGAGGTAGATTCTTAAGAAATGGAAATTCAAGTCCTATTGAAGAGGAGAGACCACCCTCACTGGCAGCAAGAGAATTAGGTCAACTCAGACAACGTCATCGTGTCTCAGGCTTAAGGTAGTTACTAATTATTAAGTTCTGTAAGAATTGCATTTGGTGCAATGCAGCTTATATTTTCTTCAGAGCTTTACGTGATTCACAGAAGTGTACTTGATTCTAATAACTGATAAATTCTGTTTATTCGACTAATTGTATATAATTAGACTATGAGCATGTCCAGAAATAAAATCACTGGGTTCGTCTCTTGCATTTGGCCATTTTGGTTAGTTATCGAGATTTATTTGTATGTAATCATGCCCAGCAGAGATCACGACTAGACCGTAAAAAGTTGTCACAAAATTCTGAAGTTCATCACTGTCTTCTAGAGAATTTTGTCGAGTTGAATTATTAATATCAATTTGACCAAATATTCTTTAAACAAAAAATTTGGACCAAATATTGATTCTTACTTTTTGACTTCCTGTTTCTTCTGACATATAGTTAATTCTAGCAATTTTTTGACTAATGTACTTGTCTTCCCACTTGGTTTCTGATTTCTTTTTACATGAAGTGTAGTTTGGTTCACTCACCTTATATTTGATGTTGCTGTTCCATGTCTGGCACAGCTACTTCCCTATTGGTTATCTTTTTATCACCAACTTAGGAGATGCTACTTTTTGTTTTATGCATATCACTCTTCTTATGAGAAATATTTAGGAGATGTTTTCTCTTGTGATTAGGGATGCATTTCGCTTCAGACTAGAGAGTATTGTTCGTGGGCAAGCCAGCTGCCAGGCTGAAAGTTCTCTCAGTCGTAATAACATCAGTGCTCTCAGAAATGGCCTTGCTGAATCATTTAATGAAGCAGAGCCATCAAATGATAACCATGAGCTACCACAACTGAGAAGTGAGATTAGTAATAACCATGACAATGCCGAAGTAAATACAATTAGTGATTACCTTGAAAATGCAGAAGTAAACACAATTGGTGATTACCATGAAAGTGCAACAGTAAATACAACAGCTGAGTTGGAAAGCAGCACACTCGATAATGATGTTCAAGAACCTTTTACTCAAGGCGAGATTTTGCAAGAAGGTACTGAACTTGCTAGGGAGTGGCAACAGTCAGGTGAAGGATTTAGTGACTGGCAAGAAGATATTGTAGAGGAATCTGATGGTAACTGGCAGGAAAATGTAGACCGCAATTGGTCGGGTGAAGTTCATGAACATGAAGAAGATGGAGATGATAGTCATCTGCCTGAGGTGCAAGAGTGGCACGAAAACAGTTCCCATGATGAAACACTAGAAAACTGGGAAGAAGGGGATCCGTCAGATCAAACACGAGATCAATACTTTATTCCTAGCACCAGGGTCAATAGATTTATTCCTCCTGATGATGAAAGTGTGTACAGCATGGAGCTCCGGGAACTCCTAAGCAGGTAGTTATTCATTTCAAAAGAATTTTGGTTCATCAACTTTGTTGTTAATACTGATTTTACAACTAAGTCTTTGTTGTTGTCGCAGGAGAAATGTTTCCAATCTTTTAAGTAGTGGGTTTCGCGAGAGTTTGGATCAGTTGATACAATCATATGTTCAAAGACAAGTTCATGCTCCCCTTGATTGGGATATTCAAGAACCCTTGGATACTCCTGCTTCACCTGAGGGTGCCAGGACCCAAGGAAGGGAGGACACAAATCAGGATCAGCAGGATTCCACTGTCAACAGGCCACCACCGGTAATGCCATCTCCACCAGCACCACCTCGACAACCACTTTGGCACTCAGAATTGCACCATAGTAACTGGACTCGACAGCATAGCATGCCTCGTTCAGAAATTGTGAGTTATACATTGCCTAATATTTGGATGAAGCCTTTTAGCAATTTATTATATTGGTTATTTTTCGTGTTCCTCAAGATTCTAAAGTTTGTAATTGTGCATTGTACTTCAGCATGATTGTTTTCTTGTGCCTTTACATATTCATGTACTGCAGAATATACAAATAAATAACCGATAAAACATGAAAAACGTAATGCTGATTTCTTTAGGATGAAGGGGAGACCAAATTTTTTTCCTTTTTGCTCATCTAGATGCAGCACAAAATAAGTCAGTGAATTCATGAAAAATAAATGGCTGTGTTGCACCATAAGATATTTGTTCTGTATATTGTGTAGTAAGTATGGGATACAAAATACATTGTTTGCATTTCATAGTTATGTTAACTTTTGACCAATCATACAAATATACTAAGTCTGCCCCAATAACATGGTATTTTTGCAATTGCCACAGGGATCTAGTGGTAAGCCTCTTAGCTAGTGAGCTAGTGAGCAAGAGGTCGGGGATTCAATCCCTGCTGGCATCATCCCTTTATTATGGGATTATTGTGAGGCCTTGTTCAAAAAAAAATTAACATGGTATTTTATTGTTTTAAAAGATCATCAGATAGATTGTTAGAAAACTATTTGGCATATCTTTCATATTCATATGGTCTTGATTCCACTATAGATGATTAGTGCCTCATTTGTTGATTCAATTTCTTGTAAGATGACATGATTAAAGAAACTTAGAGATGCTAGCATGGTATTATATAGTAACTATTAACTAGCAAGAACATTTGGCTGCTCTGTTCCATACTAATGGAATTTTGAATCACAAATCAATGATACCTGGTATAGGAAACTAATGGCCTGTGCATGTTTACAGGAATGGGATATTATTAATGATCTGAGGACTGATATGGCTAGGCTTCAGCAAGGAATGAGTAATATGCAGAGAATGTTGGAGGCATGTATGGACATGCAACTTGAGTTGCAGCGTTCAGTTAGGCAGGAAGTTTCTGCAGCTTTGAATCGTTTTCCTGAAAGACGAGGTATGCGTATTTTCGTATATTCCATCACTTGATTTAAGGAGCAATTTAATTTATGTTTTAAACCAATGCCTAGTATATCCATAACGTTTCTTTTTGCTTGAGAATTTACTATTGCCTTGATCCTTCAGTGATTACTTTCTCCGGACATTTTGTGTAATGTGGCAATGTTCAAGTTTATATCCATTAGGATGATCTAATTTCTGATTCTTTCACCTGCTATTCTTCCTTGTGCGTTGGAAAAAGTTCTCTTTTTTTTATGCACAGTAGGATACATTCTCCCACGCACTCATTTCTAGGTAGTTTTGCCTGTCACCAAAAATTTTCTGAGTTGCTATTCATCTCTTTTCGACTTCTCATTCGGAGATTTGACGGCAATTGACTGCAGATCAATATCTAGACAGAAACTTCGTGAAGCAGATAATTTATAACTTGTAATTTGATGGCTTGACAAGAGAGTTCAAATGCCCTTTCACATCTTCTTAACTTGCCACCTTGCACTAATAAAAGTTGATTTACTGAAAATATATTTTTTCTTTTTAAAGGTAACATTGAACCCCAAACCTGCCACCTTATGCACTAATAAAAGTTGATTTGCTGAAAACATATATTTTCTTTTTAAAGCTAACATTGAACCCCAATCAGTGAAGGTGGGGGTAACGTATATACTCAGTTGCCTTGACCATCATATCTTTTCTGTATGTATGTTCCCCTTACCGTTCTTGTTCTAGTGATGTGATGGCTGCCTAGCGTCAATTTCTATTACTGACCTGATGTTAATTTCTGTTTTAGGAATGGTTGAGGACTTGGCTGATGAGGGATCAAAGCGGAGTCAAGTGAGGAAAGGAACTTGCTGCGTCTGTTGTGATACTCAAATCGATGCTCTCTTGTACAGGTCTGTATATCTCTTACTGCTATATACCTCATAAGAGCATCCACAGTTGTGATTGCCAAAAAAAGGCAAAATGCATATTTACATATAGCATATATAGTGTTTGCTGCAGTCGTCGAATGCTATATTATTTAAAATAAAAAAATATAAGACGGACTTTGGAGATCCGTCGGAGGGCGAAACGTACATGAAATTGATTATGTAATATAAAAAATTCGTCATGCGGATCTTGAAGATCCATCGGAAGAAAAAGAAAAAAAATCAAAAAAGCGTCAGATGGAATTTTAAATAATTTTTCCGATTTTTTTAACAATTAAAAACAATATTTTAGTGAAAAAAAGGAAAAAATTTTGGCCCCCTCCACGGAGATCCGTCCAAGAGGGTAACCCAATATTTGAACAATTTTTATATTCGGAAATTTTTTTAAAAAAACGTGGGACGGACTTTCAAGTTCCGTCCGACGAATTAATTTTTTTTTTTCTTTCGTGGGACGGATCAAGATCCGTCCTGTATAATATGCATTTTCTCATTTCCGCTCTCATATATAGCAATCTACTGTTGCAAAATCGTCAAAATATGCATAAATAACAAACGACTACAGCCCGTCGTTTGCTAAAATATGCATAAAATGGATAAATAGCAAACGACCGTGGATGCTCTAAGTCATAACAAAGGCCACTATGTGTTTTGCTCAACCTATATATTAAAGTTCTTGTATATAATCTCCTCACAGATGTGGGCACATGTGCACTTGCTCAAAATGTGCTAAGGAGTTGGTCCAAGGTGGAGGCAAGTGTCCACTTTGTCGTGCACCCATTATTGAGGTGGTCCGAGCCTACTTCATACAGTAAATAACCAAAAAAGGACAACCCCCAAAAGTAGAATTGTAAGAGTTACTGGGGCTCGAGTTTTGTCAAGGGGAAGTTTTTGTCCATTGTCCATTACCGTTCATTGTACAGTGACTGTGTGTATATATATATATTTACTTTCTTTGCCAATCTCGTTTTATGTTTCTTGAAACATCAAAATGTTTCGACTGTGTGCTATGGCAACTGACACCATTTATTCTTTATTGATGGAGGATGAAAAATCAAACGAAATTGTTTATTCAATGTATATTCTTATATCAGCAACTGATCGTTCAAAAATACTGCCTATTAGAATGTTTTCTTTCGTGCAGTATCTTTGTCTAGTGATTGGTTTGCTGGACTCATCTTTTGATTCTCTATGTTACCGATTCAATGTGGTATGGTAAATTCCACCTAGGGTGTGATTTGTTGACATATTCATATTCTCCTTTTGATTTTAACATTCTTGACCTGAATTTGGTTACCCGTTCATATTTTAATATGGATGTGAATTTTTGTTATGAAACGTTTGATTTGGGAAGATAAGTTGACAAAGATATCCACCAAATTTAAAAGTAAACTTGTAATTTCCCCTTTTGACCCATTGTGCTCTATTTTCTTGCCAGCACCAGAGACTTCCCGTCTCTGCGCACTTCATACAAACAGAATGAAACAATGAAACTCCATTTTCAGTCACACACAGTTACAGAGTTAGCAGCACCATTTGCCTTGTTCAAGATTGTCCGAATCTGATGCGGCCCTTGGCTTCATCGTCGTTCTTGTCTTTATCATCTTCTTCATCTTCTTCGCTTATGGTCTTGTAGCACCACCCGCAGACAACCAGCCACCGGATGTCGACCATGATGGTGGGATCCGCACACCGGGGATGGACCTCAGGGTGGTGAGTGCACTTCCTGTGGTAACATATACCCCAGGTAGACCCAAGGGACCCTGCACGGTTTTCCTGGGTGAGTTGGAGGAAAAGGAGCAGGTGAAGGGTGATTCCTGCATGTTTTCACGTCTTCCACCTAAGGTGCATTGATGAGTGGTTGCTGCTTCACGGGTCAGGTCGTGCCCAATTTGTCGCTGCTCCAAACACTGTTGGGTACGGATGTAGGTAGGGCGGAGGTAAATGATAGTGGATCACGTGATTTGGAAGAGGGAGTGAGGAGGCTGGAGTTTGGGTTGGGTGGTCGAAGAAGAAAGTTCTAGTTCTGTAACTCTACGACACAAAATAACAGCGTCTGATATTCAGACTGAAAAAATTCTTGAAACAATACGACTGGAGAGGATTGGATCGCGTGTTTATTGAATCAAAGCGGCAAGATCTAGTTTCGACTTAGCTGTAAATCAAACATTGTTTGTCTACCTAATACAGAACAATAATCAATCAATCCTGACTGACTATTGTATTTCTACAAATCCACTGAATGTAGCATAAGCTGTGTCATAAATAAAGACCGTGACCATAACACTACTCAATCACAACGGAACGGTTAGCCTCTGTGCCTCAACTACTCAATCAGAACTATATGCAGAATTGTGCAAAATCTTCCACGAATCTGCCCTCTTCGAACCTTACCACCTCATTAACAAACAGCACGGCTACCTCCTTCTCGCCAAACTGAGTTGGTTAGAATAGCAATGATAAGATGTGGGAGGGTTCAAGCCATTCTCGAGTTGGTTGTACCTAAATTGAAGTATTTCTTTACAAATAAAGAAAGAAAGAAAAAAAAAAAGATAGATAGGGCCTACAATGATAATTGTATATGAATAAGATGAGAGTGATAGGAGTAATGTAGTTGTCATTAGCAACAAACTAGAGATGCTTATTAATTATTATTCATTTGGACATTAACCTTTTTGGATAAGGTGGATCATCGAAAAAGCAAGCAAGATTCAATGCATGTTTTGCACTTTTTTTATCTGTTGTTGGAATCTCTTTTGAGATTTTTATCCTAATTATTAAAAAAGACAAAAGGTATTGGGGATAACAAGTGGAGGATTCTTATGGTAGCTACAGTAGTGAATGTTTCTTGTTGTGCTGATTTATGAATTTCGCTGTATCGTCTCAATTTTATTAGAAATTCCTAAAGGACCAATTTAAAAACTTTTCATTCCTCTTATTTATTGCCTGACGATTGGCCATTGATTCATCTTCCTCTCTTACCATTTTGCCGCAGCCTCTTATTCAACATTTGGCATAGCCCAACGCTTCAGGAGTTATATGGATGTAGCAAATTTGTGGGAGAAAATTCAATATTTGCGAGGAACTTATGCAGAAAAGGTCATATTCTTTTTGAGGCACTAAGACCAACTCCAACCCAGCGCCAAAACGCCATTTTTGGCGCCGGATGGAGCTCCAATCGAGCGCCATTTCCAGCGTATGGCGTTTTTTTGTGCTAGTGAACAGTGTTGATCAAATTCTAATGCGGCACTGTTCATCAATGCCCTTTTTTTAAAAAAAAAAATCTCATAGTTTTAGATAATTGTATGTTTTGGTCACAATTGTCTTAGTTATAGGTTTGTGTTTTGCCAATTTTACTATTTTAACAATTTGAAAGTTATTTTGAAAGTGTTCTATATTTTATGGTTGTCTAATAGTTTTAGGTTTGTCATTTTAGATCAGTTGTTTTCTAATATAATATATTAAATTTTTTCATTTTATATAATAAAATATAATTTACTCATATAATATTTTGTTAAAATTTTTGAATAATTATGAAACTTATCATATGATCAATACGTACATAATAAAAATTTGTATGTGGTGAATTGATGAAATAGATAAGAAATAAAGATTTTAGTAAAAATATCTCTAATATTATAATGGGAGGAGGCCTTAGTGTTAAATATTTTGTCATTCTACCAACCCGTGCAACGTACGTGCATAACTATTATAAAGAAGATCCTAGGTTCAAATCAAGACTACGTCTAAATTTTTATTTTAATAAACTATATTTATTAAAACGTGCATCACACGTGTAAACTACTAGTATATATAAAGTGGGTAGAGAAGAGTATTCAAAGAATAGTCTTTTTTGGTGTTAGAAATGGTGTTATGGTTTGAAGTTGAAGTTACTGTTTGATGTGATTTTTATACCAAGTTACGCCAAAATGGTGTTGTAGGTTGGATATGTCCTAAAGAAATGGGTTGGGCTTTTTTCGAAACTGCTTAAGTATTTACTATTACCGGGCCTCTAAGAAAGGGTAAATTTGACTACACTATATGCATGTTTCACTAATTTGCATATAATCATACCCTTTCTTTTGTGTGGTTCAGTGTACTACACATATAAACCTGTTGTGGTTCATTGTTTCAGTGCTAACAGCTTCAAATTTTGATCAATTTGTCCGTTATATCCCTTCTTTGACTGGACTAGACATCCTTTCTCTCTCCCTTAGAGAATCCACAGTCGTTAGCTATATTTGCCAATTTCTCATTTTTTGAGAAATAAGGTTCTGCAGTTGTTTGCTATTTTATCTTAAAATGGCAAAATTGCTACAGTTCTTTTTCATAAATAAGAAACGAAATTGCGATACTCAAATTATAAGAGACGGAACATGTTGTTCAGTTTCTATTTTTTTTTATAAATGGGATTTGACCTTTTTTTTAAAAAAAATTATTTATGATCAGACGGTCCTACATGTACCAAAATAAAAAAAAAAATTCGCTTGGACGGGACAACATGGCCTGTCCCCACCCTTTTTTTTCGTTTTTTTAGTGTATAATTGTTAGGTTAGTGGTTAATTTAGTGGTTTAGGATATATTTTTTTATTTAATATATTTAATTAACCTATTTTAATATCTAATCATTAATTAATTAACTCTAAGATAATAATAAAAAACCGGACGAAACAACATGTATCGTCTTTCTCAAATTTTAACAAACCACCATTGTAGACATAATCCTTATTTCCTACTGCTATAGAAGCCATTATCTCAAAAAATTGAGAAAGTACCATTGTGGATGTTCTTACAGTTTAACTTACAAACCATATTAAGCATCCTTTCAAGCTGTATTAATTAAGAAAAAAATAATAATAATAAGAAACACTAATTATTGCAAACGTAACTTGCCTCGTAGTATAATCAAGATTCCTAATTATCTTATTCGTTTCGGTTCAAGCTGTATTAAGAATAAAAAAAGATCGTTGCGGATAGAAAACTGTACAGTATACTTTGGACTGTACAATTGATATATAGGGGACACAACAAGACAAGCTCCGTTAATATTCGATCGAGATAGAATTCCAGGTACCTGTAAGGAATGTCAATGTCAACGCCAATTTAGTTGACCCCAAACTAAGTCGACAATACTATATATATAGGGAAAGCTTCGGTTGAGCACTACTCTAGTGCTCACCGCGTGAACACTAGGCCTTCGGGCGTTCATATCGAAAATCCGAACCGTTCACATTGATCTACACATCTAAATTAGTCTAAATATGTAAAATCAAATCATTTAAAATTCATTTGCCCATTCAATAAAGTGTTACAAAATTGTATGGCTGAAAATCATTGTTTTTATAGTCACATGATGGATGGGCAAATGAATTTCAAATGATTTGATTTTACATATTTAGACTAATTTAGATGTGTAGATCAATGTGAACGGTTCGGATTTTCGATATGAACGCCCGAAGGCCTATTGTTCACGCGGTGAGCACTAAAGTAGTGCTCAACCGAAGCTTTCCCATATATATATATATATATATAGAAAAAAGACAAAAAAAACCTACCAACACGTGCGCTGCACGTGTTGGCTAACATACAAAAAACAATAAAAAATTATTTATTTGTTTAGAACCCCATCTCTCCCATTATAATAGTTATAGATATATAGCAGCCTGTACGTTGCTGTTGAATACTGCGCTCATTAAACTGTTGAATACTGCGCTCATTAAGTACATATAATTGAAGTCAGGATGCTTTTGGGGTATTTATGAGTGATAGCTATAAACCCCAGTCCAAAATTAATAAGCTTCTAGATGTGTCAGACACGTACGGTTCAAATTAACCATTCAGGTACGTATATGCATGTATACCTTAATTTTGCGCTTCGCTGTAGGGATTTCTTTCGCGCGCCAGTAAACCCTTACCCGCTACAACAAGTTTGTATGTATCTCATGATATATATATATCTCTTGCAGTAATTACATGAAATTTCTGATTTTAGCTGCTTAATTTACAGAAGAGATCGATTAGTATGATTTCTCGAACAGTTAGGTTAGGTTGCTTTTCGGAGAACACATGAAGAAAATCGTTGCAGTAGAGGTTATAAAATTCTATTAAATAGTAATGCATGCATGCAGTAGAAAACAAACTTATGACACGTATATACGCATTATATTTTTGGACAATATTTATCTTACACAGATGAGGATCGATCGAGGAAGTTGTCTATAGAGATACCTGAGAAATTAAGACATGTGAACTTTTTCCTCGTACGTTGCTAATGATCGTGCCCTTGTTATCCTTCTCCGAACATCAACATCTGAACATCATAATGTAAAGGGACAAAAGATTTATATTAAACGTACGCTTAATTAGTCATAGGCAAACAACCTTTATAATTTCTGTTTAATATATGTACTGATCCAGATCCATGTCATGTTTCATAAATATAGTATAATATGCATTTAAGCCCATTTATCCATCTACGATGGCGGAGGGAGGAAGGAGGGAGGGGGGACATTTGGGACCCCAAAAATTTTGTAAAACTCTCTAATATAGACCAAAAATTTTGTAAAACCCTCTAATATAGACCAAAATTTTTATTTGGCCCCCCCAGTTAAAAAAAATTTGGGACCCCCCAAGTCTAGTCCACCTCTTATTAAAGACTCAATTATGTCGATACCAGGGAAAAAAAAATTTGGGACCCCCATTTTGAATCGTCTGGCTCCGCCACTGTCCATCTAGTAATTAATTTTTTGGATTACTGTTTATATGGAAGAATTAAGAAGAAGAAGAAGAAGAAGAGAATAGGTATCAAATATTTAATATACATTCGTATATTATCCATTACACTTTTGTCTTGGTCGATTGTACATCATGTTAATTGGCTCAAATTCTTTCTCGAATATATAGTAGAACATGTAAAAGAAAGGAACATAAAAAATATATTTTATCTACAATAATAATAATAATAATAATAATAATAATAATAATAATAAGAGTAAAAGGAATATGAGCAGCTTGCTCATTTAATAAATGAGCAATTGATGATGTGACATGTATGTGATACATTGAGTATGTAATCACTTCTAGGATTTTCCAATTATATGCATGCCACCTCATCACTTGCTCATTTACTAAATGAGCAAATTGCTCATACCTCTTTTTTCCTAATAATAATAATAATAATAATAATAATAATAATAATAAACAAATCAAATAAAATAAGATGAAATGAAATTAATCAACCAATAAATGAAAAACAAATAAAATCTACTAACCGTTTAGATACCAATCCTTTTAACAATATCAAAATCTTCTTGATCAGCTAGCTACATGAATTATTCTCTTCTACTCAATTCTACTATTTTTGATAAAAAGATAACCCAGTCATCGCTTCATTAATGCAAAATTAAAGAAACACAGTAGTACTCAATTCTTCTATTATTAGCTAAAATAAGTCTTCTCCTATTCTATATTGAGGGCCTTAAATACGAACATCTAACTATAAATGGATAACAAAACGCGAGCTCTAAGATCTATAATATTTAAATCAATATTTATTACAATTTTTTTTTAATATATACCATTTTTTGAAACTATTTGCAGAAAGATGATAGTTGTCAAACTATTTGCGTTCAGGGACTCAACAACTGGACTCGCCGTTCCCAACAACGAGTTTAGTTATTTTGTGCTCGCCATTTGGAACGGTGAGTCTAGTTCTAAATTTTTTGAGAAACTCATTATTGGGAACGGTGAGTTTTTTTATACTAGACTCATTGTTGACAACGGCGATGATATATGAGATTTCACAGAGGTTGGACTTAGTGAATTTAAGAAGAAAAAAAAACTCCGTATAATTTTTTTTTTTGTGAACTAACCTCGCCGTTCCCAATAGTGAATTTATTATAAATCTCATCGCTGTTAGGAAAGGCGAGTCTTGATTGAAAATTTTGAACTAAACTCATTGGGAACGGCGAGTTTCTCACATACAAAAATAGGCTCACCGTGTTCTAAGAGCGAGTGCAAAATAACTAAGCTCACGGGTTAGAAACAGTGAGTGTAGTAGTTGAGTTTTCGAACATAATTATTTTAGTAACGGCTTCCTACAAATAATTTTGAAAAATAAGACTATATTTTAAAAAATTATATTTATCAACCCATCAAGATTCAAAATCTGTTGTGGAAGAAATTAAGATCCAGAATCTGACTGGTGTGCACAGGCAGTCCTGAGCGCTGACCAAGAACTAGTCCACAATCCAAAAAGTGGGACACAACACCATCCAAGTGTCGTGACCTCAGAAAGTGTCCCCCACAGTTCCGTTGACTCCGTCAAAAACAGCATGCTGCTTAAATTTTAGTCGCCACTCATACGGATACGGGTCTTGCCCCTCCATCTCTTATCATCTCAGAACAGGTCCAAACCGCCGTGTTAACATCAGACAAGATCCCCTACCTTCTTCCAAACAGCAAACACCAAAACTACGCTTCATATTAATGTAGGTCCTCTCATTTGCCAATCTCTTGCTGTTTGGTATGTGCATAGCTGGTCTGGTTGGTCTGGTTGACCAACCTGCTATGAATCCTAAGTTAATTTACAATTAGTTTTTTGGATGGCGTTTTTTTTGAGATTAAGAAAAAGTCAAAGGCTTTCGCTATATACAGAGTTTTTTTGCCTACATAGACCATTTTTTAAAAATATTTTTGTTTTTGGGCCAGTTTCCCAATTATTAGTGTTTTTGGATTACTTTGTACCACGTCAGCAGCGGCCGCTATTTCCAATAGCGGCATCTTTATTTTTGAGGTCGCCAATGAGAATAGTGACCTATGTTTTAAATTTTTAAAATTTTTTGTTTGCCGTCGTTATTCCCACTAGCAACCTTAATATATATGAGGTCGTTAATGGGATTAGCGATCTTTAATGAGTTGTATTCTAACACTTAGCAAAATCTAGAGAACTTTTGTTTTCTGAAAAATGACAATCAATTTATTTTAAAACTAAGGTCGTTATTCGGAATAGAGACCTTTATTGTACTAAGGTCGCTATTTCGAATAGAGGCCTTAGTTGTATGACTATTTTGCAAATTTTACAAAGAATAAGGAGATTGTGTTTCCTACAGAGGTCGCTATTTATACCTCAATTTTAAATTTTTGGATAAAGCACTTTAGGAATCGCTAAGTATCTCAATATATTCATTCGAAGTCGCTAATCCCATCAGCGACCTTATATATACTAATGTCGCTAGTGAGAATAGCGACAGCAAGAAAAAAAATTCAAAAACATTTAAAATATAGGCTGCTATTTCCATTAGCGACATTCAAAATGAATAAGTCGCTGCTGACGTGGCACAAGTTAGCCTACGAATGCTAATAGTTTCGAAATTGGTCCATAATCGCAAATATTTTCAAAATTGGCCTATGACGGCGAAAAAATCCTATATATGTCGCTCTCCCTGTAATTTGGAAGCCCAAAAAAACAGAGACTAAAAATCATGGTGAAATTCCAATGTTTCAATATGCCCTGTTTTGGTAGGAGAGGGAAAACTTCTTCTTCAACTTCAACTTCAACTTCAGATTCAGCTCCATGTTCAACTGGTAAAGATGGTGAGTTAGTTACCTGGTAGTATTTTTATGGAATATGCGGATTTGGGTTTCTTGAATTTTGTTGGTTTATGGTGTGGATTTTGGTTGATTATATATCAGGTAGGAGTTTAGTTAGGTATTCTTACAAGACTCTGAGGGATTGTGCGCAAGGGTTCCAAACAAGCTGCAAGATTGGACAAGGTGGATTTGGGTCTGTTTATAAGGTGACTTTCTTACTCTTAGTATTGAATTTTACACTTCTTCATGCTTCATGTTTAGATTATGAAGTTATTAGGTTGGAATAAGATCATGATAATGCTAATGTAGGGGTCAGACCGCACAAATTTGTAGGGTATTGGTTATTTGCTTGCGTGGTGATCTGTGTCTATGAAGCATAAACACTTCTACTTGGTAGAGTAGCCTGTATCATCGTGTGTGTCAGACAGGTGTAGTAGGGTAGCTTTCGAAATCTTCTGCCAGTGTCATGTCGCATCGTGTCTGTGTCGTCCTCCTAAGATTTGTATGTTCCTTTTCTTTGTAATTTTGAACAGAGTTTTGGTTGGTTTTTGCTCAGGGGAAACTGAGGAATGGAGAGGTTGTTGCTATTAAAGTCCTTTCAGATAAATCAGTACAAGGGGAGAGGGAGTTCATGGCTGAGATAGACTCAATGAGGAGAGCCAGGCACGAAAACCTTGTTAGGCTTCGCGGTTATTGTGTCGAAGGGATCAAGAGAGTGCTGATGTATGACTACATGGAGGGAAGAAGTCTTGCCCAAACATTGCTAGGTAAAAATACCCTATTTTCCTTAATGTCATAAAACCTCGACAGTTGAGAAAATTTCTCTATTTTCCCATCTTTTTTTGTTATCAGAACTGTCACTGTATAATTCTCATGTTTTGAGAATTAGATGATAAATGTAGTAGTGTAGTAATGTATGTTTTACAATGCATATCTTGTTCATATTTTTTATACACAACATGTCACATTCATATAACCGCCGTATCTATTATCAGGTGGAAGACATTGCGGTATTGATTTCACTTGGGCTGTGCGAAGAAAGATTTCTGTAGGAATTGCGAATGGTCTTGCCTATCTGCATGAGGAGATTACGCCACATATAATTCACCGAGATATCAAACCTAGTAACATACTTCTTGACTCCAATCTTACACCGAAGATTTCAGATTTCGGTCTTGCAAAGCTCTTCCCTGATAACATGACACACGTCAGCACACGTGTTGCTGGTACAATGTGAGTTTCATGAACGTTATTTATGATATATCATGTTAGAATCTCTGGATCAGCATTTGATACCGAGTATTGTTCTGTTTCATGAATTTGCTAATCTTGAACAATTGCAGAGGATACCTTGCACCCGAGTATGCCAGATTAGGAAAGCTAACAAGAAACTCGGATGTCTACAGCTATGGAGTATTACTTCTAGAAATAATAAGTGGAAGAACTGCCACAAACTATGCACTTGCACTTGAAGAATACAATATAGTCGAGAAGGTAATAAATAATCCACGCTAACACTATACAGTCTATACTGATAGCATATATGGCTTCTTTTTTTTTTTTTACTGCAAGTGTTTTTTCCATCCCTAATTCTTGCTGCTATGAAAACGTTTTTGCATGTTCGGGGATATATTATGCAATGATGTTTAAAAAATGTCTTAACGGCTCCTTATCGTTTTAAAAATTGTTAAATTGGACTGGTATTTCTCAGAATGAGAAGAATGTAAAATTTTGAAGTGGCCTATTGTATATTTTGTGCTTTATTATAACATGGACACTAATGTTTTAAAACTCAGTAATTCCCTTTTTAATTCCACAACATAATTTGTATGTATGGTTCAGGCTTGGGATCTGTACAGAGACGATCAACTTCTTCAGCTTGTGGATCAATCAATATTACAGGAGAGCAATGAACAGGAAGTCGACAAGTTCCTGAAGGTAGCTCTTCTCTGTGTGCAAGAGATACCCAATCTTAGACCGCCAATGTCTAACGTAGTACGGATGCTCACAACTACAGTCGACACCAACAGTTTTCAAATTTCTCAGCCAGGAGTGATCTCCGATCTTCAACTACTAAAGCTCGGAAAAACGCCAGTACTTTCGTGCACTCCTGCCTGTCACTCTTCAGATGAATCAGGATCTTCTTCACAATCGACAGCTGAGACATCTCCGCAGTCATCAAAATGACTTGTCATGCCAGAAGATTTTATTTGAAATAACATTCATTTATCCATGACGTTTGGCGGAACAATTTTTTTTGTTTTTTTTTGTTTTTCTTTTTTGATTAGATTTATTCATTTTATATGTTACTTTGGTTCTCGAGGCCAAAAGGCTTGCGGACAGTGCAGATTTTAATCTTAATAAAAGGCATCACTTTTCAGTTCGTTTCATTATCGCAGAATATGAACAATTTTCCACCATGCAGAACATATGTTTGACATAACCGACAAAATTTGGCTTGATAGAGTGAAATACTGAATTTATCAAAAACTGGCACTGATTTCTCAGAACTGACTGAATTGGATGGACTATAATCTACAAATTTTGGTTCAAACAGTGAAATTCAAAATATAGCGGGATTTAGCCCACATAATTTTGCAAAAACAATTAAATTTAAAATATCTTCAAATTAGTTGAAAATGATGATCTATAGTCCACAAAATTTGACTAAAACAATGAAATTCAAATTTTCTTAAAATCCGCCAAAAAATAGTTCACTAAATGTTTTGTCAAAAACAATTACATTCAGAATTTCTCAAAATTGAATGAAAACAATGAAACAATGGACTAACCTACAAAATCTTGGCAAATCAGTAAAGTTAAAAAAAATAAATAAAATCATCAAAAAACTATGGATTATAGCAACAGGTTAGATAATCATTAAATAACAATGCTCAAACATTTGAACGATCACTGGCAGTTGCCGCAGTTCCCTCTTGTTTCAGTTAGAATAATTAAAGAGTTGAGAGCAACAGCTGCGAACACTGCTGTGCAAAATGACAGTACTGGCAATTACAAACAGAATCATAATGGAGATACCAAACTTACAAACCACCATAGAATAACAATGTTTATTAACCTCAAAATGGGTACATACACTTCACTATCATAATTCTATCTTCACTCTCACAGTCAGAAAAGAAAAAAAAAGTGAACTCAAAATATAATATTGAGAAAAACAAAAGTAACCACTTCACAGTTGTATCAAGGAGCAGAGGGCACCCCAAAAAAAAAAAAAAACTGACAGCATATTTCCACATACAATATCTACTCTTCTGCAGCTCTAATCTTCAGTTCAAACCTCTGCCTACAACGGATTAAGAGGTAGTACAGCAATCTCTCATCTTGATCTGGCTACCCACCAAATCAAATTTGATGGAATCGTTCTCTTGTTGAACTCACTCTTGCGTTTGCACTGACACAGATATTCAGGGATGGGCCCATCCTCTTCGGTGACCCAAGGATGCTCAGCTACAGCATGCAAAGTGATTCTTCGTTTGGGATCTGTAACAAAAGCATGTGAGTGAACAATTTTACAAACAATGCAAACTGAAGACAATAAATATATGCTAAAGAAGGAATTCTGGAGTGACCTTTGCAGAGAAGCCGATCTAGCAAGTCCTTCAGTTGTGGACTGATGTCATTAGGAAGGGTCAATGAGTTATTCACAATCTAGAAAAAGAGAGAAAAGTATTGACGTTAAAATTTGGCAAAGCAATATGTAAGAGAAATAGATTGTGGCAAAGTTAAGGAGAGCAAGCAAGTAATAGGAGGAATACCTTGTGTTAAGTGCCTTGTAGAGTGTCCCCCAGAAATGGGTATTTACCCAAGACCATGCAATATAAAGTAACTCCTAAAGCCCACGTATCAGCAGTTCTACCACACCACGATATGTTGAACCTGCAAATAAGAGGGAAATTAGATCTTTTTTTTTTAATTATCCTTTTTTCGAATTTGCACATCCTAAGAGCACAAAAATACAACTTTGCTTTCTACGGATATTGATTTACCTAAACAACATTCTGGAGCAGTAAAAACAGGAGTACCAGGAGACCTTTGTATCTCAACGTTGTCATCCTAAATAAACAAGGCTATATAAATTACAAGTTTACAACACAAGTCAAGTTAGTAACACATTTCATGATTTTGGTTACTGCAATTAAATATCTGTTCTCTTTTACATAACATAATTAGTACAAAGAACTTATTAGATATGTAAAATGAAAATGATTGCTCTTTAATTGGATTCATTTATGACGCAAAAATACATCAAAAGTGGAGAAACCTGCATCATATGCAAATATGCGATAGCTGACACTAGAAATTCCAATACTAGATGGGATGGTTATAATGGAGAAACCTGGGACAAATAAATAACATAGATATGTAAGTTATAACTAAAATGCTCGGATGCTTTGGGGTTATGAGTCTATGACTAAGATACTCCTAGAACATCGTAGAACATCACACTCAAAATCTATTCCATGAATAATTTAATTCACAGTTCAATCTGATATTTCATAAATTCGTTTGTTTCACTTGTTGATAAACAATAGGATTGACTCAGCAAATATTGTTGTAGCACAAGTTCTATATTTTATTTGTTTCTAGCAGAGTGACTGGGCTGGTGCTCGATTTGCTTGTGCGTGCATGCGTATACATATACAAATGCGTTCAATCATATACATCCATGTATACCATTGACATATGATGTCAAACAAACTAAAAACTTAACAAATTATACTTTTTATCACTTAATATGCAAAGCTATTTCTCAGAGTAGGTTGAAGACTACCTCGAAAACTTGACTAACACTGAAATCTGCTATCTTCACATTCCCATTGCTTATCAACAAGAGATTGTCAGGTTTAATATCACCATGGATAATATTCTGTTGACCGTAATAATAAGATAAATAACCAACAGATTCAATGATAAATTTTTCTGAGTAAACAATATAAATTTCTCAATATAAAAAAAACATAGAAGGTTCATGCAACAAATATGAGTTCAGAAATATAAAACAGCAATGCTCCTTTACTGTCAATTATATTAGCAATGGGTTGATTATGTTTTGCCTAAATTCATCACAAATCAAGTATTACTTTATCAACAAATTTCCTCTAGATCGTTCATATATGTAGTATGCCTTGTACTTTTAACAAGTAGAGACATAACAGCTTTTATTTCCAGATTAGTAGAAATTGTGAGATTAAGGAAACCTTTTCATATGGTTCTTTCAAAATTCTCCAACTGCAGGCAAAAGAATCTGTTATCACAAGGCTAATGAATGATCTAGAAAATTAAGTCCACACGAGATTGCTTGAGAGAAACTAAACATAAATTCAAGTCCTATCTACATATAGTTGGATGTTATTAGATTCAGAGATAGAAAAGAATACTTTATTGGATTATTGGGTTGACTGATTATTAGGTTAATTATAACTGATTACAATGTCTCCTATATATAAGAGATAAGGAAAGACTAAATTGAGAGAAGGAAAGACTAATACATATTCTGATATGGGACTAAATTGAGTAATATAATATCTCACATCTAACACCCCCTCTCAAACTCAAGTTGGTTCAAGCAACATGAGTTTGGAATATTGACAATGTTCATGTGACAGGGACGACGCAAGGACGGCGCGGGAACGGCGCTCGATGGCGCAAGGGATGATGCTCAATGACAGCGCATGGGACGATCTGGTTCTTAGATCTGGGAAGTGGTAGAAGTAGTATTATTCGGCGGGAAGTAGTAGAAGTATTGGTGGTAGTAGTTCGGAATGACCTCGGCGGACGGGAAGGACGCCAAGAAGGACGTCGGGATTGGATCCGACTCTTGGATCTGGGGTGGACGTTGGAGGATGTCAGGAATTCGGATGTCGTCAGAATCTGGGATGATTTCGGGATCTTCCCTTCTCAAACTCACGATAGATTAACCAGTGTGACTTTGTATTGCGATTTAGATGCAGAAGTGGGAGGGCGTCGACAAAAGGTGGGACAAGGGAGAGACGGGATGTTGTGATGAGTTGCGTTGGAATTTGAATTTTTTTTGGAAAACAAAAACAGGTCTGGTTTGGATTCGGGTATTAGGTTTGGAGTATAGGTTTTCAGATATAGCGTAATATGGTATTAGGGTTTGGATTTTGGGTATGGCTTCGGGTTTGGGTATTGGGTTTGAACTTTTTTGGATTCAAGCATAGGGTAAGCAGGTCGGGTTCAACACTAACCCAATAGATTAGGGTTAGGGTTGCGGGTTGAAGACAGTAGGATAAGGTGGTGGCTAGGTTTAGCAAAGGAGGGATGCCATTGCGGGATTAGGAGGATGTGGGTGCAGGTTGGAGGTGTAGGGGTAGGGGTTTGAGTTCGAGATGTGGGTCGAGGTACAGGGTGGTGATGGTTGTTCGGGTATGGTTGTGAGGTCGACGGCGGGAGCAGTGGTGGCGCATGGACGATAGCAGTGGTGGGAGGAAGGGACAACAACAACTCTTCGGGGGTTTGATGACGGGATGTTGGATCTGGAGGTTGAAGGTGACAACGCGCTCAAAGTTCTTGCCGAACAGATATGGAGGGTGGCAAGGTGGTCGTCGAAGACGGAATGGGATGATCGGATTTGGGCCTAGATGGAGTCGTATCTGGAGGTTGACAGCGTGGGAAGGCTTGCTGATGGTGGCAGCTGAAGGCAGGTCGGGGAGAAACAGTGGGGTTGAAGGTGGAGTTGTTGGGTTGCAGGTGTGGTGTGTCGAGATGGTGCTCTAGAGGAAGAAGATGAGGGATTAGGGTTTGAAGAAAAAGACAAATGATGAACATGGAATTTTTTTTCATGGCTACGGAACCAGGGTTTGGATCGGTTTTCTGTGGATCAGTTTTCTGATACCATGTTAGATTTAGAGATAGAAAAGAATACTTTATTGGATTATTGGGTTGACTGATTATTAGGTTGATTATAGCTGAGTGTCTCCTATATATAGGAGAGAATGAAAGACTAAACGAATACATATTCCGATATAGGACTAAACTAAGAAATATAATATCTCACATCTAACAGATGTCAAAATTATACCAAGGTGACAATAAATACACAGTAAATATCAATATTTTAACTTTCACAAAAATTGTGCCAATAATCTCAACTTCAGATATTAACAACAAGAAGAACGTGAAGGAAATCAAATCCGATGAACATAATCTGATAAGATCCACACATCAAATAACATGACAAGAAGAAATCAGCTTGGTTCCTATTGTTAATGGTTCGCATCAGGAATTACATGCAATAAAGTTGCTCTTTTGATAAGGCTCTTTGCACGAGGTTGTCTTGCACTGACCCACAAAGTATATAGATCTATTTTAACCCATCTCCAAAACTAAAAAATATGAAACTGTACAAGGAAATCCAGATTGATACACATCAACTGGCCCAAATCTAAATGCCCGAAGACAAGAGACACTTCACGTACCCTACAACAGTGACAAAAACTTTCATCCGGAGAGCTGGACTTTTAAAATATCCAGAAAGGGAGCTGAAGCTAAGCCTTCCAAAAATTATTCTGTTGAAATCTCCAGAGACTGAACCCAATACATACAAGTGAGATGGATTCAATCTGCCAATCAGGAAAAATACCAGTTCGGTGAAAAGGTTCAGTTTCCATTAAAAACACTGTACTTCCACACAACAAAGAGCTAAACGCAAACTAAACCTTGCTATCTTATACATCAAGTATTACAAAGGAAAATATTAAATATTTGCTAATACATACTGAATGATGCTTGTCGAGTATAACAATAATTTGACCCTCTAACGATTTCAAAAGTGGACCTAATCTTTTAGATCATCGAGTGAGATTACCGATTCTACAGACTGCAGTTGGTGAACTCCTTGAGAACGAACTATATGAAAAGGTTTCTTCCATCTCATCTTTTCTATTAATCTGGATGTTTACCTTTCTATTAATTGGGCGGTTGGGTGTTTAAGGAAAAAACCTATTTTTCAGGTTAGGGCCGGTCCCACCCGGTGCACAGCCATATTTAAATATTACCAAGACAAACATTATAGTTACTGTCTCAAAACTTTGATAATCAAATATGCAAACTGTACAATATAAACACCTTACATGAGCATGGAGATACATAAGACCAGCAACAACATCTCGTAAATATCTTCTAGATGTGCTTTCTCCTATGCCACCTCTTTGACATGAACCTTCCCAGTCCCACTTGCCTGCTACATATTCTAGAACTGCAGAGAGAAATGAGAAATGGTCACATTAAACCTGCAACTCTGATCTAAAAGTCAATAAATAATAAAGAAATAAACTATGATAAAAAAACAAACATCTTCAAAGGATAATATACTATAAAACCTATGGAAGAAAAAGTGTGAATTAATACCCATATAGATGTGATATGTGAGAGGATCATAAATCACCTCAACAAGTTTAACTACTTGGGATGCTCCAATACTTTCATAATGGATACCTGAAAGTAGAAAAGCTAGGTTGTGAGTACAACTGCAGTAAATTTTACACTGGATACATTTTCTAGAGATAATACACATAAAAAGCATGTGAACATTGATTTTGTTGAAGTGAAGGATATCATATTTCCGTAGATGTTGTTACCATGGTATCAGATCTCGGTATCGCTATTGGGTGTTCCCAATCTCAACTGCAGTGCAATGTTTTTGCACGCAACAATGCAATAAAAGTTGCAGATATTGAAGGGAATGATTTTAAGTTTGAGGGAGCTCTATGAAATATTGATTACATATATATGTTACGTATTACACAAGTTATATAGTATTTGAAATAGGAATTTTTTCTTTTATATTTGTCCTTCATGGTAAAATGAATATGATTAGATCCTTAACTGCATAAAAGAACCATGGTGCTGTAGCAAATATAGATTTGCATTATTTTGTTGATATGGTATATTTCTCCTCATCTTCTTTCTCATATCACCATGTCAATATATATTCTTCTCTTTTTTTATTTATATCGCCATACACACCAATGCAACATTATCTTTTCAGTTTTGAAACTGCATCTAAATCATGGTGAAGAGATGCAGTATGTGTGTCCGCGTGTGCAAAACCAGCTTTCATTACGGCTACCTACACAAATTCACAGCATGGCACATTGATTGGATAAATTCTTGAAATTCATTATATTGGTAATTTTAATTCTACAAATCACGGTATCAAGTATGTATGTTTCTATTCACATGAATGGTTTATTAAGAACTAGATTTTTCCCCCAGGCATTCACCTATTTCAAATAACATTAAACGATAACCAGAACTAAATTTATTTACACGGAATTGATTATCATTTTTCCTTTACCAAAATATGGAGCATCCAAGGATGACCACTATCTCAATACTGAAAACAGTATGTAAACTGCACTTGTAAGTCGGCTTAACACAGAAATTGACTTAAACTCTTTTTGTTCTATGATAGTAAGATGTATGTATATACATAAAATATAATGTCAAATGTGGAAACAATTCCCCCGATTAGCGAACAAATAAGAAAGCATAATGATATTTTAATTCCACGGACAAGCACTGGTGAGAACTAGAACTCTGATGTAAAACCAACCCTAAAATAGAGAATTTCCAAGAATTTTAATGGGTTAATTTTACCAACATGAAAGTGCGGATCTAAGTTGGCAAATTTTAACAGTTAACAGGTTCGATGGGTTTTCAAGAATTGAATTAAATGTAACAGTCCCAATTAATATATCAACCTTACAATCAATTAAATCCCTACGTGTTTTAGCAAGTAAGAAGTTCAATACTGATTCGTACTCTATTCTAGCATGTGGATCACTCAATCTCAGTATTTTGTGGACGACAGGCAAATTAGAGAATATACTAGATAATAGGGTAGTAAAACACAAATATTACTAGTGGAAAGAGTATACCGAATGCGAAGAAACCGCGTAGATCGAGTAGGGCAGCAACTCAGAACGCAGTAGCCAACAGTAATTGTGGGAACGGCACCAACAAGAGCAAAGGTTGACTGGGATCTGACCGGCGACAGCAGTTGACTGCGAGCGGGGCGGCGCTGGAGAGATAGGTCAGCCGCTGAGTGCAGCGGTGGAGGTCAACTTCGGTAGCAGTTGATGGGTACCCGGGGTTGCTTTGGGGTGAGGGTCTGGTCGGGAGTGGAGGGGAAAGGAGGCGACGGCGGGGATTTGGGATTGTGGTGGTGATGGGTCGATGCGATGGTGGCGTGGGGGAGGGAAAAGGTCGACAGAGGTGGAGACGAAGCAGCGGATTTGGGTTGGGTCGGGATCGAAAGGAGAGGAAGGAGGGTAGGATGGTTTGAGGGGGCGATGGGTAGTTTGGGGAATATGGGATTTGGGTAGGGAAGAAAGATGGTGAAGATGAAGATGGGAAGCGGCGGCTGATGAGGGGGTATGATTAGGGTTTGGTTATTTGGGATTAGGGGAAATTAATGTTAGGAATTTGTATTTGGGGATTTTTTTAATTGGGGTTGATGCGGTTTGTTTTTGGTCGCAGTGTGGATGCACCAGGTGTGAGTTCAGACTCAATTTGTTATGAGGGAAGAGTACGGTGCCGGACGGTGAGCGAGGGGCTCGCTTCGGCGCTTGAGGATCGGCTCGGATGGCCTCGCCTCGAGTACCTGCAGACGGTCCTGACACACCGGGGTTTATCCCAGTGGCGGACCCTCCGACGATCTAGTCAGTCTCTGTGAGAGAGTAGCAGTAACTAGGGGAATTTAAGTGGCAAGGATTGATTACCTGAAAAGGTGGGCGAGGGTCTGGTATTTATAGGGAATTCCAATCGGGTTTGGATCCGCTTGGGGGCCGGGTCTGAACCCGAAAGCCCATGGGCCTGACGTGGCAGGAGGCCCAGGGGGTTTAGGGCGGACGTGGCAGTGCCAAGAGTGGTATAGGACTGACGTGGCAAAGTCCTTGGTGGTATTTGGAGCTGACATGGCTGATCATGGGGCTCATGTGCCCTTAGGAGAATCGGATGGCCTAGGTTGTGCCAGGTCATCTTCATTCTTTACCAGGCTGGGCGGACGGCCCGTGGGGCTGTCGCGGATCGGAGGCCGAGGGCCATTGAGGCTCGTCGGATACGAGGAGACCAGTTCTGTGGGAGTGAACTTGTGGCTCGGTGCCGATCCTGTAGTGGTCCGAAGCCGAGCCGGATTGTCGTTTTTCTTATTTTTGAGCGAGAGCCGTCCTGGGCCTTGGCTGGGCCCCAGGCCATTTTTACCCTACCACACAATCCCCCCACTCCTGCGGGGGTGCGGGAGTTAGCCGTGGAGGAATGTTTATGGTCGTAGAAATGGGATGGCGAATCGCTGGGCCTTCATGAGGAGGCTACCCTGATGCTAGACCGAACCTCGAGCTGGCGAGGGTTTATGGGTCGGTAAGGACGATGGCGAGCCGTTGTGTCTTCCTGAGAAGATTACCCTGGTGCTAGACCGAACCTCGAGCTGGCGAGGGATTATGGGTCGGTAAGGGCGATGGCGAGCCGTTGTGTCTTCCTGAGAAGATTACCCTGGTGCTAGACCGAACCTCGAGCTGGCTAGGGATTATGGGTCGGTAAGGGCGATGGCGAGCCGTTGTGTCTTCCTGAGAAGATTACCCTGGTGCTAGACCGAACCTCGAGCTGACGAGGGATTATGGGCCGGCAAGGGTGATGGCGAGCCGTTGAGCCTTCCTGAGAAGGCTACCCTGGTGCTAGACCGGACCTCGAGCTGGCGAGGGATTATGGGCCGGCAAGGATGATGGCGAGCCGTTGAGCCTTCCTGAGAAGGCTACCCTGGTGCTAGACCGAACCTCGAGCTGGCGAGGGATTATGGGCCGGTAAGGGCGATGGCGAGCCGTTGTGTCTTCCTGAGAAGATTACCCTGGTGCTAGACCGAACCTCGAGCTGGCGAGGGATTATGGGCCGGCAAGGGTGATGGCGAGCCGTTGAGCCTTCCTGAGAAGGCTACCCTGGTGCTAGACCGGACCTCGAGCTGGCGAGGGATTATGGGCCGGCAAGGGTGATGGCGAGCCGTTGAGCCTTCCTGAGAAGGCTACCCTGGTGCTAGACCGGACCTCGAGCTGGCGAGGGATTATGGGCCGGCAAGGGTGATGGCGAGCCGTTGTGTCTTCCTGAGAAGATTACCCTGGTGCTAGACCGAACCTCGAGCTGGCGAGGGATTATGGGCCGGCAAGGGTGATGGCGAGCCGTTGTGTCTTCCTGAGAAGATTACCCTGGTGCTAGACCGAACCTCGAGCTGGCGAGGGATTATGGGCCGGCAAGGGTGATGACGAGCCATTGAGTCTTCCTAAGAAGATTACCTTGGTGCTAGACCGAACCTCGAGCTGGCGAGGGATTATGGGTCGGCAAGGGTGATGGCGAGCTGTTGAGCCTTCCTGAGAAGGCTACCGTGGTGCTAGACCGGACCTCGAGCTGGCGAGGGATTATGGACCGGCAAGGGTGATGGCGAGCCGTTGAGCCTTCCTGAGAAGGCTACCCTGGTGCTAGACCGAACCTCGAGCTGGCGAGGGATTATGGGCCGGCAAGGATGATGGCGAGCCGTTGTGTCTTCCTGAGAAGATTACCCTGGTGCTAGACCGAACCTCGAGCTGGCGAGGGATTATGGGTCGGCAAGGGTGATGGCGAACCGTTGTGTCTTCCTGAGAAGATTACCCTGGTGCTAGACCGAACCTTGAGCTGGCGAGGGATTATGGGCCGGCAAGGGTGATGGCGAGCCGTTGAGCCTTCCTGAGAAGACTACCCTGGTGCTAGACCGAACCTCGAGCTGGCGAGGAATTATGGGTCGGCAAGGGTGATGGCGAGCCGTTGAGCCTTCCTGAGAAGACCACCCTGGTGCTAGACTCAACCTCGAGCTGGCGAGGGATTATGGGTCGGCAAGGGTGATGGCAAACCGTTGTGCCTTAGAAGGATTAAGCGGGGCGGTCTGCTGTCTTGGCGGAGCATTGAAGGTGCTCCGGGATCTGTGCAATGTTCTAATTTCCTAGGGGCATTAATGGCGCCGCCTAATAAATGCATGGCGCATGGGCTTCCGTCGTTTGGCTTTCCCAATGTTATAATGGCAGGTCCATGGGGGAGGTTATAAATACCCCTCTCCCCACAGCGGGTTGGATCACAGCAAGGGTGGTCCATCGGCCATCAGAGGTGTCTGCTTTGGCGGACGTCTGTCTCTTGCAAAATTTTAACCCTGGTTGTGTCGGAGGGGTGGTTACTCTGCCGCCCGGATCTTCTCTTGGATCTGATGGCCCTGATACGGTAGCCAGATCTAGGGGAGATCAGGGCGAGAGGGATAACGACCGAAATCCGGACCGGGGAATAAGGAGCCTCGGATTGGTGGTGACTTTGCCGTCCGGATCCTTTTTCGAGTCAGACGGCCCTGACACGGTTGTTTGGCCCGAGAGAGATCAGGACGGGAGGGGTATCAACCGTATTCCGGACCTGGGGCTGAAGAGCCTCGGATAGATTGGTCGTCTCCGATCTCTGTCTTTCTTCTGGTGCTGATGGTTTCCGATGGTCTGTCAGCCCAAGGGAGTTTAGAGATTGGAGGTGGGCTGATCTGTTTTCCGATAGGGTTCCAGGCGATGGTGGCTTTTCTCCCACCCTCGAACAGTTCGGGGTTTCGGCTGCCGAGGCCGTAAGCCCCGAGCTGCTCGCGGGTGAGAGGGGAGCCGACCGAGCCCTGGAGCCCGGGGCGCAGGCGATGGTGGCTTTTCTCCCACCCGGGAACAATTCGAGGTTTCGGCTGCCGAGGCCGTAAGCCCCGAGTTGTTCGCGGGAGCCGACCGAACCCTGGAGCCTTACATCTTTAGTAAAAAAATTTCTCTGCCGAACACTTGGTCCGAACCGACCTCTGTGTGGTCTCCAACCGGCGCTAGGTGACGTCAGCAGCGCTAGCTTCGAGAATGACGTGGCGCGATTCTATTGGTGGCAAACGCGCGCTATTCGAGGAACAGTAACGCGATAATCGAGGCATCGCCTCTCTCTCTATAAATATCCCCCCCTCTTCCTCATTCTGCTTATTTCTCTTTTGTGTTCTTAAAAAGAAATCAAACACTTCAGCGCTCGGCTTGACTGTTTAACAGCAGCGGCTCGTCAGTCCGAGGCATTCAAAAGGTTAGTTTGTAAGTTTCTTTTGTTAGGCACAGATGGACAGGGCTCAGTCTGGCTCGTCAGCGTCGACGTCGAGGGGGGAAGGGAAACCCGCCTCAAAATCGACTTCGTGGGAGGAGCCCGTGCTCGAGGGGGAGTCTGTACATGATGTGGAGCCTTCCGACTCGACTTCGTGGGAGGAGCCGGTAGGCGAGGAGGAGCCGGTGTATAATGTGAGGCCGTTACGCTCCCGGAAACCTTTCGTGGTGGGGAGTAGCGAATCTGAGGAGGCAAGCGGCAGCTCGGACGAAGTCCAGGTTCTAGAGTTGGCTTCCGAAGAGGAGGGTGGCCCAGAGGAGGGTGAAGCCGAAGGGGCTCGGATAGGAGGTGCGGGGGGGAGATCCACAGGTCAGGGTGTGGGTTCGAGCTCCGCTCCGACCGGTCTGGGGCGATTATCTACCCCCTCGCCGGAAGGAGCCAAGAAGAAGAGGGCTCCGAAGAAGAAGGGGTCGAGGGCCGGTGGCTCGAGCCAGGCGCCTGTTTACCGTAACTTAAGGACAGGGTCGCCCGTACAACCGAAGCTGTTCCGTCGGTACCCCGACGACCTTTCTGATAAGGAGCTTTTTGGGGTCCAGCCATCGTCGCCGAGCCGGAAGAGGGTGAAGATGGACACACTTCCGACCGTTTTGGAGGCTGGTGACTTGGAGGCTTTGCAGTTGGCGTACCACATAGGGTCCAGCTACGAGCTCATGTTGCCGAACTCTACCCTGCGCCCGACCGACCCCCTGCCTGCTTGGTACTGCGTCTTCCCAGTGGACGCCTTCATCTCTGGACTGAGGCTGCCGGTCCATCCGTTCGTTCGAGAGGTGTTGAATTGGGCGTCCCTGGCGCCAATGCAGTATGGGCCGAACTCCTGGAAGCAGATCGTCTGCTTCGTGCTATTATGCGAGGAGCAGAAGGTGCCCCTCCGGCTGAATGTGTTCTGAGCGATGTTGATGATCAGCTCGTCAGGGGAGTCAGAGGGAGTTTACTATATCTCGCCTCGGAGTAAGGGGAAGGTCGTCCACGGTCACCCAGACTCCATCAAGGAGTGGAAGAAGAAATATTTGGTGATCCGGAGCGAGGAGCCTTGGAACATCCCTACTCAATGGAATCATTCTAAGCCGAGCTTCAAAGCGCCGAGGCCGAGGGACCTGACGGCCGAGGAGTGGGGGTTTGTTGAGCGCCTACGTCTGTCGCACAGTATCAGTTGGCCGAAGGTGACAGAGGGTCACCTGGCGAACGTCGGACTGAGCCCAGCCGTGCTTTGTATGTAGTTGTTCCCTTTCTCTTGGCCTTGTTGTTCTTTTGCGCTCATTGTTCTTAATGGATTTTTTCGCAGGTATGGACCCTGAATCAATCAAGGCAAAGAGGTTCGCCATGAGGAAGGAGAAGGCCGAGAAGAAGGGGGACGCGATGAAGACGAGGGGGTCGTCCCAGGTGGTCTCTGAGGCCCCAGTTCAGCCGAGGGCCAAAAGGACTCGCTCGGAGACGGGCAAGGACGTGGCGGTTCAGGGGAGCTCGGACCCGGGCAAGGCAGCTGATCTTGATAAGGGGAAGGGTCCCCTGGTGGAGGCAGAGGTAGAGGAGAGGTTGCGGCGACCGTGGGTGCCGGCCTGGTCGATCCGTGAGGGCGACTGCTTAACCCGAGGGCGCCAGGCCGTCGAGGTGGCGGCTAAGCTGGCGACCCCTCGGGACCTCGCGGAGATGAACGCCGAGGGCCTGGAGGATGCGTACACGCGCCTCGCGCAGGCTAATGTGCTGCTAAGTCTGCCGACCCCCCTTGTCTTGTGAAATGTTTGTAAGGAGGTTTTCTCAGTAGTGCTTGGTTGCTGCAGGCGACCGTGCAGGGGGCCCACGTGAGGGGCCTTTATGAGGCGGCCTTGAAGCGGGAGCGCGACCGGGCTGACAAGGCCGTGCAGGAGATGAAGGAGCTGAAGATAGAGCTCGAAGGCTCGCACCAGAGGAAGCAGAAGATGAAGGTCGACTTCGACGCCAAGGAGGCGGAATGGGCGAAGAAGATGGCGGCTCAGAAGAAGTTCGCCAAGGAGAAGGAGGAGTTGACTGAGGCAGGTCAGACCATGGTGATAAAGGCCCAGGACGAGTGCTATGCCAAGGCCCTCAGTCATGTGAGGCACTTCTACCCGACCATCGACCTGTCCAACTTCGAATACGACATGGAGGTCGAGAGGACACCGAGGACCCCTAAAAAAGAAGGGCCCGTTGATGACCCGGCTGCCGACCCCCCTGTGAACCCGGCCGATGCTGAGGTGGGAAAACAAGTTGTATAGTTTGACTTTCTTTTTCCCTCTCTCGATTGTATTTGCCTTCCGCAGACTGGCCACCGCATTTTTTGTATGAAGTAATTTCATTTATAAAAGATGATTTTTGACTGGCCAAGTGTTTTGACCTAAGATATTTCCGAACCATTTTTGCCGATGTGTTTTGAGTGGGCTGGTTCTCTTGTAGGTTGCGGCTCCCCTTCCTGAGGTGGACCCCCATCGTTCCGACGTGGCGTGGCTCCGGAGCAAGGTTGAGGCCCTGGAGGCCACGTTGGTTCGCTACCGAAAGGGGGCTCGTGACACTGATGCGGCCTTTAACTATTATCGGAACAAGTCTGAAGCCCTAAGTGAGGAGGCGAGCCGACTGAGGAGGGCGATGGTGGATCGGGACCTCGGGAGTGTCGGCCTTGGATATACCATGTCGAGTGCATCGGTGCAGAGGCCCTTCTCTGAGAGGCTGCTTCGTGATGTCATTGTGGAGAAGGAGATGGAGATACACCGTTACAAGACGATGCTGGGTGTCTCGGCATCCTCTTCGGGAGGTCGGCGAGCGGAGGGGGTTCCCTCTGCGTTGCTGCTGCTGGAGCGTGTGCGACCAGTTGATGCTAAGAGCTCCGTGGCTGGTGTGTCGACCGTGGCCGAGCCTAAGGACCATCATGACGAGGAGAGGGCTCCTAGTCGTTCGATCGGAGTGGTCCCGCCGATCGTCGGACCCGAGGGGCCTTAAGATGGCGGTTTCCTTCAATTTGTGATGAGTGATGTGGTCCTGTAACGGTCTTTGTTTGTTTTCTCAGAACCAAATAAAGGAGTATGAATAAAGAATTCTTTTCATCCTTTGCTCTGGTCAGTAGTGTAGTGAATGACGGCGGAGGTGAGGTTCGGCCCCGTCGATCCGTGAGGGATCGGCGCGGGGCGTTAGGAAGACTCCCTGACCTGAAGCCGAGTCAGACCTACCGAGGCATTGGGGACGATACCGGAGTGAGGACTCGGGTGCCGATCCCATTGTCCGGTGTTAGGTCGGGGCTGCCGAGGCGTTTAGAGTTTGACAAAAAGAGATTTCTTTCATACATGATAGGGAGGGTCGCTAAAATGACCCTTTACACATGAAAGCTTACAAAAAACATTATTTACATTAGCCAAGCTAGAACCTATGCTCGCTCTTCCAGGAACTTCATTAGGTGCTCGGCGTTCCAGGGTCGGCTGATCAGCCGGCCGTCCATATCTGCCAGTCGGTATGCACCAGGGCGTACAGTCACGACTACACGGTATGGGCCTTCCCAATTGGGAGCCAATTTCCTCTTCTTGGTTGGGTCGGAGACGGACAGTTTTCGTAACACGAGGTCCCCCGCCTTGATGTTTGTGGGGCGGGCCTTCTTGTTGTAAAACTTCTCGATCCGTTGTTGGTAGATGTTCCTTCGGATTGAAGACTTCTCTCTGACCTCGGCGACGAGGTCCAGGTTGGCCCTCAGGCCGGAAGAATTGTCAGCTTCGTCGAAGGCCATGATACGGGGAGAAGGTAGGCCGACCTCGACGGGGATGACTGCTTCTGTCCCATAGGTCAGACTGAACGGCATCTCCCCCGTGGGGATCCTCTTGGTGGTTCGGTGCGCCCATAGCACGCTAGGCAGTTCTTCGACCCACAGTCCTTTGGGGGAACTGTCGAGGCGCTTTTTGAGACCGTCGAGGATTTGCCTGTTCGCGTTCTCCGCTTGGCCGTTGGACTGAGGGTGGCAAATAGCGGAGAAACGCTGCTGGATGCCGATGTCCGCGCAGAAAGTTTGGAAGTTCTGACCTTGGAATTGGGTTCCGTTGTCCGTGACGAGGACCCGAGGGATCCCGAACCGGCAAACGATGTTCTTCCAAAAGAATTGTTGTACTTGGCGCTCGGTGATGCTGGACAGAGGCTCGGCTTCGAGCCACTTGGTGAAGTAGTCGATAGCGACTATCAAGAATTTCTTTTGCCCTACTGCTACGGGAAAGGGGCCCACAAGGTCCATGCCCCACATGGCGAATGGGGTAGGACTAGCCAGGGATCGGAGATTGGCTTGAGGAAGCCTCTTGATAGGGGAGAACCTTTGGCATGGGCCGCACCTCTTGACTAGGTCTTGCGAGTCTTGGAGCATGGTCGGCCAATAGTACCCCTGATTCAGGGCCTTCCGAGCGAGCATCCTGCTCCCCATGTGGCATCCGCCGATCCCCTCATGAAGATCTCTCAGTGCGTAGCTGGCCTCGTTGCTGGTGAGACAGCGGAGGTATGGCTTGCCGTCGGTCAAGGTGTATGAGCGTTTAAAGAGGACGTCGTCAATCATGACGAACCTTTCAGCTCGGATCCTGACTCGTCTAGCTTCGGCCCGGTCTTTAGGAAGCTCGGCACTGACTAAGAATCTCCGGATGGGAGTGGTCCAGTCGTCAAGACTGGTACCGTCTTGGACACACATTGCCTCCTGGTCTTGATCGTTGATACTCGGCTTCAATAGGATTTCGATGAGTACTGTTTGGTCGAGACCCTCGAAGGAGGAAGATGCGAGTTTTGACAACGCGTCTGCTTGGGCATTCTGCTCCCTAGGGACTCGAATGACTGTGGAGTGGCAGAAGGACGCTAGGAGACGTCGGACCACCGCCAAATACCTCATCATGCGGTCATCGCGGGCTTCGTATTCTCCGGTGATCTGATTGACCACGAGCTGAGAATCGCTGAAGGCCCGGATTTGCTTGGCTCCGGCCCGATGTGCTAGGGTCAACCCAGCGATCATGGCCTCGTATTCCGCCTCGTTGTTGGAGGCTGAAAAGTTGAGGCAGAGTGAGTATTGAAGTAGGAATTGGTCGGGGCCAGGAAGGATGATGCCAGCCCCACTCCCCGTTTCGCATGATGATCCATCGACGAAGACCTCCCAGGTCGGATCCGAGGCCTCGGTGCTGGGCTGCTCGGAGACGGTGCACTCAGTTATGAACTCGGCGAGGGCCTGCCCTTTGATGGCCGTCCTCAGCTGGTAGCTGATGTCGAACTGACTCAGCTCAATTGACCACTTGACTAAGCGGCCGGAGTTTTCGGGCTTGTGAAGGACAGTCTTCAGTGACTGGTCGGTCAGTACTTGGATAGAGTGGGTCTGGAAGTAAGGACGAAGCTTCCGGGCTGCCATGACCAAGGCATAGGCCACCTTCTCTATCTTTGCGTACCTCGTCTCGGCGGGGAGCAGGACTTTGCTCACATAGTACAATGGTCTCTGGACCCCATCTTCCTCTCGGACGAGGACGACGCTGAGGGCGCTATCCGAGGCGGACAGAAAGAGCCATAGTGGTTCGCCCTGCTCGGGCTTGCTGAGGAGAGGAGGGTTGGCGAGGTACTGCTTCAGCTGTTCGAAGGCTTCTTGTTGATGGGTACCCCACTCAAGCCCCCTTTTCCGCGTAGGGCCTTGAAGAAGGGGAGAGACTTCTCCCCTGACTTAGAGAGGAAACGGCCGATTGCAGCCAACCGGCCCGTAAGCCTCTGAACCTCCTTGACATTCCTGGGCGGGGCCATGTCAATAATAGCTTGGATTTTCTCGGGGTTCGCCTCGATGCCGCGCTGGCTGACGATGAACCCCAGGAATTTTCCAGTGGAGACGCCGAAGGCGCATTTAGCCGGGTTGAGCCTCATATTGTGATGCCGGAGGACTCCGAAGGCTTCCTCGAGGTCGGCGACGTGGTCCGGCCCGGCCCGGCTTTTGACGAGCATGTCGTCGACATAGACTTCCACGTTGCGGCCGATCAGGTCTTTGAAGATTCTGTTGACGAGCCGTTGGTATGTGGCTCCGGTGTTCTTTAGCCCGAAGGGCATAACGCGGTAGCAGAAAAGACCCTGGTCGGTGACGAACGAGGTCTTGGAGATGTCCGGTGGAAACATCCGGATCTGATTGTACCCTGAGAATGCGTCCATGAAGGACAGTAGCTCATGCCCCGAGGTTGCATCGATTAAAGCGTCGATGCGGGGGAGGGGGAAAGGATCTTTCGGACATGCTTTATTTAGATCCGTGAAGTCGATACAGATCCGCCAGCCCCCGGTTGCCTTCTTCACCATGACGACATTAGCCAACCATTCGGGGTAGCTGACTTCCTGAATAAATCGAGCAGACAAGAGTTTGTCGACCTCCGTCTTCACAATCTGCTGCCTCTCCGGGGCGACTTTGCGCCTTTTCTGGACGACCGGCTTAGAGTCTGGGATGACGCTCAGCCGATGCATAATCAAGTCTTCGGAGATCCCGGGCATGTCGGAGGGCTTCCAGGCGAAGAGATCAACGTTGCGGCGGATGCAGGCGATTATGCCTGGCTTCAAGTCCTCGGGGAGCGAGCGGCTCACCCGGAACAATTTTGATTCATCCTCGGCGCCGAACGGGACCTCCTCCAGCTCGTCGACAGGCTCTGGAGCGGGACCGTCCCTCTCGGGTTCGAGCTCAACGGCGTCAAGGGGGAACACACCCCCTCCGACGACGGTCATGTAGCACGACCGTGCTGCTTCTTGGCTACCTCGGACTATGCCGACCCCTTGCGGGGTGGGAAATTTAAGCTTCAGATGGTATGCCAAAGGTACCGCTTGAAGGGAGCACAGTCCGGGTCGGCCGAGTATGGCGTTGTAAGCCGCCTTGACGTTTACCACCATGAAGTCCATGGACTCGGTCCTCTTGACAGGAGCCGATCCCGCGGTGACGTCGAGAGTAACAATCCCTTCGATAACGACAGGGACGCCAGAGAACCCATGCAAAGTGTATCCGGCTGGCTTGAGCCTGCCTCTGGGTAGCTTGAGATTCTCGAAGGCTTCGAGGAAGAGAATATTTACCGAGCTGCCGTTGTCGACGAGAATTCGTCGAACCTCACAATTAGCCATGTGGAGGCCAATGACGAGGGCGTCGCAATGAGGGAGGCGAACGCCTTCGAGGTCCTCTCCGGAGAAGGAGACAGGCACCGGTTGCAACATGGGCGAGAGGTTGTCTTGGACAGCATTCACCTCTCGGATGAAGGCTTTTCGGGAAGTATTTGATTCTCCCCCCATTGGCCCCCCATGGACACAGTGCAAGATGAATGGCGTATCCGCGGCTCCCTCGGGTTCGGGGTCCCGATCCTGGATGCGGTTCGGAGTAGGGTTCGGAGGCGAAGGCCTCCGGTTCCTAGCATCTCGCCGATCCCGTGGGCCTTCTCTGGTGAATTCTCGGAGGTACCCTCGTGAGATGAGTTCCTCAATCTCATCTTTCAGGGCCCGACATTGGTCGGTTTCGTGCCCATGATCTCTGTGGAAACTGCAGTAGAAGCGCTGATCTCACTTCTTGTTGTTGTTTGATCGGGGAGGTAGTCAGACAATACCCTTATCCTCGATTTCTAAGAGGATGGCGGACACGTTGTGTCAAGGGAGTGTACCTTTCGAAGCGAGGGACCGGAGGTGCCCTCTTCGCGCCGACCCCTTCCTTTGTTGTTTTCTTGGCAGGTTCGGCCTCATCGGCCCTGTGCTTGCCCTTCCCCACGACTTCCTTGCTGCCCTCTGGGTTAAGAGCTTCTTCAGCTCGTATGTACTTCTCGACCCGGTTGAGAAGGTCTGGGAAGTCCAGAGGTGGCCTCTTTGCCAAGGAGACCTTTAGCTGGTTGTGGCGGATATTGTGTCTGAAAGCTGCCGAGGCGACCCCTGCGTCGAGGGCAGAGACGGATCTGGCCTCGGTCGTGAACCTCTTGACGAAGTTACGGAGTGACTCCCCTTCCCTCTGAGTGAGGTCGAGCAGGGAAGCGCTCGTCCTTTCGGTCTTTCGGCTAGTGATGAAGTGGGCCAGGAAGCTGGCTTCCAGCTGGTCGAACGAGAAGATCGAGCCAGGGGAGAGTTTGGAGAACCAATCCCTGGCCGGACCCCGGAGGATGGCCGGGAAGGCTCGACACAGCAGGGGATCCGAAGCGCTGTGAATCATCATGAGGGTTTTGAAGCCCTCCATGTGATCAGCTGGATCACTCTCGCCGTTGTAAGTTTCGAACTGCGGAGGCCGGAAGTTCCGGGGGATCTCCGCTTCTATGATGTTGACGGAAAATGGAGGTCGAGAAGGTCCACGACCGTGGACTAGATTGGGATTCCCATCGCCGATACGCTCGAGGCGATTCTCCATCTCCAGGAGGCGTCGGAGCACCTCGTCTGTGCGCTCAGGAGGGGGGGTCGGCGCACGAGTGTGACTTCTCCCTTCGCTCATTTGAAGGGGTCGGCTATAAGTCGCGGACCTCGGCACCCCATGGAGTGCCTCCATGATTTCATCTCTGAAGCTTCTGAATTCGCCCCTGGTGACCGCGCCATGGTCGGAAGGGTTGGGTCGGGGCGTAGGAATTCGGCCGATGCGGCTGAGTGCCGACGGCCTGTCTCCTTGCGCGGGCCTGGAATGGTTCGGGGCCGAGTTGGAAGCGGTCCCTCCCCTGGCCTGGCTAGCCCTTCTGTTCAGAATGACCCGACGAAGGTCGGGTTCGGCGGCGTGTGAAGCGCTTCGTTGGGGTCCGGGGTTTCCACCCGGATTATTGGATGCTTGCCCTCCGTCGAGGGCCCCCTCGGGGGGAGGCCCGTCTGGTCGGGCGGAACGGGCTGATCTTCGGGCTCGGGGAGCCATGGGAGATCGGGTCGAGGGAGAGCGTCGGTGGCGAGGCTCGGACTATCGTCCGTACCGGATAAAAAGTTCCCACAGACGGCGCCAACCTGATGCGGTTTGTTTTTGGTCGCAGTGTGGATGCACCAGGTGTGAGTTCGGACTCAATTTGTAATGAGGGAAGAGTACGGTGCCGGACGGTGAGCGAGGGGCTCGCTTCGGCGCTTGAGGATTGGCTCGGATGGCCTTGCCTCGAGTACCTGCAGACGGTCCTGACACACCGGGGTTTATCCCGGTGGCGGACCCTCCGACGATCTGGTCAGTCTCTGTGAGAGAGTAGCAGTAACTAGGGGAATTTAAGTGGCAAGGATTGATTACCTGAAAAGGTGGGTGAGGGTCTGGTATTTATAGGGAATTCCAATCGGGTTTGGATCCGCTTGGGGGCCGGGTCTGAACCCGAAAGCCCATGGGCCTGACGTGGCAGGAGGCCCAGGGGGTTTAGGGCGGACGTGGCAGTGCCAAGAGTGGTATAGGGCTGACGTGGCAAAGCCCTTGGTGGTATTTGGAGCTGACATGGCTGATCATGGGGCTCCTGTGCCCTTGGGAGAATCGGATGGCCAAGGTTATGCCAGGTCATCTTCATTCTTTACCAGGCTGGGCGGACGGCCCGTGGGGTTGTCGCGGATCGGAGGCCGAGGGCCATTGAGGCTCGTCGGATACGAGGAGACCAGTTCTGTGGGAGTGAACTTGTGGCTCGGTGCCGATCCTGTAGTGGTCCGAAGCCGAGCCGGATTGTCGTTTTTCTTATTTTTGAGCGAGAGCCGTCCTGGGCCTTGGCTGGGCCCCAGGCCATTTTTACCCTACCACAGGGGTAGATTTTAGAGTTTATCACAAACCCTAAAATTTGATTAGGATTTATCACAAACCCTAATGTAGATCTCAGTTGTATCACACAAAAGAGGAGGAAGAGCAAAACTCAACACAGATTTTTTTTAAAATCAATAATGGCATCCTTTCTCATTAATCTCAAGGCCTTTAAATAGGCTCAATTACATCTTGAAACACATCTCCAAAATATTCTCAAAATCTAAAAATTACAAAAAGATTACATATGGCTATAATTGCCAGAAATAAAAATGGTAATAAAATAAAAATCCTAAACCAAATAAAGCAGTTGATGACGACGACGCCTGCGCTGATAGAAACGCCCAAAACGTCTTGAATCGATGTCCTCATCATTCTCCCCAGGTGGGAGAGGGCTCGACCCAGTCGAGTCAAAACCAGTCAACCTGTCATAGTGCTTTAAGAGGTCTGGATCCAAGCGCTGGAGCTCTCCGCGATCTATCCAAGTGTTCACCGACTCCGACTTGTCTTTCCAACTTACCAAATATCTATGAATACCACCATCTCTAGTAGAGATTATCTGATCATCTAAAATATTATCCAACTCTTCTGTCGATGGGTAAGCAGTATCTGGTAGTGGGGGTAATGGGGGAATCTCACCAGTAGGCTGCAGGGTAGGCTCATCTATAAGAGAATTTCTAGGGTTAAATTCTGGGCCTTCATAGGGTACTAGATCCTCAATATTAAAAGTTTTACTGATGCCAAAGCCTTCGGGGAGGTCAACAACATAGACATTATCATTGATTTTATGAAGAATTTTAAATGGACCTGCAGCACGTGCATTCAATTTCTTAATGGATCCCGCTGGGAACCGTTCCGGACGAATCTGAACCATCACTTCGTCACCCACATTAAAAGTTTTAAACTTTCTTCTAATATCAGCTCTTAACTTGTAGTTAAAATTATTTTCATTAATTTTCTTGGAAATTTCTCTATGTAAGTCATGAATGCGGGATGCAAATGCAGATGCAGACTCGGAGACTCGGTGATGTTCTAACATGGGGGCAAGATCTATAGGCTGCCTAGGACGATAACCGTGTACAACTTCGTGTGAACTCATGCCAGTGGTTCTATTCCTAGATGTGTTATATGCAAATTCAGCAACCGTTAATTTTAAATCCCATGTTCCCAAGTTCTCTCCCACAAGAGTACGTAAGAGATTGCCAAGACTCCGATTGGCAACCTCAGTCTGTCCATCTGTCTGTGGGTGGAACGCAGACGAAAACTTTAATTTTGTACCTAACTTGTGTCATAGGGTCTTCCAAAAATAACTCGTGAATTTCACATCCCTATCAAACACAATGGTTTTTGGCAACCCATGTAGCTTCACAATATTATCAAAGAAGATCTGAGCCACGCGGGATGCATCAAAAGTTTTCGAGCACGGGAGGAAGTGGGCCATTTTAGAAAAAGGGTCCACGACGACAAGAATAGAGTCGTGTTTCTTTTGTGTTTTCGGTAAGCCTAACACGAAATCCAAACTCACGTCTTCCCAAGGGCGGCTGGGAACAGGTAATGGAGTATACAGGCCTGTGTTATGTTTTTGTTGCTTGGCAAGTTGACAGGTGCGACATCTGTTAACAAGTCTCACAACGTCTCTCTTTAGCTTCGGCCAGTAAAACCTATGTTCCACAGCATCAATGGTCTTGCTATGCCCAAAATGTCCAGCAAGGCCACCCGCGTGCAATTCCCAAACAAGATACTCTCGTAAAGATGTACTAGAAATGCACAGTTTGGAGCGATAGAAGAGATAATCATCTTTCAAGAAATAATCATCTATCACTCGAGTTATGCCATCCTTCAAAGAAGTGTAGATCTCGTGAAAATCTGGGCAGGAGGCATACTCATCTCTTAATCTCTCAAAACCAATAATTTCGGTGAGCAGTGCAGATAAGATCATGTGACAACGACTTAGCGCATCCGCGACCTTATTATCAATCCTTTTTGTATGCCTAATGGTATATGAGTATTCTTGTAGGAACTCTACCCATCTAGCATGTCTCGGATTCAACTTTTGTTGAGAATTAAGGAATCTTAAGGCCTCATGGTCTGAGAAGATAACGAATTCTTGCGGTAGAAGATAATGTCGCCAATAGCGAAGTGACTGAATGACCGCATAGAACTCCTTGTCATAGGTGGAGTATTTTTGTCTTGCTTCGTTCAGCTTTTCACTGAAATAAGCAACAGGATGACTCTCTTGACTGAGGATTCCACCTATACCAATACCAGAAGCATCACATGTTACTTCGAAGACTTTAGTGAAGTCAGGCAACCTCATGACAGCTGTCTGCGTCATTCTCTCCTTGATCTCTTCGAAGGCTTTCGTGGCTTCTTTCGACCAGACAAACTCACCTTTCTTCAAACAGTCGGTTATCGGAGCCATGATCATGCTAAATCCTCGCACAAACCGACGATAAAAGGTGGCAAGGCCATGAAAACTCCGCACATCACGAATATTGTGGGGCTCGGGCCACTCTGTAATAGCTCGTATCTTTTCTGGGTCAGCAGATACTCCTCTGGCAGACACAATAAATTCCAGAAAGATAGTCTGATCGGGGAGGAAGGTACATTTGGTAGGATTAGCATAAAGCTGTTCCTTTCTCAAAACACTGCAGACTTGTCTCAAATGGTCAAGATGTTGCCCAACGGATCGGCTGTAAATGAGAATATCATCAAAGTACACCACAAGGAACTTGCCCATAAAGGGACGGAGTACTTACGTCATGATTCTCATAAACGTGCTCGGGGCATTTGTCATTCCAAATGGCATGACCATCCATTCGTACAGGCCATCCTTCGTCTTGAAGGTGGTCTTCCACTCATCACCAGGACGAACACGTATTTGGTGGTAGCCACTTTTAAGATCAATCTTGGAAAAGATTGTGGCACCAGACATCATGTCCAACATGTCATCCAAACGAGGAATGGAAAAACGGTATTTCACCGTGATCTTGTTTATGGCACGGCTGTCCACACACATACGCCAGGTTCCATCTTTCTTTGGCGTCAATAGAGTAGGAACAGCGCAAGGACTTAAACTTTCTCTGATGAGGCCCTTTGCCAATAACTCATCAACTTGCCTTTTCAGCTCAGCATGCTCTGTCGGATTCATCCGATAATGTGGCAAGTTAGGAAGACTCGCTCCCGGGACCAGATCAATAGCGTGTTGGATGTCACGCAATGGGGGGCAACTGGTTGGGGAGGTCAGCAGGAAACACATCTGCAAATTCCTGTAGGACAGGGGTAACTTGGGACGGGATGAGTGACTTAGGATCTTTAGAGACTTCTCTCGCTGTGAGTAAAAAAATGGTAGCCCCTTTGTCAATTTCTTTCGTAAGTTCCTTTTCACCCATATACGTTACTTCCTTGCCCTTTCTCGAGGGAGGCGGTGTTGTTTCGGCCGGACTAGTTCGTGGTTTTACGGGTATGAGTTTTATTTTTAGTCCATCGTGCTGGAACACACATTGGTTGGATCGACCATATATGGTCACATCGTGATCGTATAACCAAGGTCTCCCTAAAATGACTTGACCCACATCCATTTTAAGCACATCACACCAAATTTCCTCTTTGTAAGCTTTGAAGTCCACAGGGACTAAGCATCGATGTGTTACTTGGAATGTTGTTGCATCAATCCAAGATACTTTGTATGGGCGTGGATGGGGTTCAGCCTTAAGTCCGGTCTTTGCTAAGACCGCAGAAGAGACAGCGTTGACGCAGCTCCCACTGTCAACAATCACCTTGCAGTTTTTGCCACCTATAGTCGTAAAGGTGTGGAATATAACAGTGCGCTTCCAATCATCTTCTTCTTTTGGTTGGGACAAAGCACATCTAACTACATTCAAGTGAGGTGATTGGATAGACCGAATATAGTGGAGATACTGGTCATCCTCTTCTTCACCGAAGTCATCACCTTCAATAGGCTCATAAGAAAACTCATTGTCTGAGTCGTCAGCAATGACAGCGGTACCCTCTACTATATTTATCCTATTGGGACTGGGACAGTTGCTAGCAACATGACCATATCCCTTACATTTATAGCACTTAGTGAGAGGGTCAATTTTACTGTAATCTCTTTCGGTGTTCTTACCCTTATGTTCATCTCTATGTGAATTGAAATTTGAATTAGATTTGCTGGGATAAGATTTGCTGGGGTGCTGAGAGGGAGGCTTAGGTCTAGGTGGGTCAGTAGAGGTCATTCTAGAGGAATGATCTCTCGAGTCGCTGGACCTAGAATGAGAACTAGCTTTAAGGGAATCCATGTCGAGGACTAGAGCGTAGGCTGCCGCTATTGAGTCCACGTTTCTATAGATTAGCTCGTTCCTAAGGTCAGCTTGTAGTCCAGCTCTGAACCTAGAGAGAGTTTGTTCTTCACTCTCTTTACCTAATGCATTGCACCGAATAAGGAAGTCATCGAATTTATCCACATATTCTTGTGTGGATTTACTTCCTTGATACAATAGGTTCCACGAATCTAGCAATCGGGTGTGGAACGATAACGGTACATATCTCTCAGTGAGCTTCTCTTTCATGGCCTCCCAAGTAGCTATGGGTACCAGGTCTCGGCCTCTGCGGGCATGTTCAAGATTGGTCCAATGTTGTTGAGCTTTACCCGTTAATTTCATAGTGGCAAATTTAACTTTAAGGACTTCGCTCATGTCAAACCACACAAAGTAGTGGTCCATGGCACGGATCCAATCGAGGTAAGCTTGGGGTTCCATGTGGCCTTCAAACTGGGGAACGTCAGCCTTAACGTTCTTTTTATATTGTTCGTCAGGGTCACGTTCTTGACGTCGATCGTCATGAACATTCCCTTGAGGGATCTGACGATGGGCATGAAGCTCAGGGACAATGGTTTGATTTAGCTCCACTTTCTCAAGCCTCTGATTGATATTGGCAAGAGTTGCTTGGATGGCAGCTAGGGTAGCGGAGATATCAGGGTTGTCCATTTCAGGTCTGGGGAGTCTAGGGTTCCTAATTGGGTGATTGGGAAGGGATAGGAAAGGCTCTTCAGGGTCTGTGATGGTGCTGCGAAGACGCATTCACCAAAAGTGAAAACTAGGGGTCGTGTGTATCCTAATTTATTTTTTTTTATTTTTTTTTTTAAAAAAATGAATCTGAAATGACCTAAAATAAAAGAAAGACAAAAATAAAATAAAAGACTAAACAATCCTAAATGAATACAAAAATAATGCCTACGATGCAAGAACTAGGGTTTTAAGAACCTTCGCTCTGATACCAAAATGATGTAAAACCAACCCTAAAATAGAGAATTTCCAAGAATTTTAATGGGTTAATTTTACCAACATGAAAGTGCGGATCTAAGTTGGAAAATTTTAACAGTTAACAGGTTCGATGGGTTTTCAAGAATTGAATTAAATGTAACAGTCCCAATTAATATATCAACCTTACAATCAATTAAATCCCTACGTGTTTTAGCAAGTAAGAAGTTCAATACTGATTCGTACTCTATTCTAGCATGTGGATCACTCAATCTCAGTATTTTGTGGACGACAGGCAAATTAGATAATATACTAGATAATAGGATAGTAAAACACAAATATTACTAGTGGAAAGAGTATACCGAATGCGAAGAAACCGCGTAGATCGAGTAGGGCAGCAACTCAGAACGCAGTAGCCAACAGTAAATTGTGGGAACGGCACCAACAAGAGCAAAGGTTGACTGGGATCTGACCGGCGACAGCAGTTGACTGCGAGCGGGGCGGCGCTGGCGAGAGAGGTCAGCCGCTGAGTGCAGTGGTGAGGTCGACTTCGGTAGCAGTTGATGGGTACCCGAGGTTGCTTTGGGGTGAGGGTCTGGTCGGGAGTGGAGGGGAAAGGAGGCAACGGCAGGGATTTGGGATTGTGGTGGTGATGGGTCGACGCGACGGTGGCGTGGGGGAGGGAAAAGGTCGACAGAGGTACAGACGAAGCAGCGGATTTGGGTTGGGTCGGGATCGAAAGGAGAGGAAGGAGGGTAGGATGGTTTGAGGGGGCGATGGGTAGTTTGGGGAAGATGGGATTTGGGTAGGGAAGAAAGATGGTGAAGATGAAGATGGGAAGCGGCGGCTGATGAGGGGGTATGATTAGGGTTTGGTTATTTGGGATTAGGGGAAATTAATGTTAGGGATTTGTATTTGGGGATTTTTTTAATTGGGGTAGATTTTAGAGTTTATCACAAACCCTAAAATTTGATTAGGATTTATCACAAACCCTAATGTAGATCTCAATTGTATCACACAAAAGAGAAGGAGGAAGAGCAAAACCCAACACAGATTTTTTTTAAATCAATAATGGCATCCTTTCTCATTAATCTCAAGGCCTTTAAATAGGCTCAATTACATCTTGAAACACATCTCCGAAATATTCTCAAAAATCTAAAAATTACAAAAAAATTACATATGGCTATAATTGCCAGAAATAAAAATGGTAATAAAATAAAAATCCTAAACCAAATAAAGCAGCTGATGACGATGACGCCTGCGCTGATAGAAACGCCCAAACCGTCTTGAATCGATGTCCTCATCAAACTCATAAGCTATTACCAGGAAAAAAAACCCGATATGGTTCAAATGCATAGAGTGAGCATACATATATCTACTACTCAACAACCAAATGTGACATTTCTCATCTGCTAAACTACTGAAGCACACAGTTTCAATCAGCACATTTGCTGCTTTATGCTCTCATCAATTATTTCTCAATTTCAATCTTCCATGACCATATGATGAGGACATTAATTCTATTTAATTTAGTATTTTATTTCAGTACCATATTTATTTTTGGGCAGTTATAGCCATATGTAATCTTTCTTTTTTTGCATTAGAATATTTTTGAGATTTTTAGAATCTTTTGAGATTTGTATCAAAATTTGTTTTGAGCCTATTTATAGGCCCTGAGATTAATGAGAAAGATATGTCATTCTTGATTAAAAATTATTGTGTTGAAGTTCTTCTCTTCATCTCTGTCTCTTTTTGTGTGATATAATTGAGATCCAATTATTAGAGTTTGTGATAAATCCTAATACAATTTTAGGGTTTGTGATTAACTCTAAAATCTACCCCAAATTAAAAATCCCCCAAATAAAACCAACCAAAACCCTAATCCCCTTCCTCCTCTTCTTCCTCCCCCAAATCCCGACCAAAATCCAACCCACCTCCCCAGTCTCGACCTCCTCCGCCATCAACTCCGTCGCCCTCGCCCTTCCCCCTCCCCGCCGCCTACACCCCTCTCATCTTCGTCAACCCACCACCCTGTGCTGCCTCACCCCGTCACCGCCCTACACCAGTGCCGCCACCTTCATCCCCTCTCCCGGCCTCTCATCTCCCGGCTTCATCCCCTCATCCCAATCAATCCCCTGTGCGACCTCTCCTCCACAGCGACATCCCGACGCTCCACCACACCGAGCCCTGTGCCCCTCCTTCCGAGCGACACCAGCACCCGACGTCTCCCTTGCGTGCTCCTCCCGAGCGCCGACACCAGCCCAGATCCGCCAGCCCTTGCATTGCTGTCGTTGCTCTTGAAGTTGTTGCTGCCATTGCTGTGTTCAACCCAAGATCTACGCTGAGTTCTTCGAACCCTCGGTATACTCTTTCCACTTTTAAATATTTGTGCTCTACTGCTCTATTATTTATTATATTATCTGATTTGCCTGTCGTCCATAAAAATAATTGAGATTGAGTATTCCACTTGCTTGATTAGGGTACGAATCAATATTGAATCTTTTACTTGCTAAGAACACTTAAGAATTTAATTATTGATCGTAGAGTGGAATTATTAATTGGGATTGTTAAACGTGATTCAGTTCTTGAAAATCTATCACACCGGTTAACTGTTTAAAAATTCTAACTTTGATCCGCACTACGTGTTGGTAAAATTAATCCATTAAGAATCTTGGAAATTATCTATTTTAGGGTTAGTTTTACATCACCATGCTTATGAATTCTCTAATGGGTTATAAGAGTTGTACCTTTCTTGCTACAAAGGTATACAATTAATTCTGTAGGAAGGCTGTAGAGGCCAACAATATTTTACAAATATTGCTAATCTACTATTCCATTTTTCTCTAACCAAATTAACATCTGAGCACAACACATTCATAACATATTCATTCAGTCCATACATTATCCTTCTTCTCTTCTTTTCTACATAGTCATACAATTAATTCTCTAGAAGGATTGTCGAGACGAAAAATATTCTAAAAATATCGCTAATTCACTGTTCCATTGTTTGTCTTGCCAAATTATCATCTCAGCACATCATATGCATTCAGTCCAAATATTATCCTTCTTCTCTTCCATTTGTTATAAAATAACAAAACAAATAACTCACAAGAATATATGCTCACCTCCCTAAGAACATCAGTCATGGCAGTTTCTGAAGGTGCCACTCGCAACTTCAACAGATGGGACTTGTGGAAAACCTAAATGTTAACAGAAAACAAACAATTGGTAGTGTTCAATAATCATGTCCAGTTGAATTATTTAAGTATTCATGTAATGAAGAATTGCTGGAATTAAGCTAAACCAATAATCAATTTAGAACTAATCCAAATAACTGCCATGAGATGAAGTTGCAAATAGCTTGGCTGATCACTACCTCAACATGTAGAATCTCAAATATTTATATAAAGAAAAACATAATACAGAAACTACATAATAATGAAAAGACAACTCCAAATTGATTAGAGCAAACAAGTGCGCATAAATAATGTGCTTTCAGACCACTAAAGATATGCAGTATTCTCAATGGTGATATGCAACAACACTCCATGAATCAGCACTTCGGAGGTTAGGGCTGGATAGATGTTAGGAAGAGACTACTTCAACACTTACTTATCATTAACATGGTGTCAAGATGAGTCTCAACACATCTGGTGGCGAAGAATTGTCTTCTAAAAGAAATGAGGGGGTAGGAGAACTAACTGATAGAGGAATTGCGAATTATGTGAACCTATTGTATACAGACATATAACATATGAAGAAGTAAAAAGCAAGTTTGCAAATAAAAACAGATACCATAATGTGTAGTGTAATATTCAGACATGTGGTTATGACTTACGAGTAATGTTTCTAAAGCAGCTTGAAAATTTTACTACTATACTAATGCTGCAGACGCAACTATTAACTAGCAAAAAGGATCAAGTACCTTGACGTGAAGAAGGAAATTTACATATCAATTGAAGCAGTTCTACTTAGAAAGAATAGCATCAAAATTTATTTTAAAAGGAAAGAACAAATGCGTAATGAAGGTACCTTCATTGCATATTGATTCCCATCTCTAATATTTTGATACAAAACCTATAAAAAATGTAAACTAGTTAGTTTACAAGCTTTCTTCAAAAAAAGTTAGTTGACAAGCTTAAGCAAGTAACTGATATTAGTAATATAACAAATCTTACCACTTTGCCATAGCTTCCAGAGCCAATTCTACCCTCCCGAACATATTCATTGACCATTTTATTTCCATTTTCATCCTGAATGAAGTAAAGACAGAACATATGAATTAACATAACCACATAAAGGTCAACAAAAGGAAAAAATAAGTTAAAAGTGGCTTCAAACATGAAAAACACTATAGGAAAATATATGGGCAATGACGAGAACTTTCACAAGTATACGGAGGTGCCTTGATGAGGACATCTTTCCAGTTTAGGATTTTTATTTTATTACCATTTTTTATTTCTGGCAATTATAGCCATATGTAATTTTTTTGTAATTTTTAGATTCTGAGAATATTTTGGAGATATGTTTCAAGACGTAATTGAGCCTATTTAAAGGCCCTGAGATGAATGAGAAAAGCATGCCATTATTGATCAAAAAAAGCTGTGTTGAGTTTTGCTCTTCATTTTTTCTCCTTGTGTGATACAATCGAGATACAAATTAGGGTTTGTGATAAATCCTAATCTAGTTTAGAATTAGTGATTAATTCTAAAAAATTTATCCCCAATTAAAAATCCCCATAAATTTTCCCTAATTCCCAAATACAAAAACCCTAATCATATTCTATCTACTCAGCCGCCACCCATCTCTTCTTCTTCCCCTATCCCGATCATCACAAAACCATCAAAACCCCACTCCTACCTTCACATCAGAACCCATCCTCCTCCCCTTTACTCAAACCCGATCCAGAATCCCCCTCTCCATCAAAACCCCACACCTGGCCCAGAACCCACGCCCCATCCCGCTCCTCCACCTCCGTTCACGTCGCCTCCTTTCCCCTCCACTCCCGACCAGACCTTCACCCCAAAGTACCCCGAGCACCCATCAACTGCCATTGACGTCGACCTCCACCACTGCACTCATCGGCTGCCCACCTCCACCTGCGCCGCCCCGCGCGCAGTCAACCGCCACCGCCGGTCAGATCCCAGTCACCCATTGCTCTTGTTGGTGCCGTTCCCACAGTCACGGCTGGCTACTGCGTTTTGAGTTGCTGCCCGACTCGATCGACGTTGGTTTTCTTCACATTCGGTATATTCTTTCCACTACTAATATTTGTGCTTTACTGCCTTATCATCTAGTTTATTATCTGATTTATCTGTCGACCACAAAATACTGAGATTGAGTGATCCACATGCTAGATTAGAGTACGACTTGGTATTGCTCTTTTTACTTGCTGAAACGCGTAGGGATTTACTTATTGATTAAGATTGAATTATTAATTGGGATTGTTAGCATTTGATTCAATTCTTGAAAACCCATCAAACCTGTTAACTGTTAAAATATCCAATCTAAATCCGCACTTTCATGTTGGTAAAATTAACCCATTAAAATTCTTGGAAAATTCTCTATTTTAGGGTTGGTTTTACATCATTTTGGTATCAGAGCGAAGGTTCTTAAAACCTTAGTTCTTGCATCTTAGGCATCATTTTTGCATTCATTTAGGATTGTATAGTCTTTTATTTTATTTTATTTTATTTTATTTTATTATTTTTAGTTTATTTCAGAATCATTTTAAAAAAAAAAAATAGGACCACACCCCATAGTTTCCACTTTTGGTGAATGCGTCTTCGCAGCACCATCACAGACCCTGAAGAGCCTTTCCTATCCCTTCCCAATCACCCAATTAGGAACCCTAGACTTCCCAGACCTGAAATGGACAACTCTGATATCTCCGCTACCCTAGCTGCCATCCAAGCAACTCTTGCCAATATCAATCAGAGGCTTGAGAAAGTGGAGCTAAATCAAACCATTGTCCCTGAGCTTCATGCCCATCGTCAGATCCCTCAAGGGAATGTTCATGACGATCGACGTCAAGAACGTGACCCTGACGAACAATACAAAAAGAACGTTAAGGCTGACGTTCCCCAGTTTGAAGGCCACATGGAACCCCAAGCTTACCTCGATTGGATCCGTGCCATGGACCACTACTTTGTGTGGTTCGACATGAGCGAAGCCCTTAAAGTTAAATTTGCCACTATGAAATTAACGGGTAAAGCTCAACAACATTGGACCAATCTTGAACATGCCCGCAGAGGCCGAGGCCTGGCACCCATAGCCACTTGGGAGGCCATGAAAGAGAAGCTCACTGAGAGGTATGTACCGTTATCGTTCCACATCCGATTGCTAGATTCGTGGAACCTATTGTATCAAGGAAGTAAATCCACACAAGAATATGTTGATAAATTCGATGACTTCCTTATTCGGTGCAATGCGTTAGGTAAAGAGAGTGAAGAACAAACTCTCTCTAGGTTCAGAGCTGGACTACGAGCTGACCTTAGAAACGAGCTAATCTATAGAAACGTGGACTCAATAGCGGCAGCCTACGCCCTAGTCCTCTACATGGATTCCCTTAAAGCTAGTTCTGATTCTAGGTCCAGCGACTCGAGAGATCATTTCTCTAGGATGACCTCTACTGACCCACCTAGACCTCAGCCTCCCTCTCAGCACCCTAACAAATCTTACCCCAGCAAATCTAATTCAAATTTTAATTCACATAGAGATGAACATAATGGTAAGAACACCGAAAGAGATTACAGTAAGATTGACCCTCTCACTAAGTGCTATAAATGTAAGGGATACGGCCATGTTGCTGGCAACTGTCCTAGTCCAAGTAGGATCAATATAGTAGAGAGTACCGCAGTCATCGCTGATGAGCCCGACAATGAGTTTATCTATGAACCTAATATAAGTGATGACTTTGATGAAAAAGAGGATGACCAGTCTCTCAATTGTATTCAGCCTATCCAGTCACCTCCATTGAGTATGCCTGAGACACCCATTCCTTCCCAAGTCACTTGGCAACCCATAGATTTTACTCATGTATTAGAACATCACAAAGTCACAGAGTCTGCACCCACATTTGCATATAACATTCATGACTTGCATAGAGAAATTTCCAAGGAACTTAATGAGAATAATTTTAACTACAAGTTAATAGTGGATACTAGAAGGAAATTTATAACTTTTGATATTGGTGACGAAGTGATGGTTCGGATTCATCCGGAACGGTTTCCTGTTGGACCCGTTAAGAACTTGAACATACGTGCTGCAGGCCCATTTAAGATTCTACATGCAATCAATGATAATACCTATGTCGTTGACCTTCCTGAAGGTTTTGGCATAAGTAAGATTTTCAATATTGAGGATCTAGTACTTTATGAAGGCTCAGAATTCAACTCTAGAAATTTTCTTATAGATGAACCTACCCTGCAGCCTAATGGTGAGATTCTCCCATTACCTCCACTACCAGATATTACTTACCCATCGACAGAAGAATTGGATAATATTTTAGATGATCAGATAATCTCTACTAGAGATGGTGGTATGCACAAGTATTTGGTAAGGTGGAAAAATAAGCCGAAGTCGGATGACACTTGCAGTGATCGTGAGGGGCTCCCGCAACTGGATCCAGATCTTTTGGAGCACCATGGCAGGATCACTGGTTTTGTCTTGACTGGGTCGAGCTCTCTCCCACCCAGAGAGAATGATGAGGACATCTTTCCAGTTTAGGATTTTTATTTTATTACCATTTTTTATTTCTGGCAATTATAGCCATATGTAATTTTTTTGTAATTTTTAGATTCTGAGAATATTTTGGAGATATGTTTCAAGATGTAATTGAGCCTATTTAAAGGCCCTGAGATGAATGAGAAAAACATGCCATTATTGATCAAAAAAAGCTGTGTTGAGTTTTGCTCTTCATTTTTTCTCCTTGTGTGATACAATCGAGATACAAATTAGGGTTTATGATAAATCCTAATCTAGTTTAGAATTAGTGATTAATTCTAAAAAATTTATCCCCAATTAAAAATCCCCATAAATTTTCCCTAATTCCCAAATACAAAAACCCTAATCATATTCTATCTACTCAGCCGCCACCCATCTCTTCTTCTTCCCCTATCCCGATCATCACAAAACCATCAAAACCCCACTCCTACCTTCACATCAGAACCCATCCTCCTCCCCTTTACTCAAACCCGATCCAGAATCCCCCTCTCCATCAAAACCCCACACCTGGCCCAGAACCCACGCCCCATCCCGCTCCTCCACCTCCGTTCACGTCGCCTCCTTTCCCCTCCACTCCCGACCAGACCTTCACCCCAAAGTACCCCGAGCACCCATCAACTGCCATTGACGTCGACCTCCACCACTGCACTCATCGGCTGCCCACCTCCACCTGCGCCGCCCCGCGCGCAGTCAACCGCCACCGCCGGTCAGATCCCAGTCACCCATTGCTCTTGTTGGTGCCGTTCCCACAGTCACGGCTGGCTACTGCGTTTTGAGTTGCTGCCCGACTCGATCGACGTTGGTTTTCTTCACATTCGGTATATTCTTTCCACTACTAATATTTGTGCTTTACTGCCTTATCATCTAGTTTATTATCTGATTTATCTGTCGACCACAAAATACTGAGATTGAGTGATCCACATGCTAGATTAGAGTACGACTTGGTATTGCTCTTTTTACTTGCTGAAACGCGTAGGGATTTACTTATTGATTAAGATTGAATTATTAATTGGGATTGTTAGCATTTGATTCAATTCTTGAAAACCTATCAAACCTGTTAACTGTTAAAATATCCAATCTAAATCCGCACTTTCATGTTGGTAAAATTAACCCATTAAAATTCTTGGAAAATTCTCTATTTTAGGGTTGGTTTTACATCATGCCTAGTGAATAAAGAGAATTCTTGCAGATCTACCCTAAAAGATGTTTATAGCTGTGCTCTCAAACTTTGGTTGAGTTGAACTTCAATTCCTAATCTAGACCAACCCCACATGTTAGTTTGGGTTGGGGTTTCAAAAGGTGGTGACTTTTGGTATTGGGTAGCTAAGGGATAGGGAATTTCAATCTGGACCTAAATTGGGTTCGGACCATGGGGTTATCAATCGTCTATCTTCTCTCTTTTCCTTCCCCTTCCCTTCCTCAAATTTTGATTATCAATTTGCTCTTTATATTTTCTTTCTCCTGGAAATTCATCTTCTCATTGTGGTCTTCCCTAGGACCCTAGCTTCTACCGTGACTCCATGCCCTGATGCTTACTCAATTACTCTCCATCATCTTTGGGTGCCCTAGCTTCAAGTCATCTTGCTATGTCTTTTTTGAAGTGCACAATCCATGTGCATGTGCGTGAGTTGGATCGGAAAACATTCAATTAAAATTTGAAACGTAGATTTAACAATTTTATATCCCACTCAACTGGCTTTGATATTGGCGTACTCCCTATTCCATATTACATGTCTTTCCACATTTTTGCACACCTATTAAATCTCTATAAACTCATGTAAATGGCGGTTATAATTAACCTTTAAATAAGAAAGCGATAATAAAATTGTATCTTTACCCCGTTAGTTGTTATTTGGACGAGAAAAGAGAAGTTTTACTCTCATTATAAGCACAAGGCCATTATTGGTAGTTTAGGAGAATTGTATTAATGAGTCTTTTAAGTATTTAATACATTTCCTTCAAATCTAAAATTGATCTATTATGGAAGGAAGAAAAAAAATAAAAAAACCCTTAGAAAGACATTTAATATGGAACACAGGGAGTGGTACATCAGAGAAAGTAACCTTTCAGGTATCCTTCACAGGGACTTCCCTACATATTAAGCCATTTTGAGCTCTTGCTAAGAGGATATCTTCAGAACTTCAACCACGTCGTCTTGAGCTACCATCACTATCTCCATTGTACGAATACGCATCTTCCATGGTCTGGGGGAGCAAAAAATCCTGGGAGGAGCGCCTGACACTGGAACTCTGAAACGAGAATAGGGACCTAGGGGATTTCCTCAAAAAACTAAAGCAACCACAACAACCCATCTCCCCAATTGTAAACCGAAACTTTATGACCTTACAATTAGCTAAAGACTACTCTAAGAAGAATCAATAGAATGTATCCATAGAGTTCAAAAAAGTCCTGCAGGCGGTAGAACAGAGGAAAAGCCATCAATAATATTTATAAAAAAAAAATTGATCGAATGAATTAAGATAAGTAAATTTCACTTAAAATTCCACAATAACTTTAAAAAAATAAGAATTCAGAAGTAAAAAAGAAGTCCGTGACTTTAAACAGAGACAACTTAAGTTCAAGATGAGCTCATTTTTATTTTCTTTATAGCATTTAAGTACACCAAATCTTGTTCAAATTACTGTAAAGTTAACCAAGCTTTTAGAAAGCTAACAAATGCAGTACATACCACAGACATTTAAAAGTCAACTTTGAACCACACTATCATGAAATCTTAAAACAGATACACTAAAGGTGGAGTATGGTTCTTTCATAAAAACACAAGCAAATATTTAATCATCAATTATCATATACATACAATCTAGAGATGGGAATACACCGACATATCATATAAGTTCCCTAAACTAGAAAGAAAAAAAAAGGTGGCCATCATTCACAAGGGCAACGAGCAATGGCAACAAGATTCACCACAGCTCTCTACTACTCAATCAAAAGATAACTAGCACATACAATTATCAGAGGAACTTCTCTAAAATTATTATTGTTTTGCAGTGAATTAAGTCTCAATAAAAATCACATTTTAAATCTAAAATTTCCAATAAACCCTTCAAAATTTTGAATTTAACATCTTTTAACCCAATTCGCAATCAGGGCAACAATGGGCAATACTTTTTACACGGAAAAAACGAAACTAAAACTAATAATATGCATTTAAATCAACGAAATTTGAAAATTTTACCTGACCAACAAAGCCAAATGAATCAATCAACAAATCGCTATAACCCCAATAAAATGGGATGCCACTCGCAAAGAGGAACGAAGAAATTCACAAGATCGATTCCCTTATCAAACCCTAACTGACTCATCACAAATGACACTGAATTTGTACCCCCAAAATCCCCAAACAAACAGCAAGACTCGACCTTTTTCTGACCCCAGTAGTTTCCGGTACCAACTGTAAACAAACGATCGAAACGCAAAATTTGATGGCAAAAAGCGAAATACCAACGAGAATCGAGATTGTGTTAGGAACCTAGGAGTACTCACCTTAAAAGCTAGCTGTTAAGGGGAGGGAGCCCAAGTTTATAACTACCCAACATTGGTTCCCCATATAACCGATGTGGGACTAAATTTGGATCATAACATTCCACCACGCTTCTGTAACCCGCCGCCCTCGGCGGTATTCACTCAAGCGACACTGGCCTGGCCCGGACCTACCAGTAATTTTAATCCAGCCTCTAGGTAGCCCTTTTCCGACTCTCGGCGGCTTTCACTCTAGCGTCTAGGTAGCCCTTTCCGACTCTCGGCGGCTTTCACTCTAGCGACACTGGCCCAACCCGGGTCTACCAGTAATTTTAATCCAGCCTCTAGAGCGAATTAAGAAGCCTGGAGTTGGCTTTGATACCAATTGTTAGGAACCTAGGAGAACTCACCCTTAAAAGCTAGCTGTTAAGGGGAGGGAGCCCAAGTTTAAAACTACCCAACATTGGTTCCCCATATAACTGATGTGGGACTAAATTTGGATCATAACAGATTGGCGGTTTGAATGTGTGTACTGGTCGGGGGAAAACCCTAATTTGAGGGAAATTGAGGGAAAACGGAGACCCTAATTTGAGAAATTTGGGAAATTGGGTTTTAGAGCATTAGTCGTTTGCTAAATATGCATAATATACATATTTTGTCAAAAATAACGCTGCAGTCATTGGCTAAATATGCATATTTTGCATATATTGCTACAGTAGACTGCTATATATATGAGACTCGATATAAAAATTATGCATAATATGAAGGACGGAACTCGAAGTGCCGTCGCAAAAAATAAAATAAAATAATTGTTGAACGGCACTTGAAGTGCCGTCCCTCCAAAATAATTGAATTTTTCTAATTAAAAAAATTAAAAACAACTACTTTATAGTATAAATGCATATAGCAATCTTGTTTTTTATAGTATAAATGCATCTGCACATAAATGCATTTTGATTGTTCTGTCGTCTGACCCTTTTTTATTTTTATTTTTTCTCCGACGGAACTCGAAGTTCTGTCCCACCTTTTGAATTGTTTTTTTTTTCCTCTGACGCAATGTGAAGCACCGTCTGTTCTCCGATTTATATTATTTTAAATTAAAATGGATAAATATAGCTTTCGACGACTGCAGCGAAATGATAAATTGCTATATGCATTTATCCATTTATGCATTTTTTTAACTATCACGACTGTGGATGCTCTTAGAAGAGAAAGACAGACTTGTGATGACTGGTGAGTCGTTAAATAGTTTTTCCTTATCCCATCAAGGACATGAGAAGGCGAGTGCCTCTTTGGTTTATTTGTAAGCCTCTTAACTAACGAGCATGAAGTTGAGGGTGTGAACTTCACTTGCAGTATTCCTTTTATTTTGAGATTATTGTAAGAGTGTGTGAGCAATATGTTGTTAGAACTTGAATTTCATAAGGTAAATTGTTTCTAATCATCTTTGTGAAGAAGATTAGTTATAGGTAATAAAATACAAATCAGACAAAACTTATACAGAGTCGAGATTAAAATCTCTGTCCTTAAAGCAAAATTCGCCCCGTAGTGTGACGGTTCTTGACGAATGGCCTCCCAGGATACAACTGTATTACCTTCTTTGAAAAGCAGCACCCAAACTTCAGGGAAACCAACGAACAAGCACCTGTGTTGCACTTTTAGACAGGCGTAGAAGAAAAAGAAGAGGAGATAAAAAGATGAAAACAGTGCTTTTTGACTGACAAAAAATGACTGGATTTTATAAGAGATTAGAGGCTTAACTAATGGATTTATTACTCTGTAACAACAGAGTAATGGCACAAAAGAGTAACTAATGGATCCATTATTCTGCTGTTACAGAGTTATGGCATCAGTTACAGAATTCCAAAAGCCTCAACAGAAAGGAGAGAACTGGATCCCAGGAAAAATTCGGAGCGAGGCAAAAAATAGTTTAGGATGGCCAGAACCAAACCAAACCCAGCCCAGCAGAAGCCGAAACCGAGGCCGGGTCGGGGCCGGGGTCGGGCCGGGCGCGCGGACGCGTGTGTGTTTGTAACTTTGGCTAGGTCCTCTCTCCACTACACATTAGTGGTAACCACAGGGCTACGCCCTTTAGTCTATTTCTTTAGCTTATATACTAGATAAATCTTTCTCAACTTACGATGTGGGACTATCCATTTTCACCAAATTTCCAAGTTAGTACATTTCGAGTACCCAACTTTGGACCAATATTTCTCATTCATACGGAATTTGTTTTTTGGAAAACGAGTACCTTACGGAATAGTACTCGACGAGAGGAACACAGTTCAATCACTTTCTGGCGCCGTCGGTGGCCGAAGCCCACCGGAACCAGGCCAGGAAAATCTGACAAAAATATTTCCAACAATTCCCCACATGAATGAAAATTACCAGACTATACAATCCAAACACGACAGAAAAAGACATGACAGAAAAAGACACGACAGAAAAGACTCTGAGAGTACAATCGGAAAATTACTGCATCCGGAATGGTAGTAATTTTTCAACTTTGAACCACCCATAGTGAGTAGCCATTGGATTCACTAGACCAGGTAGTGAACATGATGTCTTGAACTACCCGGACTTTGATGTGAACCTAGAGAATAACTATCACACAGTTTCATCTCCTCACAGAACTAGGTTCTCTTGTTGTGTTCATTTTGGCCTTGAACAACCCTAGTTAATCGTGAGTGAACTTGGAGAATGTAGCATCTCTTCATTCTCCTAGAAACGACCCCATTTCACACTCACATGGTGATTGCCCATAAAGAGTATCCTGCCATACCCACTTTTATTTTAATGTTATGGGAATCATTAAAAGTCAAGCTTATCCTAACCCCTTACAGGTAACACTGTTTATCATCCTAAGAATGGGTACGAGATTTTCATCTCTCAATGTTCACGTCGATTCAACAAGATTTAGTTGTCCCATTGAACCAAGATCTTGTGATCTCCAGTCACCTAGGTAGGGTTTCCATTAAGTATCCTCTTTCGTCATAGGCTTTAAACTCATTCCTCCTAATGATCTCACAACCTTCTCTTGTGACAAACCTTTAGTAAATGGATTCGACAACCAGGCTATTTTATATAATCTATAGAGATTATTCCATTTGAGAGTAGTTGTCTAATAGTTTTGTATCGCCTTCTGATATGATGAGACTTACCATTATACATACAACTCAGTGCCCTTGCTATGGCCGATTGGCTGTCACAGTGTACATATATAGCAGGCACTGATTTTTTTCCACATAGGAATGTCCTCTAAAAAGTTCTGAAGCCATTCTGCTTCCTTTGCCGCTTTGTCTAAAGCAATAAACTCATATTTCATGGTGGATCTGGCCAATAATGTTTGTTTAGAGAATTTCCATGACAGAGCTGCACCACCAAGAGTGAAGACCTGCCCACTACTGGATTTCGAGTTCTTGGAGTCCGATATCCAGTTGGCATCACTGTAGCCTTCCAATACTGTTGGATATTTGGTATGATGCAACTCATAACTTTGAGTATGTCGCAAGTAGTTCAATACTCTAGTTATTCCTTTTTAGTGACTTCGCCCTGAATTACTTGTGTAGCGGCTCGGTACATTTACTAAATGCTCCAAGTCCGATCTTGTACAATTTGTTAGGTACATCAGACTACCAATTATATGTGTATATTCCAATTATGATATGCTGTCACCCGTGTTTTTGGACAAGCGAAGACTTGGATCCACAGGACTTTTGGCAGTCCCATTGGAGTAATTTTTGAATCTTTCAAGTACCTTCTCAGCGAAATGAGCTTGTGACAAAGTAATTTCCTCAGATGTCCTGGAAACTTTGATTCCTAATATGACATCTGCAACTCCCAAATCTTTCATAGCAAATTGGCTACTAAGCATGTTCTTAGTTTGTTTGATAATGTCATTATTGCTACTAATAATGAGCATGTCATATACATACAGACACAGCAGAATGTATCCATTTGAAGTATCTTTGATGTAGATACACTTATTACATTCATTTATTTTGAAACCATTTGACATCATAACATTGTCAAATTTTGCACGCCACTGCTTTGGAGCTTGTTTCAGTCTGTACAATGATTTTACAAGTCTACACACCTTATTTTTCTGTCCAAAAACTACAGCCATCAGGTTGTTTCATGTATATTTCTTCTTCTAAACCCTCATTTAGAAAGGCAGTTTTGACATCCATTTGATGTATTTCGAGGTTGCGCAGAGCTGCAATTGTTGGTGTATGCCCTAGAGACCAGTTGTGTGTTGACATTACTAGTTTACATTGCATTATGACATTTATTTCATATATGAGACATTTCATTTATTGTGTTATTTATTGTGATTAAATGAGCATAATAAAGTCCTGGGAATAGTAGGTTCAATACCATGAGATATCAAGTGTATGACTTGATTGTGAGATCTTATTGGTTGTAATCAGAACATTATTCTAAAATGTCCCTAGTCGAGTACTATTGTGAATTAGGACAACAATAATGCATAGAGACTAATATGTGCATAGACTGATGACCATATCTCACGGGTCATAGATATGAGATATCAAGTCTTCACATGGGTACATATTAGAGTAATAATGTACTGGACTGACCCTCTATGAGAACACTGCATGGATCGTTACACGAGTGTCATAAGCGGTTCTCACAGTGACCATGGTGTATATAGTCCTTTGACTTGAAGTCACTACGGTTCCCTACATGAGAAGTTATATGTTTTAATATCGCCAAACGTTACCTGTAATAAGGTGATTATAAAGTCAACTATTGGATATACTACAATCATGCGGAGGGATGTGAGTGACTTAGATAGGATTTGTCCTTCTTACATAACAAGAGAGATATCTACGGACCCCTTGATAGAGTGAAACTGCAAAATACATGGCCGTACTCAAATGAGTCAATATGAGATATTGAGCTCATTTGTTTTAGTAAGTCTACTCGGACATCAAGAAACCAAAGATTGAACTATACAAGGGTGACACGCTCTATGCCTTGTGGTCAATTAAGATATTTGGACAAAGAGACTAGACTACATGGTAACATTGGTCACGGATAGGTCATGTCTAGTCACTGACATTCCCGTTACTTGAGTAGCAGTGATGTATTTCTAGATACCACTCACTATTTGTATTACTATAATATGATTTTAGTATTACTGTCACCGTAACGAGAACCTACAGGGTCACACACTTAGAATGGATCGAAATTGGGATTTAAATTCATAAGTTGAATTTAATTGGGAGTCCAAGTAAGACTTGGATACCTGACATCGGTTGGACATTTAATTAGATTAAATGGGCTGATTAAAGTTCAGAGGCCCACACTCGAATCTGACCCAGGTCGAATTATGAGCCCAACAACCTCGTTACTCTCTTAGGGTTAATTTTCTGTAGCTATATATATGATACATATATGTGGAAAAAAGTTACACGAGAAAACCCTAACCGTCACAGAAATTGTAAGAGAGTGATCGTAAGGAACAGCCCCATCCCGCAGCTAGCACGGCGTGAGGAAAGCTTGGTTTTGATCCTTTCGTGTGGATACCTTAGAGGCACCGCAACATTGCAGTGCTGTGATCGGTTTATCTTGGAGACACCAGATCCATCCATAAGGTATAATTCCTAAACGCGATTTATGATTTTTGCATGGATCCATGGCTAGATTTCAATAATTTTGTAATTTTTCTGCTGTGTATTCAATCTGTGTTTGCCATTGAAACCTAACAGTGGTATCAGAGCCACTTGCGAAACCATAATTCGGTTAAGAAAGATATGTGACTATCTGTGTTATGTTCGCACTTTTGGTAGAAATATTCATATGAGATATAAATCTTTTTTGCAACAGTTGCAATATAATGATTCGTTTATGTGTTGGTTGTTAACACAGATGCCACAATAGGGTAGCCATCGGTTTGGAACCATTGAAAACTCTGGAAAGATTTGATTTGCAGTGACATTAGGGTTTCTTAAAACATGAATAGTTCATGCACCTGCGTCGTCTGCAGTGGCGTTAGGGTTACTTAAAACATGAAAAGTTCATGCTTTCGTGACGGATCTACGTAGAGCAATAATGATTTTCCCAAAACCAATCTTTTTTAAATAAACTAAATAAAATCATAACAAAATATTTCTTGATTATTATGTTCTGTGATGCATGGTGCATGATTGTGGCCTTAGTTCTGTGATGGTTGGTTTTGTTATGTGATGCATGGTTTATATTCTGTGATGTATTATTTATATTTTGATATTTTGAATACGACCTGCGTGTTGTGCCTTTCTCTCTACATTCTCGATGTAATCCTTTCTCTCTACACTCCAATTGTACATTCTTTCTTTATATGTAAATGTAATCTCACTGAGGAGGCAAGGAATTGATAACCATACAAGGACAATATTGGGAAGTTGCTTGGAGAAGACGGTATAATCTCTTTGTTCAGCCTTTTGATACTCTCATTGGCTTGAGAGAATCAGTGTGTTAGGGCCACAACCATGTCACATAAATTTTATGCTTTTAATTTTGTATGAGATGCATTGTTGTATGTTAATGTATGATGAATGGTGAGATCAACTAATAAAATAACAAAAAAAATTCTCAAAGTAAATATTAAGTTGCAATAAGATGTCTTCCAATGCATGACACTCATCTAGGCTAGGATCGATTAAGTGTAGGTTTGCCAAAGCAGTGTGCCTTTATCTATCCTAGTGAGACGATATGGGATAAAAGTAATATTCAATTGCCAACCATTGGGTCTGACTTAACTAAACTATTTCAATAGGATTGAAGGTTTAGAGGCATAGAGTTGTGCTTTAGTCTATGGGATAGATTAGAGTAAGTGTTATTCACCCAACTATCCAAGAGTTGTATATGTTGTAATTGGGAAATGTTCCCTACCTAAATAACTGAATTTTGGGTGATCAGCCACAGCTGACTCGGAACTAGGTGAAATATGGATCTTGGCCTACTAGAAAATCTTACGGTCGGATTTTCCGAGTCAATGAGGAGGGTCGTTGATTTGAATAAGATAGTAGGAGGTATATTTAATAAAAGACCTTATTAAATATTTCAATATCATGATACATACTCTGTATATTTCTATTGATGGTTAAATATTTCTTACTTCGGATATTTATGTGAAATAATATTTATTTTACATATTTCTGTTGATAGATTACCATGACATCCAACACATCAAATAACCTATCATTGCGATCCGTCCTTGAGAAGGACAAACTATCTGGGACAAATTTTCTAGACTGGTACAGGAACCTAAGGATAGTCCTTAGGCATAAGGAAAAGTTGTATGTTCTAGAGCAGCTTGTTCTTGAACCACCCACCGCAAGTGCTCCTCGCACTGAAAAAGATGCTCATAAGAAATATCAAGATTATGCCTTGGACATTGGATGTCTCATGCTAGCTACCATAAACTCTGAGCTTCAGAAGCAACATGAGAACAAGGATGCCTACGATATGATCATACACTTCAAGAGGCTCTACCAAGAGCAGGCTAGGCATGAGAGGTTTGAAGTCTCAAAGGCATTGTTTCAGTGCAAACTAGAAGAAGAATGCCCTGTTGAAACTCATGTGCTCAAGATGATTGGGTACATAGAGAACCTTGAAAGGCTTGGTTTTCCTTTGTGTCAAGAGTTGGTCACTGGCTTGGTCCTGCAATAGTTGAGAACTACAATATGAATTTTGAATTCGTCATGAACTACAATATGAAAGAGATTGACAAACATCTGCTAGAACTACTAGATATGTTGAGAACTGCTGAGCAGAACATTACTAACGGAAAGACCATTTTGATGGTTCAACAGGCCAAAGGTAAGGACAAGGGTAAAAAGCAGATTAAGAAACCCAAGGGCAAGGAGAAGGACAAGGGCAATTCTATGCCCAGCACTTCTGCCTTGAAACCTAAGGGTGGGTTGGCCAAGGAGGGCACATGCTTCCACTGTGGTGAGACCAGACATTGGAAGAGGAACTGCCATAAGTACCTAGAAGAGCTTAAGAAGAAGAAAGGAAGTGAGACTTCCACTACAGGTATTTTTGTTATAGAAGTCAATTTATCTACTTCTTCATCTTAGGTATTAGATACTGGATGTGGGTTTCACATTTGTATAAATGTGCAGAATCTCAAAAGGAGTATACCATTGGCTAAGGGCGAAGTTGACCTACGAATTGGAAATTGAGCAAAAGTTGCTGCTTTGGTTGTAGGAACTTGTCATTTATCATTGCCCGCTGGGCTTATTATTGAGTTAGAGAACTTTTATTTTGTGCATGCTATTAGTAGGAATATTATTTCTATTTCTTGTTTGGACAAGAAGAGTTTTTCATTTATAACAAAGGACAAAATTTGTTTTATTTATTTGAATGATATTTGTTATGGCAATGCACAATTAAGTAATGGACTTTATATTCTCGACCTCGAAATGCCCGTCTATAATATAAATACTAAGAGGTTCAAGTCAAATGATATGAACCCAACTTATCTCTGACATTGTCGTTTGAGCCACATAAATGAGAACTGCATATCCAAACTCCATAAAGATGGATCTTGGACTCATTTAATTTTGAATCATATGAGGTATGTGAACCTTGTTTGTTGGGAAAGATGACAAAAGCTTCATTCACTGGAAAAGGTGAAAGGGCTAATGATCTTTTAGGTCTCATACATAGTGATGTCTGCGGACCTTTCAACACATTGGCCAGAGGAGGTTTTCAGTACTTCATTACATTTACTGATGATTTCAGTAGATATGAGTTTGTGTATCTCATAAAACAAAAATCAGAATCATTTGAAAATTTCAAAGAATTCAAGAACGAGGTACAAAACCAACTTGGTAAAAGTATTTAAGTCCTTCGATCAGATCGAGGAGGTGAGTACTTAAGCCAAAATTTTGATGACCATCTAAAAGAGTGTGAGATAATATCTCAACTCACTCCTTCTGGAACACCGCAATGGAATGGTGTCTCTGAGAGGAGAAACCGGACCTTGTTAGACATGGTCTGATCCATGATGAGTCATGCAGATCTTCCTAGCTTCTTCTGGGGACATGTTCTATTAACAGCTGCTTTCACACTTAACCGTGTTCCATCTAAAACGGTTCAAGAGACACCATATGAGATATGGACTGGGAAGCATCCTCGTGTGTCCTTCATGAAGATTTGGGTTTGTGAAGCCTATGTAAGGCACTAAGTCCCAAATAAACTTGGTTCCAAATCTGATAAGTGCTTCTTTGTAGGATATCCCAAGGAAACCAAGGGATACTATTTCAATAATCCGACCGAAGGCAAAGTGTTTTTTGCACTGACTGCTGTGTTCCTAGAGAGAGAATTTGTCTCCAAAAGAACCAGTGGGAGAACAATAGAACTTGAAAAAAATTCAAACTTCACAAAGTAGCAGCGAACCAATGGTGGAAATGGAGCAAACTCTACAAATTATTGTGGAACAATCACCTACTTAAGTAGCATAAGGCCTACGTAAGTCTAGTATGATACCTCATCGACCCGAGAGATATGAATTTCTAGTGACAATATGGTGATGTATTGCTCATGGATCAAGATGAGCCTACGACTTATGAAGAAGCTGTAAAAGGCCCAGATTATGAAAAATGGATTGAGGCCATGAGATCTGAGATGTAATCCATGTATACCAACCAAGTATGGCCCTTGATAGACCCACCTGAAGTGATAAAACCTATTGGGTGCAAATGGGTATTCAAGAAGAAAACTGACATGGATGGTAACGTGCATACCTTTAAGGGGCGGTTGGTAGCTAAAGGTTTCAAGACTACGATGAGACTTTTTTCCCAGTTATCATGCTTACATTTATTCATGCTTGCTATTGCAGCATATCACGATTATGAAATATGTCAGATGGATGTCAAAACTACTTTCCTAAATGGAAATCTTCTTGAGGATGTGTACATAACACAGCCTAAGGGTTTTTTTCACTCCAAAGGATGTTGGGAAGGTGTGTAAACTACAACGATCCATTTATGGATTAAAGCAAGCTTCTAGAAGCTAGAATCTTCGTTTCGATGATGCAATCAAAAAGTTTGGTTTCCTCAAGAATGAAGATGAACCTTGTGTCTATAAGAAGATTAGTGGGAGCACAATTGTATTTCTGGTATTGTATGTAGATGACATACTACTCATTGGGAATGACATATCTACCTTATAGTCTATAAAGACTTTGCTAGGAAAATGCTTTTCCATGAAGGACTTGGGTGAAACTTGTAACGCCCCATCCCAATACTCAGACAATTTTAATATTTTTAGAAATACAAATTAGATACTATGTAATACAACTGCCCACCACAGGCTGCCTCTCAAAAGGTGGTTAACCGAATTGGTGACTCTTGATCATAGGCAATTATATTTACACTCAAATTAGTTTTTGTATACTTCCCATGTGGGACTATATTTCTCAAATCCTTCTCAAATTCTCAATCCCGCACAGACCAGTCGACTGCTCAAACCACCAGTCGACTAGTCGCTCAAGATCTGGGGTATTACATACACCCCACCTTTAGAAATCAGCGTCCTCGCTGAGTACGGGACACACATCTAGTGTAGGATCCGCCTTTCTAGCCGTTGTAGAATAGTCCTCGATCCCACGAAATGTGTAGAAACACCCGGTACATACAAATGCACCCTGCCTATCCGGAGAATCATCTCCCTGCCGTGAACTAGATCATAGGCCCTCTTCTACACTCGGTGTCAAAAGTCGGCTCTGATACCATTTGTAACGCCCCGCCCCAATACTCAGACAATTTTAATATTTTTAGAAATACAAATTAGATACTATGTAGTACAACTGCCCACCACAAGCTGCCTCTCAAAAGGTGGTTAACCGAATTGGTGACTCTTGATCATAGGCAATTATATTTATACTCAAATTAGTTTTTGTATACTTTCCATGTAAGACTATATTTCTCAAATCCTTCTCAAATTCTCAAATCCCGCGCAGACCAGTCGACTGCTCAAACCACCAGTCGACTGTTCGCTCAAGATCTGGGTATTACAAAACTACCTATGTATTAGGTATAAAGATCTATAGAGATAGATCAAGGGGACTGCTTGGCCTGAGTCAGAGTACATACGTAGACAAAGTATTGAAACGCTTCAATATGCAAGAGTCCAAGAAAGGATTTATCCCTATGTCTCATGGTGTAAGCATGTTTAAAGCTCAATGTCCTTCCACTCAAGATGAGAAAGACCGCATGACTAAGATTCCATATGCATCTGCAATTGGATCTATCATGTATGTCATGTTATGTACTCGTCCAGATATCTCATTTACTTTGAGCATGACGAGCAGGTACCAGTCAGATCCCGATGAGAGTCACTGGACTGCTGTTAAGAACATCCTCAAGTACTTAAGAAGGACTGAGGATTCATTCTTGGTATATGGAGCCGAGAAAGAGCTTGTTGTAAAGGGTTACACTGACTCTAGCTTCCAGTCCGATAAGGACGACTCCAAATCGCAATCGGGTTTTGTGTTTTGCCTAAATGGTGGTGCTGTGAGCTGGAAGAGTTCGAAGCAAGAGACAGTAACCGATTCCACCACAGAGGCTGAGTATATTGCTGCCTCCAATGCAGCAAACGAGACCGTTTGGATCAGAAAGTTCATTACTGAACTTGACATCGTTCCTAGCATTGTGGACCCTCTCGACCTCTATTGTGATAATAATGGGGCTATTGCACAAGCTAAGGAGCCTAGATCTCACCAGCAATCTAAACATATACTTAGGCGCTTCCATCTCATTCGAGAGATCATCGATAGAGGAGATGTGAAGATATGCAGAGTACCAACAAGTGATAACGTCGCTGATCCACTTACAAAGCCCCTTGCACAGCGAAGGCATGAGGGTCATACTAGGTCTATATGCATTAGATTTATGTCTGATTGGCTTTAGTGCAAGTAGGAGGTTGTTGATGTATGCCCTAGAGGCCAGTTGTGTATTAACATTACTAGTTTACATTGTATTATGATATTTATTTCATATATAAGGCATTTCATTTATTGTGTTATTTATTGTAAATAAATGAGCATAATAAAGTCCTTAGAATTATAGGTTCAATACCATAGGATATCAAGTGCATAACTTGATTGTGAGATCCTATTAGTTGTAATCAGAACACAATTCTTAAATGTCCATAATCAAGTATTATTGTGAATTAGGACAACAATAATGCATAGAGACTAGTATGTGCGTAGACTGATGACTATATCTCATGGGTCATGGATATGAGATATCAAGTCTTCACATTGGTACATATTAGAGTAATAATGTACTGGACTGACCCACCATGAGAACGCTGTATGGATCGTTATGTGAGTGTCATAAGCGGTTCTCACAGTGACCATGAAGTATGTAGTCTTTTGAATTGAAGTCACTACGGTTCCCTACATGAGAAGTTATATGTTTTAATATCGTCAAACATTACCTGTAATAAGGTGATTATAAAGTCGACTATTGGATATACTATAATCATGCAGAGGGATGTGAGTGACTTAGATAGGATTTGTCCCTCTTATATAACAAGAGCGATATCAACGAGCCCCTTGATTGAGTGAAACTGTAAAATATATGGTCGTGCTCAAATAAACCAATATGAGATATTGAGCTCATTTGTTTTAGTAAGTCTACTCGGACATCAAGAAACCAAAGATTGAACTATACAAGGGTGACACGCTTTATGCCTTGTGGTCAATTAAGATATTTGGACAAAGGGACTAGACTACATGGTAACATTGGTCATGGATAGGTCATGTCTAATCACTGACATTTCCATTACTTGAATAGCAGTAATGTATTTCTAGATACCGCTCACAGTTTGTATTACCAGAATATGATTTTAGTATTACTATCAACGTAACGAGAACCTACAAGGTCACACACTTAGAAGAATCGAAATTGGGATTTAAATTCATAAGATGAATTTAATTAGGAATCCAAGTAAGACTTGGACACCTGACATTGGTTGGAAATTTAATTAGATTAAATGAGCTGATTAAAGTTCAGAGGCCCACATATGAATCTGACCCAGGTCGGATTGTGAGCCCAACAACCTCATTACTCTCCTAAGATTAATTTTCTGTAGCTATATATATGATACATATATGTGAAAAAGAGTTATACGAGAAAACCCTAGCCGTTACAGAAATTATGAGAGATAAATTGTGAGGAATAGCCCCATCCCGCAGCTAGCACCGCGGCGTGAGGAAAGCTTGGTTTTGATCCTTAGAGGCACCGCAACATTGCAGTGCTGTGATCGACATATTTTGGAGACAACAGATCCATCCATAAGGTATAATTTCTAAACACGATTTATGGTTTTCGCACGGATCGATGGCTAGGTTTCAATAATTTTGTAATTTTTTCACTGTATATTCAATCTGTAGTTGCCATTGAAACCTAACAGCAATAGCTATCAACATTCTTATAGAAGTTATTCTCGTGATCGGAAAATAAGTATCAAAGAAGCATAGGCCCTCCTTTTGCCTAAATTCTTGTACCACAAGTCTAGCCTTATGTTTCTCTATTGAACCATCTAGTTTCAATTTCTGTTTGAAAATCCATTTGCATCCTAGAGCTTTACATCCAGAGGGAAAATCGACCAACTCTCATGTATGATTTTACATGATGGAGTCTATTTCACTTTTGATTGCTTCCTTCCATATAGGAGCATCAGATATAGACATGGCTTCCTTGAATGTTCAGGCTCATTCTCTAACAGAAAGGCTGTTACAAAGTCAGGACCAAATGACTTTGATGTTCTAGCCCGTTTGCTTCGTCTAGGTTCATCATTATCATCTTCTGGTTCATCAACCGAAGTGCAAGCACTCTCTTGTTCACGTGTACATTTGGGATACGTAGCATCCTTGCACGGAAACACGTGTTCAAAGAAGGAAGCATTCCTTGATTCTATTATTGTATTCACATGCACGTCTGGTATATCCGATTTATATACTAAGAACCGATATGCACTACTGTTGTGTGCATAGCCTATGAATATGCAATCAATGGTCTTAGGTCCTATTGTGACTTGTTTGCGATTAGGTACTGCTACCTTTGCTAGACACCCCCATACTTTGAGGTATTTATACGAAGGTACATTACCTTTCCACAGTTCGTATTGTGTCTTGCTAGTTTTCTTGTGAGGTATTTTATTGAGAATATAGTTGGCGGTCAGCAACGCTTCCCTCCACATGTTCGGGGGTAGTCCAGAATTCAACAACAAGGAATTCATCATCTCCTTCAGAGTTCGGTTCTTGCGCTCGGCAGTACCGTTTGATTCAGGTGAGTAAAGAGCAGTTGTTTGATGAACTATTCCATGTTCAGAGCAGAACATGTTAAACGGTGCATCATATTCCCCTTCTCTATCACTCCTAACAATTTTAATCATTTTGCTAAGTTGATTCTCAACCTCAAGCTTTTATTCTTTGAATTTATTCAAGGCCTCATTTTTGCTATGTAACAAGTATACATAGCAGTATTTTGTGCAATCGTCTATGAACGTCACAAAATACTTTTTACCGTCTTTGGTTTGAACAAATTTTAAATCACACAATCCGTGTGAATTAAACCTAGAGTTTCAGTATTTCTTTCTACAGAACGGGATGGAGTTTTAGTGAGTTTGGCCTCTGTGCAAACTTCACATTTATCGCAGTTGTCTACCTTAAATTTTGGTAGTAAATTTATGTTAATTAATCTACGTAGAGAATTGAAATTAATATGGCCTAATCTTACGTACTATTTCATTCAACGTATAAATGCATATTCTTGAAAAGGAGTGGAGCTGGAAAGTCTCTTCTCATATTTATGTTACGAAGAAGAGTACAAAAATGAAAAAAAAAGGATCATTTTTCCTTATTTGATCGTATTAAAACGAAATTTTGGGATCGCTAAATCACAGACGAGATAAATATAGAAAGCAATAGAACCATCATAGTACACCATCTCTCCCAATTCCAAATTGGGAAATTTCTGTCTTGTTTTCCACATCATTATTTCCTCCTCTATCCCTTTATCTGTGGAAAAGACCCGTATCAATAAGGATGATCTTGAGAAAGGGCAGGACTGCTACTACTTCCCTTTCAACGAGATAGTGCTTTTTCAAATCTCTCAAAATGGAATATGTTCTTTTTCCAATAGAAACATAAAATGAACAAAGATGTTTCTATTGGAAAAATTGTGATACATATGACGAAATCGTATTTATTTCTTTTTTTCATTGAGAAATGAATATGATTTACTTTCAGGATGCTTTGATGGTGAAATGGTAGACACGCGAGACTCAAAATCTCGTGCTAAAGAGTGAAGTAGGCGAATAACGATAAAAGGAGACAAAGGGGTTATTTATAGCATCTATTTTATATGGATCTATTTATTCATCTCTACAGAATTTGGACTTAATCAATTCATTTGTAAAGAGGAATCCAAAGAGACTTTTTTATGGTTACATAGATAATTTTTATACTAGAATTTTTGGATAGGTATCCAACATCCGAACTGAATTCTTTCTGGTTAAAGAATCTATTTCTAGTTTCTCTACGTCATGCTTGCTATGCTAATACGGCTCGGCTGCCCCTATACATGCCAAACAAAAGAAGACTCAACAATATAAGTAACATGATTCATTTTATTAATTTTGGGAACAACGGGAACCACAAATTTTGACTGTCATTACATTGAATTAGAACAGTCCATCCTCAACATACCCTTTTTCCAAGTACACCCCATTCTTTGAAAGTACAAAATTGTCAGAAGCAAGCACGACCCTAAATCCATTCATGCTCAACAGAGATCTCAAGACCAGGTTCTTGCGAATATCCGGAACGTGCAACACATTGGTCAGTGTTAGTTCCTTGCCAGAAGTCATCTTCAGCACTATCTTCCCTATTCCTTCAATCTTGGAAGTGGAAGAATTCCCTATGAACAACTGTTCATCCTTATTGCATTTCTGGTATGAAGTGAACATCTCTTTATCCAAACAGATGTGCTTGGTGGCTCCAGTATCATACCACCACTCATTAGGGCTTATCATCTCCGAGCCGAGCCGAGCCGGGTCGGGCGCGCTCGCGCGCGTGTGTTTGTAACTTTGGTTAGGTCCTCTCTCCACTACATATTAGTGGTAACCCCAGGGCTATGCTCTTTAGTCAATTTCTTTAGGAATTTTTTCCCAAAATGACCCTTTTTATGAAAGTTTTGCCACAAACGACCTGTTTTTTTTTAATTCCATAAACGCCCCACTCGCTTTTTGAAAAAGCGAGTGTGGTATAAACCATCACGCTTTTTCAAAAAGCGAGTCTTAGGGCTCAGAAAATTTGAAACCTAAGACTCGCTTTTTGAAAAAGCGTGATGGATTATACCACACTCGCTTTTTCAAAAAGCGAGTCTTGGCTTTCTTTGCCCAGCAACACTCGCTTTTTGAAAAAGCGGGGGAAATTAACCCACACTCGCTTTTTCAAAAAGCGAGTGTCGTTTGGGACTTAAACCCCCCCACCCCCAAACAGATCTCAATATTCCTCTTTCTTTCTCCTTCTACGCTCGCGAAACCCTAATCCATCGTCGGAATTCTTCGATTTAAGGCCCTATTCCATCAAATTAGCTGTCGAATAACTCCTAAATTCTTCATTATCTCATCCCAGTCCAATTGCCCACTTTGAAATTGCTGGTTCTTTCGATTTTTTGGTGATGGCGGTGGCGTTCTTCAAAAAGGGGGTTGAACGATTTGGGGGTGTTTCTCGTGGTTCAATTCTTGCGTGAAGATTGTGGTATATTTCTCAAACTCTATATTTTCTAATGTTGTATATATATTTAGAATTATTTAGTTAGAAATTGGTTGATATTATTGGAGGTACAATTTGCATCGTCGTTGAAAATGTGTAAAATTCGGTATAAAATTTATGGGTATTTAGGATGTAAAAGTCGGATAGTTGGTTGAGGTGGAGGTCTATACGTTTTGAAAAGGTGGTTAAATGTAGAATTTGTGAGTAAAATTAGGATATAGTTATTAGTAATCAAAACTAGTATAATGCACGTGCGATGCACGTGTAGGGCGAATGAAAAGGACAAAAAAGAAAAAAATGTAGTATAATGCTCGTGCGTTGCACGCGGAGGGGGACTGAAAAGGACAAAAAAAACTACTAACACGTGCGCTGCACGTGTTGACACACATACACCGAAGAATAAACAATTGTTTATTTGTTTGTGAACCTCGACTCTCCCATTATAATAGTTATAGATGTTCGTATGTGTTCTATATTTCTTGGTTTTATATTTTGGTATTGTTAATAATGATTGCTCGCTCCACATTGTAGGATACTCTTATTTTTTGAAAAATGCCACGGACTAGGGGACATGTGGAGGTAGGTTCTAGTAGTAGAGCCAATCGTGGCGATAGACCACGTACATCTTTTGGCCCACCTCCACGCGGTGGACGTGGTGGTCGTCGTGGTGGCACCGAACGGACTAATGTAAGCTTATAATTTTCTGCATTCGATTTGTTTCATTATCATATAATTGAATGATATATTTCTTTGCTGATGTAAATGTTGTTTTGCAGGTCCCAAGTAACCCAAATGTGGCTGATACGTCGTCCCCGGCCCCTTCTTCATCTACTATTCCCCTTGGAGGTCCAGGTCCCCTCGACCCCGCTCTTCTTACTCTTCAGTCGCACCATCGTTCTAGAGATGTGTGGGAGGGCGATTCGAAGGATTGTACATTCCGTGGGGGTCATCCACTCCCTATGCACCCACGGATTCACCAAATCTTACGGGATTGCGGACTCTACGGTATTGCACTGATGAGCGGCATCAAGTGCGATCGGCCACTGCTTACAGCACTCCTCGAGAGATGGCGTCCTGAGACCCACAGCTTCCACCTTTCAGTTGGGGAGATGACTGTTACGTTGCAGGACGTTTCAGTAATCACAGGCCTTCCGGTAGATGGGCAGGCGGTGACTGGATCTATGGACTTCGACCCTCCATATTTAGTAGAACAATATCTTGGTGTCGAAGTGGAGACTGGGGCAGTTATTGGGAAACAGATTCAGTTGAAGTGGTTGAAGGAAAAATTCAAGGACCGATTGACAGATGATTCGACTGAAGAGGATGTCCACTACTACTGCAGGGCGTACATTCTGACTCTTTTTGGAGGTGTATTGTTCCCAAATTCCAGCGGCCATTCTGTCCCCCTCATGTACCTACTGCTTATTGCAGATCTTGGACGAGTCGGCCAGTACAGTTGGGGGAGTGCTGCCTTAGCATCCCTCTACAGGAGTTTGTGCCTGTGTAGTCTCGGGTCCGTGCAGATGAATGGCCCGATGATATTGCTTCAAGTGTGGAGCTGGGAGCGTATCCACGTTGGACGTCCTGTAGTTAGGAAACAATCACCCAACTGGATCCATCTCCCTGAGGACTAGTACATGCTACCTCCTCTTGGCGTGTACTGGTCCGGTAACCTTACTTGGACTGCCAACCCCAACAGGTGCCTGACCTACTACCGTGATGAGTTGGACAGGTTGGCAGATAACTGCGTAGTATGGATGCCCTACACGGAGGAGCGTCTAGCTCGACTACCGCCCATTTCTTTGTATAGGCGAGATCTTTGGCTAACAAAAGCACCACTGATCAACTTTAGCACTGTCGAGTTCTATTATGTGAACAGAGTGCTACGACAGTTTGGTCTGCAACAGGCGATTCCAGTAGCTAGAGGTGGCGAACGGGTCGAACGGGCCGGTCCGGGTCCAACCCGTGCGGGTTGGCACGCTCGAGTAGGCGGGCCGGGCCGGGTTCGTGGCTTATGCGGGCCGGGCCGGGCCGGGTCAATTTCTTATTTGGGTGGCCCGCCCAACCAGTGAACCCTTTAGGGCTCAACCCGGGTTGGGCCGGGTCGACCCGCGGGTTGGCCCGTTTAATAATATATATATATATATATATATATATATATATATATATATATATATATTGGTAGCTTAAATTGAACTAATAATAATAATAATTTTACAAATGATGTATACAATTATACAAACAACCATATTTTTGTTTGATGAATATTACATTTCTTAAAAAATTATAATACTAAGTAAGTAATACTACTAATAAGTAATAATACTACAATTCTTCAAATATCCCCAAATGATGTTTAATTATAATACTAAGTATGTAATTCAGTAATAATACTAATAAGTAATAATACTACAATTCTTCAAATTGAATCAAATATCCCCAAATGATGTTTAATTATAATACTAAGTAAGTAATAATACTAATAAACAAAAAAATCGTAATAATAATAATAAGATTGAAAGAGCGAAATTGACAACAAATTTTGAAATTTTATTCATACGAATTTAAGTGATACAATTTGAACAATTTATAACGAAATGAAGAATTCAATTCACAAATAAGTTTTATACAATAACATATTTCTTATGTACAATTTAAATTGACTACAATTTTTCTAATTTAACATAAGAAGAAAAGCTATTGTTGTTGTTGTTGTTGTTGTTGTTGTTGTTCTTCGGGCGAGTTGCTCCCACTTGTAGAACTTGATAGTGCTTTTCCTTGCGTCCTATCTTCAGCCTTCAGCCAGTCTTCTGTGCAAACGAGCATCTCCAACGCCTCGGGCTTCAACCGATTTCTGTAATCAGATAGAACCCTGCCACTCGTAGAAAATGCACTCTCAGAGGCAACTGTAGAGATAGGAGGAGTTAGCAAATCTTTAGCCATAATAGACAGAATACTAAAAGTGTGTTCATGTTCTTTCCACCATTGTAAAATATCTAGTGGGGGAAAGAGTAGGCTCAGTATCCTGTTGGTTATACCAATTTAATTCATTTGGTTGATTAGTCCTAAGTTTTTTAGATTGAATTTGTTCAAGTAGACTAAATGTTCTATCACCAATTCTACTTTTACCCTTACCTTTAGAACTACCAGAAGAAGAACTAACTACAGAAGTTGTACTACTAGAAGCAAAACGTCTATCATAATAATCATACAAGTTATTTAACGTAGATTCAAACTGAACTAAAAAAGTAGTGCAATCAGTTGTTAATTCTACATTGTTCTCTAAAAATCCAAAAAATATTTCTATCAAATTCTTCGTACCTTCTAATTTGATACGGGGATCCATAACAGTAGCAACACAAATCAACATAGGAGGAGGAAAATAATACTTCAAAATTTTTTGAAATGCAGGTACTACAATGTCACTAATATAGGCATCATTTAATATTTTGTTAAATATTTGCACCATGCTAACTAATTGAATAAAAATGCTACTAGAAGTAGATTCATATGTTTTTGAAAACTTTAAAGTTGCGGTTTTAAAAGGTTCTAAAAATTTCAACAAAGATTCGGCAAAAAACCAATAGGTGGGAGTCATTTCAAAATTGTGCATATTTTTGGCGATACAAAAATCATTTACAACTGCTTTATATTCGGTGACAACATTTAGTAAATCAAAAGTAGAATTCCATCGGTGTCTAACATCCTTTGAAAATTTTCTAAAAGGAACATTTCTAACCCTACACCAAGCTTTCCATTCTTGTAAAATGCTTGGACTTAATGCAATGAAATGTACACAATTTCTAATTTTATGTATATATGGATCAGCTATTTTTAATGCATCTTGAACACATAAATTTATAATATGACATGCACATCTAACATGAAAAATATTATCAGATGGAGGGTTTAATACTGATTTTAAAGTAGTAATTGCTACATTGTTGTTAGATGCATTATCGAAACTAATAGCCATAATTTTATCACGAATATGAAAAACATCACAAATTTCTACAATACGATTTGCTATTTCAGCGCCACTATGGGGATACGGCAACGACGCAAGTGATATGATTCTTTTATGAAGAATCCAATCATTGTCGATCCAATGACAGGTTATTCCCATCGTTGGAATATTATTGACACCCGTCCAACAATCCGAAGTTAAACTAACCCTACAAGTTAAACTCCATAAAATTGCAATCAAAGCGTCCTTCATTTCCATGTACACTTTAAAACAATCCGATTTGCAAGTATTTCTCGGAATTCTTTTAAAATGAGGGTTTAAGGCCGTTTGATTAAAATTTTCCAAGTTCCTACTCTCGGGATAGGAAAATGGCAACTCTTCCTTAATGACTAATCAGGCCATTTCCCGACGAACAAGTTCGGGATCATAAGGGTGGCTATCTACTTGACCGGTCCTAGGGTTAATTTTTTGTTGGCCTTGTATTTGATCAAGAAGTTCTTTATGATTATGTTGTATGTGCCTACTAATTGTATCGGTGCCATCACCCCTCTTGAATTTGTATGTTTTACTACATGTTTTACACACTTTCAAACCTACACCCGGAATATGTTCGTCCGGGATATACTTATAAAACTTGTGCCAATCGCTAGTTTCTCCTCTACTTTTCCTACTACTACGGGGTTGTGTGGTTTCGGGTTGTTGTTGTTGTTCTTCTTCTTCTAATTGAATGTCACCTACAACATCCATGTCGTGTGTACCCCATTGTTCCATAGTAGGATCAATGTAATCTTGGGCGGGCTCACTAGTTAGGACAATTGGTGGCCTATGTGAAGAGGAGGAAGAATCTTGTCCGCTACGACCGCTACCGCGTGATCTAGACATAATGTAGTAGTGCTCAAATATGTAAAAAAAAATCTACAATGTAGGAGCAGACCGAACGGTGAATTATACAGAAAAAATCTAAAAAACAAGAGGGTTGAGATAGAGAAGTTCAAAAAACAAACAATAATTTTAACTACAACGCAAAAAAAAATTTAACGAGAGAGATAGAGAAATTTTGATACCGTTCACCGTAGAATACGCGTATGTAAAAAAAACCGTGAAAATAAGAAGAAAAGCTAAAAGATGGAGGAGCGCTTTGCCGATTCCGCAATTGAAGAGTTGAGAAGAGGTTGAAGTAAATTTGACGAGGGTTGAAGAGAGTTGAAGACGTTAAAGACGTTGAATTTTGCTTCCGATACGACCGAAATTTGATCGTGTATATGCCTCCTTGTACAATTATTTGATGAATACTACAATTGTTCAAAAATTTCTTTAAAATGATGTATAATAGTAGAGAGAGTAAGAGAGTGAGGTGTAATTTTTTTTTGAGATTTTTAGGGGATATTTATAGGCTTATTAGTGGGGAAAAACAAAAAATAAAAAATAAAAAATAGCCGTTCGGCTGTGTTGCAGTGTGCAACGGCTCTCAGAGCCGTTTGTCCAACCGTTGCAGCGACAGCCCGGGTTCGAACTGCGGGTTTCGACCCGTTCGACCCGCGGGTCGAACGGTCAGCCCGTCGCGGGTCGAACGGTCAGCCCATCACGGGTCGACCCGTACGGGTCGAACGGGTCGAAACCTGCGGGTCGACCCGCGGGTTAACGGGTCCAATTCGCAGTTTAACTGGGTTCGTGGGCCGGGTTTCGCGAATTCGATTCGCGTAAAATGCGACCCGGGTCGACCCGGTACTGTTCACCGGGTTCGACCCGAACCCGTGAATCTCCTAAGCGGGCCGGGTTCGTGGGCCGGGTCGCGGGTGGGTCGCCGGTTGACCCGGCCCAGTTGCCACCCCTACCGGTACCCGAACCATTCAATGCGGACATTCATAAAATTACTGGAATGGGTCGTACGCCAGGACATAATTGGGCCGCCAGCTTTCTCGTCATATGTGGAGAGATGGAATCTACAAAGGTTCAATGAAATCATCCAGAACATTCCTCCATTTGACTTAGCAATGCACGAGAACTATATGGGTTGGTATAGGAGAATGACAAGGCGGTACATCTCTCCGACAGTGCAGACTCCAGCAGGCGTGGTGATACCTATAATTTTGGGTTGGCGTTGACACGCTATAATTTTTGCCTTTTTACGCAATGCCTTGCTACCAAATTTACTAAAAAAAATTGTAGCAAAATGGCGCATACAATAACGGTGATATCCATTAGGTTCGTTCCAAGCTCCATTTTGTAACTCCATAGCAGACATTATACCAGCGTGACGATCAGAGATAACACACAACTCAGTGCGATCGGTGACATAATATCGGATGCAAGTCATGAACCATGTCCATGTATTTATACTCTCTCCATCAACCAATGCAAATGCAAACGGAAATAAGCAATCATTCGCATCTGGGAAAACAGCAATTAGCAAGCAACCCTTGTACTTACCGTACAAGTGAGTTCCGTCAACACTGATAACAGGTCTGCAAGACTTGAAACCTTCAATTGAAGGACCAAATGCCCAAAATACACCCTTGAATATTTTCTCGCTAGGACTAGACTCATACTTATCCCAGTGAACAACGGTTCCTGTATTTGCTGCTTGAATTGCTGTGAGTAGAAAATGCAACTTTGTGTATGCTTCTTCGAAGGTACCATACAACCTCTCGATCGCCTTTTGTTTTGCTCGCCAAGCTTTCTTATACAAAATCTGATAATTATATTGTAATTTAACAATCTCAATAATTGACCTCGGTGATAAACTGGTATCCTTTTTCACCACATCAATAATCAGATTACAAACAAGATTGTAATCAATTTTAAGGTGATCCTGATTCAACGTTGGATTCGTACAAGTGTGTGGCCCAACTATCTTCTTCACCACAAAATTCGTCCCGCCTTTTGGAACCATTGCTCGTAATCTCCAAGGGCAGCCACCATCACTTACTCCGGGGGGACCTTGCACGATCTCCTCAATGGTACGTTTTATAGGTGCCATTTTGCATTTAACAGTGTACAGTGACGGTGTAGATTTCAAAGTTACGAATTCACGATATTTTTTGATAGAATACAACTTCACTGCCTGTTGAATCGACTGCTTACTTATAAACTCCTGTCCAACGTACAAATCATCTACATTGGACGAACCAGACGACTCTTGTGGAACTAGGTGTACTCTAGCACCTTCAGCCATCTCCTCGGTAACATGAGCGTCAACATTGGCGTACCTATAAGTAGCTCTGACTTCATTAGAACTGTTGTTCGTAGGAGTTACATTTGCACCACTATCATCATCATCTTCGTCTCCGTCATCATTTTCACCACTATCAACATCTTCATCGTCTGTTTCTTCCTCTTCTTCATCATCGTCTAATAAGCTGTTGTTACAGACTGCATTTTGAAAGAGTTCAAATATACTGTCATTTGGAACAGAGTCAGGAACCGGACTAGGTTGGCATGGCAGCTCAACATTTACAGAATCCGGGATTGTTGTATTTGTGAAAGTGTTCTCTTGTGAGGATACTGGATTTGGTTGTGAAGATTGAGCAGGGTTAGACCGAATCTGCTGTGTAGGTACTACCCTAATGGAGCTTGCACTGGGAATATCATGTGGCTGAGTATTCACAACTTGAATTTGCTGAATATATAACTCTAATGCAGACCAAGCACAATTGGGATCAAATGTCCTAGCAATCAATGACTTCAGCGCATTATCAGTAGGTACGGGCACTGTCATAAAATACTGACCATCTCCTCTTCCTGCTGCGTATCGAGCTAAAATTTTCACATTCCATTGATTCGTATCCCAATTAGTAACTTCATATATTTTCTCAACTACTTCTTCAAATGTAATGGTACGGGGTACCCAAACTATTTTCGGATCCAACACGCTATAACAACAACCAATCTTTGGATCACGAATTATTTCACCACCAAAGTATAACCAAATAGGAATCTCCAAATCCATACCTACGTTAATTTATACCAATAAGCGAGTTATTATCTATCCATAAAGAAAACATAATGAAATTAACAAAATAAAAACCCAATAAACATCATACCTTCACAATAAAGTTGCTTTCCTCTTCAACTATACCCAAATTCCAACAAATTAAATCTCTATCGGAAGATGGGTTTAAGTTGTCCAAAGCAATTTTATGGGTTATTTCACAAATTACGAGGGTACCTTGACGAATTTGAGATGAGAGATGGGTTTGGGTTTCGCGAGCGTAGAAGGAGAAAGAAAGATGAATAGTGAGATCTGTTTGGGGGTGGGGGGGTTTAAGTCCCAAACGACACTCGCTTTTTGAAAAAGCGAGTGTGGGTTAATTCCCCCCGCTTTTTCAAAAAGCGAGTGTTGCTGGGCAAAGAAGGCCAAGACTCGCTTTTTAAAAAAGCGAGTGTGGTATAATCCATCATGCTTTTTCAAAAAGCGAGTCTTAGATTTTCTGAATCCTAAGACTCGCTTTTTGAAAAAGCGTGATGGTTTATATCACACTAGTGAGTGGGGCGTTTATGGAATATAAAAAAAAACAGGTCGTTTGTGGAAAAATTTTCATAAAAAGGGTCATTTTGGAAAAAATTCTTTCTTTAGCTTATATACTAGAAAAAACTTTCTCAATCGAACTATCCATTTTCTCCATTTTTTCAAGTTAGTACATTTCGAGTACCAAACTTTGGACCAACATTTCTCATTCATACGGAATTTGTTTTGGCAAACGAGTACCTTACGGAATAGTACTCGATGAGAAGAACACAGTCCAATCACTTTTTGGCGCCGCAGGTGGCCGGAGCCCACCGGAATCAGGCCCGAAAAATCTGCCAAAAATATTTCCAACATATGCGTGTGTGGCTACAACCTTTACGATATGAGAAGAGATTCATAAATTGGAACTCAAATCAACCCTTGTTGCAGTGCGTGTTTTTTCCCAACGAAATACTAAGAACATACTTTCATGGAAAAAAAAGAGTTGGAGAAGACGCATTATAGACAAAAATTTGAAGAACGAATATTAATCCGTTAGAGTCTAGTCGATCAATGTCTTGTTCGACTAGTTCACTTGAGCTTTCTCAATATTACTTTTACATAAATCCTCCTCGTGGTTAAACTATGTGAATTGCAATCTTAAAGGTTATGTAGATTTTGTCCAACTTCTTAAGTGAAGCAATGTTGGAAAGACAATGATTTTTGCACTCCAATTGCAATATGGAAACAATAATGAACAGATGAGACTGTAATTATCAAACTTAACAGTACATTAACAAGATACAGCAAGTGACTTTTACATATGATGATGATGATGATGATGATAGTTTCTCATAGTTTACAGAGTGTAGATACGGTTAAGCTCTTCACGAAATGTCTCTTGGGATCAAAACATCGCCAATGTTGTTGTGCCATGGGTCAGCGAGGTGAGTTGCCAAGTTCTCCAGTGGCCCTGTTCCAGGGTAAGCCGATTGCTGAACGCAGAAACCAACAAAAGCCAACAACGCAAGCCGACCTGATATACAACACAAATTAGTAAGCATAAAAACAAATTAACAATGAACGGATATACTCGATGTTAAGGAACAAACCATTTTTGATCTCCTTGACTTTCAACTCCTTGAGCTTTTCGGGGTCAACCTTGGAGTAGCCCAAGGGGTCAAAGGCACCACCGGGGTACTTCTTCTTCTCGGGGTCTTTCTCCATGCTGCGTTGGTGCTCAACAAAGGCGATGGCTAAGAACTCGATGACAAGAATGGTAGGGAGGGTGCCCCATGGGACTGGGTTGCCCAAGTACGTCGCTTGCCCACCTGGGAGCGCTGCCCATTCCTGAGCCTTCACCCAGTTGCCTAACCCCAAGGCCTCTGGAACCAATATCCCAGGCTGCATCCAAAATTATTTCAGTATCTCTTATTAATAGCTCGAATGGAAAACCAAAATTAACCACTTGAAAATTATTTTGGTTGTTTCATAACTTTCATTCTCTTTGCTATTCTTCGATTTTAGAATACTAACATACGCAACATTAATTTTGTGGATCACACTTGTTTCTTTCTTGATAACACGAGTAGTAGTATACATGTTTAGTACAAGTGTTCAACTAACACTGGGTTGCACAAAATTGACCGAGTAAGCTAAGTCACCGCGGCATCCTGCATTGCTATCATACAAAGTTGAAACTTTTATACGTGCAAGTCGCTGCATTTAGTTAGGGATTATTATGTCATCTTTTGGATAAGATAAGCTAGAAAAATTATAGCAAGGATGATTCATCATCCTTCAAAGCAAAGCCTCCTTAGACTAAATGCAGCAGGAATTGGTTGATAAATGATGAATTATTAAGCGATTAAAGAACTGAATACAATGCACTTGGTAAGGAAGGGGTTTTCAGCATCGAAAATGCAGTTATTATCCGTCGTCGATATTAAATTAAGATTTTAATTAATCTTCGAGCAAATTTGAAACATTTAAAAGAAGTTAAACTTACTACTGCAAGCATTGCCCATCTACAGTGAATGAGTTCTGACTCCTTGAACCTCTCCAAGTTCTCAGGTACTTCTCCAAGGCGAAGCGGGTCGAAACCAAAGTCACTAGAAATATAAGCAAGTTCAGAAAGGAAAAAAAAAAGTTGTACTATAACAGACTATAATTAACACCATAAATCATTTACAAAAAAAATCTTATACCCAGGAGCAGAGCCATCAAGGTAAGGTGGCCGGGGCTGGCCGGGCATCCACTCAGCCGACATGGACAACCTAGATGAGACATTGGTTCCTGGCAGGACTAGAGAGCTCGCAAACTGCGATTTTGAAGACGACAGCAGGCACGGGTAGACCACCGCGCAGCTTCTCAATCCAGTAGCTGCCATTTTTCCCCCCCTTGTGTTGTTGAGTTAGTGAGGAAGTAGTAATGGTTTGAAGATTGAAGTGAGAATGGAGTAGTTATTAACGGGTGATATAAGTGAGGTTGAAGGAGATGAGGAGGCAAATCTGGAAGTGGATTCTTATTGGTTGAGATATCCTGATTGAAGGTGAGCTATTGGGCCAGTTGTAATCTAGCAATCCAATTTAGTTCTTAGGTGGCATGTCATCCACTCTTTCACTGAATCTCCTCATTTCTGAGGCTAAGGATTGGTCTCAGACTTGTGGTCAATGGAAGCTCACTGAATCCTAAAAAATCAGAAAAGAAAGAAGAAAAAAATAAATTTCCATTCTTTTTTCCGTAATTACTCCTCCCTCCCTTATAACTTTCCAAAAATGGTGTTTAAAAAATATCTATATAATAAATTATAAAGAAAGTTATCAAGTGGCTCTCATTCAATCTCCTCTAAAATTAATGGTTCAGATCTAACCTCACAAAACACATTTTTCTCCCAAAAGTTTTCCCCCAAAACTCAAATTCAAATTTCTCTTCCAAAACAACTCATTTATTTATTTAATTATTTCTCTCTCCCTCTCTCTCTCCCCCCCCCCCCCCCCCCCCCCCCCCCCCCCTCCTCTCTCTCTATATATATATAGAAACATGGACTTTTATATTCCAATTTATAATTATTTTTCACCATATACTAATGGACTTTTATATCCCAATTTATAATTATTTTTCACCATATACTAATGGAAACATGGATTTTTATTTATAACTAATTATTGTCATACTATTCAAACTTCAGCTACATAATTGTTGATTTACTGTTTACAAGACTTTTCATATACTCTGGGATCTTGAAGTCTCTGCTGTTGTTGGCCTGGATCTGCCTTCATGGCGCTGTCCACCTTGGGGTGAGCGTGTTTTCGTGGTCTCGGTGCATCGCCCTGAGATTGCTCGATCCGTCGATCATCAGGCTCATTGTAGTATATGTATCTGTTTGCTTCCATTTTTTTGTCGATATTTACATCTTGTAAATCTCCTTCTGTATTTAAGACCTTTTGTACATTCCTTTATTATATTTTATTGATTGCGTGGCTGGAGCTCTCGGGCTCTACCCGGTTCATAAAAAAAAAAGACTTTTCATATACTATATCGTTCTGAAGACGTGTCGTAGGCACGTGGCCACGGGCAAATCTAGTATATATATATAACCCAGGTGGTGTAAACTAGAACTCAATCAACAATGGCTGACGCTAGTTAATGTACCAATCAGATGAGAGGGAGGACAAAAAGTAAAAAAACTAACGTGAGGAGGTTATTTTGTAATTTTTGGATTTTTCAGACCTTAAAGTCGAACGTTGGAGAGGTTTCACGCTTGTTTCCCAAACTAATTTACAAAAACTAATGGTACCATCCCGGCAATTTTAAACGTCGGAATAGACTATTTAATAAAAAAAATAAAAAATACCCTATCACCGCATTTTCAAACGTCGGAATAGCCCTTTCGCATCCCTGCACTTGTGGCGGCATTTTTCGAATCGTCGTTTGTGTCAAGCTCGGCGTTTAAAAATGTTGGAATTGACCCCAAAAAATGCTGGAAATGCCCTCCTCATTTGCAGCAGCCGGTATTTGTTTTCCGATGATCAACTAAGGTATTTTAGTGCAGAGGTATCTTAGTGCTGTTTGTTTTGGGCTAATTCAAGCATAGAAGAGTGTTGGCAGTTCGTCATACCATATACGCAATTTGAGCTAATTAGAGTTTTGACCCTATTTTTGATAAAAGATGACGAAACGACCCTGTTTAGAAACTATTTAGTGTGAATAATTTTCTATAGTACCCTTCCTATAATAATTTTTATAGGATGTGTGATATTTCTTTAAATTCTAAAAATTTTTGGGTTTTAAGATAATTTCTATTTTTATTATTAGATTTTAGTTTTTCTATTCTATAGCTTATAAATTAGTAATAAATTTAAAGAAAAATACAAAAATTATGTAAAAATTACTTACTTTAACTTGGCTCTGATACCAACTATGGGGGCGTAGCGTGTACTCACTTGAACACCTGAAAATCAAAAGGAAGAGAGTATCAAAAACTTTAAAATTCTAAAGATGATAGTTTTGTGTAAAATAATATTCGTCGAAATAATGGATATTGTCTATTCTAAAAAAATAATAAGGAATGTCGGGAATATCGTCTTCAAGTTCTGTCATATATTCTGATTCTGTCTCATATCCTTCACTATTACTGTCATATGGGGGTTCTTCGAGTTCTTCCATATGTTTATTTTCTCCTCCATTCTGTTCATTTTCTTCTAGAAATTGTCTGCATGCAGTTGTAGGACTCCAAACATAACTACTAAATATACCATTTTCATAAAATAACAAAGATCTTTCATGATAAGTTAGGTCGTCAATTATTTCAACATTTATATTACTAGTTTCTCCAGCATTTATTTGGTTTATTGCTATGATTATTACTCGTTGTATACTAAAAAAGAATAATTTGAATTCATAGCAATCATTCATGCTTATTTGTCTATGAGGATAATCAACATAAAAAACTAGCATTCTATCACTTCCTTGGTAATTAATCATTAATTAAAAAATTGGTGAGGCAATACCAAAATTATTATTATCCATTAGTTCTTTTGAATTTGAACAATAATCAATTATAAATTTTTTATCAAAAAAAATCAATTATAAAATCAAGAGTAGAGAGAGGTTTCTAAGGGTGCCTAAAAAATCAAAGCAAAACGGCCCATCATGCTTCCAACCTAGTTAAACCTCTTTGAGCTGCTCTGTACCAGTTACTACCAGTGGATAAAATACCTCTGGTATGCATCCCGATTTCTGTGTTCCTTTTACGTTCCTCCCCTTTCAGGATTATTATGCCATCAAGAGAGCTTCATCCGAGAGATACGTCTGGAACAACTAGTAGCACTTTGGTACAGACAACCACAACCTAGCTCGTTTCCTTCTGCTAAGTGTATAGTCTAACTATAGAAGGTTGCAAATGGATCTTTTTACAAGATTATTCAGGCAGAGCTTTACAAAATTCTCCCTAAGTAAAAAAGATTTAGTTATCCATACCTTATTTTCTACAAGATCTGGTAGATGCATGAACTCATAAAAGATAATTTTTATTTCCTTCAAACTTGTTACAAGCAGAGACTCTTCAAGATTTTGTGGAATTTTTTCTCTCCCAGATTCTCTGCCTTCTCTCTTGCTTAGCTTTCCCTTTTATAAACCAAGGGATCAGCTTACAACAAGTTTTCACGCGTCACTGCTTACATCATATGTTCAATAATTGCAATAAATACGTAAGTGCTTATATTAGCTTACAATAATTGTTCTGATTATATTTTGGCATATTCTAGGAAAAGAGATTCCTCTTGGCCGACATCTTCACATGCTCCAGATTTATGTTGGTGTTCCATCTTCATCAAGCTACAGTAATATACAGCTGTCTCTTCTGTCATTGTCATTGCTCCAGTAGATAGTATCTGGTACCAGCTGTCAAACAGCACATGCTTATCTTGTGACTGTTTGATCTTTGCTATACTATACATTATTATTTTATCTAGATCTAGGATGTCATAGATCCATATATTGCTGTCTCTTTGTTTTATGTCTTTTAATTCACAGTACATGTTCCTGAAGCCTATTGCCCTTCTTTCTGGGATTAATTTATCAAATTCTTCAGTTTTAAATGGTTCCATAGATCATTTGGGTAGTCATCCCTATTTTTATAACATGTTCTGCTAGAAGTTCTTCATCGTCATTAAGATACTCGGGGATGGTTGAATACATTATGACATATATTTTTGAAGCCTTTGTAAGCCCAAAATAACTTTTGGCTGCTTTGTAAATTTCTCTTGGTAGGTGGATTAGTTCTTCACATTCTCTGGACGGATAGATGCAATGAATAAGTCCTCTTTCGAACAATGCCCTAGTTGTTCTTGGATTAGCTCCTGGTAGGATGATGCTCTTGTTCATGTGCTGTTGTGATATGGTCTTGATGAACTTGTTTACCTCTGTTACTTGGCATAGTTTTTGAATATATTGTAAAAATAATATTTTCTTCGATACTTTAGTAGGAACTTTCTCAGTAAGAAGTATCTCCTTATATGTGGTTTTATTTGAGGATGTAATTGCTTCTTCTTTTACTGACTGAGAAGGCTCACCTATCTCACTCATTTTCTCGCTATTATTGTCCACCATATTTTCTGTGGTTACATGCTGACTTACATGCTGATAGAACAGACTTTGGAGTCCACATATTTGTAGTTGTAACTGATTAAATACTCCTTTTAATTGCTCCATTGTTCCCTTGATGTAAATAACATCTTGTTCTATTTGCTGAACTCTAGTTTCCATTCTGCAACAAGTGAAATAGTTAATTTCTTGATAAAAAATCAGCTAAAATATTATCTTTTCCTTTTATGTATTCTACTAAGAAATCGTAATGTGTTAACTCCATTTGCCATCTTATCAATATTTTATTTGCTATAGTTCTTTTGTTTGCTATGGTTGGGTCTATTATTTTGTTAATCCAACTCTTTGCTTAGGTATTATCTGTCCTTACTGTAAATTTTGTATGTATTATAAATAGTTCAAACTTTTTTATAGCTTTTAAGATTGCTAGTACTTCTTTTTCGTTTATGTGGTAATTTTGTTGGGTTTATGTGAAAGATCCACTAGTATATATGGCTAGTTTTTCCTCCTTTTCTCCTATTTCAATAAATTTTAATATTGCTCCCCAATTGTTTTCACATGCATCTGTTTCTATTATCCATGAACATTCTTTAACAGGTAATCTTAGCTTATGTAATTCTGAAGTTTGTTGTTTTAATATTTTAAGTTTCTCTTCATCCTCCGGGGTCCATTCCCATTTCTTAAACTTTTTCAGTTTTTGTTGTAACCAATTTATTTTTGCTGATAAATTTGGTATGTAACCTCATGTTTGATTTAGTAACCCTATTATAGCTTGTACTTCTCTTTTTTCTTTTAGGACATTAGAAAAAGTTTTTATTTTTTCTGCTATATGTGGTTGTAATTCAATTCCTTCATGTGATAATTTTGTTCCTAAGAATTCTATCTCAGTTTTTTATAATTTTATTTTCTTTTTTGATAGTATAATACCTGCATTTTTCACTATTTCTATGAATTTTAATAGATGTTCTTTATGTTGTTCTTCATTTTCGGATCCTATTAAAATATCATCTACATATACTAATATGAAATTGTTGTATTTTTCAAAATTTTTATCCATATATTCTTGAAATATTCCTGGGCTGATTTTATAACCAAATGATAATACATTCCATTCATAAAATTCCTGAGGTGTGCTAAATGCTGTTAAAGGTTTTGAATCTTCTGTTAGTTTTACATGATAAAATCATGGTTTACAATCAAATTTTGAATATATTTTTCTTCTTCTTACTGTGTTAAGTAGTATTTGCATGTCTGGTAGTGGGTATCCAAACCTCTTGGTACTTTTATTTAGTTCCTTATAATTTACTACCATTCGAGATTTACCTCTTTTTTCTTTTGAATGCTTTCTTACTATGAATGCTGGTGATGAATGTGGACTTTGTGATTTTCATATGTAATTATTTTCCATTAATTCTTTTATGTGTATTTTGAACTCTTCTAGGTCTGTTAGAGTATGTTTTATAGGTTTAATTTTTATTATTTTGTTCTTATTTATTAACTCTATATGTGCCGTGAGTTTACTTAAGTTCCATTTTGCCAAAGGGTCTTCTCCGTACAGATCTTCTAATTGGTTTTGTAAAATTTCTTTTGTAGTTGTTTATTGAACTTGTTGTATTCTAGTTTTGTTTGGTAAATATTGGTATTCACCACGCTGGGTTGAAGAAACTCTGATGTGTGGCAGGTCAGTTCTGGAATAAGGTTGAGTTATTCTAATTGCTATTGCGTGGTGTCTGCAATGTGTTGTAAATACGGCTGATTTATGTGATATAGTTATGGGATAGTATTGTTGGAAAAAATCATTTCCTAAGAGTACATCATTATTCATATCATCAAACTGGTATATTATAGGTATTTTTAGTATGTAACTTCCTATTTGTACATTAACATTTTGTTGATATTTGTCAAGTATGATAGTTTGTTCAGTTAATCCAGTTATTGCTTTTTTATTATATCCATCTTGTTTCTATTTTGGTAGTATATTTTCGTAGTATAGGCTAGTGCCTGCTTCGGTGTCTATTAGAATGTGATAGTTTCTTAATTTGTATCCTTTGTAAACAAATTCTGTTAGAATGTATAATGTGTTTTTTGTTGCTCTTAATGAATTCATTTGTCCAATATTCTATTTATTATCATACTTTCATTGTTTACTGTTATTGTAATTTTTTCTTCTTGAATTGAGCAAGGTTGTACTGATGTAAGGAAGTCAGTTCCTAATAGCATTTCATTGACATGGTGTTCTGGGTCTACGTGTAAGTGCAATAACATTTTCTTTTTACCATTTATCCTTAGTGGTAGTATAATTTTATGTATAATTGGATGTCTATTATTGTAATAGTCTAGATAGTAATATAGGTTTTCTAATGTTACTAATTCAGTGGTTTTGACATTTTTTTTTGTTTAATATGTGAATTAGTAGCTCCCGTATCTACTAAGGCTATTTGTTTATTTCATTTCCTATTGTCATACTATTCTATTTTTATTTTAAATTGGTTATTGTTTTGGTGTTCTAATGTATTTATTATTGGTATTAATTCCAATGCTTGTTGCTTATTTCTTATAGATAGTGATCTCTTTTCGAACATTATTTGTGGTGTTTTTTCTTTTCCAGTTTCTTTTGCTTTATTAAAGTCGAATTCTATATAATTTGCTATAGTCATTTCAGGGTTTTTTCTAGCTGGTTTGTATCTTATAATTTCGCTGAATAGCGGCTCTATTTTAAAATTATCTGTATTTCTATTTTTTACTTCATGTTTACTAGTGAAAACATAAATATTTCTTATTTGTATACTCATAACTTTGCTTTTTTTTTTCTTTCTATCATTTCTATTCCTGATAACCTATGATACATGACTAGACTTTTGTCTTTATTTTCTTCTACCATGCTTATAGAGAAATTAGGTTTTATTGTAAACTTTATCTTTTGGTACATTAGGTTTCCTTGTATTATTCCTATTAACGCATCTTGTGTACTTGATATTATCCTATCATCTATTAGGTATATTTCGAGGGGTGTATTTATCCATTCCTTAAAATAGGCTTTTATTATTATTTGTACAGCTCCTAAATGTATGTGTCTTAATATTTTTCTGGTTTTTTATTTATTTTTTTTCATTTCTTGCCTTATTATTCTTTCGGTTATTAATGGGATTATGGTTTTTCCTTGTGCTTGTTCTATGTCTATAGGTTGTTCATTATTCCTAGCTATTATGATGGTATTTTTCTTTCTTTCGAATATTGGTAGTTTAAACATTTCTTTTGGATTTATCTCTAATTTGGTCGCTCTTATTTTATCATATTTTTGTATGTCAAAGCACTTCTTTCCCTTACTTCTTCATTGTTTTCTTCTCTTTCTGAAGGTTCTCCTATTTCTGTTATTTCTGTCATCATGTTTATTTCACATTCTTCTGTTTCACCTTCACTACTTTCACTATCTTCTTCCATTACCATTATTTCTTCATCTTCACTTATTTATGACCATTCTTCATCATATTCTATGGGTTCATAATTTATGTTATTCATTTCTTCAATTTCTTCTATGTATTTTACGTTTTCTTTTTTCATTCTTTTAGGACAATTTGGTGATATATGTCATACCTCTCCACATATGTAACAATTACATTTCTTAGGGTTTTTCGTATACTGTCTATTTTTATTCTTATTCATTTTTCTAAAGTATTTTTTATAGGATTTTTATATCTCTTAAAAGTTTTTCTATATTTTGGTTTATATTTTTGGAATTTGTGATTATTCTTGTTTGTATATTTATAGTTAATATTGCACCCCAATGATTCGGCATTGCATTCTCACAACAAATTCTTTGTTTATATGTTCTATAATATTCCATTGTTGCTCTAGCTTCTTAGCATACTTTGTCCCTATAGTCTTTTACGAATTGCGTTCTTTACCCTAAATTGTCTACTTCTGGTTTTACTTTCTCACTTATGTATGCACTATATATGTTTATAATCCATGGATCAGGTAGTTTTAGAAAGAATGAGTCTAAAATTGGACTCCGTTCTTCTTTTGTATACTAACTATCTTGAAAATATTCTCGGAATTCACAAGCATAGTTGTCAAAATAGCACATGTCGCATATTTCTAAGTTACTTAGTCTCCATCTTGCTTAATTCTTTTTATATATAGTGTGTTTTTTTCTCTTATCGTATACACTGAATTCTGTTCTTATTGCTTTTTCTTAATTTGTAATTATTTTTTTAGACTTAAGGTTCGTTGTGCTGAGCTTTCTTCAGTTCCTCTATCATTAATTGGTCTTGATTTTCTTATTGTATTTCTCTCTTCTTCTTCTAGCCCATTCCACCCTTTTGATACTACTCCCATAAAGGTGGCTTCTATAAATTTCTCAAATGCATTTCTGGTAAGGCTTTGCCTAAATTCTACTATTAGTGAGGCTTTTACCCATTCTTCAATTGTCCTATCTACGTCTTTTACGCAATCTAAGTCTAACTATTCTCCATTTCCCGCTATTCCTTTTTCGTAGTGTTCTGTAGGTTCATATTTTGGGATTTCTTTTTCTTTGTCTCTTCCTTGCTGCATTCTCATTTGTGTGTTTTGTCATTTCCATGGTAATTGGTAAGGTTTTTTGTTAGGTGGTGGTCTTAATATTTCGTACATGTTACTTGAAATTTCTGAAGGTTTTGCAATAATCTTATCCTGCTCCATTTTTATTTCTTCATTTGTTATATCTAGATTTTTCAATGCTTCTTCTACTTCTTCTGACTTAGAATTTGCCATTAAATCTTCTATTTCCAAGATATTTATATTAAGTTTTGTTATGGCTTCTAACTCTTTCGTACCTTCTTCCGTTATGCCTGATTCTTCTTCTGGGTAGTTAGTTATATATCTACCTAATTCTTTTATATTTTTATTTATGATTCTTAAATCTTTTCTTATATCTCTTACAATTTCAGGACCATTGTAATCTTCTTCCAACTCTTGTGTTTATCATATAAATTGCTGGGTTTATGTTAGGATTTAATGCAACTGCTTTGTTGGTCATACTTAGTCTGTTATTTTGTATGCTAGTAGGTGTTGGTAATACCAACTTGCTTCTTCGTTTATGTAATCTAATACTTTGTATGCTATCTTTTTTTGTATTACTTTAGGTAGTTTATTTGTTACTTTACTTGTTAGTAACAAGTATTCTAATATTTCTCTATTAGCAATATGCTTTCTTTCTGTTAATCTCCTGTCAATGTATCTAATTTTAAATTTTGAAAGATTTTTTAATTTTAGTTTCGTTATTTTCTATGATATATCCAGCTTTTATAAGGATTATATTTTATAATTTGTAAAGTAGGGTTATATAGAAAGTTTTATTTTTAGATTATTATATTGAAAAGGGTTAGTTAACTAAATGTTTTCTAAAAGTGGGTCAATTCACTAAATCTTCATGAAAGTGGGCCGTTTGACTAAATATTTTTCAAAAGTGGGTCAGGTAGTTTGGTTAACTCTACGCAATTTTCGCTACTCGCGTTGAGAGTCACGACTACAGATATGACATCCTAGAGGTTCATAAGCAGTCTCGCTTTGATTGAATCACAAACGATTTCTATGAAAGCCTTCTAGTAGCCGTATATGAGTTGCAGTAAACTCGATGGTCAGTTAAATGCTTGGGTTGGTACAGGATCTCATCCTTGTGGATGTAGGTGTAGTCTTCTTACAGTTAGACTGGCAAACTGGTATGTGACACATACATTTTCCTGACTTGTACCGATGATTTCTTTGGTTGCCAAAAATGCTTGCTTGAAGAAATTTTAGTTATTTGTTTTCCTTGTAGTTAAAAAATCTTTTTTTTTCTTTCTTTTTTTAAAGTTTGTTCTTCATTTAAGGTCTCCATATAATTAACACAACCATGTACAATAGTAAATAGCATCAGTTAAGTGCAGATGTAATAAAGAAATAAAAGATTAACCATTAACTGACTATACCTACGATGAACACTCTGCGAAAACAAAGTGATCTCCTCATGTTTAGCAAGTTCCACAATCAATCCTGGACATTTCTCTCGAATATTCTGAATCATGTAGAGAAGCTTATATATATGCAAGGTAGCCCTAACCAAAATCAAATATTTTGAAAATAATAATAGTAATATGAAAAATGGAGTGCTATTTCTGTATGATAAAAAATATAATAAACTCACTGCCTCAACATATTTCTTTTCCTTTTCATGCGCAATGAGATAGTATAGGTCAGCAAGAAAATTGTCGTCTGGTGGTTCCTAGTAGGGCCGGCCCTGGGTCTGTGACCTGTGCGGTCGCACAGGGTACACTAATGAGGAGGCCCCTATAAATTATAATTAATAGAGATTTTATTTCAATTATAGCACAAAAGTCAATTTGTTCGAGTGATTAAGGGGATAGACTTTAAACCTAATTGGTGTAGGTTTAAACCTTGCTATATATGTTTTTTTTCTTCCATTTTTTATATCTATTTATCTTCATATATATATATATATAGAGAGAGAGAGAGAGAGAGCAATGTGAGCCTCATATTTGTATGAGAAAAAATTTCTTATACAAAGTAATTATACTCACTTGGTAGGGCCATTATGGAAAATTCACTCATTCCATCATGTTTATCATGCTAATAGATACAAGTGTAGAAACAATTGTTTGGAGGTAAGGTCATTCACCCATGCATCATGTGGGTCTAATATGTGCTTCAATTTATATTACTGTTGAAATTGTTCATTTTTCAATCACATGATGTATGGGTGAATGATCTCTAAATCACTTGATTTTTTTTACACATACATCCATTAGCATTATAAACATGATGGACGGAGTTGATCTTCCATAATGGCCCAACCAAGTGAGTATAATCACTTTGTATGAGGAAAATTTCCTCATACTCTATATGAGGCTCACTTTTCTCATATATATATATATATATAGACACACACACACACTTTTATATAAAGTTCTTAATGATTTCTATATTTCTTTCATTAATTGTTTAGATTATATATATATTTACTTTAGAGAAAGCTTTTTAATGATTTTTATATTGTTGCTTTCGTTAATTATTGAGATTGACTTAATACTTGAAGTTTTTCGTACATTTTATGTGTTGCAGGAATATGAAGATCCTTAACCACGTTTATACTATTTCATCTTAATTGATGAGACAACTAATTGAAGATATCGATTAAGTCGTTCCAAATATTGGAGCCTTCAATAATATAAAATTTGAAAGGTATTTTTCAAATAAATTCATATAAAACTTTTAAGATATAGATTGTACCCTACGTATATTTTTCAACTGAATTCATGTGTGTGTGTCTATATATATATATATATATATATATATATATATATAGAGAGAGAGAGAGAGAGAGAGAGAGAGAGAGAGAGAGAGAGAGAGAGAGAGAGATCTTCGGTTGCACACTACTTTGGTGAGCACTCCGTGAGCACTCACGAACTAGAGACCCTATGAAAAATCCGAACCGCTCATATTGTTCTATATGCCTTAGATAGCCTAACAATAAAAAATCAAGTAATTTGAAGTTCATTTACCCATGATTTACATCATCACAAAATTGTATGGCTGAAAATTCTAACAGCATAATGGATGGGCAAATGAACTTCAAATTACTTGATTTTTTATTGTTAGGCTATCTATAGCATATAGAACAATATGAGCGGTTCGGATTTTTCATAGGGCCTCTAGTTCGGGAGTGCTCACGGAGTGCTCACCAAAAGTAGTGTGCAACCGAAGGGGACTCTATATATATATATTAAAATAAAGTAAAATTAGTATTAGAATATTTAAAAAATGCCCATTCTTTTCTTTCCGCACAAGGCTCTATAAATCTCAGGACCGACCCTGCCTCCTACATGACTTTATTACCAGTTTCCCCATCGCAAAAAACTTAAAAAATGCCCATTCTTTTCTTTCCGCACAAGGCCCTATAAATCTCAGGACCGACCCTGCCTCCTACATGACTTTATTACCAGTTTCCCCATCGCAAAAAACTTTTCACACTCCAAATATCGCAAAGATTTATGATAGAACCAACATATGAGATTGTCTAAGGTGGTGCATGGGGGTGTGGCAGTAGGAGGGATGGATCGGAGATGTTCGGAGGGTGGTTATGGCCCTTATGGGAGCGGTCATGTAAACGAAAAGGGATGCCTCTGCAAGCCCCCTGACCTCCCATAATATATACTCTGCGTGTGTGTTGATTTAAATATATAAAATAGATTTACATAGTGATATTTCCGTATAACTCACTCCCAAACTACCCCTCTTAATTTGTAAGTGAGAAGAGCGGAACTGTTGTGAGCCATTCGATCAATATCATGATCAAAGTGGAGATCGGGATGGCTGACGAGGAGTGCGCACCAGAGGGGTGCACAACTTGTAAAGCATCTATCAATGTGAGTGAGTAATATTAAAATAGTAATTTGTGTATTACATTTAGCCCGAATGCAAAAAAAAAGGGTCACAAAATGTTTGAAAACATACCTATATCCACCTTGCCGTTAACTTAACCCATTCCTTTTTTTTTATAGATGGAAATGATAGAGTCGAATGACTTCAGTCACTTAACCCATTTTGTTAAGATCATATTATTAAATTATCTTTTTACCATTATCTTTGCAAAGTATATATATTCTTCTCTCTCTAGGAAGGAGCTCAATGGATTCACTGAAGACCTGTGTCGATCCAACCACCTGGGACGGATCTGCGCCCAAACATCACAAGCAACTGTTTTAGACCCCCAATTTTAGGGCCCCATATTTTTTAAGTATTTACAATATTAAAAAGAGAAATATAATATTTTTTTATATATAATTACACTATATTAATAGTTGGTTTATTAATTAGCTCAGTTGGTTAGATTGTTGTGCTAATAATGTGAAGGTCAAAGGTTCAAAACTTGCATATGCCATTAATTTTATCGATTATTTTTTAATTTTTAAACCTGATTATTTTTCACATAGCCATACATGTCATTTTACCATTTTATAAATTTAATATTATTTTTTACTTAACTCATATATGCCACTCTATGATATTTTTTTAATGTTCTATGGTATATTATATTTACTTGTTTATGATAAATTTCTAATCAAATCTTCAAGTGCATATGGTTATTCTACATTTTAAGATTCCAACTAGTATTCTCATATACATATATTTATCATCATTTCATTCTGATCGTTTTATCTAATATATCATATTTACCTCTTTGAGATGACATATTCCGTTTTTGTTGTTAAAGCTTGTCCAAGTGTTTTTTTACCACGAGACATTTCATATAAAAGTGTACGTTATCAATTAAATCTTTTTTTAAAGCATATATATAAATCTGTTTTCATTTAAATAGTTTGTTCTCCAATGCTCCGAGTTTGATTGTGTTTAAATAATTTTCATTTTCATTTTGTCAACTTGCAAAAGGTCCTATTTGAAAATTTGCTTAGGGCCCCTTGAAACTCAGATACGTCCTTGCCAACCACTCATCAAAGTATAATAAAAGGTATCTAATTTGGATTTGGATATAAATGAACTGGTGAATTAGGGTAATTAGCTCTAGTAGTTGTATTTGCCCATGAGGTTTGTGGAATTCGGCCAAAGGAATTGTTTAATGTCAAAGGCTTTTGAAGGTTAATTTGGTTTAACTACAATGTTAGAAGTTGCATTTCGTTGGAAATGTTTTGGTTTTAGTCTCAGTTACATATGCATGGGGGAATTGTTTAGCTCGATAACGAGTAAATGAATGAAGAGAGAGACAATGAAAATTGCATTAACTATTTTGTCCTGTTTAATTGATTGCATTAGACATGCACAAGCCATTAGATCAGGAGTAATGCTTCAGGCTCTAACAATTTCACTATCATTCTCTTCGTTATCTTAGATGGCATACTTCTATTGGAGAATTTCCCTACATACTCTATCTTTCCCAACCTAGAGTGTGCCACCTAATATAGTGAGGAGAAATGTAGTGAAATTACACTAGGTGTCCCTAATCTAACCTCCTTTAGTTCTTTTTCTGTCACAGACACTCATTCACCCATATCTCTAACCTATCTAATCTTCTAATCTAATCTCTAATCTGGAGAAGGCCTTAGTGTTATATGTAAATCTATCAACCTGTGTGTGATCGTAGATAATTAATATGAATAAAATTTTAGGTTCGAGTCCTCACTACGTCAGAATTTTTAGTTTTTTTAAATTATTAAGACGTGAATTGTCCGTGCATTATAAAAGAGGTCTCAGATCAAGGTCAGACTACATCAAAATTTTTACTTTAACAAATATATATTATTAAGACATGCATCTCACATGTAAATTACTATTATAAAGGAGGTCTTAAGTTCCAATCCAGACTACTTCTGAATTTTTACTTTAAAAAAAACTATATTTATTAAGATGTGCATCACACGTCTAAATGTAACACCCTAGATTTTTAAATAATGTTTCGGGAGATTAATAAATGAATTAAAGTGATTTTTGGTGATTTAATAAATATTTTCCTGAAATTTATCTTTTTGCACGTGCAAAACATGTGCAAATATTCTCTTGAAAGGTTCAAAGTCAGAAATTATTTTGGGAAAACCTAATATTTATTAGTAGGTATTATTTATGAATTTTCTGGAATTTTCTGATATTTATTTGGCATATTTGCAAATATTACAAAAAATTAGGCTTTTGTGCAAAATTACCACTTGGAGTAAAAACTCCAGAATTTCGTTTTCTGGGCTGAGCATGATGGCTAGACAACTCAGAGGTAAATAGTTTACTTTTTATTCTAATATATTTGATTTATTTCGCAAAATTTTTAAAGAACGATCGTTTTGCAAAATTGCCACTTAGAAGCCAAAATTACAAAATTTATTTTTCTGAGTTTGAAATCAGTGCTGGCCAGATCTGGGGAGGTTATTTTTTATCTTAAATCTCAATTGAATTGGTTAATTTAATTTCCTAGTATAAAGATTTATATATGTAAAGATATATTCTAAAGTAATATTTTGCAAAATCTTCTCAAAACAGTAGAAACTGGATTTCGGCCTATATTAGGGCTGCAACAACCGTCCTCCACCTCTGCAAAACAAAATACTATTTTTACTATTGGTTTTCTTGGAGTTTAGAAGTGAGGATTTTGGATTTTTGCGAAAGGAATGAGCTTTTTTTATTCTTTATTATTTCGGTTGATTCTTCAATAAGGTGAGTGACATATGTTTGCTTTCTTACTATTCTAAGCATGTTGTGTGTGATGATTTGTCTAGTAGAATGCATGTTTGATGATTGTATGATGATATAACGAATATATTGATGGATGGATGATTAAAAGTGGACTTTCTATGAATGTTAGGATTAGAATCCCTATATAGATGGCTTGAGATTGTTAAAACCCAATATAGAAATTATGGGCATGATGTTTCTTTATTATTCTTGCTGTTTGATTGTATATATATTGATGGAGATGCCAAATATGAATAAAGATGAGTATTTTACTGTTGATCATATATATATACTGTTTGAGAATTTTGATGGAGAAGAACTTGATTAAATTAAGTTGTAAATGCATATAATTATGGACAAATTAATCTAATTAGTTGTATATATGTGGATAACAAGTTGTAAAGGGACTTTTGAATCAAAAAGATTAAGTTTGTATACATTGAAAACTTGGGGTTTGAGTTCAGATCTGATGTGCAGGCCGAAGGGGAGAAAGTTGGTTTTTGTGAAGTTTTCAAGTAGACTTTTGGTTTATTTTGATATAACTAGTTTGTATATGTATTTAAATAATTTGTAAGAGGATTTTGAGATCAAAGAATAAAGTTTTGAATGATTTGAACATGGGTATTTTTCGGATCTGACTTGTGCAGGTCGAAATTGATTTTCTTGGTGTTTTGTGAAATTTCGATTGAATCTTGATTGTATTGATGCTGAGATTAAATTGAACTATATACTACTCATAATCAGTGGGTTCTTGATGCTTTAACTATTGCATACATCTATATATATATACATACATGTTTCACTGTTTTGGAGAAAGTTTGAAGAGAATTTGATGTTTTATGAATTTGATGAGATTTTGATTAGATTTATGAACTCCAGTATATTAGACAAGTTGTATTTGATCATCTCTGGATTTTAGAATTTCATAATTGAGCTTTTAAAAATTTAATCATGTATCAGTCGAAAAAGTGCACAATTTTGAAACTAGTCGAGTAGCAGCTAACGGTCGACCGACCCAATTTTGAACTAAGATGTGCGGCCGACCGTCATTTGAAAATTGAATTTCTTGGGTTTGTGTGGTCGACCGTCGTTCTTTTGAACTGTTTTCGACAGTCGACTGTCACCTGCTGTTTTTGATAATTTGTAAGTTTTCTTGATTGATTATTTCTACGTACTTATGGATTATTGATCTACTGTTTTAAATGATGTTTTTTCTACAAATTACTGTAATTTACAGAGAGTTATATTTTGATTATAATAGAGTTTAAATTTATATTCCTATGACTTTAAGAAGCAAAAATATGCATGGATTTCAAGATATGGATGTTTTGTGATTTTTTCTACGACTTCAAAATACGAAGCTCGGTTGTTTAGTGGATTTAATATCTTATTTCATTTCTGGAAATTTGTGAGTATATTGGATGAATTTGGATTTTGTTGATTAAAGAAGTTTTCGTTGATATAAACATTTTGATGATGGAATTAAGAGTTTTATTGAAGGGTTTTGTGTTGATATTTGAGTTGTGAGTCTCTAGAAGTTGAGTGGGATTCCTGTGAACCGGCAAATAAGATTTTGTGGATTTTGACCAGTTGGGTCTTGGGATTGTTTTTGTGGAATTTAGTCCGGCAGGATACACTAACTCTAGAGAGGAAAAAATTGTGTTTTATTAATAATAACCAACCTAAGAACATGCACTAGTGGAGATGTGATAGAACTTGGGAAACGTAAGTATATGCTTTAGGGTTAGTCCAACAGATGCGTTCCAGGACTGTGTGTTGTTTTGTCCCGAGAGGACAGTTGGTATGTTCGTGTGTTGAGTGTCGGCAGGCCTATTCACGGAACATACGGTGCATTCGCGTGTCGAGGATCGGCAAGCCTATTCACGGGATGTACTGTGTATCTGCACGTCGAGGGTTGGCAGGCCTATTCGTGGGGTATATGGTAGGGAGGTGATTTTCTGGTTTTTTAGCTATGCTTACATGATGCTTGCGCGTCGAGGGTTGTTAGGCCTATTCACGGAGTAATCTAGATCTTGTTTCTATCACCGTAGTAGGATTAATTACATAACGAGGGATTGAAACCTATAAAGTGGAGAACGATAAGGGGTTGCACCGGACCTATGTAGTATGGAATGTATAGAATCCGACAAGTATGCATTAGAGAGTCATCATACTGTATTTGTGTTTTCTTAACTTGGTTTTATGCATGTTTGTTTCATGTTTTCCTACACTTGACACTTAGCCTAGTTTCACTTGATGTTTTCATGCTTTATTTATTGTTATTTCATTATCCATGTATTACTACTGTGGGAATGTGTTGATCATGACTTTATTCTTTATATTCATTTATATTGTATTTCTTTTGATGTCACTCACACTGTTATGGTTGACCCCTGTAGTTTTGGGGGTTAAGGTTATCTCTAGCCTCATGTTTTACAGGTAGGTACCTATAGCTTGAGATTTGGATGCATGTGGTGGAATGGAAATATGGCTTATGCAAATTATAGAAGAATGTTTTGTAAAATAAATTGTAATTCAAGGTATTTGTTTTCCGCTGTGCTATGCAAAGAATTTGTGTAATAAAAGTTCAAAAATTTTATGTGTTTGGCTATGTTTATTATTACATTGATGTAGATGTTGGGAATTGTGCCACGTATTTCTGAGATATTATATTCGAAATTCGGGGCGCTACACTAAATCTCTAATATTATAATGGGAGAAGGCCTTAGTGTCATTTGTAAATCTATCAACACATGTAATGCACGTGCATAACTATTATAAAGGAGGTCTTAGGTTCAAACCCAGACTACGTCTGAATTTTTAGTTTAAAAAAACTATATTTATTAAGACGTGCATCACACATGTAAATTACTAGTTTATATTAATCAGAGATCAACGGGTGCAAGTGGGACTTGAACTCTCAACATCTTCACTACCGAGGACTAGGAGGCTTATCGCTATACGTCTATACTTGAGTGGCCCGCATTAGTTGTTTTGGGTACGACAACTAAACATTTTAGTGGGACTCGAAAACAAAGATCCCATAACCTTTCTTAGGGCATCTGTAGTCGTTGGCCAAATTTCCAAATTTTGAATAATTTGGCCAGAAACAAGTTGCAGTCATTGGCCAAATTTTCAAATTTTGGGTTCGAGGTGAACATTTGCTGACCAATTTTTAGGAGACGAAATGACAAAAGTCAAAATTTGGCAATTGGAATATCATATCTCGTCTGATGGCTGCTTCATTTTCTTTTAATTAAACAGATAGGACGAGATATGATATCTCGTCCGATTGTTTTTTTAATATAAAAAAGTCCATTATAAAGAAGATGATATCCCGTCCGAGCACTCAGTTCTCCATTGTTTTTTAATCCTATACATTAGGCCTATAGTCCATATTATGGGTCCATTCACACTTCAATTCGGGAATTTTTTTTCTCCGAAGGAACATGATATCTCGTCCGATATTTTTTTAAAATTAAAAAAAAAATTGCTCCAAGAGGACATGATATACCCTCTGTCTCTTTTAACATTGAAAAGCCAAATTTTGGGTTTAGACGACTATAGCTCACTTTCAAATTTCCTATTTCTATTTGCTAAATACCCAAATTTTAACTACCAACAACTGCAGATGCTCTTAGGAGCAAGAAGCCCAAATCATAGTTCATTTCTTCTTTATTTGTGGGCCTTGTTCATACAAACAAAATATGCAATCCAAGAGGCCCATGGATATCCATTGTGCTCACCTCTCAGTATCTCCATTCTCAGGCTCTGTGATGGTGCTCAGTGTCTTTCAACAATATTTGAGCTTACTATAGTCATCTAAACTTTGAGTTGTTTGGGATATTTTTTGGAGTTGAGACAGCTCGGATTATGCTGTTATGTTACCTCAAGAGTTAAGATTGCAGTTGTACTTTTAATTTATCTCTCAACTTTCGGCAACTAATTTAAATATCACTGAAGTTAGCATGCATGTACCTACACTTAAAATTAATTTGTAACTTGGGCTTATTGATGAAAGTGGGTTACAATAATTCACATTCAAGGTACAAGAACCAAGAGTTAAAAGGAATAGGAGCTGTAGTCTTGTCTCAATGTCAACACTAAAACACATTCTGGCAACACTAGTATTACTCTTTTCTATTTTGAAACATATAATATATGTACTCATCCAGTAGTACCAGTCAAACACACTTCTTTCTGCGAACTTTTTGTATCCTGAATGAATGCTATTATTGACAGTGCCTTGCTCAGTTACTTCTTCTCTTCCTCTCTGTATCTATTTATTGCAGAACTGTGAAGAATTTCTGGGTCAAACCTATCAAGAAGCAGCAGGAGACTGGGTTATTTCACTCAGCATCTTTAATGCAGCACAAGGGTTCTCAACAGGTACCTGCACAAACCCAAATTCATGTATCAGGCATTCAATGAAGTTCTTGCTTATGGTCATAAACTTAGTGATTGAATCAGTTTGTGGCATAGGTAGTTGACACTTGACACTTCACTGAATACACATTCAATACCAAATTACCCTCAAATTTTTATTTTTTATTTCGTAAAACCTGTAAGGAACATCCCCTCCGTGCTTCATTAAAACAAATTAACGAAACTGAATACAATCAAGAGAGATGGCATGATGATAGTTTTACTATAAAGAAAACTGCAAATTATGATTGATCACATTACTCAACTTTTTGCATGTTGTTATTATTAGTAGTGCACAAGATTCTCATAAGTTTATAAGAGAAGAGAATATAAAGAATGGCCAAGTACATAATGGAACATATATACTGACAAGTTTTGCATCACATGTTCAATAATTGAGGGCAGCAAATATATAATTAGTGTCAAAAACATGTTATCTTAAATTATCACATTGTTCTGTTCTGTTTCTGATGCAGAAAATAATGGCTGGTAGTGTTGTATATAGTGATGGAAAATACTTACAAAGTGTCCTGCTCCCATAATCCAATAGAAATGCAGGTTCTGATAGGACTTGTAAAATCCTATTGTATTCCTACTTCCTTCACAGTAAAGAGGATTTCTATCCGACTTGGTGAAACTTTTGAGTCCTGGCCATCTGAAAGAACCAAGCAACAGATTTTGTTTAATCTGACAGTAAGATATATGAAATTAGGCAACAATAAGAAGCAAAAAACTGATAATTAAATTGTAAGGCTTACTTCAGTTTCTGAACCCAGGCTTCTGTACCCCTAGTTGCGCAAATTACATCAAGCTACAAACAAAGCAAAACCAAACACCAGTCACTAGAATTCTTCCTTCTAGTAAGCACATGATGAAGATATTGTTAGCATCCAAATTCTCAGACAAAGTCTCTAACATGATATCGAAAGTTTAGCAAGAGTGCAGTTGCCATTTTGTACCTGATATTGTTTGTGTGTGTTCTTAGAAGTTATTGTTGTTTGTTTGCTTCAGTTCAAAAGATAGTACAGCTTGTTGAACATGTGTATTCATCACCCAATTTTCTATCCTTGTTCCAAAATTGACAGAGAAGAATGATCAGAGATTGTGTTATTTGTGGGCTACATCACTTTCTTTATTACAGCAAGTCTCTAACGACTTAGGCTCCCACCATTTGCTGGGGCTATTAACTATGGAATCTTTTTTATTTATTCTCTTGATGTGTCAATAATTCATGCATGAGCCAAAAAAGATTTGTAATTAGTATCATGTGAAGAACATGTATTGTATATGTCCCTACATTGTTTCTTCTGGAACTTGCATATAATCAACTACAAGATAAAATAAACTCCATGTTGTAAGTTGTAAGTTGTAACATGTGTTTCTTTTGTCTCAGTCGTCTAGTTTTGTATTAAACTTTGGTATATAGGGTATACGATAACCGCAAGAGCTGAAAGAGATCCACCATTGTGAATTATCGAGTGATTACTCGTAAACTGAGAAGATCATGGAGGAGATAAGTTTATGTCTAACAGCATCATTTTATCTATCTAAATATAAAAAAATGATTTACCTAATTTATACCAAACAATGAGACTTTATTAGCAGAAGAAAATGGAAGGAACTATTTGTAGAGCCAAACCGTAGGCATGGACCAAAATAGGCAACTAACTATACCCACATTGCACATGGTGTGGGTAATAAAGTCTTTGATTCATAGCTACATTTCCTTTCTGGAACAATGAGTGGATTACAGCATTTCATACATCCAAATTTGGCTACAATGCTTATACTATCTCATTTATTATCTAAGTTTGAGGTAACATGATGATTGAATGCTTGCATGATATTGAGTACTTGAGTGGTGATCATGTAAACACCTTTACTTCATTGACTTTGACAATGAAAGAATTTAAGCATTGTAAGTGATAGATTTCTATACCTGTCCATTATAGATAGTGACATTGACTCCCAAAGACAACAGTTGATCAACCTGCAGTTAATTAACTCAGTATCAATGGCAACAATTTTAAAGCAAACTGAAACTTATTTACAAAACTCTTGTTTGCCTCCGCAATTCTTGGTTTCATGAAATCGTTGGCCAGAGCATCGAAGACAAGACCACCTTGTGCTCCCCAACTGTAATAGATAACAAGTTAATCATGTCTTAAAATCAGGTATATGTATGACACTGATACAATATCAAAATGCTGCATTAACTGTATAATTGAAATATTACCTTACGTTCTTCGGAATGTTCTTTAGCTTTAGTCTAATGGGACCATTCATGAAATCAGATATATCACCATTGGAAGAAGAAGCCTTAGAGCTCAGATATCTTGAATATCTAGTTGTTGATGTCTTCGTTGTCAATGCAGAGGAAGACAGTGTTGTTAAAGGGTCCTGATCTGAATCCAGCAGGAAATTATAGAAATCCTGCAATGTTTCAGACAAAATTAGAATCCATAATCTGATTTTGAGATGTATGAATTGAATGGCTACTTACCACTTGATTCGAGTGGTCGCCAACCACGTTCTCGAGCTCTTCCCATGTGCCTGTTGCTTCAGCGTACTGCCCTATTGCTAATTGTTTCTTGATTTGCTCGGCCAAACTGGCAATCGAGTTTTAGGCATACTCGTTAGACTTAGAAAACAATTATGAAACTTTTTCCGTAGTTTCTGTTAAATGATGAGTCCTAACCTGTTAGCCTGTTCAGCTCCATTGTCATCGAGTCGAGAAACATCTTTAAGCAGAGGAGCCCATGAGAACTGCATCAAAACGTAAATAAACTTCAATCTCATTCAATTCAAAATTTTAAAAATTTTAATAAAAAAAAATCCCTGAATTATTGGGAAAAAAAATGTAGAAAGTTGCAAGAACTAACCACGAAATCTTCAGGGGAAATCCAGCTATCTCCCAACGCAACACCTGAACATCGAAAACCAGCTAAATTCTAGATCCCTAACACAACAGATAACAAATATTTGATGAATTGTTACCACCAAATTTGAGCTTCAATTGTCCATCTTTCATTGCATTGACAATCGACAACCCGAGAGTGACGGCGTACTTTCCTCCATAAGATTCAGCAACAACAAACAGAGGACTAGACTGAAGCAAGGCATTTGAATTGTAGAGAGCTTTCAGAAGAGTAGTCAAGTCAGTTGCAGCTTCGACATCAGTCTTTACCAGTGCACTTTCATCCTCCACAAAACTAAACCCAGTTCCTACTGGATTGTCCTACAAATTGTATTACAAAAAAATATATATATATTAAAAAACTAAAATATAAAAAATGTGTGATTAGAGAAAACTCGGAAAAGGATAATAATATTCACCACAAATAGAAGATCAGCTTTTTGCAGCCATGTAGTTTTTCGAGGTTTGAGATCTGTATCCAGTGGCCCTACTTCTTGGAAGTTTCCGATTGCAGTACCCGAAGCACCCTATATCCAATCAATTCAAAACCCAGAATGAAATCTTGGTTACATATAGACTACAGAAATTCAAATTCATTTCAGTAACAAGTTATATATGTGACAGACAACTTACAGGTCCACCCTGTAACCAGAGCACAGTAGGCCATGGCTTGGATCCATTATGGACGTGATTCGGACTGCGGTAGAGCCAGTAGAACATGTGGGCTTCTGCATTGCCACAAAAACACACAAACCGATTAGTTCAGATCAAAGGAAACATGAACAAGTAGAAGAAGAAGAATTCCGAAGAGGAAAGCTTACTTGGCCTAACTTGAACGTAGCCCCATTGTTCAGACCCATCAGAAGTTTGCTTAATCGCAGTAACCGAATGAACATAGACAATGAACACAATGCAAATGAGAAGAGAAGAGGAACAAGCCATTTTGAATTTGAATTGAAAATGAATGAAAATTCGAGAATTGGGTCTCTATTTATTAAGGTTTGTTATAAGAGATGTATATATAAGAGTGTTTCTTCTTCTTCTATTTGTTCATGGCTCTCTTTTTCAACTGAATATAGGAAGAGATGACGTACAAGAAACGTGGACACTTTCATGTATTTATTCTCTGTGATGTTTATTATATAAACTAGCCAAAAAAAATGAACAAAATTTAACTAATTCTTAAAATAAATAAATTATAGATGATTTTGGACCTTAATTACACTCTTCGGTAGGTTAATTTTTATGTTACAGGCCAGAGGGTAATTCGTTATAAAATTTGTATTTAAATATTGGTTCATTATAAACATTTAGAGCTTCAATCCTAAGTTGCCTCACGAACACAAAATCTTCACGTGATTTTGAACTCCATGTATTCAAATTTTTTGTTCATTTTTAAGTAACAAACTTGCACGAGATTTTCGGTAGTGGATTCTAATTCTAGATTTGTTAGGAGAAGCTGGATGTTGCTTGTGGATTGTTTTATGTAGATAGAATAAGATGTTTGACCCATATTTAGAATTTTGTTACAACCTATAATGCAGATTTTTTAAAGAAAAAGGTGATATCATCACCGCTTCATTAATAGAATTAACGAAACAAGTATTACAACTGCTATACATCTATTTGTTCATCAAACGAAACAACGGAAAACAATTACATTGCTAAGCATACAACATTGACTAGTTTCTTCCCTAGCTAAGTTTGTAGACGAAAGCATCTAAACCATGTTCTTCCACCAATCCCTAACAGATGGAATTTGAAATTCAGAATGTTGATATTTAAATTCCATTAGCCTTCCTCTCCACCCCAGTAATTCCCCCCCATTCCCCCAATCGTCCACCACAGTAACAACCATATCCACCATCTCTAGCTGGTATGCTTCCTCCTCTCCCTACGATGTTGCCATCGTACCTCAAATCCAACCCCACCACGACGCCATCTTCCGATTGTGACAAATCCAGCCCTCAACAGTAGCTATAGCTCCCACCCGACAAACCGATGCTTTTGACGAACTCCCTCGCCGATGAGCAACCCCCCCCCCCCCCCCCCCCCCCCCCCCCCCGGATCACACATTTCAGGGGATCCCACCGTCAAGCCCGAAACTCCCCAAACATACTTCGAATTTCAAAAATCTTATTTGAAATTCAAAAGTTAACCAAAATCATTCGCCCCACTCTCCACATATATTTTGAATTTAAACAATTAATCAAGTCTCCCAATCCAAATAAGTTTTGAATTTCAAAATCTAAATTGAAAATCTCAAAACAATAAAATCTCCCCCTCATAACTTCTAAATAAAATTTGAATTTCAAACCCTATTTTGAAATTCAAATTTCAAAATTCAACTCCTGCAATGAGTGGAGCTTAGTGAGGGGGGGGGGGGGGGGGGGGGGGGGGCCTCCTCACAATTTTCAAAACTCCCTTTATACTATTGAAAATTTTGAAAAAACCCCCAAAATATTATAATTTGCCCTCCAAAAAATTAAGTTTTATGGTTTGCCCCCCCTAAATTATGAAAAAATCCTTATATATATATCTATATATAGCCATAAGATTTTTTCTTGGCCCCCCCGGGACAAAATTGTTCTGGCTTCGCCCCTGTCTCCTACCACTAATCTCCTAAACTCCAAGTAATTTGAATATCAAACCCAAATTTGAAATTGAAAATACAACTTTCAACTCCTTCCCCTAAATCATCCCTGACCCGGTCCGGCCACCATCACCCGCCACCGTCGACCACCTCCACATCCTCCCCCTCCTCCACCGTTGACCTCGTTCTCCACTCCTACCTACTGAAGCCCACATCAGCCCATCGTCATTTGCCGCCTGGCCGTCACCGCCGTCAACACCCTTCGATGTTGATGACGAAAACACCCAGACAGTAGTCACTCCCAAGCGAACTAGCAACCCTCATCGTCAACGACCAACCGCATCCAAATCCCTCTGCCGCCTAGCCATCACCCTCGCTAACCCCTCTAAGAGAAAATCCCGCCGCCAAGGAGATTACCCACCCTCGAACGCCAGGACACCTCCAACCATTACAAGCACCTTCAAACCCCGAGGCTAGCAAATCCCACCGCCGAGAAGAACACCCACCCTCGAATGCCACATATTTTCTAGTGAACTTATTATGCATGTGTTAATGATAGATTTTTGTATTTAGGGGGTGCTTGTTTCACACACAAAACTACATATGAATTTACTTTTCCTACTTTGCGACATTCATTCTCGATAATTTTGTGTTTAAGCAGTATTTGTTTCATTTAAAAGATCCTAAATTTGTTTTTCTTACCTTGTACATGACATTCTTTGTGATTTTGTTTTAAATTTATTAATTTAAGAGAAATAAAAATTGGTAAAGCTTTGACAACTCGTCAAAAAAGCCAAAAGAATGGGAATGGAGAGAGAAAGACAAGGAGAGAAAAAGAGAGACAGAGAGAGAGAGAGAAAAAAAAAGTAAGCTATCTCTCTATTTTTCATTCCATTTTTATGTCTTATTACATGTCCAACCATGTAAAATAACAATCTTATATATATATATATATATATACAAGTTGCTCATATCCTTTTATCCATATATATATATATATATATATATATATATATATCTATACTATTATTAAGCAAAGCCCTGTTTTAGCGGCTTTTTACTATTATGCCCTCATATACACAACATACCTATAAAAAAATATAAGGTTAATTCTGTCAAATTTTACCCCTCATACCTTCAAAAAAAAGGACACAAGCGTAATTTTCACAAAAATTAAACTCTCTCTCGAAAAAAACATCCACATCCCGTCTATTCCTCTCCCTCTCTCTCTCTCTCTCAAAATCCCCACCGTCTCTGTCTATCTCCTCACCCCCCCCCCCCCTCGATTCCTCTGACTCCCGCTCAAAATTGGGGGCGATGGCGAAGAAGAGGGATTCGGAGGCGAGCCGAATGGACGAGGTGGAAAGGAGCATGTACTCGACGTTCTGCAGCGCCGCCAACTCGCTATCTCAGATCTACACCCAATCCATGAACCAGCAGAAGCTCTCCTTCCAGGCCAACTGACACGCCTGAGTGCTCCGAGGTGGGGAACGATGTTCTGAAAGAAGGAGGCAACGCGGTGGATGCAGCGGTAGTTAGATCTACAGGTATGCACTGCCGCTCCATTGGAGGCAACTCCCGTGAGTCAAGTATCACTTAATTTCTTTCTTTTTATTAATTTTGTGTTAGTTAGATCTACAGGTATGCATCAACCAAAATACTGGGTAAGGATACTCATAGCATTTCTCTTTTATTTTAAAACATCTGTGGGATTAGTTCAGTTTGGGGTTTTTTCCATACAATTTAGGGTTAGAGTTAGGGTTCTTGATTTGGAGATGGTGCACGTGCTTGGTGGGAAGTTCAAGATGGGGAGGAAGATTGGGAGTGGATCTTTTGGGGAGCTCTACTTAGGTCTGCTGATTTTGCTCTTGACTTGGATTTACTATTGTTGTAGGTGAATTGGATTTTAATGGTGGATTTGTGTGTTTTGATTTGTAGGGTCTAATATTCAGACTGGGGAAGAAGTGGCAGTCAAGCTGGTATGAGTTGTTCTTAAATTAGATTTGTATTTGGATTGAACTATATAAATTTTGTTGAATTTGTGTGATTTGTGATTGTAGGATCAGTGGAAAATTTTTGATTTTGTGCAATTTAGAGTAAAGTTCAAAGTAATTGAAGTTCAGTACATGGGTGGTTTTATGGTGTGATTGTAATTGTTGAGGATTTTTTTTTGTGTTGGGTGCTGATTTGAGCTTATAGAACAATTAGGGTTGGCTGTATAAATCGTTGTTTTTCATTATAATCTTTGAAGAGTTGTGACTATCAAATTAACAAGTAACTATCATGGATAGTGAAATTTTGAAGTAATAGGAAAAACTGCATTCAGTTTGGTGTAGTTATGCATGTAGTGGTGCATTAACAAGTTTTAGTGGTGCCGTTGGTGTCTTTTGCATTGGCCTTCTGTATTGTGGTTGTCATACTTGCAACTTCGAAGATGGTTTGTGTTGTGAGTTTACAGTGCTACTACTACTAGGTTTTAGCGAGTGTGACTTAGTCGTATATTTTTGTTTGAAAACTTGATGTTCTGCTGAGAACTTAAATGTTAAGTATTATTGTTCCCTGTTTGATTCAATTATGAGGTTTGTAAATATTTGTCAAGTTTCTAATATTAGGCAATGAAGAAGATAAAGTTTGCTAATTTGCATGATGTTTTTTTATCTATTATTTTCTTTTGATTTTTTTTTATTTGTTTTATATTTCAATAGATTCTCTGTGGATGATCATGGCACTATGCAGTCAATTGTTCAAAGAGGCACTCAAAGAGGTTGAATGAGAATCAAATAACTGCTCTTCTTAAGGTGACTTGTCAACAATTGGAACTCTTATTTTTTGTTTTTTGTTTTTATTGAAGTAGAAGAACATAAATTCACTTCTGTCTACTTATAATTTACCTTATTTATATTCGTTAGTTTTTTTTTTCAGACACTGAAAATTCTTCTCTATTACACTAGCTAGGAATTTGATGAAATACACAATACACATCATAGAATTGCAAGTTAATACAATATTCTTGACATCTGACAATATTACAAAAAATAGTATGTGCATCGCACGTGCTTTATACTAGTATATATGGATAAAAGGATATGAGCAACTTGCTCATTTATTAATGAGTAATGCTTCAGCCACTACCAATTTTACTACCATTTTCTTCACTACCTTAGGTGGCATACTTCTATTGGAGAGTTTTTCCACCTACTCTATCTTCCCCTACCTATTGGAGTGCCACCTAAGGTAGTGAAGTGAAATGTAGTGAAATTGGTAGTGGATGTAACCTTACTCTTTACTAAATGAGCAAGTGATTATGTAGCATGCATGTGATACATTGGACAACTAACTCTTTTAAAGAAATTTTCAATCACATGCATGCTACATTATCAATTGCTTATTTACTAAATGAGCAAGTTGATCATACCTCTTTTTCCCTGTATATATATCACACAATCTTCATTACATTTATAAATTCCTATAAATATTAAGATGAATGAAAATTATGACACATCATTGTCGTCTTTCAGTTATGGTCTTGGGTTTTCTAGCAAGAAATGTCTTAAAATAAGACTACCCTACTTAATAATAAAACCATAGACTGTTTCAAATGGTAAAGATTGAAAATGATTCAGAAAGAATAAGACAATAATTGCTTGGTAGCTGTTTGTTGATGGAATAATCTCATATAATTTATCATTTAGAGTAGCTTGGTATACAATAAGGTCTTGCAAGCAGGAAGAATTTGACATTTTGAGAAAGACAGAGTTGGACTTTACTTATCCTAAAGGTGTGAATGTGGGGAAAGAATTAACGTTAGGACTAAATGGAGCAATGAAAGAATAAGCGCATAATGTCAAATAAAGTTAGGCCTAAAAGTATAAAAATAACATTTTGAGAAGAAGCACAGTTAAATTGAACAAAGACTAAAGTTATCCAAATTTATTTTGTTTCTCTAATAATTATCCGAAATTAATGAAAGGAGGAAAGAAAAAATTCATACTTAGAGAATGCGATTTTCTTATCTAAAATATTTATTTACATACAAAGTAATTTATAATAGACGACACACATCGTAATTTACACTAGTAATTTACACGTGCGATGCACATTTCAATAATCTCTAAAAAAAAAAAAAAACTGTAATGTAGGAAGAATTTGAACCGGAAACCTCATTTATATTAATTATGTACGTGCGTTACACATGTTGGTAGGATGACAAAATGACAAATGACACTAAGGCCTTCTCCCATTATAATATTAAAGATTAAAGATTAGAGATTAGAGATGTGAAAATAGCTATATATGCTAAAAAAGAACTTGTTTAGTTACTTTTTTATTATGGAACAATTGGTTGCAGAAACAAATAATTCTTCAATAACGTGACAAATAAAACCATCCGATGCATGGATGAAAAGACCCGGAACAAGTTTAATACATCTATATAGTGTCATACCATGTATGTACAACTCCTTTATACGAGGAAAATTTCCCCATAATTGCTTCCTTCCCTCGTTAATCAACACTTTAACATTATTGTAGAAGTACAAGGACGGGATCAACAAAAAATCAATTAAGTATACTATTAATTTTCACGTGCGATACACGTTTTGATAAAAAGTTATAGTTGAACGTGCGATAAATGCTTTAATTTTAAAAAAAATGGAGTTGAACGGACGATACACGTAAAAAAACTTTGATTTGCACGTGTGTGTACGTGTTAAGAAATACATTTGGACTTGCACGTGCGGTATGCAGGTTTGTTTCGCGACAAAGTGGTGTTTGTTTGAAAATGTTAAAATTGAACGGGCAGTGCACGTAATTTTAAAAAAATTTGAAGAAAAATCTTTGAATTGTACGTCTTAATAAGCAAAATTGAAGTTGTACGAGTAACACACTAATACGTGTTTGTTTTGTGAAGAAAATATTTAAAAACCGTTTGTTTCTTTCCCAACTCTGCCTTTAAAGATAGTAACAAGTAAGATGCACTATTCGCGCGTAGAAAATGGGCCGGGCCTCCAACAAACCTATATATATCACATTTTACTTTGACTTAATTCTAAGCCCATCTTTGTTTTGTCTGAGCTTAGATATGTAAGCCCAAGCCAAATTATTTCACATACATAGCTATTCATCTATCCAAAACAAGAAAAGAAACAAACAGATTCCATATATATATAGAGAGAGAGAGAGAGAGAGAAAGGTTCGGGTGAGAACCATTCTCTGGGGTGAGAACCTAAGGGCCTATCCCAGCCATTCATCTGTGTAATCTTAACGGTCAAGATTTTTTAAAATTAAACAATAAGATTAATTAATTTCTGCATTAAGATGTCAATCTCTTTAATTAAGGGATGGGGACCGCGTAATAAAATGAATGAAAGATTACAGATTATTAGGCAACATATATTGCCTTTTTTATTTTATTTAAAAGGAATGTAGATCACAGATTATTAGGCAACATATATTGCCTTTTTTATTTTATTTTCAGCCGAACCACAATCTTCATCAGGATGAACAACATTTGTTGCTACGTACAATGTTGCTAAATATGAAATTTTTATCTACTTACAATACAGTCAGTTGCTATATAGTGAACGAATTGGTGATGATTCTGAAGTTGCTATTAAGTTGGGATACAAAATCTTCTCGAATAGCAACTGTAATAATTATAAATAGCAACTGTAATAATTATAAATAGCAACTGAAATGGGTGAAGGAATACTATAAATAGCAACTGAAGTTAAAATTATAAATAGCAACTGAAGTTGCTATTGTATCTACTTACAATACAGTCAGTTGCTATATAGTGAACGAATTGGTGATGATTCTGAAGTTGCTATTAAGTTGAGATACAAAATCTTCTCGAATAGCAACTGTAATAATTATAAATAGCAACTGTAATAATTATAAATAGCAACTGAAATAATTATAAATAGCAACTGAAATTGGTGAAGGAATACTATAAATAGCAACTGAAGTTAAAATTATAAATAGCAACTGAAGTTGCTATTGTATTTACTTACAATACAGTCAGTTGCTATATAGTGAACTAATTGGTGAAGGAATGAATTGGTGATGATTCTGAAGTTGCTATTAAGTTGGGATACAAAATCTTCTCGAATAGCAACTGTAATAATTATAAATAGCAACTGTAATAATTATAAATAGCAACTGTAATAATTATAAATAGCAACTGAAATTGGTGAAGGAATACTATAAATAGCAACTGAAGTTAAAATTATAAATAGCAACTGAAGTTGCTATTGTATCTACTTACAATACAGTCAGTTGCTATATAGTGAACTAATTGGTGAATGAACGAATTGGTGATGATTCTGAAGTTGCTATTAAGTTGGGATACAAAATCTTCTCGAATAGCAACTGTAATAATTATAAATAGCAACTGTAATAATTATAAATAGCAACTGAAATAATTATACAGCAATACCTGACCACTTAAACAACAACTGTAATAATTATAAATAGCAACTGTAATAAACAGTAACTGTAAGGAACGAAATAGTGAATGATTCTGCAGTTGCTATTAATTTGGGAAACAAAATCTTCTCCAATATTTTACGGGAATAAATTATTTCTCTCTCCAATTTGACCAAATTTGCCTTAACCGTCGCACACAAAAAAAGGCAATTTATAATTATTCCTTTTATTACGCGGTCCCCATCCCTTAATTAAAGGGATTGACATCTTAATGCAAAAATTAATTAATCTTATTGTTTAATTTTAAAAAATCTTGACCGTTAAGATTACACAGATGAATGGCTAGGATAGGCTCTTAGGTTCTCACCCCAGGGTTGGTTCTCACCCGAACCGACCCCTATATATATATATATATATATATATATATATATATATATATATGCTTCTTCAGATGCAAACGAGTCTGTGTACACAGACCCGTGCGAACTTTAATCTGAGCCATTGGATCTTTGATCCAGCGGCCCATATATTTTTTTTTATAAAATTTAGCCTTAACCCGTCGTTGGGAACGACAGGTTAAGGCTAAATTTTTATTTAAAAATATAGCTTTAACCCGTCATTCCCAAGAACGGGTTAAAGCTATATATATAATCTCAGAACTGTATACAATTCTTCCTCCTCGTCGACTCCTCCCCACTCTCTATTCCGTTTTTGGATGAACCCAAACCAAGTTTTATCTCCGAAATCGTGAATTTCTCACTCCGTTCGTTCCCTCTCCTCTTCGATCCCCATATAATCTCTCTCTACCATTCTCTACTCCAAACTTCTAAACCCAACCCAGTCATCCCAAAAACAAAACCCTAGTTCGGCCACAAGACCTACATTGGCAAAATTCAGATTTATTTTGTAAGGTAATGATTAAATGTTTGCCTTAGTAATTGTAATTGTGTTGATTTTTAAATTGTTTTTCTCTTTTCAATATTTTACCATATATGAAAATTGCCTAAAAATTTGTAGATGTAGAAATTTCTAAGTATTATTTTGAAGAATTTACACAGTGCAATAGTTGTTGATCAGTCGACGATATTGTAGATTGAGTTGTATTTATAATCGTGCCGTACAGATTAAATTACTTAGAACATTTATAGTGCGGTTAGACTAGAAAACCATGCAAACGACCTTCAAAAAATACGAAACTTTGCGAGTAAAATGGTCTCACGTAGCACAAGCAACCACAACTTGTAGAAATTAGTTTCGATTCAAGGTTGGAGAGATACGGCCATGTATCGCTTTCGGTTGAAAAAAACCGAAATAAAGCGATACACGGTCGTATCTCTGGAACCGTGAGTCAAAACTCACTTCTACAAGTTGGGATGACTTGTACTAGGTGAATTCAAGTAAGCTGCAAAGTTTTATAAAATTTGGATGTCGTTTGTGCGTTTTCTCACATTTCTCGCATTAGAAGTAAATGACTTAGAAAGCTTTTTGTGCGGTTAGACTAGAAAACCCTTCAAACGATCTCCAAAAAATAAGAAACTTTGTGAGTAGGATGGTCTCACGTAGCACAAGCAACCCCAACTTGTAGATGTTAGTTTCGAGTCACGGTTCGAGAGATACGGACGTGTATCGCTTTTGCTTGGATAAAACACAAATAAAGCCATATACGGCCGTATATTTCGAAACGTTAGTCGAAAATCACTTTTACAAGTTGTGGTGGCTTATGCTACGTGAATTCAAGCAAGTTACAAAGTTTTATAAACTTTAGATGCCGCTTGTGTGGTTTTCTCACGGTTCTCGCATAAGACGTAAATGACTTAGAAATTTTTTAGTGCGGTTACGCTAGAAAACCCTCCAAACGGGTTCCAAAAAATACGAAACTTTGCGAGTAGGTTGGTCTCATGTAGCACAAGCAACCAAAATTTGTAGAAGTTAGTTTCGACTCACGGTTCGAGAGATACGGCCGTATATCGCTTTCGGTTGAAAAAATCCAAATAAAGCGATAAACAGCCATATCTTTCGAACCGTGAGTCGAAACTCACTTCTACAAGTTGAGATGGCTTGTGCTAGGTGAATTTAAGCAAGCTGCAAAGTTTTATAAATTTTGGATGTCGTTTGTGTGGTTTTCTCCCATGAATCTAGCTTTTGAAATAAATGACTTAGAAAGCGTTTAGTGCGGTTAGAGTAGAAAACCCTTCAAACGACCTCCAAAAAATATGAAACTTTGCGAGTAGGATGGTCTCACGTAGCACAAGCAATCCCAACTTGTAGAGTAGCGTTTTGACTCACGGTTGGAGAGACACGGGCATGCATCGCTTTTGCTTGAAAAAATCCCAAATAAAGCGATACACGGTCATATCTTTCGAACCGTTAGTCGAAACTCACTTCTATAAGTTGGAATGGCTTATGCTAGGTGAATTAAAGGAAGGTGCAAAGTTTTATAAATTTTGGATGCCGTTTGTGCGGTTTTTCCACGTTCCTCGCATTAGAAGTAAATGACTTAGAAAGCGTTTAGTGCGGTTAGACTACAAAACCATTCAAACGATCTCCAAAAAATACGAAATTTTGCAACGAGGTTGGCTCTCCCCTAGAGTTACTCCTAAAACTTGTCTCCCAAATGTCTCTCTCCTAAAGCCAAGCTCTTCACTCTGCTCTCCTGCAAAGCGGACCTCTTCTCAACGAGTTCGGGGCACAACTCTCTCCTAGAGTTGCTCCTCAAACTTGTCTCCCAAATGACTCTCTCCTAGAGCCAAGCACTTCGCTCCGCTCGCCTCCAAAGCGGACCTTTTCTCAACGAGTTCGGAGCTCAAAACTCTCTCCTAGAGTTGCTCCTCAAACTCGTCTTCCAAATAGCTCTCTCCTAGAACCAAGCTCTTCGCTCCGCTCGCCTCCAAAGCGGACCTCTTCTGAACGAGTTCGGAGCTCACAACTCTCCCCTAGAGTTGCTCCTCAAACTTGTCTTCCAAATGGCTCTGTCCTAAAGCCACTCCGCTCGCCTTCAAAGCGGAGCTCTTCTCTACAAGTTCAGAGCACAACTCTCTCCTAGCTCCTCAAACTTTTCTCCCAAATGGCTCTCTTCTAGAGCCAAGCTCTTCACTCCGCTCGCCTCCCAATTGAAGAAAATACCAAATTTTGATGTTGTTATCCATGGCGATAACAGCATCAAAATAATAGATGTCATTATTGCCAATAACGTTTTATGCTGATGTATTCAAAATTAGGTCAGTTGGATAAATATTTTTGAACGTGGATCAGTTTGATCAATATTTTCAAAAGTGGGTCAGTACGGAAAAAATCTGAAGATAAGAAGTCAATAGCTGTTGAAGAAAGTGACCTTTGAATATTTGATATTGTTTCTCGTTGAAGAAAGTGACTTAGAAAGCGATGAAAGTCATGCTACGGTTTAACTAGAACAAATTTTATACTGCATGACTTTCAATCGACTTGGATGTCTTAACCGTAGCAAAGGATCAATCGAGCAGCAACTATATGGATCCGGGTTGGATCCTACAAGACCCATTTGAGAATTCAAGGGAAAATTGTAAGGGATCCACTTAAATGGATTGGACATGGGTTGGTTCTCTTCGTTTATTAACATAGTTGTGACAACACAAGTTAGGAGGAAGCGGATATATTGATGGTTGTAGTTGATCATCCGCTAATAACTAGAGGAGCCAACTGTAATCATCAATTTATCCACTTATTGTTAACTTATGTGTGACATTTTCTATAATAGACTGTAGATTGTGTTGTAAGAATCGAAATGGACTGGTCGGTGTCGAACTGGATTCAACTTAAATTGGACCAAAAATTATTTGGCTTTTGCGAACAATTTGAAATATAGAGAAAACTACAAGGACCAGCCAGTTCACGTAGAACCGTTTGAACTGATTTCAATTGAATCAGTTGGTTGTGAGTTTCTAAGAGCATCTGTAGTCGTCTTCCAAATTTCTAAATTTTTCAAAGAATGAGAATTAAGACGCTATAGTCGTTGGTCAAAAATCCAAAATTTCTGTTTTTTGTGAACAGTAACCTGCCAAATTTGACAGACGATTTAGAATTTTGGAAAACATAGCAAACGAAAAAGGATTTATCATCTGTCGCATCAGACGAAAGAAAAAAATTTGTCGGAGAGAAGTTGACCGTTGTCAGGAGTATCGGACAAAATTTAATTTTTCGTCCGATCGAAAAATTTCAAAAAAAATGGTAGAGACGGGAAATCGATTTTCATCCATATATATAAAACAAAAAATAAAAAATAAAAAGCAAAACCCACCTGAAAAGTTGGATGAGGGAAGGTTTATCGTCCATGGGTTTTTTCAATTTTTTTATTTTTAAAAAATTGGATGGACGGGAAAAGATATTCTGTCCGTTCCAATATTTTTTTAAAATTTTGAATTTTTTTTTCTTCAGACGATAATTCGTCTTTCGTCTAAGATATGAAAGTTTACGAAAAACTCATTTTTTGGCAATTGACGGCTGCAGCGCAAAGTTATTTTAATGGTTTTCATTTGTCAAATACCCAAAAAAATAGCTATAGACGATTACAGTTGCTCTAAACGTTGTTTAACAACAAAATGTACTATTTACTAATCAAAATACTAATACTATAACTATGTTGTATAGATATAAATAATACATATGTAGTTAAATGTTTAGTCAAAGAACACCTTTCGAGTAAACCCCGAGTCTATTATCCGGGTTGTTTACGTACCCTCTCTCTCTCTCTCTCTCTCTCTCTCGATCGTATGAGACCTTTCCCATCATGAATTGCTTGCTACCCTTGTGAACCTCTTGCCCAGTACTGAAGATGAGGATCATGACCCAAGATGCTTCATTTGCTTCAACCCAATTATATCCCCAATTAACCGGACCGGGTAATTTTGTCGATACGATAGCTATTGATTCGATCCAATTATATCCCCAAATAACCAGACCAATTATTTTTATTGATATGATAGCTATTGATTCGATGGCCATTTCAGATTTTTGTTTTTTGTTTACGAAGAAATGCCGTTTTGGTTTTTACAACATTAAAAATGATAGATATCAAACAACCCACCATACCAAACCATAGTTCATCACCGACTCATAGTTCATCAAATTAAACCAAACCCAACAACCCACCATACCAAACCTGGGGAGAATTTGTTTCCAAAATGACCCACCTTTTGAAAGTATTTATCAAACTGACCCATTTTCGAAACTAATTATCAAAACGACTCACTCGCTATCTCAAATAGCGAGTTTAATTAGATAGCGAGTGAATGGTGAGGTGTTTCTCCACCACTTGGAGAACAATTGAAGAAAATACTAAGTTTAGACTCGCTATATCAAATAGCGCGTGTGTTTATACTACACTCGCTAACTGAGATTGCGAGTGTGATCTTGAAGAAAAAATACCAAGTTTATACTCGCTATCTCAGATAGCGAGTGTGGTACAAACACATTCGCTAACTGAAATAGCGAGTGTTGATTAGGGAGTTTTTTAAACACTCACTGTTTCGCTATCTCTCTCTCACTTCTCTCTTTCCATTCCCCTCTTCACTTATCACACTCGCTAATAAAGATGATGTAACTATCATACTCGTTAATAATGTTAATGTTCATGATGTCTTCAATAATGTAACTAGCGAGTGAGGATGTACCACACTCGTTAATGATACATTCAATAATGTTAATGTTCATATTACCGAAGAGATGTCACAAAGTGCGAGAGTAAATCAAGTTCCACAAGAGCCATCGGGATCATCGAACGTAGACGAATTATATATTGTGCGGGAGTTCCAAAATGGAGAGAGAGAGATAAGTGAAGAGGAGAATGGAAAGAGAGAAGTGAGAGAGATAGCGAAACATAGAGTTTTTAAAAAAAACTCCTCAATCGACACTCGCTACTCAGTTAACTAGTGTGGTACAAACGCACTCATTGTATGAGATAGCGAGTATAAACTTGATATTTTTTCTTCAAAACCATACACTCGCTATCTCAGCTAGCGAGTGTAGTACAAATACACGCGCTATCTGAGATAACGAGTCTAAACTAGATATTTTCTTCAGTTTTTCTTCAAGTGGTGGAGAAACACCTCACCATACACTCGCTATCTCAGACAGCGATGATGTTTTCACTAAACTCGCTATTTGAGATAGCGAGTGGGTCATTTTGGTAATTACTTTTGAAAGTGGATCGGTTTGATTAATATTTTCAAAAAGTTGGTCATTTTGGAAAAAATTCATCCGGTGACAACCCAGAAAGGGCAATATACAACGTGTATTCCCCGTGGGTCCTTTTCCGCCGTGGATAGTGGATACAAAGCAAAGCCTTTCTTCTTTCTTCAACTTTCTGACCCTCGTCTTTGTACTTCGAGGGCGGCAAATACGGTAGGTAAGGACCATCCTCTCTCTACGATCAGCTGCTCTTTTTACACTGTGTTGTTTGCTGTCAGTGATGATGTGTCAATTAATTACGATTAAATAAAGCAGCCTCCCAATGGTACATTCACCGTGTCGTCCATGTACAAGTGGCTTGATGGAGGGATTAGAACCAAGGAAGCCAATTCAATCTGAAAAATTCGATGCACCAATGAAGGTTAAAGCTTTCCTTTGGCTTGTTGCGAATAATGCAATTCTTTCAAAAGTTAACATTAGCAAACGTAACATGCAGTTGGACGTTAGGTGTTCGAGATGCCCAGTAAGAGATGATGACACTAATCACATTTTCTTCACTTGTCCTAGGCCAAGGTTAGCTTGGAAAGTTGTGTGCTTAGGCTTTGGGATATTTGAGTGTCCGAGCTCAACATTGGAGATTTGGGGTCAATGGAGAACACGAGTAGTCAGGAAGAAGCTTAAAGAAGCTAGGAATATCTCGGCAGCTACTACGTTATGGGGTTAATGGCTATCATAACGAGTTGTGTTTTCGTAATCACATCAGATTTTTGGTCATGATGCATATAAAAAAATTGTGTCTATTCATATTTGGGCAAGTCAAGCAAATACTAAGAGTAGAATATGCACGTAAGAGGGGGTGTCGGCAGAGCAAGAGTTGTGGTGGGGACGACTTGGAGTTATAATTATATCTGTACCGTCTTTTAAGTGATAAATGTAGTAGTCGTCTAGATTTTTATAATCAGTTCTACTTTCTTTCGTTAATTTATTATTAATATTGCGGATGTTCGGTTATCTTTATTCTTAGAAAAACGGCCTTCCTATCCGCTGTCTGTTCTGAACATCAAACACTAAGATATGCCATTAAATGATTGACAACATGAGAAGAAAATGCTGTTGCCTACAAAACAGGGAAACATAGAACGGAATGGTCCTGACATACAATCGAGATAGAGTTCGACGCGGACAACATATCAAGTAGCGTGAGCCAAGCCCTCCTTACATCATCCAACGGCTGAGGTTAAACCTCAGCAACCCTTACTGATCTCTGCTGTTCATTGTCCTTGTCGGAAACTCACCGCTCTCTCTCATGGGGTAAGGATCCTGTACAATCTTGGTTTGAAGGGTTTTGGTGGAAGCAAAGGATCTACTAGTGGGTAATAAATGAAATATTGGGGTTGAGATTTTTCATTTATTCTAAATTATAACATAAATAAATAGCTATTTCTATTTCAGGCATTTGCCCCACTGGGTAATAAATGAAATCTTTGAATTTGAGATTTTTCATTTATTCTAAATTATAAACTACATAAATAGTCATTTCTATTTTCAAGTATTTGTCCCTAAATTCTCTCTCACAAATGAACTTTTTAAATATGACAAAATGGCATTTATAGAAAACGACTGTAGATGCTCTTAATAGTCAAATATTTTGCTACAAAGAACTAACAGAGTAATGCATAAACGAAATAGGTCAACAAATACGGTAATGTTCTTAGAGCCTTGCCTTGATACCATCGAACATTGTTAGGTGAACATTACCACGTGTTTTGTTTAGATAGGCAACACGAGAATGCTTGTTATTATCGCTTGCTCCTTGGCAAAATTTATCTGCTCACGCTACCACACGTACAAAATTTGTCCAAACAAAAGTTTAAATTGTTTTACCTTTTTCCAATGTAATCGAGATTGTCGTTTTTTCTTTAATCTTCATAATTCACAAAATCATTTCCCCCTTAATAAATTGAATAATAAATGCTCTTATTTAAAATGAGCTTTATTTAATATGTCGGATTTAAAAATAGGTATAGTACATGCACTCTCTCTGGAAAAACATGCTTCCATAGTAAAATTAAAATGATACATCAAAAACTGAAAGACACCACAATATGTAGTTTAAATATAACTAAGCAAATAGACTTGATTCTCGTTGCGATAACATCTAAAAGGAACATCTAAAATGTACTAAAATTTTATTACCAATTTTATAACCGTAAAAAGTTAAGTCAGTAAAAAATATGAATAGCATGGACAAATGCATTACTTTTACGTAGGTAAGCTAATCCAGCTTACAAAACAAGCAAATCAATATCGTTAACATGTACCCACCTTCCACCAAAATTAAAACTCTTACAATCTACCCTCTACTAAAACCCACGGCAGCCTTTGAATTTTCGGATAGAAGCAAAGATCCCTCTTCTCCCTTCCCTTCATTTGCTGTCCGAAATGGTTTTAGTATTCTAGTTGAGTTCTAAAAGTTAGTCATCCCTCCCAACTCGGGAGTTGATCAATCAATCAATCAATCAACCTCCATTCTGATCGATTTCATCTCCACATCGTCAATGATGATGCGGCGTATCGCCGCCTCATTGGTCCCCTCCTGGCTGGAACCCCTCCTGACCACCCCATTCTTCTCAATCTGCACACGTCACTCAGACGCCGCCCGCTCCGAATGCAACATGTTCTGCCTCGACTGCCCAGACTCCAAAGGCTTCTGCTTCTACTGCCGCTCCGACCTCCACTCTCACCACCGCGTCATTCAAGTAGAAATGCATGCCACCCACATTTCTTCTTCTTCCTACATTCGATTTAATTTTTTCATCCTCAACTTTTGTTCTAATGTCATTCAGTTTGTTTCTGTTGTTGGTGGAAGATACGGCGGTCGTCGTACCACGATGTGGTGAGGGTGACGGAGATCCAGAAGGTTCTGGACATTAGTGGGGTCCAGACCTACGTCATCAACAGTGCTAGGGTTTTGTTTCTCAATGAGCGGCCGCAGCCAAGGGGCTCCGGGAAAGGCGGCGGCACCGGTGGTGGAGCCGCCGCCTCGCCGCACGCCTGCGAGATCTGCTCGAGATCGCTGCTGGATCCCTTCCGATTCTGCTCTCTCGGCTGCAAGGTCGGTCCGTCCGTCAACAAAAAAAAAAATTCAAAATTCAAAATTTTTGTATTTAATTGCAAATTTTAATTAGGGTTTAATTGGATTTTAATTAAAATGTTAAAATGTAGTTGGTGGGAATAAAGAAGAGTGGGGATACGACATTTGTGATGAGAGACGGCGGCGGAGAAGGTGGAGAAGGAAGCGGCGGAGAAGGTGGCGGCGGCGGCGGCGGAGGTGAGGTTACCGGGGAGAAGAGGGGGTCACGTGAGGGGAGCGACATACTGATTGGGAGTACGTCGTCGTCGTCGTCGAGTTCGAGGAGGCGGAAGGGGATTCCGCATCGTGCGCCTTTTTCGTCGTGAAAATTTACAGTATTGCCCTTCTATGTTCTTTTTATTTACTGAAAATTTGAAAATTTTATATATTTAATTGGGAAAAAAGGAATATAGGGAAAAAGAATAAAAATGGGGTTGGAATTTGGTTTATTTTGTGACTAGTTTTTTTTTATATATATAATTGTGTTTGAGTATATATTTTGATGGAACGAGGAGTTGGTCCAGGTAGGGCAAAAACCCACCACGTGGAGAGTGATTGGGTTTGGGGTGGAAAGTGTGTTGAAGATCCTTTGAATCTTATTTAAATTTAAGTATTATAGTTCAATGATCAATGGGAGGTTGCATAAGCTAACTTTATGATCAGATGGTAAAAGCGCCAACACCCTCCCCCTTCATGCTTTTTGCTTGTAGGCGTACTTGAGTCCGCTCCGCTCCAGACCTGATTCCATCGGGGCATTTGTAAATTTGTATTCATCTTTTGCTCAAAAGCAAAGTGACTTAATTAGATACAGAAAATGTTCTGAAGTGGAGGGTTTTTTACGACTTGTTTTGGTTTTTTAAACTAAGGTTGGGAGGTGTAAGGTCTAAATCCCTTTGAAAGGGACCACTTTATTGAGTGCTCTAGGTTTGATGAGGACCACAAAAATTGAGTGTGAGGGAAAGCAAATGGGAATGGTTCCTTTTTTAATCCTTCAACTTATTATGGCATTATAGTTGGCTTATGGTTTTCTATCAACTCACTGGACCCCGCAACCATTCATGTCACTGAGTTGCCCAGGGTTGATATGTGGCACCTCAAGAGGGGACTATAGATTGATGTTGCTTTTCTGCTTCTGAATAGATAAGCTGCTTTGTGTTTCTCCTTCCCTAACCTCTCAACAGGTATTGCATCTCATGGATCAATCTCTCATCAGTGTGCATATATGATTATTCATAATGTTGGTTGATTTATTGCAATTTTCATTTTGGCACCGTCTTAGAATTGTTTCTTCTTGTAACTGCATTATGATGTTGATCATAAGGCGCGCGATAGTCAAACTTTTTTTGGTTAATAAAAAGTGCATGTTTTGTTATTATATATATATAGGGTGTCCAGGTTTGAGATTCGCATTACTCAATAGATTTAATGAAGGTTAAATTTGTCATTTCGCATATCTCTCAACAAGCATAGCATCTCATCATTCTCTCTCGCCAGTGTATATTGTTGGATATATTGGTATATTCTCTCTATATAAATATAGCACGTGCATATGAGTAACACGTGTATTGAACGTACAATTGATTGGATATTGGAACGCGGGTTTGTGGGCTTATAACCTGATACCCAAACCAGTATTTAGAGATAAATACTGGCTTGTGATAGCAGTCTAGGTATTCCAATTTTGATACCTAGGATGAATATCTCAAACAACTTAGATCTAGAGATAAAACCCTAATTTCCAATTGTTAATTTTTCACAAAACCTAACAATCTTGAGATATTAAATTAATTTTGTGAGATTTGAGAAGAGACTCACCGGAACCCGACGTCATCGCCGCGCGCCGTTGCTGCCGTTGCTGTGCGCCGTCGACGCCATCGTGGTCGACTCAAGATCTGGTCGTCTTCTCCTTCTCGCTGTTCTTGGTTGGGTCTGTTCGTCAGCCCAGTCGAGATCTGACCCCCGCCCCGTCGATCGATCGCAGCAATCGACGCACTCGACGACGCCGTTGATCCCCGTCAGTCGCTCAGGCGCACTTGCCGTCGTCGCCCTCTCTCTTCCCTCAGGCGCCGACTCCGAGATCTTCCTTCTTCTTCCCCATCAACAGATTGGGTTATGTGGAACCCTAATTGAAGAAGACAATGAAGAGAATTTCTGTATCTCATCAAGATCTGGTACTTCTAAACTTTAAGATTCATGCAATTTATTTAATTCATTTATTCTGTTATTAATTAGCAGATCTACAGATAAATCCACTTCTCCCTATAAATTACTTGTGTAGTAATAATTCAGAACATACTCTCGAACTTTAGGAACTCATCGTTTATTCCTTGAGATGGAAAAACATGATCGTCCGTATGAGGTTCCTAAACTGGAGGCGTTTAGTAGTTCTGAATTCAATAGTTGGAAGAGGAAAGCACAGTATGGGATGAAATTCATGAAGATCTTTTATGCCTGTCAAACGACTTATGATGACTGTACTGAAGATGTGGATGATGCCACTTGGATCAGAGATGAGGACTTGTGCAGAGAGTTTTTGCTAAACATTATTTCAGATCGGTTAGCAGATGTGTACATGAAGTACGGAACAGCTAAGGAGATTTGGGACAATCTGCTGGATGAATTCAAAAAGGAGAAGAAGGTCTCCAAGACTCACTTGGTTGATAAGTTCATGAGTTTTGAATTCAGAGAGGAGAAGGTCATTCTCCCTCAGGTAACTGATCTTGAAAACTTAGTAGCTAAATTGAAAACTGAAGATATCACTGTGTGTGATGCCTTTCTTACTGGAGCAATAATCTTTAAATTACCTGCATCATGGCTCACATTTAAGACTGAAATGTATAGATTGCCAGAACAAATTAAGCTTGCACAACTCAAACGATGTATTAAAGTAGAGGATGAGACAAGAACTAGGATAAATTTGGAGTTGGCTAAGAAATAAATTTCTCATGTTAATGTGCTAACCAATTCCAAATATGTTCCTAAGTTTAAGAAGAACAAGCTTAATAAAGTTAAGGGTGAACCGTACAAGTTGGAAGCCAATAAAAAGATTGTGAAAAAGAAAGGGAAGTGTTACAACTGTAGGAAGTGGGGTCACCATGCTACCGAATGTAGGCTACCCAAAAGAGAACAACCTAACAATGAAACGATGAACTTATTAGAGGACAACACTGAACCCACCAACTTTCTGTGTGTTGTTAGTGACGATAAGGTCAGTGCCTCTACTAGTTGGTTGTTGGACTCGGGGGCTACATGCCATGCTTGCAACAATAAGAACTTACTAACTAATCTCAAAGATGCAAATGAGTCTGTCTCTATGGCGAATGGAGAATCAGTCAAGGTGCTCCAGGTTGGAACTGCAAATCTCAGTCTTTCATCAGGTAAGAATTTAATTTTGAGTAATGTTAAATTTGTTCCTGCTTTAGCAAAGAATTTAATTTCTATTAGCTTACTGAATAATGCTGGCATGGTAGTTTCTATGATAAGTGGCAGAGTAATTTTATCTGTTAACTCATACTACTTTGGTTGTACTTACTTAGTCAATGGCATGTATAGACTTAGTTTAGCAAATGAAGTGATTAATGTTGTTAGCTCAAAACTGTGTAGCCCTTATACCTGGCACAACAGATTGGGACATGTAAACTATATTAAATTACTTGCTGTTGCTAAACCTTTTAATCTGCCAATTGATATATCCTTAAGATATGACAAGTGTGAAGTGTGTGCTCAGACAAAGATCACTAGAAAACCCTTTAGTTCTGTTTCTAGGAGTACACAACTTCTTGAACTAATTCATTCTAACATATGCGACTTTAAAAAGTTTGTGACGCAAGGAGGTCGGAAGTATTTGATCACTTTTATAGATGATTGTTCTAGATATTGTCATATTTATCTGTTAAAATCAAAGGATGAAGCACTTAATAAATTCAAAGAATTTAAAGACCGTGTCAAAAATCCGTTAAATGCTAAAATAAAAAGGTTCAGATCTGATAGAGGTGGGAAATATGTGTCAATGGGTTTTAAAGAATTTTGCACTTCACATGGCATTATCTCTGAAACAACAGCACCCTACTCACCACAGTCAAACGGTATAGCCGAAAGAAAGAATCGAACACTCACAGAAATGTTGAATTCTATGTTATTGACTGCTGGATTGCCTTCGAGTTTTTGGGGAGAGGCTGCATTGACTGCTAATAATATTCTTAATATGTTACCACACTCTAAATTGACTGAAACACCTTATGAGTTATGACATAAACACACACCGAGTTTTGATAAAATAAAAACATGGGGTTGTATTGCTTTTGTTAGAATACCAGACCCTAGAAGGCCTAAAGTAGGACCTCGTATAAATACTTGTGTGTATCTAGGAAATGCAGTTGATAGTGTGGCATACAGATTTTATGACCTATCTCTCAATAAGATAATTGAATCTAGAGATGCAGAATTCTTTGAAGATGTGTTCATCAAAGACAAAGGCATAACACTATCTGGCCACATAGACTCAGTCAATGATTCACAAACAGAATCTAGACCTAGCATAACTGACACTGAAACTACAAATGAAATTGAGCCTAGAAGAACCTCCACCAGAGATAAGACACCTAGAACCAATAGTGATAATTTTGTAACTTATGCACTGTTGGCTGATCCACTTAGTGTGAATGAAGCTCTTCAATCTAGGGATGGTTTACTTTGGAAAGAGGCTATTGATGATGAAATAGATTCTTTATTACCAAATAAAACTTGGAAATTAGTTGATCTGCCAAAGGGGGCTAAAACTATAGGAAACAAGTGGGTTTTGAAGAAGAAACTTAATCCAGATGGGTCTGTAGCAAAGTATAAAGCACGACTAGTAGCTAAAGGTTATACTCAGCAAAGTGGGATAGACTATTTTGATGTTTACTCACCTGTTTGTCATATTGCTACAATAAGGATTCTTCTTGCCCTTGCATCCATTGAAAATTTTGTTATTCACCAAATGGATGTTAAAACTGTTTTCCTAAATGGAGATCTTAATGAAGAAATCCATATGAATCAACCTGAAGGTTTTGTACTTAAAGGTTTAGAGAACAAAGTTTGCAAATTGGTAAAATCTTTGTATGGATTGAAACAAGCACCAAAACTATGGCATAAAAAGTTTGATACAACAATAAAGAGCTTAGGTTTTGAATTTAGCAATTCTGATAAATGTCTTTATTTTCGTGATCTATCAAATAAAATTGCTATAATTTGCTTGTATGTTGATGACATGCTTGTTGTTGGAAGCGACCTCTCAACTGTGGTTGAAGTTAAAACAATGTTATCCAAAGAATTCAGCATGAAGGACCTAGGTATTGTGGACACTATACTAGGTATGAGAGTGAGTTTTGGTAGGCAAGGTATACTCCTTAGTCAATCTCACTATATCAATAATGTGTTACAAAAGTGGGGATACAGTAATTGCAAAATGTTTGACACACCTTATGATTACAACAATAAGTTGACACCTAACGTTGGTGCAACAGTGAGATAGTTGGATTATTCCAAACTAATTGGAAGTTTCATGTATGCAATGATCTGCACTAGACCAGACATAGCCTTTGCGGTAGGCATGCTTAACAGATTCACTAGTAATCCCGGTAAGTCACATTGGAATGCCCTGGAGAGGCTAATGGGTTACCTGTGTGGTACTCAAGAGTTAGCTTTGTGCTACTCCAGACTTCCTTCAGTGTTGGAAGGATATTCTGATGCATCGCGGTGCACAGAACTTGGTGAAAGTCGATCCACTAGTGGTTATGTGTTTACACTAGAAGGAGCAGCTGTATCATGGAAATTTAAAAGGCAACCAGGCATTGCATTCTCATCTATGGAGTCTGAACTCTTCGCGTTATCTTGTGCTGGTGAAGAAGCGGAATGGATAAGAGACCTGTTGCTAGATATTCCATTGAGAAGGTTTAAAGTAACCACTCTTAGCTTGTTTTGCGACAACCAAGCTACAAAAACTGTAGCAACCAATTCTCTTTACAATGGTAAGAGAATAACTGTCGGTCTTAGACAGGCAAAGTTAAACTATCTCATTAAGCAAGAGATTATTACCCTCATTGATGTGAGATCAAAACAGAATGTGGCTGATGCTCTTACCAAGGGATTACAAAGAGGTCTAATTGTCAAAACTGTGGGGGAAATGGGGTTAAGAGCCATTAAGTCATAAAGGTCTTAACACCCTAGTTATTTTGATAATTAGAACAGTCATAGAGAAGTTCAAACTTAAGCATCAATTTGACAGTTAACGTGCTTCAGATAATCTTGATGATTCCACATAAATTCCACAGATATATAATGTCATTCCAATTTTGATGGTGTCATATATCTATAGAATTTACTTAGAATAATCATATTATTCCAATACGAAACATGAAAACTTGTCGATATGTTTTCGATGATTAAATTGTCCTAAATATCATTCCAATTTTAATGATATGTCTTTTATGAATGCATGTTTCATTCCAATTTTGATGATTCAATGTTAAACCATGATTGAAACGGCAGTTTTTTCATTTCAATATGAAACATAGTATGGTTCTTGTGTTGAAACTATAAAGTTCATGTACTTTATTTGTTAAAGATACTTGATTGTGATGCTTGTGTTAAAATCTTGCTAGCCAATTTGAATTGTACTAAGTTCTTTTGTTTGAACTAGATACTTTTATGCAATTTGTTTGAATTCAAAGAGAAATGACTCATGAAATTCTTATTTGCAATGTTGAGCAACAGGTGCTAGCAAAGATAATGGAAATGGAAACTTAGATCTCGATTTTGAAGATGATGACTTGCTCGATATGGAGGAGTAGTCATGAAGCAGCATGCAGGGATTTTCTTTTGCCAATCACTTGCTTAATAAAACTTCTTTTGAGTTTAAGACTACTTTTTGGAGCTTAAAACTCTTTTATTTGGTTTGAAGTTTATTTGCTTTATTTAGTTTGAGACTATGGTTTATTTATCTATTGGTTTAGTCTTTGTGAACTATTCTGAATTTGGATATGGTTTGAAACTATTTAATTATATTGGTTTAGTCTTAATTGAACTATTCAGTTTTATAATTATTTCGGTTCTTTATGAAAATACCTTTATGATGCTTTTCCTTTATGGACTGTTATCAGCCAGTCAGTTGTATACTGATCTGATGAGATAATCCTGTACTTTATATATTGAGAATATAGGAGGAGATTGTTGGATATATTGGTATATTCTCTCTATATAAATATAGCACATGCATATGAGTAATACGTGTATTGAACGTACAATTGATTGGATATTAGAACGCGGGTTTTTGGACTTATAACCCGATACCCAAACCCGTATTTAGAGATAAATACTGGCTTGTGATAGCAGTCTAGGTATTCCAATCTTGATACTTAGGATGAATATCTCAAGCAACTTAGATCTAGAGATAAAACCCTAATTCCCAATTGTTAATTTCTCACAAAACCTAACATGTATAACTATACAAAGTTGATTGATTGCAATTCTCTGTTAAACGATCAAGGTTTTAGCAATGTCTCTTCTAACTGCATCATATATGATGGTGATCATATCATATGGTGTGTGATTATGTGACTTATAATTTGACATGCATTTTATGTGCTCATTTGTTCTGTTATCTTGTTATGTCATAACTTGAGAAGGTTTCCGAGCTTCATATTCACATTTCTTGATAAATGCAATAAGATATTAATTTGTTGGAATTAATGAATGGTTGATGAGTTGCATGTGTGCATGTTTTGCTCTATTTGTGCTACAACTACAAGGTTTGAATTGAATGTGTAGCATTTAGCAATTGACTCAGACCTTTGACAATATGGAAGAAATTACCACAACAAAAGTTAGTGCATTCATGTTGTCTTGCTAAATATGGTGTATGCCAATGCTATGTTTGCAAGTTCATCTGAAACTCTAGTTTCTTTTTCTAGTTTGCTGAGTCATTATCAACAACAACCTGTGAGAAAAACATATATCTTTGTGTAGGATGTTTGTACTATATTTTTTAGAAGAGTGGTTGTATAAATGTCACTTTTGAAAGGATATATATATATATAGTACTATATTTTTTAGAAGAGTGGTTGTATAAATGTCACTTTTGAAAGGTTATATATATATATATATATATATATATATAGGATATGCTCAGTTGAAAACGGGTTTGTTATCACGGATTTAGAAAACAACGATCTGAGCCATCGGATCGATCATGATCGTGATCAGCGGCTCAGATCTGCCTCCCCATAACCCGTTTCAATAGTTGAGCGGAGGGTTATTCTGGGAATTTCGTCCCAAATAACTCTTCGCTGAACAGATTCTAAAAAAAATAATATAACCTAGGCCGTTGTTGGGAACAACGGCCTAGGTTATAAAAAAATTGAATCATAGGCCGTTATTTGGAACAACGGCCTTGTTTTCAATATTTATAACCTAGGCCGTTGTTTGGAACAAAGGCCTAGGTTATAAAATTTCTATAAATTTTTATAGAAATTTTATAACCTAGGCCTTTGTTCCAAACAACGGCCTAGGTTATAAATATTGAAAACAAGGCCGTTGTTCCAAACAACGGCCTATGATTCAATTTTTTATAACCTAGGCCGTTGTTCCCAACAACGGCCTAGGTTATATCATTTTTATCAAAACGAATCAGGCGAAGAGTTATTTGGGACGAAATTCCCAAAATAACCCTCCGCCACTTAAGTCATATAGGGTGATGGGCGGGATCGATCTGAGCCGCTGATCGCGATCATGATCGATCTGATGGCTCAGATCGCTGTTTTCCAACCCGTGAAAACAAACCCGTTTTCAACTGAGCATATCCATATATATATATATATATATCCTACTATATTCTTTTGGTAACAACAGTGAACTTTTTTTTTTAAAGAAAAAGGTGGAATATAGCCATCCTGTTTCATTAACAAAACATACAACCGATCAATATGACCCGTACACACAACAAATCCCTCCAACAACCCTGGAGGGTGGGCCAATAAACAAGCTCGGTCCAGCAAAATTATATGTACGTCAGTTTAGCTTCGTACACTGCATCCACGGCACCTGCACACCCACCTGAAACTAGTCTGGCAGGATTTTATCACCCGCCGAGCCCTGCCTTCTCATCGCTGGGGGGACCCTATCTTTGGGCCCAAGCCCAGCAGGCAGAATTTTGACAACTGTTGAACTCAGTCTACTCGATGGGGGAACCCCATCTTTGGGCCCAAGCCCCGCAGGCAAAATTTTGACAACCGCCAAGCTTAGTCTACTCCTCCTATCCTCCAACAATCTAGCCCACTCTCCCACCAAAAGCCACAGTCAGAGAGAGCGTGAAGATGATACAGTCGCCTCTCTCATGCCCTTGCTCTCTCCAGTGATGTTTCACAAATATAGACCAACATCAACATAGAGTAGTGAGGAGCAATATCTTCACTCACCCACTCTCTCACTCTCTCTCTTAATCAAAAAACCAAGACAAGACCCAACAGATTGAAGTATCACCTTCTCCTCTCGCCAGAACGGGCGATGGTGTTAGGCGTCAGCTTCCATTATGAGGGCATAGTGCTGGTGGTGTTCCGTCGACTATGGTCATCAGGTGAAGTAGTCTGGATGCAGCCCCCGCCCCTCTAGACGACACCCCAACAGAACGAGATACAAACTCCAAGCTCTTTCTTCGGCTCTGCCATCGTCACAAACCCCGACTTCTTCACCGACTACACCAACCCTGGAAGTCCAAATCATGGTTGCAGATCGCCTTAATCGACCCCGAGAGCGTGGACATGATGGTGGCGGTGATGGAACCATTTCCAGCAACAAAGATGGAGAGGGACGACAGTGTCGGAAGAAGGCAGAGGTCAGAGGCGAACACCATGGCACCGACGATACGACGGCGGCGATGTAGACTCGCGACCTAAGGCGAACGCAGCGGTAGCTAGTCGCTGGCGGCGGCGAGCCCTTCGTTTCGCCATACGACCGGCGTACCGCCCGGATCTGAGACATGGTGCCGTCGCGAACTCCCCACCGTGGGATCTCGCCATCTCCGACCATCAGCAACATCCCCGTCACACTTTGACGTCGTGGAGCGATGGAAGGCGGGGTTGTGGAGGAAATGGGCGGTGCGGTTGGGGAGCGTGACGGGAAAGAAGGGGAGGAACAGTAAGGGGGGGACGACAGGGGGGGTTTCATGTCGGGGCGGCGGCGAAGAGGACTAGAGGACTAGCCGCCAACGCCCCAGCCAGATCAGATCTAGGGTTTTGGGGTTTGTTTTTAGAGGGGGTTAGTTTCTCTCTCTAGACTTTTCTAGAGAGAGAAACTCCTTTTTAATAACAACAGTGAATGTTTCTCAGGAATTCTTTAGAGCCGGAGAATTTTCTTATTAAAAAATCTATGAAGAACTTACAAACAACTCTTTAAGATTGGGGTATATGACACAAATCCTATAATTTACTTTCATCTTAGGACTTTTTCCTCATGATTAAAGGGTTATCAATAGGAAAAGCTTCAGTCCATTACAACTCTGAATGACAGTACGTAATTTGCCTTCCAGTTTGCTACTCCGTTACCCTCCCACAGAATGTGTGATACCTTTAGTTCATGAAAGTCATCCAGCAAAATCTTCACATTCAAACGAAGATTTAAGTATATGATCTCTTCTATTTCCGAGAAAATCATCTGCACTGTCATATCTATACTATTATTAAGCAAAGCCTAAATTTGGTGGCTGTTTACTATCATACCCTTATAAACATAAACGACTAAAAAAATATATAGGGTTAAAAAATGTAATTTACATGACTAATAAGTTATAATTTTAAATTATGAATTCATACCCTTCATTTTAAATTATGAATGCATTATGCGATGCGGAGTAGTAGCATTTTGCATGCACAATTTAATTGGCGGCTTTTTACTATCATGCCCCCATAAACATGAAAGACTAAAAAAATATATAGGGTTAAAAAATGAAATTTGCATGACTAATAAATTATCTATCTATACTATTATTAAGCAAAGCCTCATTTTGGCGCCTTTTTACTATCATGTCCTCATAAACATAAAAGGCTAAAAAAAATATAGGGTTAATATCGGGGGTCAAAAATGTAATTTGCATGTATTGGAAAAATAATTAGCATGCATAGATTTGCATGCCTGTCTGCATAGATTTGGAAAAATAATTAATAGTATAGATTTGCATGTACTTGCATGCACAATTTATTTATAAAAAAGTTTCCTCCTATCAAAGCCACTAGGTCTAACACATGCATGCAAATATCAAAAAGAATAAATTGTGCATGTCTGTCTGCATGCATGCATGCAATCTCTTCTGTGACCTACCCCTTTTTCAAAATCCTACACACCTTTATAGATGTGCATCGCACGTGCATTATACTAGTTACTAGTTGTAGCACACCATGTTATTAGGGATGATTGGTCTCATCAATGACAAGCAAGCCACATTGATTAAGTGCGCAATGCGCCAAAAATGATGGTACTTAAAGATTCTTTTCTGTCCACAACAAATTGAGCATCAAGACTCTCTAAAATGAGGATGCAGACTGCCTCACCAAACTAGTTGGTTTAATCCAAATCCCTAATTATTATTGAAATCACAATATACGCATACCATGTGATCATACATGGCTTTGATTAAGACTTATGACTAACCCAAGTCCCAACCATTACATTTTTATTAAAATAATAATAACAATTAGATTGGAACTTTAAGTGATACCAACAGCCTCCTAAACAACAATAAAAGAATACAATTTTCATTAATCTTTCTTTTTATAATTATTCTTCTTATTGGTCTGCTCTTTCTTCTCTTCCCATATAGTTGCGATAAACTACAAGATGGTAGGAGTGGTTTGATTGTTTAAAAGGAGTTGACATGTTGGAATCTCACGTGCTAAGCTAGCTATAATAAGTCTAGATTAAATGCCCCATGTATCATCACATGCGAGGGACCTAATTAGAACCATTTTCAGTAATGAAGTTTGGATTGATCAATTACTTTGGTGGGAATTAGTCGCATCCTGATTTGTATGCTTGATTTGTTGCATGTAATTAGGAATTTACAAGTATCAGTCATATTTATTTGGCTTATACTTATCAATGAGGCTTAGTCAGTATATATTGGATTAATACTACAAGAATTCTAGTCCAGGATACATGATTTTGCTGAAAAGCTGTACTACTTTGATCCCCCCTTTCGTATTGGATACTCCAATATGATCTCCTCTAAAATCAGAAAAATTATGTAAGAACCCAATTTTGCTAATTGTTGGATCTCCTCAAGTACTATTCCTCGAAATCATGCATCCAGGGAAGATGCACCGTCATTGCTGGTACCGTTACTGGAGCTATGAGTTCCAGTAAATAGCATGGAGTTGGCTCCATTTATACCTCTAGTAAAGAGCTTCTTAAATATCATATAATTAGGAGTCAAGTTTCAAACTTCGACCTAAAGCCTAAAATGTACACTACTGGCAGGTCCATTGAGAAGGACTAACAATAATAGTGGGCCCATTTTAACTCATTGCAATGGGCTAGTGGGCTTAGTTTTGGTTGAGATAAACTGTGGGCTTGTTACACTCTAGTCCATTAAGAGCATCCACTATTGTTTTGTTTGCTAAATACCCAAATATTAGCATTTGAGATTAAAAAAAACAGTCCAATATCGTTTGGCTAAAAATTCAAAATTTAAAATATCAGTGAACAGTCGATTGTTAAATATAGAAGTTGCGTTAAAAGAATGATAAATATAGAAGATGGATGATCAAGCTCCGTCCATTAATTTTTTATTTTTTTTAATATAGTCAAATGGAAGATCATCTTCCGTCCGCAATCTTTTTCAGAAACTTTTTTTCTAAAAATTATGAAATTACGAAAAAGCCATTATTTTTAAAAAAATCGAAATAAGTGGGGCGATAGATCAAGCTCCGTCAGACAACTTCTTCCTTTATTTTTTTTTTACATATTTAAAAAATTATCATTTACTATTTACGAAAATCGATTTTTACAATTTTTAGAAAGAAAAAAAAAAGATCGCCATCTTTCGTTTAAATTTGATTTTTAAATTCAAATTTAAAAATCAACGATTGTAGTGCTTATCAACGAATGCTAATTGCTAATTGCTATATAAATAAGTTAGCACTGAACAATAGTGGATGCTCTTAAGTAGGCTAAACTATCCCCACACAAGTACATAAAATATGTATATTCTTTTCCACAGGTTCGCAATGAATACTGAAATTCCATATTAGCTTCCGACAAAACATTATTTCTACATTAGTCTCTTCATTTATTCACAAAGTGATTATAATTGAACTGTTTGAGACCTAAGAGCATCCACAGTCCGTTATGGTTAAAAAATGCATAAATGAATAAATGCATATAACAAAGTGTCGTTTCGTTGCAGTCATATAATGCTATATTTTACCATTTTAAATTAAAATAATATACAGACGGAGCTTCACATTGTATCGGAGAGAAAAAAAATTAATTAATTAATTAATTCGGCCGGACGCAACATGATCTTGCGTCGGAGAGGGAAATTATATATATATATAGATCAGAGAGGGAAATTATATATATTTATATAGAGAGAGAGAGAGGGTGGTAAAAGGGATATGATCAACTTGCTCATTTAGTAAATGAGCAAGTGATGAGGTGGCATGCATGTGATTGAGAAATCTTAAAAGTGGTTAGATACTCAATGTATCACATGCATGCCATCTCATCACTTGCTCATTTACTAAATGAGCAAGTTGCTCATATCATTTTTACCCTATATATATATATATATATATATATATATATATATATATATATATATATATATATATATATATATATATATATATATATATATATATATAAAATATGGTGGGATGGCACTCGAAGTGTCGTTGGAGGAAAAAAAAATCGTACTTGAAGTGTAAAATAAATTTACAAAAAATTTATTAAAAATTACAAAAAAATTATAAAAAATTACAAAAATCTACAGAGGAGGTCTGGGACACAACTTAATGTTGCGTCCTAGAGAAGTGGGGTTTTTTTTGGTTTTTTTTATGACGAATTTTTTTTTTGCCGTCCGACCATTAAAAAAAAAAATTTTTTTTGTGCGACGGAACTTCAAGCTCCGTCGTTTATATATGCATAATTCTCATATCATCTCTCATATATAGCTATCTCCTGTAGCAGAATATGCATATTATGCATATTTAGCAGACGACTGCAGCGAGTTTTTTTTACAAAAATATGCATAATATGCATATATAGCATCCGACTGCCGATGCTCTAAGTACACTGTTATGGGAATTCTGATCTATTGATCTAATTATGGAGAAAAAATCGTAAACAGAATGATGTATAACTATAAAATATATGTGTGTGTGTGTGTGTGTGTATATATATATATATATATATATATATATATATATATAGGGTAAAAGGGATATGAGCAACTTGCTCATTTAGTAAATGAGCAATTGATTATGTGGCATGCATGTGATACATTGGACAACTAACCCTTTTAAAGATTGTCCAATCACATATATGCCACATAATCAATTGCTCATTTACTAAATGAGCAAGTTGCTCATATCCCTTTTACCCATATATATATATATATATATATATATATATATATTTTGTAAGGATAAATAGATAGACTATTTTGAGATAATAAGACTCTTTCACTTAATTTTGCTTTGAGTAAAAGGGATATGAGCAACTTGCTCATTTAGTAAAGGAGCAATTGATTATGTGGAATGCATTTGATACATTAGATAACTAATCCTTTTAAAACTTTTTCAATCACATGTATGTCACATCATCAATTGCTTATTTACTAAACGAGCAAGTTGCTCATACCCCTTTTTTCCCTTTAGCTTTTAGAGGTTTAGTAGATTAGATTTCATTTATTACAACTGAGACGATAACTGATAACTGATGGCGTTTAGAATTTGAGCGCGACACTTTAAAAAATAGATATACACATTTACGGGTAAGAGTAATGTTACATCCACTATCAATTTCACAACCAATTTCACTACCATTTTATTCACTATCTTAGGTGGCACATTCCAATAGATAGGAAAAAAAAAATAGGTGGTAGAACTCTTCAATAAGAGTGTGTTGCCAAAGATAGTGAACAAAATGGTAATAAAATTGATAGTGAATGAAGCATTAGTCTGCGGGTAATAATATAAAATTTTGAATATTTATGAGGGGTCTTTGTAGAAAACCCCCTAGAATTTATTGTGAGTAAATTCAATGTCTAGTCTCTTCAGTTATTAATTTTCTTCCATTTGTCTCATGGAAGTTACCAGCACCTCCCACGTTTTACCCCCCTCGATCTCCATCCTCTTGACACGTATCCCTCACGTGTCACTTTCTCTGTTTACAAATTACCCTCTCATCCTCTCCTCTCTATTGAACTCTCACTGTAAATTTCTTAGAAGAAGAGGAAATTAAAAGAAATGGCTCCAAAACGCTCAACCAAGAAGATGGTAATCAAAACCACCAAAGTAGTCGAAGAAACCCTCAAGGTCTCCGTCGAAGCACCGAATGCTGTCGAAGCCGAAGCCGAAGCTGCCCCTATTCCCGACAAAAAGATCGTCCAAATCGCCATCGAGGCGAACAACCCCCACCAAAACCAAGACGATCACAAACCACCCAAAAATTCCAAGGAACCAAAGAAAGCCCAGAATATCAAAGCAAACAAGAGCGAGAATCTCAAAGCAGAGGCGCCGAAGAAGATGAGGAAGAAGAGGAAGAAGATGTTTAGTAGCGGTAAGTATACGGAGGTGACCGGAAACTACAGCAGGTTTGTGTTCAAAGTGCTGAAGCAGGTGCACCCGGAGCTGGGGATATCGTCGGGTGCGATGATGGTGGTGAATGCTATGATGAACGACATGTTCGAGAGGTTGGCGGGGGAGGCTGCAAGGTTGTCTGGTTACGCGAGGAAGATGACGCTGTCGTCGAGGGAGATACAGGGGGCAGTGAAGCTGGTGCTTCCGGGGGAGCTGGGGAAGCACGCCATTTCGGAGGGGACAAAGGCCGTAACCACTTATGTTACGGCGGTTGATAAGGGGACCGAGTAGTTAATTAATTAAAAGGGTTGGTTTTAATTTGTTTCTAGTCTAGATGTAGCTAGCTTAGCATGGTTGTTTATGGTAGCGTGCGTTTCAGACTGTTCTGTTGTGTTATTATGTAGTATAGCAAGTCTGAGGCCACTTAGTGTAGTAGTAGTACTGTACGTAGGTGATGGATTTGTGTAAATGGGGGTGCATGGTTGTTATATTTATGCTAGTGTTTTTCTACTAACAGAATGCATGCATCTTCTTTTTCATGTTCTTTGCTTGAATCGATCTTTTTGATATAACGATTCAGATCGATCGGAAGCATATGCAATACATGCAATCAAAATTCTCTCTTGTTCATGGTTGGTTGATCGACAGACATGCTTTAGTTGTAGTGACACATGTTACTGATTATCAAGTGCATAGAGTTTTATGTTACTAATTAATTTGAGTTTTGGTTAGGTAAAATTAGACTCATGCCTGGACTCCTCCTATCTAGGGACACAGTTGTCTCGCTTGTGGCTAGTGCGTTAAGTTTCACGTTAGATAGATATACTCAATATTGTTTTCCAGTGCATTTTGTTTCATGTTTTAGATGTGCCAGACTTTCTCGCCGCTACTGCATTGAGTTTCATGTTAGATACACCGATTGGTTTTATCCCTATTCGTTCGTTGTCGGATGATGCATCATGTCTTTTATCCTCAGTGCGCTTCAGAGTTTACTTAGTTGGATCATGAACTAAAATTTCTTGGAGGCCCATTTCTTCATATGCTCCTATTTAAGGAAGAAAAACAGGCCTCTAAGCCCATCTAAACTGAACTGAACCAAATGAGCACATGTTAACATCCCCAGTGGGCCCCGGGTTCAATTATAATAAGCAAAGACACAAGGTTCCAAAGCTGGGAATTGGCATGGTAAAATAGTGAAATTGCAGACTTGTACAAGGAAAAGGATCAATTGGATCCGACAAAATGCTGGCTGGATCTGATGACAGCGTTACGTGGTTGCCAAATTTGGTAAGATTTATCAACCGCAGTACTGTGTCGTCATTCTTGTCTCATTTCTGTTCTGCACCAAGTGTGGTGCGTTTGATTCATTGTCGTTGTCAACTTTGCGGCGAAATTTTCGCGTTCAGAGAATTGAATGTCGATAATGTCCTTATCATATTTTGATCGATAACACCCACATATGGGAAGATGAATAATACCTACCGGCATGCTCCTTCTGGATTGAAATTGTTCTTGCAGGCTTTGCCGTTTCACAGTACAAATGGGTTCTTTGTTTTATTTTTTGGAAATTTTACTTATAATGTAATCAAATTAAATTCACTTGACAAAATGATCTATGAAAAAATTGTCGCCCAAAAACAACCACAAGATCTAGATGCACGACTATCAAGATTCCACCACAAACACAAGATCTCACAAATATAAGAACACAGCAATATACAGACATAACAAATACTTCTTACTCAAAAATATGTAAAGATACAAATAGATCTTTCTATAATCTCTCTTTCATATTTGTTAGCATTCGGTACAAGATCCATCTTGAAGTTGTTCCAGTTATGTACACACAAATCCTAAGATTTACATATATATTTATAGCCCTATAGAACACCCTAAACGATAAAACTCAAATATAGCCCAATTGGATCCAAATCCGCAACCTAAATAATAGTCAGCTGCTCAACGCAGTCGACTGCAATAGAAGTCCTCAAACATAGTGCACGGACAGCCGACCACCCCCCTTGCATTCGATTGTCAGACATTGTCGGTCGGCAGTCAAGCATGACAGTCGACTGTTGTCTTCTCGTGTCTTCTTCTTCTAACTTCAAATCTTGTGATTTGTGTGTTTGAGTCCACAAATCCTAACGATCTCTCACTGGAACCAAATACACAATCCACAAAACATTTCTATCTTTCTCTCGCATTATCTCTACTAGTCTCTAACTCCTTCTGAAAGACCGAGTGCCCTTCACTCACATTAACCTCTCACTCACATGAAGAGCCCTACATGCCCCTCCACTACGCGGAGGGCACCATCACTCCTCGTAGACTCATAAAGGACGTATCCGACCATCTATCGCATAGGACATGAGTAACGAAGCAACACTTCTCGCTTTCCACCATGTCGAATTTTGTGTAACAAGACTCCCCAATTCGCAGTGTCTCTGCTAATACCGGACATTGTTTAAAACCTCTCAAGGCCAAGACACTCTCTGCACTCGAAATCTTCATGGACAACACTTTCACAATATCCGCAGACTGCAAAACACCACTTACAACCCTATGATGACCAACTCGGCCATACTTACTCTGCATATCGATATCAATACTCTCAACATCACAAGAGCGACTTGTTCCACCATATCATAAGGAACCCTCACCACAACAACGTCCTACTCTCTTCTAGGATCCTCCTCACCATGACCATCAACTCCCACTAAATGTATAACATCTGCATCCGTCCCATAACTCTTAGATTTCGGTCATGCCGCACACAACCTACATCTCGATTATGGTTGAGAGTCAACTATAGTAAAATGACATATCTCATCTTGTAGCAAATACATCGATCTCTCACGCTTCCCTCTTGCTAACACTTCTGAACCTACAATTATATACCATTCGCCACTACCAAATGTAATTGACAAACCCTCTTTGTCCGGTCTTTCTGTCGATATAAGATTTCTCTCAATTTTAGGATATGCCTCGTCTCCCGCAATATAATCTCTTTCCTATCATCGACTTTCTGTCGATATAAAATTTCTTGCTTCTTTTTCATAAAAGCCTTACAGCTATGCATCATGTGACCCCACTTGTGGTAATACCAACACTTAGGTCCACCACCATCGTGGTTGACTTCAGACCCACTATCGAACTCACTTCTCTGATCCTTTCATCTTTGACTTCCCTTCAATTTCCCATGCTCTCAACTGAAAGTGTGAATATAGCTTAAAGATGATGAAAACTCTTTATTTCTCTTCCTTCTCACCTCCTCGTTCATGATGCTGCTGACAACATCCTGCATAATCATTGAATCTGTCAAAGTCTATATAATAATCTGTTCCACCGTACCATAACTGTCGGGTAGAGTAAACAGAAGGAACAATGTCTGTTCTCTTTCTGAAAACTTCAATTTTGCAACTTTCTGGTAGTTGTATAACATACAGTAATTGTTCGTATGTTCTGTTACTGAATCGTTTTCTCCCAACTTCATGTTAACAATTCCTTCAAGTGAATAATTTAATTTGATGCCGACAGTTTCTAATGCATATCCGTGAGAATCTTCATAGATATGAAATAATGTTTTTTCTACTCAGTGCTAACTGAATCTGCCCAAGCGCTTTCTGATCTAAACGATTTCATGCGGCCAAGATCTTCACATCATGGTTTGCACCTTCCGGCTTCTCATAAAAAAACAGACCATCCAGATATTTTTTGATGAAGATACGCCACTATGTGAATCTTCCATATAGAGAAATCTCTTCCATCAAATCTCTCTACATTCGACTTGCTATTGATCGATCATCCCGAAACCCTAAGCTCTGATACCACTTGTAGTGCCCAAGAATGTCCAAAAGACCTAGATGCACCAATAACAAGATTTCACTATAAACGCAAGATCTAACAAATACAAGAACACAATGATATGTAGAGATAATCATTACTTCTTACTCGAGAAATATACAAAGATACAAAGAGATATTTCTCTAATCTCTCACTTTTGGTAGCACTCGGTACAAGATCACTCTTGAAATTGTTTCGGTTATGTCCACACAAACCATATGATTTATATTTATATTTATAGCCTGCAAGTAAACCCTAAAAGATAAACACAAATACAGTCAAGTTGGATCCAAACCCTTAACCCAAATAATAGCCAGTCGCTCGATGCGTCCAGACAGTTGAGGCCACACGAGAAGAACTACTCTACTCATGACTTGGAGTTGGCAGCGGTGATCTTCGCTTTAAAGCTGTGGAGACACTATTTACTTGGAGATTGAGTGGAAATCTTTACTGACCACAAAAGTCTCAAGTATGTCTTCACCCAGAAGGAGTTGAATATGAGGCAGAGGCACTGATTAGAGTTAATGACCGACTACGACATCAATTTGCAGTATCACCCCGGTAAAGTGAACTTGGTGCCAGATGCGTTGAGCAGGAGGTCATTCGCCATGTTTTTGACTAAGCAGAAGGAGTTTGTTGAGCAGAAGAGAAGGTTTGACTTGAATGTGATTTTGCCGGGCGCCGATCGGAGTTGTATGATGCTTCAGTTGCAGTCGTCTCTGGTAGAGCAGATCAAAGAAGCACAGGCAGGTGATGAGCAGCTACAGGGATTCAGAGTCGAAGTTGAGGCAGGTTCAAGGACCGATATGGTCATTCACTCAGATGGATCACTTCGCTTTGGGGCTCCTGGACAGTCGACTGCAATAGAAGTCCTCAAAACAAAGAGCAGGACTGTCAAACATTGTCGATCGGTCGACTGTCCATCATGACTGTTGCTTCTCTTGTTGTTGTTGTTGTCTTCTCGTGCCCCTTCTTCTTCTTCAAATCTTGTGCTTTGTGTTCAAGTCCGCAAATCCTAACATAATTATGTCCAAATTTTGGCTTTCTTGATAACTAATTAGCGATTGAATTTGTTGGTTTTGGATCTCTCCAGCAATTAAGAACAATAGACAAAATCTTCCATTTCTAATTTCTTCAACATCTCATTATTGAGATAAGAAAGACTATCAACTGTGACAATCATATGTTAATTATCACCATTAATAAACTCATGCATTAATTCACTTAAAACTGAAGAACAAATTTAATTTGCATTAAAGGTTTTCACATTTCAGATCTCTCAAACTCAAAGTTAACAATAAAATCAAATTATAAACAGTACTATCATTCATTCCCATATAAATACGTCACCGATCGATTTCCCAATATCCCCGACATAATCAATAATACAAGTATTTATTAAAAAAACATTAATTAGTAATTACACCTGAGGCAGGTATAAGTAGGAGGAAAAGAAAATTCAACAAAGAAACCAATTAAAACAAAATATTTGACACCCAAAAGAGAAGTTATGAATCTTCGGTACTACCACGCTTTTTTCGTTTGCTTGACCTTGTTGATTCCTCACCGCCATCTCTGGGTTTGAACAAGCTCTGGATCTCTTCAGAAGTGACTGTAATAGGATCTACATCACCTGACTGCAGCCGTCTTCGTTTACTCCCAACCACCATCTTCATCTTCCTCCTCCTCACCTTCTTTGGAGCTGGTGGGCATAGCTTCTCTCCACTACTTCCACAGTTGGTAGGCGTCTTACACTCAACATCATCTTCTACTTCCTTCGACTTGGCCAGCAGCAACCCTGCAGTTCTTTTTTGCTGCTCTTCTTCTTCTTCTTCTTCTTCTTCTTCTTCTTCTTCTTGATTAATTCTCTCCTGTTCTACTTCTTTCGACTGCTCTTCTTGCTGGGCCGACTCCGGCGGTAAGTTTGACATGGCTAGAAATTAATATATTTTTTATGGACTGATTGAAGGGGTAGAGGGAGGGAGTATTAGGGTTATATTAGTGAAGGAAAAGGAAAGGTGAACTGAGCAGAGACTTGCTTGAGAAGGAGAAGGGCACTTAAGTGAACTAGGGAATATTTGTGGAGAAGTGTGATGTGGTAACAAGGTTAGGTTAGCGTTAGGGTTTGTTACTACCTTAGATTCACGTACACATGATGTATGTACTTGTTCAATTCATTGCCTTGTTCCAGGTTGATATCATCCACTTTTTCATTTTTCTTTTTTTTACCATGTACTACTTCCTTCCCTTTTGTGTGGAGCCCAGCGTTCTTGGAACCTGCACTACTACGTTTTGTCTTGTGCGTTTGTTAGCCAATAACTTACACCCTAGTGTTTGTGCCCATATCATGTTCCATTCTTTAATTAACCTTGACTAATCTCTTCTTAAGAGACACTAATCAGGTTTCTCACTTAACATTTTTCTATTTGATCAGTCCATGTATAGATATATCATTGGTCGGTTCATATACCAGATGAAAAGCCATGAAATATTTGCATATGCAATGACAATGAAAAACTGTATTGGATTGAAATTGTTCTTTTTAAAAAAAAGTAATATAAATAAGGTGTTAAATAATAAATTATCAACATAGCAATGACCATGAGGTGTAAAAGCATCTGTAGTCGTTTGCTAAACATGTATAATATGTATATTTTTCTAAAAAATGCGCTGCATTTGTTTGCAAAATATGCATATTTTGCGACAGTGGATTAATAAAAATAAGATAGGGTATGAGAATTATGCATAATTTAAACGACGCAACTTCGAGTTGCGTCGCTCTAAAAAAATATTAATCTAATCGTCAGACGCAACTTCTCCTTGTGTACCTCCCAAAAAAAAAATCGTAAATAAAAAAATTGCAAAACCCTTGCGTCCCTCACTTCCCTCTTTGTCGGACGCAACCTCATGTTGCGTCCCTCAAATTTATTTTTTTCTCTTCCGACTATCAATTAAAAAATATTTTATTTCCTCCGACGCAACTTCGAGCTCCATCTAATCTGAGATTTTTATTATTTTAAATTAAATTGGTAAAAAATAGCATTTGACGACTACAGCAAATTAGTCAAACACTATATGCATTTATCCATATATGCATAATTTAAACAATGGCGACTGTTGTGGATGCTCTTAGAGCAAGCCCAAGGGTACATCATTATTCCCACCCCCTTAGGCAAAATTTCAAAAAACATCCCCCCTCCCCCCAAAAAAAAAATGTGGGCCCGGTCGGCAAAATAAATGCCGAAGAGAAATGGAATTCTCATGTGAATTTTTTACCCAAAACCCCTCCTCTTATTTATAAATTTTATTTAATGAAAAACAATATTTATGTGTTTGTATGATTTCTTTCTTTAAACTTTTTTTGGGATTTTTATTTATAGACAATAATAGAAAATAATTATATGATTGTTAATTTTTCAACCAGATTTTCAATATGAGACCAATATTGAATATCTTTCTAATTCGTTTTATGTGTAGAAATATATAATATCTATTTCTAAGTAAGTGTATAATCTATATCTAAGTAATTATATTATTACCTTTTAATAATTTGTATTATATTTTTGCATTAAAGAAAATTGTGTTTTGCCAAAGAAATTACAAATAAAATATTTGAAATCCAAAAATGATAAATGGTTGGAGTACATAATGTCAAAGTCCAAACCAAAATAACATATTTTAAAAAGAGTAATGCTACATCCACTACCAATTTCACTACATTTGTCTCCACTATCTTATGTGGCACACTCCAATAGGTAGGGAAAGATAAAGTAGGTAGGGGAACCCTCCAATAGGAGTATGTCACCTAAGATAGTAAAGAAAATGATAGTGAAATTAGTATTGGCTAAAGCATTACTCTTTTAAAAAATATGTTATTAGGGAACCCAAAAATGAGAATGGAAAACCAATGACAATGCTCTAAGAAGAAGATGATGATCTTTCAAAAGAAAAAAAAAAGTAAATGATCATGCAAGGTCAAATTAATCAGACTCTTGTGTCCACTCGTGTGTTACTCTACTAAATTAACAAATAGAATGCTATGAAGGGCTGCTCTAATTAATTTCTGGTACAGGTGGGCCCCACATAAAATTAGGAATGTGGACGGCTGCCTGTAATAAATTGTTAGTGTCTTGTGTGTCAAAAGCTAGTGAAGGTATCCTATGTAAAGCTGGTACTGCATTCTATCGGGTCGGTTCGCGTCGGGTAGGGTCCTCCACTACCCAGATCCGAACCCGGCACCTTACGGCCGGTCAAAAATTAAATCCGGACCCGGACTTTCAAAAACCGGGTCCGGCTCAGTATCCGGATCCATGTCCTAGTTAAAAAAATTACCCGTCGGATCCGATAATAGAGAACAAATATTTTCACTTAATTATTTTTGCACCCGATACCCTACGATTCTAACAATTTTTGTACTTAATTACATGAATTAATATTATATTTACACATCTATCTTCAACAATAACTTTTATATGTATATTCCTATAATCCTATTATTCAAATTCTATATGTTTGGGAGTATTTTTTAACGGATCCGGGTCGGTTCTATTTTGAGCGGACTCAGAGCCGGACCCGAAAGTGCATCTGGTCTTATTTTAGGATCCGGGCCCGGATCCGTATAGATCGGGTCAGTTCCGGTCCAATGCCGGGTTCGGATTGGGTACAGGTATCGTGTACATGTGACAGTGCTAATCCTATGAAGTTTTGTAGGATAAAAACTACAACAAAATAAATATATATATTACTACTGTTTCAAAATATAAATTATTCTATTTTTTTTCTTATATTTCTTAATATAAGTCACTTTAGATTTTTGAGAAGATATCTTGTTATTTTTAAATATCTATGAATTAATTTTCCATAAAAAATTTAATTAATCTTTGTCATTTTTGTAAAAGAAGTAATATACATGTTACTTGTCTTGTTCTTATGCAAGCCTTCTATAAATCAACTTAACCTTAAACCTGTTGGGATTGTGACATCAACCAATGCCCGTTGTCGCAGCGGAACTAAATAAAGCAATGAGGAACTCGAAGTAGATGAGACAAATCAATTGAGCAAGCAAGTAGATCCACCAAACTAACACAAACATAACGATGACTTATCCCGGTTAGCTTTTGCTTAATCCAGGAAAAAATATGGGGAGATCTGATATTCAACTATAAGAGATTACAAGGAGTTACTAATTCACTCAATACAAGGAATTAAACTTACCCACCAAGAACTATCTCTCTCTGTAGCCTCTCTTTGCAATGGAGAAAATAATCTATGAAGTAGTCTACACTCATAAAGGAAGAGTTTACAATATATATAAAAGAATAGAGAGAAACCTACGTCTAATCTTGATTCTGAGTCGTCCGATATAACCTAAAAAGAAGTAACTGAATAGGAGCCGTACGATCTAATTTGGAGTTGAAGATAGGGCTGAAACGACCTAACAAATCGAGTCCCAAAAAGAACATAGCGCCGCGGTCGGTCGACCGTCCAACAAGACTGGTCGACCGTCCACCTCTCAGCCAAATCCAGTGCAACTGCGGTCGGGTGTGCGGTCGGGAGGTGCGGTCGACCGCAACTTGGGACAGTCGATCGCAACTATGCATGCACTATTGCTGCTCTGTTCTCTTCTACTCTCTTCGACGCTTCGACCTCCGTACTTCATCTTACCTTCTTCTAATCTGAACCACGAGTATTCAAGACACATTCCTAATAAACTCCACATTGGATTGCATACGAGTGCTGTCACATGATGTGTTATTCATCTCCAAACTCTAATGAACTCCACTTGCAAAAAAAAGGGACTTAGAACAATAGTTTTTTCTTTTAGTTGAAATGATCTCTACCCAATCTCACCGAATCCAATATACCCCTTCAAGGGTACACCTCCGTAGGCATACTCACGAAGTTGCCAAACTCCGCACGAACTCCACCTACCCTTAGGCTTTCTTCACCTCTCGACGATATTCGAACGTCGTAGTCTCGTCTTGATGAATCTAGTTGCGGCACACTAACTGGGCTTGCGAGAATAACAGCAAAATGAGCAACACTTGCGCAAGTATTTCGGATTCCTCAAAACTTGTAGAGATTGTTTTGGCTTGGCCTAATCACTCTCAAACCTCTAATCACCTGACGACGACCTTGGAAAACAGACAGAACTCCACCTTGAGATGTGTACCTACAACCCCGTGCATCAAGAGTTCCCAAAGAAATCAGATTCCGTTTCAGCAGAGGAATATGCAAAATATCCCTTAAAGTGAACATATTTAGACCTGGCATCTTCAACTCAACTGTTGCCTCACCTACTACTTCACAAATCTCTCCAGTTCCCGTTGTCACACAACGTCCCGTCGTAGACTTATAAGTAGAAAACAACTCCCTCTCAGAGCAATTATGAGAAGAAAGCCCTGAGTCAAGAAACCAACTAGAATCCACTTCTAAAGAATTTGAAACAAGAAGACACGAATCACCTGAATCAAAGGTACCAACCATATTAGCGCCTGAATTCCCATTCTCTGCACTCTCCTAATTCTGCAATTTCTAACCATCTTTCTTGATATGCACTGACCTCTTGCAATATCGGCAACGGATCGAATCCTTTTGCAAAGCACTTTGTCTTCCCCTTGAAGGATCATCCACTGCTAGATAACTTGTGGAAATAGACGATGATTTCTGAGTCTCCTTCTTAAGTTGATTTTCCTTCAATGCTTTGATTACACCATCTATCGAAATACTCTCATTGGCAGATCTACCGTGTAGCATGGTAGTGATCAAAGGCTCGTACGAATCTGGCAGTGAATATATCAGGTTGAAAGCTTTATCTTCCTTGCACACATCTGCATTGATCGCCTTAAGTTCAGATAATACCTTATTGAACTCTGTAATGTGGTATTGGAGATCGGTACTGTAACACCCCGTAATTTTCAAAGAGTAAAATATATATATATATATATATATATATATATATATATATATATATATATATATATATATGAAGAGGTAATGGCTGTTGACCCATAGACTTCTCCATGGGGAAAGGTTGTTTGGAGTTTCGGCAACATGAAGTGGGGGCCCCACGTGAAAAGTAAACAGCATATGGCTGTTGGGTATTGGGCTGATGTCGTCAGCCTTGTGTGTGTGGGGGCCCACCCGGGGACTCATTGAAGCTGCTGTCTCTGTCTCTCTGCTGATGTGGCGAGGGGCCCAGCTCTTGGGGCTTCAGCTGTTACACACAAAAAAAAGAGAGAGGGGGAGTTTGTGAATATTGTCCCATATCAGAAATCAACTTGAATAAAATAATATATAAATATAATAGCTTATGATCAAGAGTCACCAATCCGGTTAACCACCTTTTGAGAGGCAGCCTGTGATGGACAGTTGTACTATACTATAAATAATTTGTCTTCTAAATTGTATAAATTGTCCGAGCTCGAGGCGGGGGCGTTACAGGTACCTTCCTTCATAGATAAACGAAATAACTTTCTCTTCCAATGCATCTGATCTAATAACGACAAACCAGAGTATTCAGCTATGAGTTTTTTCCACAAACTTACCGCATCAGTTTCTTAAAGAAATCTGCACTTGACTTCGTCCGCCAAGGATAGTCGGATCAGACTTACGGCTCTTTCACGAATATCTTCCAACCGTCATTCTTCATATCAATTGGATTTTCTTTCTTCTTAACGGCTAACTAACGTTCTTGAACAAGGACATCATACATGTCAGTCCTCCAAAGATTAAAATTGATCTTTCCATCAAACTGCTTGATCTTCAAAATACTGTGGCCTGTCATCTTAACCAAGGGACTTGGCAACCTGAAGTTATGATACCCGTTGTTGGGATTGGGGCGTCAACCAATACCCGTTGTCGTAGCGGAACTAAATAGAGCAATGAGGAAGTCGAAGTAGATGAGACGATTCAATTGAACGAGCAAGTAGATCCACCAAACTAACACAAACACAATGATGACTTATCCCAGTTAGCTTTTGCTTAATCCCAGGAAAAATATAGGGAAATCTAATATTCAACTAGAAGAGATTACAAGGAGTTATTGATTCACTCAATACAAGAAATTAAACTCACCCACCAAGAACTATCTCTCTCTCGAGCCTCTCTTTACAATGGAGAAAATAATCTATGAAGTACTCTACACTCATAAAGGAGGAGTTTACAATATATATATATATATAGAAGAATAGAGAGAAACGTAGGTCTAATCTTGATTCTCGGTCATCTGATATAACCTGAAAAAGAAGTAACTGAATAAGAGCCGTACGATCTAACTTGTAGTTGAAGACTGAGCTGAAACGACGTAACAAATCGAGGCCCATAACGAACACAGCACCGCGGTTGGTCGACCGTCCAACAAGACCAGCCGACCGTCCACCTCTCGGCCACCCAGTGCAACTGCGGTCGGGGGGGTGCGGTCGACCGCAACCATGCCTGCACTATTGCTGCTCTGTTTTCTTCTACTCTCTTCGACGCTTTGACCTCCGTGCTTCATCTTACCTTCTTCTAATCTGAACCACGAGTATTCAAGACACATTCCTAAGAAAACCGTTCCTCACTTTGTACTGAATTGAGTATGGTAATGTGCTTCATTTGCTTGTTTTATCAAAGTCTCTTTAATGGAATGCAAAAACTTATTACGGCCATAGCTAAAAAAGATAAAAGTTAGCTTGCAGTAGTACTCGAGTTGAAGTGTTCTTTGCAACCTGGTAAAGAGACTGTCACTAAAGGAAGAGGCAGGGTTGAAGATGAAATTCGCCCTCCTATTTATACAAATTTAATTAAATATGTCAGATATGATTAACAAAAAAAATTATGTTAGATATCGACGTGCAGTGCACCAATAGACATAAACTTGATGCTCTTATTTCACACAATGTATAAGAAGTCTTTGTTGATGAATAAAAAGGGGGAAAAGAATTTAACTTCAGAGTTATTAGAAACTTCAGATAAACCACAAAAGGACTTTGTAGTATGGTGTGATTATGTATGATCACACCAGAGAGCAGTAATGCTCAGAATGCAGCAGAATAAAAAGGGAGTGTCTCAATTCACTGTTTTTTTTCCTGAAGAGGGACATCGTCTCAGTTATTATTTTGTGCTCATCAACCACATCTCGAATTGACAATCTTAATCAATTTACAGCCAAAAAAACAGTCTTAATTGATTCTGTCTCGCTCTTCTTTCTTGTTATTTGAGTTTTTTCATTTCAAGTTTTGATTTCAAATCATGCTTCCACAAAGTCAGGCTTTTACTGACAGCAAGTAGGAGGAAGATAAAGATGTAAGTTAAGCAAGATATGCAAGTTGGCAAAGATTTCGTTAATCATACACAAAAACATAAGAGAGAGTTCTATCTTCAATGTTAAATGAAATGCTGAACGATATAAACCATTCTTTCTGGATCATTTCAGTTTTATCGGATGTCTTTGAAATGGCCTCTCGTAACACAACCACCCCAAACAAGAAACAGAGCCTTGTAGCCTATTGTTAGTCTCTGGTTGGGCCATCGATACATTTATGTTGCAACTTGTTTGGTTGAGTACTGATTGAAATTAACATGTTTATACTAATCGATCAAGATCCGTATCTAACACCTATACAAGTGCTTTGCATATGACCAAAATATATCTCCTCTTTCTTCTTGAACAATTACTCAGATCGGTTTAATCAATGTGAACAAACCAATGATTGTTGTTGGAGGTTGGCCACCTGCAATTCATGTTGCATGTTCATAACTTCATACCTATAATTAACTGAAATAAATCAAAAGGTGCAGGAACAGCAACACCATAATAAGTTTACATAATCAAGTATGACAACTTCACCGAAATGTAAGGTATGATCTTTGTACTATTCTTGCTAACCTTTTTGAATCCACAAAATTAAAAATAAAAAAAATATTAAGGTTAAAACTCCCCTGAATTCGAGGTGATGGGTTTATCGACATGGTCAAAGCCCAGTGAAGTTCAAAGTAGTTTAGTGTCGAGAGATATATTAGTTAGAGCTTGTTGACCGTTGATAAAGTTTCACTGTTCAACGAACCAGTGTTCTGTTTGATTCATGTAGAACAGCAAGTTCAACGTTCAACACTGCATCAGAGTTGTCACTATAAACTCGTCGGGATCGAACGGCGAGCTCTACAACCAACTCTATCTCGCGATTGTCCCCATAAATTTGCTGGGTGCAAACGGTAAGTCCAACGTTCAGCTAAGTCACAGAGTTGCCTCTCCAAACTTGCTGGGATTAAAAGACGGGCTTTATGACCGACTCTATCTCATAGTTGTCTCTCTAAACTTGCCGAGAGCAACCGACAGGTTCAGCATCAAACATGTTTAAGAGTTATCTTCACAAACTCGCTGGGATCAAACGGCGAGCTCTACGTTTAACTCTGTCACACGAATTGCCTCAACAATAACTTGTCTAGGTTAGCTAAATATACCAGACCCAACGGTCGAAGCAATGACTCATCAAAAGAGCTTCAAAACTCGAACTCAACTCCGAGCACAGCGTCGACATCAACAAAAGCTCCACACAAAGCTTCAAGAGAAGAGATGAACAAATTCTTACTACTTAGCTCAATCAAGAAGATTTATCTCCTACCTCGTCTACCCACAAGTTCCTTGCAAATCTGAGCTCAATCTCGTCCAAACTCCAACCGCAAAAAATGCAATGTTAGGGGCTCAAAAACTTGGGTGTACAACAAAATATACAATCAAGTGAGATCCAAAACCCAAAACACTTGAAAAATCCAAGTAAAGGGATAATGGGTCGGGTTCGCGCCTAACTTGAACTCAAAACCCCATAGCCCAAAAAACAAACTTCTTCCAAAAACCCTTCTACTTCACAAACTCAACCCCTGAGTTTGAAAAGCCTCTGTCAAACTCCTCCATCAGCTTCTACCTTGTCGCTAACTACCGCCTCGTTGACAAGCAACCCTACATCGCCGACCAGGTTCGCCGAAACTCTACCATTGCAAAAGTCGACGAAGATCCACCGCCACGAACTTAGTGCTACGAACTCGATCAAACTCCAAGGTTAACCAAAACGCGGGCAGCTCGACGAGAGCGGAGGTCGACCAAGGCAATGAGCAGCTCGACCAAAATTGGAGCTCGACAAGAGAGTGCAGCTCGCCTGAACCATGGAAGTCGACGAAAGTGGTAGCTCGACCAAACTCGAACACAACAAGAGTGAGCAGCTCGACCAACTTCGAGGTCGATGAGAGGAGCTCAACCAGACTCCGAGCTCGCCCGAAATATGAGGTCGACGAGAGCGTAACTCAACCAAAGAAAGGACCAGCTCGACGAAGGCAATGGCAGCTCGACCAAAACTCGAGCTCGACGGGAGAGTGGATCTCGACCAAGGCAATGGCAGCTCGACAAAACATGTAGCTCGACCAAAGCAACTCGACGACGAACTCGACAATAGGAGCTAGACCGCCGTAGTTCGACCAAGGGGAGCACGACTGAAGCGACCTCAACCCAAAGCAGCTCGACCAACCCTAGCTCGACCAAAACGAGAGCTAAAAATGTCAAGGAAAAGAGGGGAGCTCGACAAATTCGTCAGTCGAGCTGGGTGGATCCCGCTGCAGCCGCTGGGCGTCCGATCTATGCGAGAATCGCGCGCTCTTGCGATGGACAATCGAGATTGATCCACATCGCCCATCGCCTTCTCTGTCGCTCTGCCCTAATCGTAGTCGCCAAATCCTTCCAAAATGCGCGCTAAGAGCAGGATCGTCGCCTGATGCCTCCACGTTGCCTCTCTCCCCTAATTTCGTATCACAGCCGCACGCTTCACTCAGCAGGCGAGCCCTCCTCTGATCGACGCTGCCGATCACGCCAAGAAGCATGCCATGGTTTGATTATTCATTAAAAATTCCTAAAAAATCAATTTAGATTCGAAAATAGATTAAAATCCCAAAATAATTATTTAAATTCGAAAAATTAAATAAAGTTTCCGAAAAACAATTTAAAATTGGGTTCATTAATTAAAAAATTCGAAAAAGTGATTTTAAAATTGGGAAATTTATTTTTAAAATCCAGAAAATTTCGAAAAAAATCCAAAACATATGAAAAAGTAAAGGAAAATCCAGAAAAATATCAGTCGCCTTCAGAAGCCTCTCATCAATTCTAGGTATCTCCAATACACGTTGAAAAGCTAAGGTTATATTCCAGAATCCAAAAATAAGACGAACTACTTCCCAAAAGCCAAGAAAATTGTCTCCTGAGAGTGGAGGGTTTATGATGATGGTAAAAATTATAGCAAATCAGGGTTGTACGATTTCAGCACAGATCTCAAATCTTCTATATGCAGATTAATCATAACAGACCTCTTTATCAGGTCCGGACCTTCTTCAGGCTCCTCTACAAGATATGGACATCTTTTAAGCCCATAAAAGTGACAGATTATGCCCACTAAGAGAGTAATGGGTTTATGTTTTGCATACGATGTTGGATAAGAAGACGATAAAACGATGGAGGGATAGAGACGAGTGGAAACAGAGTGGAGGCAAGAAATAGTCAGTGGCAGCAACAGCAGAAGTTGCGATCGACCGTCCCTCATGTGCGGTCGACCGTCTCGTGCACGAAGTCTTCTAGAGAGGAGGACAATCGACTGACTTGTTGGTGCGGTCGACCGTTAGCAGCGCTGATGGGTTTCGGGCTTGAGTCAGGCAGATTCGTGAAAAGCCCAACTTGCTCTTCAAGTTGGATCGTGTGGCTCCTATCGTAGAGTTATCTCTTATGTACTATCCAATGGCTATTGTAACAAGATATCAACTTAGGGTTTGTCTCTAGATCTATATAAATAATTGTAACGACTCATAGATCCATATGATTCTATTGAGTGCCGAACAGAAAAAGATAGTACTTCATAGAGAAGGGTGAGCGACTTCTCCATTGTAAGCAGCATCAAGTTCCATTAGGCTTGAAAGAGGGTCGTGGTGAGAATTGTAATATTCTTGTATCTTCTCTAGTTGAAATTGTTGGATCCTGTAGGCAAGGCAAATAACACTAGGGGGGTGAATAGTGTTGTTTAAAAAATAATTAAGAAATTGAACTTTTCGTTCTGTCCAGTCGACTTAAAAAGAGAATACAGTTGACTAGGGCGTCAGATAAGAAGAATATTTTATACAAGTCTGATCAGTCAACTTATAGCGGAAACTCAGTCGACTTACCAGACAAGTATTCGAAGAGTATTTTATACAAGTCTGTTCAGTCGACTTATAGAGGAGACTCAATCGACTTGCCAGACAAGTTTTCGAATAAAACACAGAATAATTGAAATGCAAGTGAAGAAAATACAACCACAGAGTACACAGCGATGTATCCTGGTTCGGTCCTCCCGACCTACATCCAGTCCCCAAGCAACCCACTTGAGATTTTTCACTATTCTTGAAAAAATACTAAAATACCCTACGGCATTCGACAACAACTATGTCAAACCTGTAGACCTCTCTCACCACTAGAGAGAGCAAACCCACTCTAAACCCTAGAGTGAAAAACCGACTCTACAACCAAGAGTCTTACTCGCCAACCGAGAGGACCACTCTTACAACCTGAGAGTGAAAACCGACTCTTCAACCAAGAGTCCTACTCTCCAACCGAGAGGACCACTCTCACAACCCGAGAGTGAAAACAACAACAAAAAAGAGTACAATAACCTATATAGCCTTGTTTGTGATTTGTGATTTTGTATGGTGGCTATTAGGTTAACTTCTGAAATCAGTCTAAAATGAATACAATGTTATACTAGACTGATTTTCAGAGAACCAAAGACTTAGAGCACTTAAATACTTTTGAAACTCTTGTTTCTCTTTTTGAAAAAATAAAAACTTGAAAGCTTATTGAAGAGTGTAACTTTTACCAAGTGATTTCTACACTTTATTTATAGAGTTAGAATCACTGGACGTTGAGAAATAGTTGCACCAACTGTCAACCAACGGAAATAAATGTTTTGAATTTGAAAAATAAGTTTTAAAAATAGAAAACTGTCGAAACGGCTTAAACAGTTGACTGGGTTGCCATAATAAGTCGACTGGTCAGAGCTTGTATGAGTTCAGACAGTTTCGTACTAAGACAGTCGACTGGTTTCGAAGAGTGGTCGACTGGTACTCAACAGCTGATCTTATTCAAGCTTGTTTCGACCTTTTAACTTTTGTAAAACACTCAATTATTAAAAGATATGTGTGAGTGTGTGTGTGACAAAGCTATTACAACATTTCTAAGACTCAAAGGAAAAAAATTATAATTGTTACAAGACACTTAGTACAAAACATTTTGAAACACTAGTCTTGTCTTGAACTTGAGTCTTTGACTTGAGCTTAAGCCGTTGTCTTTATGTCTTGAAGCTTGCTTGATCAAATGTAACTTGAACTTAGGTCTTTGTAGTTTGATCGATTCTTTTGAATGCTTCATTGGATCAACTTTGCCTTTGTGTATTGCACCATGGTATTGGTCTTTGATACATCGTGCAATATATATAGGTGGTAGCACAACTTTGCATTGTGTTGTAGTCATCAAAACCAAGAATCAACAGAGATAATATCTCGATTCTTCCTTCCCCGGATTAAGGCGAAAGCCCCAACCGGGACAATTCTTGTGTGCTTTGTGTGATTGGTGCGATCTAGTTTTGCTTGGTGGTTTATGTTTGATTATGTCAAAAACTCAACAAGATATTCACAATTCCTAACAGAGAGACCCAGCCTATGAAGGTTGTTAGTCAAATCTCTTATCCCCAAATAAGAGAGCTTATCTCTTAAAGGGGATATTCGAATAAGAGATGATGAATTCATAGTCGATCTAATGAATTCATATCAATCTTATATACTGTTTCCAGGCCTATAAATACCCTCCCCCCTTCACAGTCAGAAGGTAATCAACAGTTTCTCTTTCAAACTCGCTTTCTCTCTCTGGTTCTGACTTGAGAGTCGGAGGGTCTACGCCGGGGTCACCCCGGTGTTTCAGGCTTTTTGTAAGTCGATCAACCGCATCAGCAATCATCGGATTCAAATCGTGGTGTTAAATCATAGATTGAGATTCAATCTCGGGAGCATCAACCACATTTTACGGTAAAGATCAGAAATTAAATTTTTAATAGTTTTCATCAAATATTAACTTAATGTTTGTTTGCTCTCGGACTAAAATAAACAGCAACACCAATCAAAATTAAGAAACACTCACAAAGTCCAATAAAGTTACTCTATTTTTTAAGTTTTAACAGCCACCCGCTATCAAACTAAAGTTTGCAAATTTCTACTATCCAAACTCCAATCGAACATAAAAGTGTCTATCACTCCTACTCGGTATGAATTTTTCTAACAAGAGTACGAAAGCAGTTTAGTAGCTTCTACTACCTCCCATGTAGGCATCACCGGGAGCGAGCGACAGCAAATGCTCCAACGGCCACGGCGGCATAAATTTAACACGTGGCCCCATTCCACTCCAACCCCCCTCTCAAATGTATCAGCAGCGTGATCGCTCCACCCAGCGAGTCCGCATACAGAAACGCCTGCAACCCAGCATCATACTTCTCCCGAAACCTCGTAAATTAGTCAACACAGTCATCAACTACAGGGCTGATGCCTGATGTCGGGGATGTGAGCAACCAGACCATCGGAGAAGCCGTGGCCCTGGTGGTCGAGAGCGCAGGCGGCGAAACCGGACTCCGCGAAGAGGGTGGAGGTTAGCTGGACGAGCCAGCTGGAATCGCTGCCGTAGCTTTGGATCACGGCGACGATGTCGATGGGTGGGGTGTTGAGTGGGGCCCAGGACTGGGGGAAGATGCGGAGGTTGTTGGGGTTGAGGAAGGAGAAGGTGGAGTGGGAGATGGAGTGGCGGGAGTAGAACTCTTCGGCGGTGAGGTCGCCGAAGGGGCAGCGGTCGTTGAATCAGGCGACTGGGTGGCGCACCATTTTTTAGGAGGAGGAAGATAATGCAGGTGAGGTGTTTGATGAGATGAGACGCTGGTTTTATCTCTAATATTATAATAATATTATAATGGGAGAGTCGGAGGTTAACAATCTAATCTCAACTAATCATTTTTAACTGAGAGTTATATTAACCATTCATTTATTAAACTTAGTGATGCTGTTTATTTCTGAGGCACGTGTGGAAGCACCAGGTGTGAGTTCGAACTCAATTTGTATTGAAGGAGATTGCCGCTCGTCTGCCGACCTTCGGTTGACCTTCTGGGGCCTACGATGAGCTCGGAAAGGCGTTGAAGGTTGGGCTCGGATCGGAAGGGTCGGATCCGAGGTCTTGTGTACCTGCAGACGGTCCTGAAACACCGGGGTTTGTCCCGGTGGCGGACCCTCCGACGCTCTAGTCAGTCTCTGTGAGAGAGTAGCAATAACTAGGTATATTTAAGTGGCAAAAGATTGATTACCTCCAAAAGGTGGGTGAGGGTCTAGTATTTATAGAAAATCCCAACCGGGTTTGGTTCCGCTTGGGGGCCGGGTTTGGATCCGAAAGCCCATGGGCCTGACGTGGCAGAAGGCCCAGGGGGTTTAGGGCGGTTGCTGTGATACCAGGAGTGGTATAGGGCTGACGTGGCGAAACCCTTGGCGGTATTTGGAGCCGACGTGGCCCATCGTGAGTCCTCTGTGCCTCTGGGGGAATCGGAGGGCCTAGGCTGCGCCAGGTCATCCCTCCGCCCCGCCAGAGAGGGGGGACGGCATGAGGGACTGCTCCGGATCGGACTCCGGGGGATACTGAGGCTCGTCAGTACGAGGAAGCCGGCACTGTGGGGGCAAACACGAGGTTCGGCGCCGACCCTGAAGGGGTCCGGAGCCGAACCAGGTCGGTATTCTTGCTTTTCTGAGTAGGAATTGTATTGGGCCTTGGATGGGCCTCAGGCCATTTTTACACTGTCACACAAGCCCCCCACTCCTGCAGGGGGTGCGGGAGCTAGCCGTGGAGGAGTGCTCATGGTTGTAGAAAATGGGATGGTGAGTGATTGGATCTTCGTGAGAAGAGTACCCTGGTGCCAGACCCGACCCCGAGCCGGTCGAGGGATTATGGGCCAACAAGGGGGGTGGCGAGCCGTTGGCCTTTCTGAGAAGACCACCCTGGTGCCAGACCTGACCTCGAGCTTGGCGAGGGATTACTGGAAGGCAAGGGCGATGGCGAGCCGTGAAGCCTTCCGGAGAAGACTCCCCTGGTGCCGGACCCAACCTCGAGCTGATCGAGGGATTATGGGCCAACAAGGGGGGTGGCGAGCCGTTGGCCTTCCTGAGAAGACCTCCCTGGTGCCAGACCTGACCTCGAGCTTGGCGAGGGATTACTGGAAGGCAAGGGCGATGGCGAGCCGTGAAGCCTTCCTGAGAAGACTCCCCTGGTGCCGGACCCGACCTCGAGCTGATAGAGGGATTTATGGGCCAACAAGGGGGGTGGCGAGCCGTTGGCCTTCCTGAGAAGACCTCCCTGGTGCCAGACCTGACCTCGAGCTTGGCGAGGGATTACTGGAAGGCAAGGGTGATGGCGAGCCGTGAAGCCTTCCTGAGAAGACTCCCCTGGTACTGGACCCGACCTCGAGCTGATCGAGGGATTATGGGCCAACAAGGGGGGTGGCGAGCCGTTGGCCTTCCTGAGAAGACCTCCCTGGTGCCAGACCTGACCTCGAGCTTGGCGAGGGATTACTGGAAGGCAAGGGCGATGGCGAGCCGTGAAGCCTTCCTGAGAAGACTCCCCTGGTACTGGACCCGGCCTCAAGCTGATCGAGGGATTATGGACCAACAAGGGGGGTGGCGAGCCGTGGGCCTTCCTGAGAAGACCTCCCTGGTGCCAGACCTGACCTCGAGCTTGGCGAGGGATTACTGGAAGGCAAGGGCGATGGCGAGCCGTGAAGCCTTCCTGAGAAGACTGCCCTGGTGCTAGACCCGACCCCGAGCTGGCCGAGGGATTTCGGGCTAATCAAGGGGGATGGCGACCGGTTGGCGCCCCAGAGTGACTGAGCGGGGATATCCCACCATTCATGTGGTGTATTGAAGGGGCATTTAATGGCGCCGCCTAATAAATGTAGATGGTGCGTGGTTTTCCGTTGATTGACCTTCCCTGCGCCTCAACGGTTAGTCCCTGGGGGAGGTTATAAATACCTCCCCCCTCCATTGTAGGTATGATCAAAACAGGGGTGGCCCATTGGCTCTCAGAGGTGTCTGCTTCGGCGGACGCCTGTCTTTGGCTAATATTTTCGACCCTAGCAGCGTCGGAGAGGTGGTTACTCTGCCGCCCTGATCTTCTCTTGGATCTGATGGACCTTGATATGGTGGCCAGGTCTACGGGAGATCAGGGCGAGAGGGGTGACGGCCGAAATCCGTGCTGTGGGAAGAGGAGCTTCGGTTTAGTGGTGGTTTTGCCGTCTGGATCCCTTTTCGGGTCAGACTGCCCTGTCATGGAGGTTTGGCCCGGGGGAGATCCAGACGAAAAGACGCACCCACCGTATACCGGCCTTGGGGCTGAAGGGCCTCGGATGGGGGGGCCACCTCCCGTCGGGGGTCGGTCAGTCCGTCTTGGTAGGGCTGTAGGCGATGGCGGTTTCTGTTCCACCCTCGAACAGTTCGGGGTTTCGGCTGCCGAGGCTGTAAGTCCCGGGCTGCTCGAGGGTGAGAGGGGAACTGGTCGGACGCTGGAGCCCGGGGCGTCTGTCATATGACGGTGCCTTAAACTTAAAAAAAAAATGTTTTCTCCGTCGTGTATCCCACCCGACCCGACCCCAGAGTTAGGCCGTCAGTCTGGCGTCTGATGACGTCCCCCGCACAGGTTTCGAGAACGCGGCGCGATTTTCCAGGCAGCAGTTGTGCGTCAATCAGTGAACAGTAATCGCGGAAGTCGAGGAGCCGTTCTTCCCTTATATAAGTATTCCCCCTTTTTTCCCTTTCGCCCACTACAATCTTGCTGCTTCTTTCTTCAAAAAATCTCCCACCCCTTCAGCGATTGCTCTTGCAGTTTGCCGTACTCGGTTCGCCTTTCCGAAGCGGTCCCAGGTTAGTTTGGTAAGTTTGTTTTATCTTTAGGCACAGATGGATAGGGCTCAGTCCGGTTCGTCGGCGTCGTCGTCCAGGGGGGAAGTAAAGCCTGACTCTCCGTCGACGTCGTGGGAAGAGCCCGTGTTCGAGGAGGGATCGGTGCCCGTTGTGGGCCATACTGGCTTGGTTTCTTTGGAGGGCTCCGTAGGTGAGGGGGAAGCGATACACAAGTCGAGGGCGTCGCGTACTCGATGTCCCTTTGTGGTGGAGAGTAGTGGGTCGGAGGGAACCGGCGAGGGTTCGGACGGCATTCGCGTGCTGGAGCTGTCTTCCGATGAGGAGAGTGGCGAGGGCAATACAGTGAGGAGATCCACCGCTCAGGGTCGAGGACCGTCGGAGCGAGTTAAGAAGGAGAAGAGGGCCCCAGGAAAACCGGGGTCGAGGACCGGCGGTTCGAGCAAGGCGCCTGTTTTCCGTAATTTGATGACTGGCTCGCCCGTCCAGCCGAAGCATTTCCGTCAGTATCCCGACGATCTTTCTGACCAGGAGCTCTTCGGAGTGCAACCCTCTTCGCCGAGCCGGGGGAGGGTGATGATGGACGCGATCTCGACCGTTTTGGAGGGCGGGGATTTGGAGGTTCTGTAGCTGGCGTATCATATAGGGCCTGGTCACGAACTGCTGATGCCGAGCCCTACTCTGCGTCCCACCGATCCCTTATCAGCTTGGTACTGTGTCTTCCCGGTGGACGCTTTTATCTCTGGCCTGAGGTTGCCGGTCCACCCGTTCATTAGGGACGTGTTGAACTGGGCCTCCTTGGCGCCCATGCAGTACGGGCCGAACTCTTGGAAGCAGATCATCTGCTTTATGCTGATGTGCGAGGAGCAGCAAGTACCCCTGCGGTTGAACGTGTTCCGTGCAATGTTGATGGTCAATCCGTCGGCCGAGGGTGTATACTATATCTCTCCCCGGAGCGGGGGGAAGGTCGTTCGCCACCACCCCGATTCCATCAAGGGATGGAAGGAGAAGTATTTGGTGATCCGGAGTGAAGAGCCATGGGACATTCCTACTCGATGGAACCACTCCAAGCCGAGCCACCCACCGCCGAGGCAGGGGGATCTGTCGGCAGATGAATGGGGGTTTGTCGAGCGCCTCCGCCAGTCACCTAGCATTGATTGGACGGAGGTGACGGAGACCATTCTGGCGAGCGCTGGACTGAGCCCAGCTGTTATGCGTATGTAGTTGTTCCTTTCCTCTGGGTCCTTTCTTGCTTTCTTGCTCATTGCTCTTAATGGTTTTTTCTGCAGGTATGGATGAGGCATCGATCCAGGCAAGGCGGCTGGCCATGAAGAAGGAAAACGCCGAGAAGAAGAAGGCGGAGGCGGCGAAGAGGTCGAGGGAGCTGCCCCTTGTTATCTCGGAAGTTCAACTCGAGCCGAGGACCAAGAGGGGTCGCTCTGAGACGAGCAAGGGTGTGGCTTCTTCGAAGGGTCTGGGCCGAGCAGGGGCCTCTGTTCTCGACAAGGGGAAAGGTCCCTGGGTCGAGGCCGAGGAAGAGGATCCGGTGGTGGAGCTGTTGCGGCAGCGGTGGGCTCCTGACTGGTCGGTTCTGATGGGGGACCGCCTGACAGAGGAGGCCCAAGCCGTCGAAGTGGTGGAAAAGCTGGCGACCCCTTGCGATCGCAAGGCGATGGAGGGCGAGCCCGTAGAGGCGGCGTTCGCCCGCCTGGCACAGGCCACTGTGCAGGTAAGTCTGTCGACTCTGTCCCTCTTTGTTGATTTACGTGCCGAGGTCTCATCTTTGTCTGTCGTTGGTTGTAGGCCTGTATACAGGGGGCCAACATCAAGAACCTGTACGAGGCGTCCCTGGCTCAAGAGCGAGCTCGAGCGGAAAAGAGCGAGCTGGAGATGAAGGAGATGCGAATCGAACTCGAGGGTTCGCATAAGAGAGAGCAGCAGCTGGAGCTCCAGCTCAAGGCCAAGGATGTGGAGTGGGAGAAGAAGATGGCCTCCCTGAAGACGAAGTTTACCAAGGAGGCGGAGGAGGTGTTGCGCAAGGGCCAGCAGATGGTGATCGCGGCCCAGGACAAGAGCTATGAGAGGGCCCTCAGCCACGTGAGGCACTTCTTCCCGGCCCTCGATCTGTCCAATTTTGAGTATGATATGGAGATCGAGGGGACGTCGAAGACTCCGGGTGAAGCAGGGCCCGCCGTCGACCCCTCGGCCGACGCTCCCGTGGATCCGTCCGTCGGCGCGGAGGTGGGTCTATGAGTTGTGTAATTTTCGTCTTTCTTTTTCTCTCCCTCGATTGTGTTTGCCTCCCGCGGACTGGCCACCGCATTTTTTGTAAGAAACATTTGGATTTATAGTGGCAAGAAAAGTTTTTTGACCGGCCGGTTGGTTTGACCTCGGACATTTCTGAATCTTCTTGAGAATGTGTGTTGAGTTGGTTGGTTATCTTGTAGGTCGCGGCTATCCTTCCTGAAGGAGACTCCCGTAGTTTCTATGTGGCACGACTCCGGAGTAAGGTTAAGGTCCTGGAAGCCGCGCTGGCTCGCCACCGAAGGGGGGCTCGGGACACTGATGAAGCTTGTAACTTTTATCGGAATAAGTTCGCCGTCTTGAGTGCGGAGGCGCGCCGATTGAGAAGAGTGATGTGGGATCGGGAGCTCGGTGGGACGGACATTAGACGAGCCGGGCTAAGTACCTTGGAGCCGAGGTCCTCCCCTGGGGGGCTACCTCGCGACGTCTTTGTGGAGGAGGAGACGGAGATGCCTCGTTACAAGGCGATGCTGGGAGCCTCGTTCTCTTCATCCTTGGGTCGACTGGCGGAGGGGGTTCCCTCTGCGTTGCTGTTGTTGCAGTGGGCGCGACCGGATGACGCCCAGAGTTCGGTGGCTGGACCGTCGATTGGGGCTGAGGCTAAGGAATATCACAGCGAGGGGGGGGCCCCTAGTTGCTTGGTCGAAGTACTCTTTGTCCCTCGTTGGGCCCGGGGGGGGCCCTGATCTACCTGATTTGAGAAGAGTGGAGCGGTCTTGTAACGGTCTTTGTTTTTTCTTTCGTTTTATTTTTTCTCTTTGGAACGAAGAATAAAGGGGTATGAAAGAGGAATCCTTTTCCCTCCTTGCTCCGGCCAGCGATGCGGTACGAAATGTCGGAGGCAAGGTCTGGCTCCATCGTTCCGCGAGGGATCGAAGTGGGGCCTTAGGAAGGACCTTCGGTCCGGACTCGTATTGAGATTATCGAGACATTTGGGGTTCGGATAAAAAGGCATATTTTTAGTATAAGGTAGGGAGGGCCGCTAAGGCAGCTTTTTACAAGTGAGGGTTTATACAAAAGCCGATTTACATTTAGCCGGGTCATAACCTATGCTCGTTCGGCGTCGAGGGGGAACACACCTCCCCCGACGGTGGTCATGTAGCACGACCGCGCCGCTTCTTGGCTGCCTCGGACGATGCCGACTCCTTGAGGGGTGGGGAACTTGAGCTTCAGATGGTAAGCCGAAGGCACTGCTTGTAGGGAGCATAGTCCAGGCCGGCCAAGTATGGCGTCGTAGGCCGTCTTGATGTTGACCACCATGAAGTCCATGGATTCGGTCCTCTTGACAGGAGTCGATCCGGCGGTAACGTCGAGGGTAACAATTCTTTCTATCACGACAGGGACGCCTGAGAACCCGTGCAGGGTGTACCCGGCTGGCTTGAGTTTGCCTCGGGGTAACCTGAGATTTTCGAAGGCATCGAGGAAGAGAATATTCACCGAGCTACCGTTGTCGACGAGGATCCTGCGGACCTCACAATTAGCCATGTGAAGGTTGATGACGAGGGCATCGCAGTGGGGCAGGCGGACTCCTTCAAGGTCTTCCCCTGAAAAGGAGACCGGCCTTGATTGTAGTTTGGGTGAGGGGTTGTCTCTGACAGCGTTCACCTCTCGGATGAAGGCTTTTCTGGAAGTTTTTGATTCACCTCCCATCGGCCCTCCGTGGACGCAGTGCAAGATAAAAGGGATATCTACGGCTCCCTCGGAATCGGGGTCCCGACTCTGGGTCTGGTTCGGAGGAGGATTCGGAGCCGATTGGCTCCGGTTCCTAGCGGCTCGCCGATCCCGTGGGCCTTCTCGGGTAAATTCTCGGAGGTACCCTCTGGAAATGAGCCCTTCAATTTCGTCTTTCAGGGCTCGGCATTGGTCGGTCTCATGCCCGTGATCTCTGTGGAAGCGGCAGTAAAAGCGCTGGTCTCGATTCTTATTGTTATTAGATCGGGGGTTTAGTCGGACAATGCCCTTGTCTTCGATTTCCAAGAGGATGGCGGATACGTTATGCGTCAGGGGGGTGTACTTCTCGAAGCGGGGGACTGGCGGGACCTTCTTCATGGCCCCCGGATCCCTCGGAGCTTTCTTTGGTGGTTCGACTTCCTCGGTCTTCCGCTTCCCTTTCCCGGTGGGATCCTTGGCGTCTTCGGGATTTAGGGCCTCTTCTGCCCTAATGTATTTCTCGACCCTATTAAGGAGGTCGGGAAAGTCGACGGGGGGTCTCTTGGCCAGAGAAGCCTTCATCTGTCCGGGGCGGACGTTGTGTCGGAATGCCGCTGAAGCGACGCCTGGGTCGAGGGAGGAGACCGACCTTGCCTCCGCAGTAAATCTCCGGACGAACACCCTGAGTGATTCCCCCTCTTCCTGTTTGAGCCTGAGTAATGAGGCGCTGGTCCTTTCGGCCTTCCGGCTAGTGACAAAATGGGCTAGAAAATTCCCCTCGAGTTGTTCGAAGGAGTAAATGGAGCCGGGGGCGAGTTTCGAGAACCACTCGCGAGCAGGACCCCGAAGGGTGGCCGGGAAGGCTCTGCAGAGCAGGGGATCCGAGGCGCTGTGAATCATCATGAGGGTTTTGAAACCTTCCATGTGATCAGCAGGATCCCCTTCGCCATCGTAGGTCTCGAATTGAGGGGGTCGGAAATTCCGGGGTATTTCTGCTTGGAGGATTGGGGCGGAGAAGGGAGGACGGACAGGCCTGTACCCCTGAGGCGCTCTTCGGCCGCCGTCCCCTACGTGATCGAGGCGGTCCTCCATTTCTTGTAGGCGCCTTAGGAGTACGTCGTCGTCTTCTGGTTGGATCGTTGAAGGGCGGGACGCGCTGGCTTCGGCGTCCGACCCTGTTCGGGAATGGAGGGTTTCTTCCCTGGGGGCCCGTCGGAGGGCCCCCAGCATTTCTCTTCGGAAGTCTCGGAATTCCTTGTGAGTGACGGGGGCTCCTTCGGCCCGGTTTGGTTGGTCCGAGGGTTGTCTTCCGATTCGGCTGAGCTCGGGTCTGCGCGCCTCGGGCGGTGGCCACGGGTGGTTCGGGACCGGGTTGGAAGCGGCCCTTCCCCTGCTGCGGGTAATCTTGCGGTTGAGGATTACTCCCCGGAGGTCGGGCTGGGCTGGTCGGCCGACGTTCTTTTGGGACTCCCGAGAGGGAGTCTTGTGTTTCGACGTGCGTGGCCTGGCTTTACCGGTGGGTGGGGGCGAGTCCCGTCGGTTGACGGGGGAAGCAGCCCCCTTGCCTTTGGAGGCCATGAGGATTTGGCTGTCGATGGCCTTTGAGGGTCTGGGTCGGATCGGCTTCTGGAGCAGCTGTTCCCACAGACGGCGCCAACCTGATGCTGTTTATTTCTGAGGCACGTGTGGAAGCACCAGGTGTGAGTTCGAACTCAATTTGTATTGAAGGAGATTGCCGCTCGTCTGCCGACCTTCGGTTGACCTTCTGGGGCCTACGATGAGCTCGGAAAGGCGTTGAAGGTTGGGCTCGGATCGGAAGGGTCGGATCCGAGGTCTTGTGTACCTGCAGACGGTCCTGAAACACCGGGGTTTGTCCCGGTGGCGGACCCTCCGACGCTCTAGTCAGTCTCTGTGAGAGAGTAGCAATAACTAGGTATATTTAAGTGGCAAAAGATTGATTACCTCCAAAAGGTGGGTGAGGGTCTAGTATTTATAGAAAATCCCAACCGGGTTTGGTTCCGCTTGGGGGCCGGGTTTGGATCCGAAAGCCCATGGGCCTGACGTGGCAGAAGGCCCAGGGGGTTTAGGGCGGTTGCTGTGATACCAGGAGTGGTATAGGGCTGACGTGGCGAAACCCTTGGCGGTATTTGGAGCTGACGTGGCCCATCGTGAGTCCTCTGTGCCTCTGGGGGAATCGGAGGGCCTAGGCTGCGCCAGGTCATCCCTCCGCCCCGCCAGAGAGGGGGGACGGCATGAGGGACTGCTCCGGATCGGACTCCGGGGGATACTGAGGCTCGTCAGTACGAGGAAGCCGGCACTGTGGGGGCAAACACGAGGTTCGGCGCCGACCCTGAAGGGGTCCGGAGCCGAACCAGGTCGGTATTCTTGCTTTTCTGAGTAGGAATTGTATTGGGCCTTGGATGGGCCTCAGGCCATTTTTACACTGTCACACTTAGTTACCATAATATACTCAAAATTTAAATTTATTTATGACATAATTATTTATAAAAGTGTTACTCATATGGAATAAAAGTTTGTGTCGCTCTGAATAATTTATAAAGAATATTTAATGAGTAAAGGAATGTCTCAGTTTTGAGGCCAGATTATGTCTTATTATCTACTATAAAAAAATAAAAAAAATTAAAACGTGCATCGCACATACAGATTACTAGTAATCTCCTTCTATCTATCTATCTATATTATAATGGGAGAGTTGGAGTTGTAATTTGTCAAAAAACAAACTCGTACGTTGCATGTGCAACTCAAACTCTCCCATTTTTACTGTATTTTTTAAAATTGACATGTGCATTTTACGTGCAACTCCAACTCTTCTATTTTTTACTTAATTTTTTAAATTGACACGTAGAACGCACGTAAATCATCTATATTTTTTACTTAAAAATTTTAAATTAACATGTACATTGCATGCTTACATCTGAGTTTTTACTTTAATTAACACGTGCTTCGCATGTCACGTTCAACTCTCCCATTATACCCTTTATATACATATTACTAACACATGCATCGCACATGCTATATTATGTTATTTTTAAAATATATATTTAGTTTTAAAAAAATATATTTATTAAGATGTGCTTTGCACGTGCAAAACATGCAAAACACTCAGTTTTTTTACTTTAATTTTTTTAAATTAACACGATCACACGTGTATATTACTAGTCTAATATTATAATGGGAGAGTTGGGGTTGTCATTTGTAGATATTCAACCATCTCATCTCAACCATTGATTGTGGGAGTTATATTAACAATTTATTTAATCAACTATTGTTAGTTACCATAATACCCTAAAAGTTTAAATTTATTTACGACATAATTATTTACAAAAGTGTCACTCATATAAATTAAAAGTTTCTGCCACTATGGGTAATTTGTAAAGAGTATGTGATGAGTAAAAGGAGGTTTCACATTCGATGCTACATTACGTCTTATTATTTACTATATTAAAAAAAAAACGTGCATTGCACGTGCAGATTACTATTATAATGAGAGAGTTGGGATTTTCATTTGTAGACAACCTGTAATTTGTAAACAATCAATTTGATCTTAACCATTCATTTTTAAGTGTGAATTATATTAACCATTCATTTACTCAACTGTTGTTAGTTACCATAATATCCTCAAAGATCAAGTTTATTTACGACATAATTATTTACAAAAGTGTCACTTATATAAAATAAAAGTTTGTGCCATTAAAGGTAACTAGTAATTTACACGTGCGATGCACGTTTTAATAATTTCAAAAAATAAAAATAAAAACTCTGACGTAGGGATGATTTGAACCGAAAACCTCTTATATATTAGTTATGTACGTGCGTTGCACATGTTGGTATAATGACAAAATGACAAATGATACTAAGGCTTTCTCCCATTATAATATTAGAGATTTGTAAAGAGTATGTATAAGTAAAGGGGGGCCTCAGGTTCGAGGCCACATTATATCTTATAATTTACTCTATACTACTACTACTACTACTAATAATAATAAATTGATTAGAACGTGCATCGCACGTGCAGATTAGTAGTATTTTATAATTTGAGAGTTATGGGTGGTTTAGTCGGATGTAAAAAAATATCAAGAGAGGGAGGAACACTGTAGCGAAAACAAATCATTGGATTTGATTTCTTGAAACAGATTTGGTTGGATGTAGATTTATTGTAGCAGAAATAGTTTTCTATGAAGATTAGCTTTGGTTAAGTTGTAAAATATTGTAGCGACTGTAATTTAAGATGTTTTTTAAATTTTTTGTTTTAGTCACTACTACAAAGGAGGTCTACTCCGGCATTTCTACGCCGGCATTTTGGTATAAACGCCGCGGTAGGAACCAACAGTAGAGGGAACCCAAAAAATCCAATTATACACCGGCATTCTATACAAACGCCGGTGTATGTAGGGATACCCGGCGTTTTTGCATGAAAACACTGGGGAGTCGAACCGATAAGTTATCCCCCCCCCCTTCTCTCTCTCTCATTTTACTTTCCCCCAAAATTTTGCCTCTCCCCTTTCCTCATTGATGTCCACCTCCCCCGCCAACACCCCTTCCGCCATCGCTGTCCCCTCCCCCACCTTCGTCCATTTCCCCATCACCATCACCTACCCCCTTCGCCCGCCCCCCGTCCCCGGTCGCCGTCCCCCCTCCCCCAATCTCCTTTCTCTCTGCCTTTCACCCAACCACTGCACCTCCGTCGTCATCGTCCCCCGCTCTCCGTCCCTCATCGCCGTCCCCCCGCCGCCCCCCAAATCCCCCAATCACTCTTTCTCCCTTTCACAAACCGCCATCCCCCTCCCCCAATCAAATCAAGTAAGGAATTTCAAACCCTAATGTTTATTCTAGTATGAATTTGAGAATATGACAATAGGTTAATTTGTGAATAATTAGGCTCCCCTTATTTAGATTAGGGTTAGGGTTAGGGTTTTGATCGGTTCTTGATTGATCGTACTAACCGGATTTGATTAAAGTTGTGCTACTTAAAGATCCGATAAACATCAATAGAGTTGACTAACGGGAATATTTTGATCTTGTTGTTGGATTGAATGGTCTCACCTTACTGGTATGTTTCTTGCTTTGTTTATTTATTAGGATGGATTTAGAATGTCTGATCCATTATGAAATCATACTAAATTATTAAGTGTTTCGTTAGTCTAGTGGTTGAATGATTTGTTGACCCTGGCTCTACTTGGGAGCTAGCTTGACACAATCATCACTCTTATGGCATCGCCATGTATTTGTTGTTGGAATTCCTGAAGGTACTTGATCAATTAGAATTATTCTATCCTAATGTAACTCCTATTTTCCGTATTTGTATTTTTATATTGTATTTTTGCTCCATTATACTCTTTAATCTATTTGAGATCCTGTATCTTGTTTTCATTTGAATAAAATCACTAATTTGTTTCGACTCAAATTTTTTGGTCCTTTTATCTGATTCAATTGTATGTGCTTCTTGTGTCGTTCTCCATGAAGAACGAGCTGTTCTATGTCATTCATCTCTTTATTCTCCATTTTGATACATTTTGACCAATTTCCTAGTTGGATCCCACTCGAAACGGATACCCTAATACCCGCTAACCCAAACCCTCACTATTTAAACCCTAACCCCATTTTACTGTGCAACCCTAAACTAACCCGCTACCCCTCTCCTTCTCTTCCGTCTTCTTCCCCAGGCTCGATCGTACGCAACTCCCAACCCACTCCGCCACTCCCTTGTCACCTCCTATCTCGCCATCATCACCACTCCATCGTCCCCAACACCCCTCCACCATCATCGCCCTCAGAACCACCATTCGCCATCACCAAAACTCTCGAACCCAACCCCCGAACCCATTTTTGCCATTTTCGACCTCCACCAACCTCTACCCATCTTCGCCAGTCTCCTCCGTCGCCTCGTCAACACCCTCGCCTCCAATCATCATCATCATCGCCCCCGAACCCACTCATCCGCTTGCTCCTCTGTTCGAACCCACAAGCAGAGCGTCGCACTGTTCCCATCGCTGCCGACGCCCCTCGACGACAGCGCCGTCACAGTCATCGCCGCCTCTCCGTGGCCGTCGCAGTCGCGCCGTCGCATCGCCACGTCGAAGACCATGCCGTCGCCATCCTTTCGCTTGATCTCTGTTTCGACGAAGAAGAGAAGGAAGAGGAAGCAGCCGATTGGGCGGGATTTAATCCCAGCCCTTGGATCGCTTCAAGATCCGCGCATTCAGGTCGATCTGATCGCTGTTCGGTGTTCGGCCACAGCGAATCCTTCTTCCGCTGTTCCGTGTTCTGGCCCTGATCCGGTGCAAGGAAGGGATCTGATTAGCTGCGTTTCGCTGTCCCGTGTTTTGCCGCGCAGGATCTGGAGATTGATGTCCGCTGTTTTGGCGGATCTGGTGTAGGGGATTTTCCTCTACTGTTGATTTTTTGCACGCGCTTCACACGTGCTTTTGGGAGTTTGTGCCCGAGGTTTTTCGACCCCATTTTCTTCAACAATCGGATCTAATCGTTGTCAATCAAGGCAAGTATTCCTCTTGTACATATTTTTGTTCTAATACAAGCATTCCTTGAAAATACTGCAAATAGTTAGAAATTGTGACTCCTTCTTGACTGTCATTGTTGATCAATTATTAAACCTTCTCAATTTCATAATCTTAAGAGTCACAATAAATTCATTGTATTATATTACAACTATTTGGACTCATTTTACCCCATAAACACATGGACACATGAAATTAAGGAGCCATAGAGTTGTAGACACATGTTATATCTTACATTTGATGAACTTGCACCCATTTGACTTGAAAAACAATCATTACTTGCTGTTTTAACAATCATTTCCCTGTATTTATATCACACATTAACCTAGACGCCTAATAACAACTTTCATGTAACTTATACTAGTAAGATATTCCCACATGTTGCTGTCCTGAATCTTGTTATGCTGTTTTGGCCCCTTTAACATCAGAATCTGAACCCGAGCCCTGAATAGAAAATGTAGCTCTAGATTTCTAGATGTCGATAGCCTCCGGAATTTTCGAATTTGGAGTTGCGGTCTAGGAGTTATTGCAGTTTTACTTCAGCTGTGTCGGTAGACGCAGATTCGCAAAACTGCTGTACACCTTTGCTTTGCGAATTAATTTAACTATGTTAACAGCAAGCGTTTGACTTGAAATTTTATATGCGGTTGCTGGACACCCTATAGGACATCTCCAATTTTTCTTAGAATTAATTAACAACATTTTAACACTATTTCACATGTATAAACTCAAATACACAATTTCTGCCTGAACACTTTAGCTGTGTAATTCGCTGTTTTGACACATGTTCCCACCACTTTCTCGTACCTTGTTTCACACACCTGCATGCTTGCTTGATAAAAATTAATAAATGTAATAAGGTGGGGTTTAAGGGAAAGACTATGGTTGTGGACAATATAGGTAAATATACTCGGAAGGGGGCCCGTGTTTCCCAAATACTTGGTTCATGAACTTGTTGTACCTTGATCGATTCATGGAGTCAGTTACTTGGCTCATGAACTTGTTTGATTCATGAACCCATTGTGTGGTTCTTGAACTTGTTAGTGGATTCGCGAACTTGTTTCGTGAACTTGTTATTTATTTTCCGATTCATGAACCATGGCTTGCTTGATACTTGATACCTGAGTACGCCGCCCTATAGACTCCATAACTAGGTCTAAACGTAACTGATTTGCATGTAGCAACCATGTAGTAAAAGTATGGATGTATGAAGTGCTACCTAGATAGTAATCACCACAAGACCTGAACATGAAACTTGAACTCGACACATGTTTATTCGATACTTGATCACATGATACATGAAACCAGATACATGAAACTCGAACTTGATACATGTTACTTGAAGCTTGATGACTTGTTACATGAGACTTGATACTTGAATAATAACACTTGACATTTATAACTTGATACTTGAGACCTGACAACTTGACACTAGACTTGAGACTTGACACCCGACACTTACTAGATACTTGTCACTTAAGGTTAGATACCCATATATGTACACTTGTCACTTGTTCCACCATTAGTGTTTGTTTACCTAATCTAGTCTCTTGAGTTGTCATTCCTACTAGTTAGTTCCTGAATCTCCATTACTTGTTGTAAACCCTATTATATTCTTGATTCCAATTCTTGTTTCCCATTACTTGTACTCGTTTTTACTATTTGTGGTTCTAGCTTGCACTAAGGACATTCTCTCTTATTTTTTCCTGTTTTTTCTTTTTATATTTAGTAAGTAGACTTTGGAGACGTGCTACCTGCTGGAATCGGTGAGCAGACGTTCTAGGCCTTGTTTCGGAAAAATCTTTCTTTAATCTTTTCGTTTGTAATTGAGTTATTTCATTTGTTATTGAGTAAGACTTGTAACGGGCTTATGTTCCCGAGTTTTATCTTTGATCCAAACTTGAAAACTATTTGGAATATTATTATTTGTTTCAATTGTTTTCTGTTGCTTAATAAATTATTCATGCATGCTTGGTTGTATATATATCTGGTTATAATCTTGTTGTGATGCTGAGTTGATCCTACAGCTTATGGATGATGTTAAAATCATTCGCTGGGCTTCGTCACGTGCTCGTATTCCATATTTTTGGGAAGCGGGGCGTGACACCTAATTTGCATCTCAAACTGCTATTTTGATCTCTTTGCTTATTCCTGTTATATTTGTCTTAAGTATGGGAAACTGGACATTTCCACAGAGTTTGTGAGGAACACGCTGTAACTTATTTGCATCTTTTGCAGTCATATACCTCCTTTGCAAAATTCTGGTAGATAATGAGAAGATGTGTGACAAACTACATATATTTTTTCAGTTGCAAAAATTGTGTGATTTTAGCCATTCAACTAATCAGGATAAGGGAGTATATGATGCATCTAAACTCTGGGGGCCGTCTTTTTGTAACAATAATCGAAACATTCATTTTTATACATATAGTTAATTTGTGTTCGGGAGCACACCTCTCTATATTTTATAAGCTCATCATCTTTGTTTCTTGCTGCTTCTGTTTCGATGACAGTCTAAAACTCCAGAAAGAAACAAGTGGATTTTTGTGTGTTCATGAATTTCATGACATCTTTGTTAACTTTTCTTAATGCAATTGCATTAAGCTTGATGTTGATGTTATTTATTTCTTAAAACTCTAATGGGCAATTCTTTTATATGCAAGTGTGCATACCTTAAGATCTATATTTCAAGCCACACATCAGTGTTTAACAATGTTGTTTTAAGTGTAATTCTAAATTAACCAATTCAGACTGGCATGTCACTTTCTTTGTCAAATAGAGCTAAATTAAGAAAAATAAATTAAATGAACAACTAGATATAATGTGGCCATTTTGGGATGTGTACTTTTTATATGATTATCTCAAAGATTGGGTACACGGGTTGGAAGTTGTAATTATATGAGACTCCGTTGTTAGCATGTGCATTGCATGGGCTTTCTTATACTTGACAAATAGAGAGAAATAGACGGTGAACATGAGCAATGCACTTGCTCATGAGTTACGTTTCTATCTCAAACTTTCTAGTTATGATTATAAAACTAGAATCCCTTTCGATAAACACTCGGCTTATAAAATACAGAGAGGTGTGCTCCTCAAACTTAGGATGGATCAACAAGATTGGTTTGGGGCCTTCAATGTGAGGAAATATAATTAGTTCCCGTTATTTCCCGAGAAGGATGTGTGTGACTCTCCCGCGAAAATATAAGCTTCAATGAATAGATGGTGATAATAGTTCGGAAAGTTCTTTTGGGCATACTCAATGTGTGTTATTGGATTGTTTTACTGGATTGTATGATTTTCCTCATCTAATAAACCAGCTTCAGCTTTCTTGCAGTGAAGGCAAACTACTTCAGGTTAGCGTCAAATGTATGTTACTGGATTGTATGATTTGAAACTTTTGCTTCAGGTTAGTGCAGCTTCACGAGTTGCTTTTTTTTCTAAATTTGGAGATGAGATGGATCATGTATCTGAAGTTGCACACTATGAATTTTTTAGGAGTGACTACTGATGGAAATTTTTTTATCTAAACTTTATATACAATTATATCATGATGTCTAGATGAGTATCAGTTTCTAAGATAATGTTCATGCTTGTTGCTTGGGTTTGAAAATGAGATTGTTCTTTCTCATTGGTTTTAAGTGATGATGAGATGGATTATGTAACTGAAGTTGCATACTATGATTTATAGAGGAGTGACTAGTGATGAAATAATATTGTTTGAACTTATATTGTGGTTTCAATTGACAGTTATCTCATGAGTATTATAAAAGTATAAGTTTCATCTCAGTTAGTATCTTGTTTGCCTGAATTTGACAGTGAAAATATTCTTTTTCACTCTTTGTAACTCAATATTTTGAACTCCATATTTTGGTAATGAATGTGATGAGATCACATTATTATGTTTCATTATGAGAATACAATTTGATGATATTATACTATTATGCTTCATTCATATTTTAGGGATTGAAGATTTTCAGAATCTGCGCAATGATGAACTTAATTTGGGTCACTTTTAGTTTTGCAATTGGTTTTGATTGTAAGGGTGCTGAAGGTTTTTTTTATTTTTTATTTTAATTTTTTTTAAAAAAATTAAAAATATATATCTACCTCGGCGTTTTTACAAGCGCCGAGGTAGCTTTGAGCAAAACTGAAAAGTCTACACCTGGCATTTTAAAAATGCCGGTGTAGGTGATGGCCGAAAACGGGACCCAAAATGAAAACACCCTTTTGGTGGCGTTTTTAAACTGCCGGTATAGTTTTAATCTATACCAGCGTTCGTAAAAAACACCGGGAAATGTCTCTAAGATACAGCGACACACGATTCAGCGACACTTGCACTCTACGGCGGCGTTTAAAAATGCCGGTGAATGTGAAAAAAAAATGCCGGTAAAGACTATTAGTATTGTAGTGAGCTGAAATTAATCTCAATTAATTATTATTTAAATTAATTATACTAAATTGATCTTATTTAAATTAAACAAAAAAAAAAACTGGAACCCAATTAACAGCCACCTAATTTTAATTAAATTAAACAAAAAAAAAACTAAACTAAAAAATGAAACTAAAAAACTGGGAAAAAAAAAGAAGCCAAAAAACCCAAAACAAAAAAAGTACGAAAAAAAAAACCAAACGAAAAAAACCCGAATAAAAGCTTCCGTGCAAACACACACAAAAAATTAATTGTGGGGACTTATTAGTCCCACATTGGCCGAGAGCATGATCGCTTCTTGATTTGGAGAGAGAGAGAGAGTTGGGTAAAATAAAATAATAAAATATTCATAAATAGCGTTCTGTTGATATTTTCGGAGCAAAAATGACGGAAATGAAATTGGGCATTACTGTAGCTACAGTAATGCAACTAAAGAATTCAATTACACCCAACCAGAACGCTGCCACAGTGTTCCCCGCAGCTTATTTACCGACAAACAAACCACCCCTTCGGGGATTTTACAGTGTTCCGCTAGTGTTTTCGGAGCAAAAATGATGGAAATGAAAATGGGCAATCCGTACAAAATTGGGCATTGCTATAGTTACAGTAATGCGACAAAAAAATTCAACCAACCAAAACGCTATTAAAGTGTTCCCCCATGGAAATGATTTTTTGCAGCTCATTTACTGGCAAACAAACCGCCCCCTAGGGGAATTGATTGGTGCAGTTGAGTTGCGTGCGATTGGGTGACGTGGCAGATTCTCATTGGGTGTGGGTCTGAGAAGACTTATTACAGTCAACAGAGACTATATTACGAGAAGACCTGGTAGTTGAATTTACACACGTAAGAGCATCTGTTGTAGTCGTTGAAGAGAAAAATATGCATATATGGATAAATAGAAATAGGAATCGAAGTTTTGCTGCAGTCGTTAAAAAGCTATTTGGTGCGACGGCACTCGAAGTGCCGTCGGAGGAATTAAAATTTGTCCTCGAAGCGCAAATAAAAAATTACAAAAAATATAAAAAATTACAAAAAAATTTCAGAAATTACAAAAAATTACAAAAATTACAAAAATATTCCAAAAATTGCAAAAAAAATTACAAAATTGCAAAAACATTTCAAAAATTGCAAAAAAAAAATAAAAATTGCAAAAAAGTATGGACGGCACATGAAGTGCCGTCTGACAAAAGGGGGGGCAAGGGACGGCACTTGAAGTGCCGTCCGAGGGTTTGTGAGCTTTTTGGAGGTTTTTTAATTGAAAAAAATAATATTTTTTTTCAAGCGTCGGCACTTGAAGTGCCGTCCGACGAAAAAAATATTAGTTTTTTTTGTGCGATGGCACTTCGAGTGCCGTCGCTCATATATGGATAAATCTCAAATCCATTCTCATTTATAGTAAACGACTGTAGCGAAATATGGATAATATGAAAATTTGGCAAATGAATGCAGCTCGTTTTTTAGCCAAATATGTATATTATCGATATTTAGCAAACGACTACAGATGCTCTAAGAACCGAAAAGCCATTGAGTTATAGTAGCAATGAAAATAAATTGTATAGCAAGTCATGATGTTTTAGCTATTGACATTTGGATTCAGCATTCGTCTTTCACGTTTGGACTGATCAGTATTGGTATAGTATCAGGGCCGGCCCTGAGTTCCGGGGGGCCCTAGGCGAACTTCCGAAATGGGGCCCCCCTGCCCCATATAAAAAACAAAAAATTTTACGCGCGAAACGCGTGCCTATATTTACAAGGGAAGTTTGAAATCGGGGGCCCCAAAAATGGCGAATTCCGCGAGGGCCCGAGGCGGCCGCCTTGCCCGCCTACATATCAGGGTCGGCCCTGTATAGTATCAAGACGTGACAACTCTAGAATTCATATTTTGGTTCAGTTAGCTATTGTTACATTCTTCTCAAGATAAAAAGACTAGACCATTTAATCTTTGATTAGCACTGCTATCAGGTCGGGTGGTAAGATAACCCTACCATATAACAGCGGTTCTGGGTTTATTCATTTTTTCTAGGTCCGGTTCAGGATCGATCGATCCTGGGGCATCATATTTAAAATTACACAACAATAGTTTCATTTTTAAATGTTTACGAAAGATTTCAACATTTAAATTCATAACTATATTTTTTTTCTCTCTAGAGAATCACATGAATAAGCTACATTGCAAAAGTAAAAGTAAAATTAATTAATATGTAAATGAATGTAGATAAGTTGATTTTACAATATAAAGAGTATGAGATGTAAATTGAGAGTTAAAAAAAAAAGATTCTCCGTTCTCTATTAAGTTATCTCAACATATTAAACTTTATTTTCTAAGAAAAAAATTAAACACATACAACTTTATGTTCTATTGTACCAAAAATTAAGTTATTGTTCTACTAGCGGGTCCAGGGGTCGGGTCCGAGTCGGGTCGGGTCCAAAATCATCGAACCCTAATGTTACATGTCTATAATCAGGTCGGTTCCGGTTTAATGTCAGCACAGATTGGGTCCGGATTACAGATAATTGTGGTAGTGCTAATCGTGATACAACAACAATAACATCAAAGCCTTTACCCCTCAAGGTCGACTGCTCGTAATGATATTATGATGCATAGATAATCATGACATGGTTGTTCTATCATATTTTTTGGGGGATCATGAAGAGGAACTGTTTGAGTAAAGATTGAACCAATGCAATTATGTCTATAGGATAATTGAATGGGAGGTTGTTCAACGGGTGAGAGTGACGGAGAGCATCAGAATGAGGATAGCACCACCCAACAACTTTGTTTATTTTGCTCAAACGAAACCCATGCGTTTCTTCCTTTTCTGACAAAGCCTTTTATAATTTTTGGACGAAAAGCTCTTCTTTGGTGGCTTTCATCCGCTTCTTGCTTCTAATGTATCACGGACAAAATTTTAACAAATAGTATTTATTTTTCTTGTTTCGTTAACACATCATCAATAAAATAGGAAGAAAAAAAAACTGACGAATTCGAGACAAACGTTGGACAATTTGATAGTTAATTTCTAAAGCCCTTTTGATGTAGCACTGTCACATTTACCCGATATCCGGAGCCAACTCGGACCCGGCATTGGACTGAAATCGATCCGATCTATACGGGTCCGGATCCGGATCCTAAAATAAGATCCGATGCACTTCCGAGTCCACTCAAAATAGAACCGATTCAAACCTGGACCTGGACCCGGACCCGTTAAAAAAAATCACAAAAAATATGAAATTTGAATAATAGGATTATAGGGATATACATGTAAATAGTAATTGCTGAAGATAGATGTATATATAATATTTATTCATGTACTTAAGAACAAAATTGTTGGAATCGTAGGGTATCGGGTGCAAAAATACTTAAAGTGAAAATATTTATTCTCCGCTACCGGACCCAACGGAGAGATTTTTTTAACTAGGACCGGACCCGGACCCGGACCCGATTCTCGCAAGTCCAGTTCCAGGTCCAATTTTGGAACTCGTGAGGTACCGGATCCGGATAGTGGAGGACCGGACCCAACCCGATAAGACCCGATAGCAACTCTGGAGGAAACAGTTAAGATCGGTTGTTGTTGGATTGTAACTAATCCTTTGACTTATTTTTTTTTGAAGGAAAAGGTGGAATATGGCCACCCTGTTTCATTAATAATAAATTAAAGAAACAAACCCAGAGTACTGGGCCAAGTTACAACCTACAGACAGAAAATAGAACATACATGAAGCAACATAACCCGTACAAACAACAAATTCCTTTAACAATCCTGGAGGGTGGGCCGATAAAAAAGCTCGGTCCATCAAAATTGTATATACGTCAGTTTAGCTTCGTACACTGCCTCCACGGCACATGCACACCCATCTGAAACTAGTCTGGCAGAATTTTATCACCCACCGAGCCTTGCCCTCTCCTCGCTGGGGGATCCCATCTTTGGGCCCAAGTCCCGCAGGCTGAATTTTGACAACCGCCGGACTCAGTCTACTCGCTAAGGGGACCCCATCTTTGGGCCCAAGCCCCGTAGGCAGAGTTTTGACAACTGCCAAGCTCAGTCTACACTTCCTATCCTCCCACAATCTTGCTATTATTACCCCCCCACCAAAAACCACTGTCAAGGAGAGAGCCGTGAAGAGGATACCTTCGCCTCTCTCACGCCCTTGCTATCTACGGTGATTTCTCACAAATACAGACCACCACCAATATAGAATAGTGAGGAGCAACATCTTTACGCACTCGCTCTCTCGCTCACTCACTCTCAATCAGAAAACCAATACAAGACCCAGCTGATTGAAATATCACCTTCTCCTTTCGCCACAACGGGCGATGGCGTTGGGCGTTAGCTTCCATTATGAGGGCGAAGTGGTGGTGGTGCCCCATCGACTGTGGTCATCATCACAAACCCCGACTACTTCGCCGACTACACCAACCCTGAAGGCCCAAATCATGGCTGCAGATCACCGTAATCGGCCTCGAGAGCGTGGACATGGTGGTAGTGGCGAAGGAACCGTTCTGGCACTGCTGAAGGAGACGGACGACGGCGTCGGTAGAAGGTGATACTCAACTATATCCAAACGACGTGTCATACACTAACAACACTCCACATCCACCAGATTCAGTGAATCACTGATCAATTTCACATCCCAAATTCAACTACTAGCTAAAATGTAACTGTTCCTCTTTCAAACCAACTCCTCCATCAAATTTCAAGGTAGTACGAGAGAAGTAGGGTTTTACCAGAAGCGAGAGGTGCAGACCAAGACGGCCCAGTTGTTGGTGTGCTTCGTCGTCGACGACGAAGAAGAAGCCACTGGATCTGAAGGACGGCGAAGACGCGAGCTCCCCACCGTGGGATCTTGCCATCTCCGAGCATCAGCTTCGTTCCCGACACGCTTCGTTTTGGTGGAGCGATGGAATGTTGAGTCGCAGCGGAAGTGGGGGTTGCTGTAGGGTAGCTAGCGTGACGGGAAGGAAGGGGAGGAATGGTAAGGTAAGGACGACGGGGGGGGGGGGGGGGGGTAATTCACGTCGGGGCAGCGGCGAAGAGGGCTAGCAGCCGCCGCCCCCAGGTTTTTTCGAATTTAGGGTTTGTTCGGTTTTTTTGAGGGGGTTAGTTTCTCTTTCTAGAATTTTCTAGAGAGAGAAACTCTTATTTGTGAAACTCTTCCTAATCCTTTGACTTATTGCTATTTGGATTTTAGTATTTGTTTTATTAAGTTATACATATACATATTAACTATGAATGAAAACAATATGCATAGATGATTAATTCTTAGAAGAGGAAGACAATAAAAAAAATCGTAAGTCAATTCAAACCTCAATGATGAATAGATGATTAAATTAATGTTGACACAACTTTATTATGAGTATGATAAATTTCACACAACTATACTCAAGTTTGGTGGTTCGGCAGTTAACCATACTGAATTATTTTTCCCTCACAATTAGCTCTAGTAAAGGTTTTTTTTTTCTTTCTTTTTCTTTCTTTTTTTTTAAAATTTTTTTTGACATACTCTGCATTTAAAAAATCCTGAAAACTCCACAAACAGTAATAGAAAATTACGAAACTTTACGAGTAGGTAAGATTCATCAAACACAAGGTAACCCAACTTGTAGAAGTGAGTTTCAACTCACGGTTTGCGATATACAGTTATATATCACTTGATTTTATTTTTTCTTGTATGTCGCAAACCTCGAGTCGAAATTCACTTCTACAAGTTGGGTTAGCTTGTGTTTAGTGAGTCTGACATACTCGCAAAGTTATGTAATTTTTATTAGGTGTTATTTGTGGGGTATTCCAGAATTTTTCAAATGCGGAGTATGCAAAAATGTCAAAAAAATGGACTTTAGTATGGTCAATTGCCAGAAAAAAAAAGAGTAATGCTTTAGCCACTACCAATTTCACTACCATTTCCTTCACTACCTTAGGTGGCATACTCCTATTGGAGAGTTCTCCCACCTACTCTATCATCTCCTACCTATTGGAGTGTGCCACCTAAGGTAGTGACGAGAAATGTAGTGAAATTGGTAGTGGCTCTAGCATTACTCAAAAAAAAAAATTCTGTATGGTTAACTACCAAACTATTAAACTTGGGTACAGTTATCTAAAATTTATCCTTAGGAATCCCATCTTTAGCTTACATGGGCTTTTATATTTTATCTGAACCAAATATTCGAATCCGAGCATCAACCTATCCAGTTCAGCCGCCATTCCTCGTCATCAACCCCTTCTCTTCTCGATTTTTTTTTTTTTGCCAAAATGAACAACTTTTTGAAATTATTTACCAAACCGACCCACCTTCGAAACTAATTACCAAATTAACTCACTCGCTGGTTTAAACATTCAATCTAGTTCAAATCTACAATCTGTTTTAAATAGCGAGTTTAGCTTCACTGTTTTGAGACTTGACGAGATTTCTCAAAGTGTTGGATAAATTCCTACAACTAAATTCATTGTTTGAAATAGCAAGGGGATTTGAACCATACTCGCTTTTTGAAATAACGAGTGGATTTGAACTAAACTCGCTTTTCAAACAATGAATCTTGTTCGAATACACTCACTATTTCAAACTGCGAGTTTACCTTAGTGTTTTAAGATTTTGCAAATTTTCTCTAAGTGTTGAGAAATTCCTACAACTAAACTTGTTGTTTAAAACAATGAGTTGATTTGAACTAGACTCGTTGTTTTATAGTTTAGCTTTAGATAGCGAGTCTAGTTCAAATCCACTCGTTGTTTCAAATATCGAGTTTAGCTTTGGTGTTTTGAGACTTGGTGAAATTTCTCCAAGTATTGGAGAAATTCCTACAACTAAACTAGCTGTATGAAACAATGAGTGAATTTGAACTAGACTCGTTTCAAACAACGAGTTTAGTTGTAAGAATTTCTCCAATATTTGGAAAATTTTCGCCAAGTCTCAAAACACTAAAGATAAACTCTCTTTCAAACAACGAGTCGATTTGAACTAGACTCGCTATTTAAAATTTTGCCAAGCCTCAAAACACTAAAGATAAACTGGCTATTTGAAACAGCAAGTGAATTTGAACTATACTCATTGTTCCAAAGAGCAAGTTTTTCTATAACATTTTGAGACTTGGCGAAATTTTCCCAAATGTTGGAGAAATTCCTACAACTAAACTCTCTGTTCGAGTGAGTCAGTTTAGTAAATATTTTTAAAAAGTGGGTGCTTTCCAGCAGCTGTATTGTAATGCCCCGGACCCCCGTTATCGGACATCCGTGACATACCCAGAATCTTTGCCTTCAAATGCATCTCAACACAGTAAATAACACGGAAATTTATAAATTTTTATTGCCATCAAAGTTATTACATTATTAGTTACAAATATTAATTTGTCTTTGAACAAGGAATATAAATTACATAAACCCATTACAACTTGTTACAAATAATCCAACTCCTTTCGTGGAGCTATCAGCTGTCTTCCAGATCGGCAGTCGATGGGTTACTGCCGTAAATTCGCTGAGTGGTCTATCTGCCTCTCTGGGACTTGCCCCTCGGCTTGAGCCTTCTGCTGCGTGACATTGATATTTCTGTACCCGCTTGAATGGTAGCCATGTACACTACCACTCCACTTGGATGACCTGCTGGGTTGGCTCTCCTGCCTTCTCGACCCGGTATCCAGTACCTAAATAAGTGGGCACATCAGTAATTCTACTAATGCAATGTTGATAAGAAAACATCGATCTCTAACTAGCATATCCACAATCCTTCTTGAATAGAAAAGGAACGTGCATCCTGATTTCCTAGTGTTCGTGTATGCCACGACCTGAAGTCTAATGCAATATATAGAGTACAAAACGGATGCACTTAATCTAATGTCAGCAAGACGATGGACACACATGCATCCCATACTGCATGTGCCCCAGATCAAGCAATTTCTCCAATTTCAGGGATTCGAACCCTCGCCATGCAATACATTCTATTATTGTACCTTCCTGTTCCTGATAGTACAACATAATTGAGAAGGTATATAAAAAGAAATAATTAGGTGATCTATCCCGTTGTCACCAATAATTATTGCATCAGACCATCCTCAAAAGCTGTGATGAACTTACAGATATACCGCAACATATCTATTGCGCAGAAGATCCATTATGATATGTTTGTGTCTACCAATATAGAATATGACGGTCTCGAAGGTCTAAACCCCCTATCCGTCAGGAAATCGACATCCCATTCATACCACGGTGCTACAGAAATCAACAATGCAAGATACACACCACAACACGTATCCCTAATGACAGGAAGAGACAATCTATGGTTATCATCACCTAGTGCTAACTCTCAGAACGAGTCGGATTATAGGGAATCACCCCTAACACCAATTCGGTCTTCAAGCGAAACAATAAAGGAAGACCTAATCAATGTAGTTCATTGAAAACATATTGTTACCCAAATTATACACGGTATCGATCAAACAATGTCGAGCCTGAATGGTTTGTCAAAATAACAACTAATCACGGGAATCACATTCACCAATTTCTAATACATTTACAGGTCATCGACCAATAACCCCAGTCCGTGACCCTCAGCGAGGAGTCCAACAACGCCCAAAAGATGCAATATAATTTGAATGAAGGTAAGCACACACATAACTAGCATTGGTATAAATACCCGAAACCCAGACCCAACCCGGACCCGCCATTGGACCGAAACCGACCCGGCCTATCCGGGTCCGGTTTTGGGTCCTAAATAGGGACCCGTTATACTTTCGGGTCCGGATCCGGGTCCGCTCAAAAGAGACCTGACCCGGACCCGGACCCAGACTCGTTAAAAAAAACCCAAAAAATCAATATAAAATAAATATTCTATCCCCATCCCTTCCCTCCATCCCCCTCAATTCTAAATCTTCTTCTTCCAAACTCAAAAATCATGTCTTTTTCTTCTCTCCTCTATTTTAAATTCTCTACTCGCCGCCTCCGCTCGCCACTCACACTCCCGCTCCTACCCGAACGGGTAGGAATATTTTAATAGGACCCGGTCCTTACAGGTCCGGATCCAGGTCTGGGTCCAATTTTTGGACCCGTAGGGGACCGGGACCGGGTCGGGTCCGGGGAATGAAGGACCCGACCCGACCCGATACCAATGCCACACATAACCACAAATTTCTGACTATTGACAGACTCAAACATCGAGACACCAAATACAAATCAACCAGTGCTATCTCCCAACTCACTCATGTTCACCATGGGTACTAGGCACAGGGACTAGTCTAAATCCCAAATGAACTGCTAAAAATATCTTTTAAAACTCAATAGTTCATGATCCACACACTGCGGTACGCAGAGGATTCCTTATCAATCGTCCAATAAAAGTAGTTCAAGAAATAGCAATAGTTGTGACTCAAGCTATGCTCATCGGAATCCAACAAAATCAAGTTTTCTAGAAGGGTAGGAGACTCTAATGCAATCCCCTAGTTGACAACTCCCTCAAATTCTTTAAAGAACTCAGGTCCCCCGAGTTAATACATGCTTGGAGTCGATCCAACAACAGGTTGCTGATCTTGCAACACCCATAACTTCCAGCACACAATTTGGAATTTCATGATATTACCCATTCTGAAAAGCTAAGACCCTAGGCTACAACTTTCTAGTTGACCATTTCCTCGAATTCAATCATCTTGATACCATAAAAATCTCATATACTCTTAGCTGTATATTCCTTCATGCACTCGCTGCACTTTTCCAATATCATAAAAATTTGCTCACTCATCGGAATTACTTGATCTCGGGTTGTATGGAAAGGTAGGAGGTGTCTACTACAATTTCCTATTAGAAAACATCCTCAGATTCCTTTACTAAAGTCCTCGAAAACACCAATATCTATAAAGTGCACAATTAGGGAAAAAGTGATTCTTTCAACAAACAGAGTCTTAACTAGACTAGATCTGCCCCGATCCTTAGAAAATCATAACTTCGAAACCATAAACTGGAATTACATAATTATGGATGTTTTGGAAAGCTATGACTCCATACTACAAATCTCTAGTTAATCAATCTTCCAAATTCATAACAAATAATTCAAGAACTATACATCTTTACAGACTAGTCAAACTGAACTAAGCTGAACCTGGTCCACTTTGAAATTCAATAACAAATCAACCTTAAGTCCAAAGCTCATGAAATTTGAGATTCTGAAACTAAACATATACCATTATATTGTATCCAGAATTTACATTCAGATTCATCTTACACAGAGAGTTATGGCTTCTCAAACATAGCATAAATTTCAGCTTCCTCTTTAACAGGGTATTTTCCCTCTTCACACTAATTATTTTTGAAACCTCGTCAAATGACCTCTAAAAATTTTAAATTTTGAAAATCACCAAATAGACTCATACTACAAGCTACTCCAAAAATTTCATAGCAATATCATACACACACAACTAGTTATGACTTTTTGAACCTCAGTCCAAAAACAGACAGCTTCAGCCACAACTTCCAGACCAGTTGCATTCTACAATTTTTTTGCGGTATCAAACGACCTCGAAAAAATATGAAATTTAAGACTATAGTTGTAGACACATACAAGAGCATCTTAAAAAAATTTCAGATCAAAGTACCCAGTCCGTACTGAGTTACAAAATCGGAAAGACACATTAATTTTTCACAGCCAGCAGCATTTTCAGCTGCTCGCTGTCCTGAATTGGACTCGGTGTTTGGGCTACTAAATTTATTCCAAATATTATGAAACTATTCATGGATACTCTAGATACATAGAAGAACAAGTTCCCAAAATTTGAGCCCAAAATTCTGAACCATTTGGGAGCAAGAAATTCTCAAACTCACATACTTATACATGCTTTTAATAATTTCATGAAAGGAGATTTTCTACCACATAAATTATTTTTTCTTAGCATGCTAACTTTCTTGTCTTTCCATATATGGTATAAAAAAAAAATTTTAGCTACTACCGTATGCAAAAATTCACATACACAAAAAAACTAAATTTTTTAGAGTTCGAGTATCACCCACATTTTTAAGTTGCAAGAACTCTTTGTAGCTTGCTTGCTCCTTCCTCTTGTAGAAGCTTTGGCCAACACCTTCTCTTTCTCTACCACTTCTTCTACTCTCAAATCCTTCACCTTTCTATCCTTTCTCCTTTTCTCTCTTCAATTTTATTTTATTTTATTGAAGAATAAGAACAAGGTGGAAGGATGAAAGAATGAGAGAGTGAGTGGAAATGGAGATTTTATAGGAATGAGGGAGCTAGGGTTTGGGGAAATTGGTGTCATGCCCCGCTTCCCAGAATACGGGAACACATGCACTTAACTGAGGCCCAGCGAATAATATAAGTACACCAACTCATATCATCCATAATCTGTACCAGTCTTAACTCAACAATATAAGAAAAATGAATCACAACCACGCAGAAAACATAATCACAAACGAGAATGAAATTCAATAACCAAATCTAGAATATAAGAACTTACCAAATAGCTCGAGAGGCTCCTGCTCCAATCGTAGAAGAACTGTTCACCAATGCCTTCTGAAAATTCTCCATATGCACCTGTACTTGTTCATCTAAAAAGATAAAATAATTTGTCCTTATAGCAAGTACGGATAGCAAATAGTGAAAGCAGAGAGTAAGGAATAAGGTACATGAAGGAATATGAATCAAGATCAAATTTACAAAAGCAATAACGGTATTAATAAACAATGGTCATAATCAAGTATATATGTGTCAGCTAGGTCTATTCGCATGTTATTTCTCCTATCTAGTGTACGTACTACTGCGTCCCATACCACAGGTTCGGTGCACGCAAAACAGTGTTCGTTTTAGACTTCGTGGTGGGATCTACAGAACGTGTGCTCGGTGTATCACGATAACAAGATAACAAGTTCACGTCTTCACAAGTAATTCTCCACCTTTCATGTCAAGTTTCCATGTACAAGAAGGGCCCTACCAGGTACATTTTCTGAGACTATTCACTACTAAGTCAACCCTTATTAACCCCAACTTGTTTTAGTATTTTATTAAGTCATTCATGTCCATGCAAGTGTGTATAAGAATGTCAAAGGGATGATAAGAATGCAACAACATGATACAATGCATAATAATAAACATGAAGTAGTGAATCTGAAAATAGCTAACACAGTTACACTAAAACAGTGATAACTCAAAGACTACAATGCGGAATTCGAAGTTCCAGGATGTTATCAGCAACTGGACACTTAGGGCTACAATTCATCTTTATATTAGTTGTGTTAATTCTTATGGTAACAGGATCGAAACCTCTGTGCAAAATAGAACAGGCAGCAGGAATCATAAAATGTCAACACATACATGTTCATCAAGGTGGGTAATTAACATGCTATTGTATCATAAAATGCATTACACTAATGTACAACAAGTAGAATGGATTTTTCAGTGTACAAGTCAATTTATCATGTGTTCAAGTCACAAGATCTCGATCAATCAATGTATTCGATCACAATATATTTTTCACATATGCAACTAGTCATTTTATTCATGTCATGTGTGTATATAGGCTTGGGTTTGAGTCAATGGATAATAATATGATGTCAAAAGTATGTCGGGTTAGCTCGTGTAAATCCTCAATACTCCAAACGGAAAGGACACAAGGCAAATTTAAGATAATTGACAGGAACTACTTGTAGGAGGTCAATAAGCTTGAACTAGAAAAATTAATTGAGTTCAAGTGGACTTGCCTTTTTTTGTAGACGATTCAATATAAATAATAAGGAATAACGGAATCAGAATTCCAGGGAGCGATCCCAAAAGCACGCGCGAAGACCGTGCGAAGAAACCTAAGTAACAAGTAAACAGCAGTAACTAGCCAAAGAATCCTCCGCACCGGATCGAGACGAACACGGTACAACGATCGAGGATTTGCTATGCCAAAACACCGAACGGCAAGATCGTCCAATGGGAGATCTTCCTCACACTGGATCCGCCCCAAACAGCAAACAACCAAGCTGGATCCACTACGGCCAGAACACCGAATAGTAGTATCGACCGCTCGCTCTCCTTCTTCTTCCTTGGCATCGACGGAGAGGGAGCGAGGGCGTGGGAGAGGAGTCGGCAACGTCTGGTGGCATCGCGGTCGTGAAGCGACGGCAGCGGCAGCCACGACAAGGGCGGCGATGGCGGACAACGGTGGCGTTGCGGTCGGGAAGCGACGCAACGGCGAGGCTTCGACAAACGGCGAAGCTCTGTTTCGTTTCAAAAACAGAGGAAGACGATGACGACTGTTCTTGGCTTGGATGGCGATGACGAGAGTGCTAGGGTCTGCGGTGGTGCGACTGTGGATGAGGGAGACGACAAAAGGGGGTACTGGTGGTCGACTGGAGGTGACAACGGGGTGCTCGATGGGTTGCTCGCAAGGAGGCAAATTCGTTCGACTGTGTTGTGAGGGCAATGGCGGCGGGAGCGCTCGAGGACTGTGCATCGGCGGTGGGCAAAGGAGACGAGCGGCAATGGCAATCGAAGCTTGAGCGGGAAGAGATACGATGCAATGGCGATGGGCGAGGTGATGGTTCGAGCTCTGGCAATGGCGGAGACGAGTTCGGGAAGGCGACGAGGATAAGAGTGGAGAGCTCGCGGGCGAGCGACAGGGATGGAGATGGCGATGGGTTCAGGTGGAGGCAGTGGCGGGGTGGAAGGGCTAGTCGAGCGGCGAAGTGGAGCGGTGAGGAGATGGGGGACATCGAGGTTGAAGGGCAGCGACGAAGGGTTGCGCGAAGGAGGATCGCTCGAGCGGGATTTGAGCAGGAGGTGTGACGAGGAGATGGCAGAGAGAGAGGTTGAGGGGGAGAAGCCACGGGAGAGGGATGAGGGAGACGATGAACAGTGCAGGGGTTAGGGGTTCAACAGTAGGAGGGGGTAGGGTTAGGTGTTTGAACAGTGGTGACTTTTGGGGGTTTGGAATTTGAGAGAGTTTGGAAGATGAAGAGTTTGTTCTGAGTTTTGTTTTTGTTTAACTGTTTAAGGGAGATAGAGGGAGAGTGGGGAGTTGTGAAGATAGTGGGAGATATTTGGGGAACGTGAGATGGATTTTTTTCCCAAACTACCCCACTTTTTGAAAGTTTTTCCCAAACTGCCATACTTTTTTTTTATTTCCCAAACCATCCCACTCGGTCTTTAAAAGATCGAGTTTAGTTAAAACTAACTCGATTTTTCAAAGACCGAGTGTTAGTCTTGGATTTTTCGAATTCTAACACTTGGTCTTTGAAAAACCGAGTTATTTTTAACTAAACTCGGTCTTTCAAAGACCGTGGGTGTTATTTTGATAAATACTTTCGAAAGTGGGTTAGTTTGGTAAATACTTTCAAAAAGTGGGTCATTTTGGTAACAAGTTCTCGATAGTGTATCTGTCTAACAGAAAGCAGTTGTAAGTATATATGCAGCAAAAATAATGATAATTTGACTAGAATCTAATTTCGTAGTGATATTCCAAAAATAACTATCTGACGTTTGTTAATCTAAACTACAATAACAGATACATATGCTCTTTAACTATCTTCAGTGACCAAATACATATTCGAACATACCTAAATGTAAATGTATTAAACAAGTTAGAGAACATAAAAAACTTAAGTCCGTTTAGTAACGATTGATTTACTCTATGGTTTATGTGACTTTATATAGTTTTTCACATAACAGTGAGGGGAACTCCCCAATTTATTAATAAGAAATTAACCCCATTTCATTAATAAGAAATTAACAAAATAAGAGTACCAAAGCTCAAGACCGAGAGCACGATAAATATCCCAACTATGCAGATACAGGCCCGACAAGATAAGCTAAACCGTTTTCATGCCCAGTGACTCAATCCAACACGTAATAGGGACTGTTACAACAGCCCTATCACAGAGAAATCCGGATTCATCGAACCCAGTTTAAGGCCCGTATTCCTAGGGGTAACTGATTCTATCCACTCATACGCAAGAAAGAGTTAGAAAACTCTATCTTTATCAAGAGAGAAGTCTAAACTCGATCTTTTCATATGGATGGCATAACCCACTCTATCCAACCACCGGGAAGTATAGATAGATGAATATCTTTCTTGAAACTGGCGTCAATTGCAGTTGTTTGTGGTCAAAGTCGACGATTAGCGAAGTTTCGAACTTTACTGTTTTTATTTATAAGAATTCACGTATCTGTTTGCTCCCACACAGAAATAAGCAGCAACATGTACTACACTTTTATTGACTACTTGTGGATTACTAGACACAAAAATATGAAGCCTATTATAAAACACATTTTATTATTTTTTGTGGATTCCAGACTCTCTCATACGCTACAAAAGTAGTCTAAAACTTACTAATTAATAGTCTGAATTGGCCAAAAAAACAAATTGGTGGTCTGACATTTTTCAAGCTAACTCTAATATCTGACCAAACTTTCACTCATTATTTAGCCACTTTTCCTCGAACAATAAGAATACACTTATAAAAGGTCTCTCTAAGTATGATGCTCGAGCTTAATAAAAGCTTTTCTGTCTGAAAAATAAAAACATGTTTTTTTAGAGAAATGGAGTGCTAATGGTTAGAGAGTGGATGTTAATTTAGTAGAAATTTTAGTAACTTTTCTGTAATTTCCTTTTTAAAGGCCAAATTTAAAATAAAAAATTTCTATGTCAGTTGTTAGAGCATCTTCCCTCTATCATAACCTTTGATACATCTCAGAAGACGCAATATGGCTATACTGCAAGATCCCATTGTCCATATCCTCTAATCCATGTAAACTCTTGACTCTTTAGGAATTAGAACATAAGCATATATTCCTTTCTTTATACAGAAATTGATAGAAGATGGTATTGAAAAAACTTATGGCTTTACCAATAAATAGTGGCCATATGGAGCCAAGAGCTAGATCATTAAAATCATGAGAGGTATCAAACGCAGTAGACCAGATGCCTTACATGAATATAAGAGACTAACTTTGTTAGCCAAGGATGGCTTGCCTGTATCCTCATTGAGATTTTTAGTTGGTTAGCTAAGATTGAGAAAGTAAGCATGCAGAGACCAAGTCGGATCTCTAATGCGCTAATAGGCAGTCTCCTTGGCTACGCTAAGTGGGTCTTGTTGCTCATGCTAGGCCTACTTTTCTTCCAATTAATCTTATTGTTAGTGGTGTTAATCAAAGCTTATCATGCAACATAAATGAATCTTCTTTATTTTATTTGAGAAAAATGATAATTTACATTTAAGAGAATCGATAGTGGAACTTGTTACCAAAATGACCCACTTTTTGAAAGTATTTACCAAACTAACCCACTTTCGAAAGTATTTATCAAAATAACACCCACGGTCTTTGAAAGACCGAGTTTAGTTAAAAATAACTCGGTTTTCCAAAGACCGAGTGTTAGAATTCGAAAAAAAATCCAAGACTAACACTCGGTCTTTGAAAAACCGAGTTAGTTTCAACTAAACCCGGTCTTTCAAAAACTGAGTGGGATGGTTTGGAAATAAAAAAAAAAAGGACAGTTTGGAAAAAACTTTCAAAAAGTGGGGCAGTTTGGGAACAAATTCCGTGAGATGTGGAGTAGAGTTGATATGGTAAAAACAGATTAGGGGAGAGTTGGGTTATGGGTATTGGGTATTAAAAGGGGATTCAATCGGATGCGGGTTTGGGTTTAGAGTAGGCTAGGATTCAATAAGAGATAGATATGGGTTTGGGTTAAAATCCAATAGGAGATGGGCTACACTTGGGCTTCAAATGAATTCAAAATAATTAATAAATGATAGTATGGATTAACTTAGGCTTCAAAATAAATAAATAAAAAGAAGAGATAAGATTCTACTTTGGAATATAAACTTGGGTTTCAATATGAGATTCAAAAGGATTTAAATGCATCAGAAGAATCTACATAGAAATTGAAATACAAGAATACATGGCGAAAAGAAAAGAAATGGAAATCTGTATAATCGGAAACATGGGTTACAATTGGAGTGGGGCGGCCATCATGGAGATGGAGGGTGAGGATGGGAGGAGGTAGGGTTGAGTAGAGATGTGTGGATGAGAGTTTGCCAATACACAAAGAGCTAGAAGGTTCTTGGAGCTTCTTATTCTCAAAGTTAACACACACATGGTGAATTATTTCCACCATTAGATCTTCATCAAGATCCAAGCCATGATCACATGATGATAGGGTTCCTAACCCTAGGTTAGGTCAAGGGACCCTAGGTCACCATACCCTAACCCTAGTGCACAATTTGAATCCTTATTTAATTCAAGCACTAGCTCAATTTAAAATAACCAATATATATAATTTAAAATTTATAAAAATATATGTTTTATAGAAATTATAATTTTCTCCCGACAATTGTTCGGTCAAAATAATCGGGACAAATCCACAGTTAAATTGAGAAGATATTCCGAGTCTGTCTTATCGGGGTCAGAACAGCTCATATATCTGAAATTTCGCAATTAAACTGATAATTATTAGAAAAATTTATAATCGTGTGCAATTCTCAAATGCGCACAGATTTCAATACAAAAATAGCTGTATGCTAATTTGCCGGGTATTACGTGTATCATCCTCTCCAATAATTTTGAAAAAAATTATCTCTTCTCTAATTTCGCTACTCACCAACCAGTCGATATTCAAAACCACAATTATCTAATCTTAAACAAAAGTACAAAACGTTTTCCCCGTGCTAAATTGATATCTCCATACCCCCCTCCTTTTTCGTCTTTTTTTTCTACTGACCCACTTTGTAAAAATATTAAACAATCTGACCCACTTTCGAAAATACTTACCCAATTGACTCTGTTTGGATACGTCAACATAACACGTTCTTGAAAACAACGACATAGATTAATACAATGTCGCTATTTCAAAAATTGCATTAGTTTAAATTTTTGTAAACATGCCGTTGTTTAGAATAACGACATCAGTATATTTCTTATACAAGTGTGAACCTTCTGACTTGGAAAAAATTTTAAGTACTGAAATAACTTATAAATAATGTCGTTGTCCCCAAGAACGATATTCACATTACTGATGTCGTTGTTGGAGATAACAACATCAGTTATAATACTCATTAAACTTTCTTCCTCCATGATCGTTCTTCCAAACAACGGCATGAGATAACTGTTGCCGTTCTTAGAAATGGCGGCAACAGTTCACAGAAATAAATTAGTCAAGTATAAATATAAAACGAACTGTTACCGTTGTTCCAAATAACGACTTCAGTTATCCCTAACAATGAATAGTATATGATGCCGCCATCCCTAACAACGACATCTGTAATGTTGTTGTCATTGTTCTAAACAACAACATTAACTATAGAATTTTTTCACACTTGCATTTTTTCTCCAAAGTCAAAGAGGATACCCGATTGAGAATAAGTTAACTGATGCCGTTACTCCAAATAGCGCCATGCGAATTTTTTTATAACAGATGCCGCTATTGAAAACAACGGTATATAAATAACCTATGCCGTTATTTTCAATAACGATTAATACTGACCTATCCAAAATTGAAATTTTGACCAAAACGACCCACTTTTTGAAACTTTTTACCAAAACGACCCATTTTCAAAGTTTTTACCAAAATGATCCACTTGCTAACTGAGTTAGCAACCCTAGTGAAAACAGGGTCGCTAACTAAGTTAGCGAGTGTATATTAGAGTCGCTATCTCAGTTAGCGAGTGTATTTATACCACATTCGCTAACTGAGACAGCGAGTTTATTGACTTGAAGAGAAAAATATATATTTGATTTAGACTCGCTATCTCAGTTACCCACCTTAGTGAATAAGGTCGCTAACTGAGTTAGCGAATGTATACTTGGTTTTTTTTCTTCAGGTTTCACCATTTGAAAAAAAAATTAAAGAAAAAGGCCAAGTATACACTCGCTAACTCAGTTAGCGATCCTATTTTCACTATGGTCGCTAACTCAGTTAGCAAATAGGTTGTTTTGGTAAACACTTTCGAAAGTGGATCGTTTTGGTAAATATTTTCAAAAAGTGAGTTGTTTTGGTCAAAACTTTCCAAAATTGGGTCAGATCGCTCAATATTTTCAAAAAGTGGGTCAGTACGGAAAAGAATTATTTTTTCCCTCTTCTCCAAATGACTCAAAGAATCTAACCTCAAATTCCCCAAACCCTAGCTCAAATTCTCGAACAACAACGCCATGTCGAGCTCCGCTTTGAGCTCTCGAATCCCGCCGCTTCCCTCTTTGCGGACGCCAAACCGCTTCTCAATGCCGTCTAGTATTCAGTGGCGTTCGTTCGTTAGCGAGAGGAGGAGGAAGACGAAGACGGTGCTCTGCGCTTCGACGGCGCCGCCGAGGAATTGGGTCGCAGTTGATGGCAACGTACGTGAGATGCCCTAGTCTTTATTAAGATTTTTTAAATTTAAATATAGGGTTTTTGAATTAAAAACATAATGTTGTGTTGCATCAGAATTCGGCCAGGTCTAATGAATTGGGAGAAGGAGGTGAGGTTAAGGAGGGAGCTGATGTCCTAATCGAATGCCGGGATGTGCATAAGTCGTTTGGGGAGAAGCAGATTCTTCGGGGTGTGAGCTTCAAGGTGACTTTTCATTGATTTTGGACATTTAGAAAGTTGCATCCCCTACTTGATGTAAAGATTAATAATACCGCACAGTGGGAAGATTAGATATATCTTGCATTTGCAGTTTACGTGAAATCAAACAACGTTTTCTGTCCTGTGTTCGTATTATAGATATATGAAATTGGTTTTGTATGTTGGTTTTTTGGGTATCAGTTATAAACTTATAATCTTGCATTGATAACGTACTTGTCTCTTTTTCATGGTTGTGCGTAACTGGTGTTATGTCTTGATGAGATATTCACTTAATTTAATTGCTTGCGAATGGTAGGGAATCAATACTTGTGAATGCAATGTTGAGATCTGCGTGGGTTGAGAACTGGATTGTCTTCATTGCTACAAGTGTTTTAGTTTTGGGCAAAAGAAATTAAGTGATTGCATTAGTATGTAGGTATCGCGGTGAGATATAGTCTGCTAGTATAACATTAAATTCAATGTGTAGAATTCGGCAATGATAATCAACGATAGAGAAAAAAAATAAGATGGGGGGCAAAGAAAGAAGCAACAAGCCAACGAAAGCAAAAAAGCGAAGAAAGAAAAGAGAGAAGGTGACTGGAGAAAAGAGAAAGGCTACATATAGGCTCTCAGGTTACCATTATTAACTATTAATTAGTCCAATTCACTTCACATACAGAAAACTTATGTACCTTTTCAAACATTATTTTCATATGCTGCATTGGTTATCTGTACAAACCTCTTTTTGCACACTTGACAATCAGAAAGCTCATATGCCAATATGATTTCTCGAATTTGTTGTCTTAACGAGCATTCCAACCACCCAATTAACCATGTGTATCCGGGTGGGTATCAAGCATTGCTTTGATATCTTTGCCAAGTTCCTACTGGAGATAACATCATCTAATTTCTTAAATATGCAAGCGCATGCTCGCAGTCAATGGTATTAGAGGTTTTAAAAGCCAGATTTAAACACACAAGTGTTGAACCCTCCTTTTCTCTCAATTCTTCTAGCAGATTGTGGCAAATAAGGTTTCATTTGAGGTGATGGAGTATTCATTGAAGCTAGTTAGAAATGAATGCTTACAATAGTCATCTGAGAAGTGGAATGCTAGCAACAATATAAGGAATCACAAAGACGCATATTGTTCCTATTTGCAAGACCACCATCACACTTCTTATAGGCACAACAGTTATAGTTCAAGAAAAATGCGATGATGTTCCCAATGTGTGCAATGTTTTTAGGAGCAAAGATAGATAAAAACGTTTCACTAACTCATCTACTGGAGAGTCGTCCTTGAGCACGCTAATCTGTGAAGTCTCCGAAACATTAGAGGGAAATTGCAACTTTCTGATGTTTGGCTGATATAATTTAAAGTTAGACTTTGCAATGTCAATGTCATGTAATAAGTAAACTTATGTCAGACTTATTCTCTGTCCAGTAGAAAATTTTTGACCTTAATGATAAGGAGTTTCTTGACAATTTAAATAATAAATATTCAAGTGTGGATTACAATTACACTTTTCCATTTAAAAAACTAAAATCATGCATTCATTTTATTGGTCACTTCATTTTCCTCTTCCTCTATTACTTTCTTAAATTTTAGAACACTTTGAAAAACACCGTCTGGGAATGTGTAGATAGGGATTCTATACAAAAACCAGATTATTGGGATGATGGTGATCTTGATTAGTTTTTCCACTTCCAACTTATGCCCCAAAGAACAATGAGTTTTTCATTTTCCTTTAGAATATATGAGTCAGTTTAACAACATGCTTTGTAAACCAAAGGATTACATCAAAGTATTTGTAATAAACTTTTTTCCAATTGCCTTGATGGTGACGTTAAAGATTTGTGACCTAACTACTGAAAAAGACTAAAGCCCTAATCACTGAACACTCTATACACATTAAACCTGTTTTTAGATCTCGTTATGATCTAGGTGTCCCATTACACACAAGGTTTGAAAAGTATGATTTTTTTTGGCTGAAGAGGACTCAATTATAGAAATTTTAATTAATCAGTTGTTTGGTTCTGTTAATATCTTGGATATGCCAAGGAGTTTTCATAGTTAAGTTCTTTTCTTGTTTCACCCTTTTGTATTGGCTTCAAGAAAATGAATATGGACGACTACTTAAATACCATCAGAAGTGTCGGTAGATTGTCCTAGATACCTTTTCTTTGTGCAAGTCCTATTACTGATATTGTTAGGAATCTGAATGATTTGATATGGAATCACTTAGCTAAAAGTGGTCATTTGCTATATTTTTCAAACTCATCATTCAATCTATGGATGCAACAGGAGGATTTAGGATCACCCACATGGGCGCTTTATTGCAATTTTCATTGAGTTTTTTCAAACACTATAGAAGCTTACTTTGGATACTTCTCCGTCCATGGTATTCATTCCTCTTGTACGCATATAGGCACATGGCCAGTACATGACATTGATAATAATAATTATAAAATTAGTTTGCAAGGTGTGCTCTATTTCTAAAGCAGTATCAGATGATAACTTTACTAAGAAATACCATTTCTAATCGCTCATCCTACTTCATTTTGTATATTGCAGCTTTCTATCTGCCAAGTTTAGACATAATTTTTCTTTGAAATATTTGGATTGTAGAATTTGCTTGACACTTTTATTTGATTCATTTTACCATGTAGATTAGACATGGAGAAGCTGTTGGAATAATTGGGCCTTCAGGAACAGGCAAATCAACAATTTTAAAGATTATGGCTGGTCTTCTAGCTCCAGACAAGGTATGGTTACCTTCATATTTTTGACCATGTATTTACTGTTCATCAATATTATTTGTCACAAGCCTTTTTTTGAAAGTTATATTATTTGTCACAAGTTGCGAATCACTATATTGTCACTGAGTTTTCTCACTTTTCCTTTTTTACTTTATTATAAGCAGGGTGAAGTTCTCATTTGTGGAAAACAGAGACATGGTTTGGTTGACGATGATGAGATATCTGGTCTGAGGATTGGCCTGGTATGGTACTCAGAACCTTTGCAATCATAGCTATAAATTAAATATTAATGGATGAATGGTTTCTCTTTTTGTGTGATGAATTGATGCGTTCCATTTTGAAATGTCAAAAGATGGTAAATATACTACATTTGGAATTTATTATAGCTGATTAGGGCCATTAGGCATATGCAGGTTCTACTTGATTTTGGTTGAACATTAGTTATTCTGAAACTGCACTTTAAGTAAAATTTTGTGTAATATTTTATTCATTACAGGCTAATTTTCCACACGCTACAAAATTTACTAATTTGGATCACCTATGGGCTTGAAAGGTAGAAAACAGTGTTAAACTTGCTGAATTCTACTCGTAATTTACTGACCAGAAGCTGGACTGATACTTCGACTTGTTGTAATGTTTGAATTTAGATATGCCTATGCTTGTATATGTGGTCATTTATGGGCTTTGCATTAAGTCTCGCTAAGAATTAATTGAACATATTGTTAAAGACCATGAGTTGGATGTGTACATGATCATTTACTTTTGTGAAGTATATGTAGATGCTAAGAAGGATTGGTGGTCACTATACCCAATATATATATATATTTCAACTTAAATATTTTGCAAGGTTAAATCCAATATTTGTTGTACAGAAGCATCCAAGTCTAATTCTGTAGAATTCATTTGTCGTATTCAGTTGTTTGGGTCAGATATGGAACACAAGGCCCACAAAAAGATTGGATAGAGTTGTACAATCTGTTTTCTACCTGACTTATATGCGTGGTCATTCTCGTATTATACCTTTCCCCTGTGCAGGTATTTCAAAGTGCAGCACTATTTGATTCCCTCACAGTTCGTGAAAATGTCGGTTTTCTATTGTAAGATTCTCTTCACAACATCTCGAGCACTTATATGGCATCAAATAAAAGTTCACCAGTCAGTGTGGTAATTTGTTTCCTCATCTTTACTTTCAGGTATCAAAATTCAAAGATGCCAGAGGATCAAATAGCTGATCTTGTGACAGAAAACTTAGCAGCAGTTGGGTTAAAGGTACTTTTACTGGTTTCACCGCTTCAGAAACTGACTATTTTGTAATTTGGCATGTTCTATTTAATATTCGGAAGAAAGCATCCACAACTTGCATACATAGTTTTTAAGTGGAGTACATTAGCTCACCTACACGTGTATTAGCCACCTGCATGATGTATGCGGTCGGACTTATCACTTCTGTAGCTTTAGTTTATTAGTTGTATATAAACTAGGTTTGCCCGTTGACACGTGCCTACAACACGTCTTCGAAATGGTGCACCTGATTTGATTATATAAAATAGTTTTAGAGTTCGAGCAAATGAATTGAAGTTGGAAACATATTATATGAGGAAGCAGTATATCTACCTTTAAGCTCAACCATCACCTTCTTGATCATTAGCTTGAACTTACCTGAAATGCATATAGTTTGTTTGAAAAAACACTGCATAGAGTTTTTTTTAAACTTCAACATCACTTTTAGATGTTTGTAATAGTTATGCAAGGATATGATCATATAGGTTTTATAGAGTTTACTCTTATCCCATAACCACTATGAGCATGTCTAAATACAATGGTAACCCAAGTGCAGGTGTGAAGGTATCTACAATACCAATAATCTAAACATTTGTTTGTCTGAGACTTAGTTTGCAATTAAAATATCTCTTATTATTATTTCAACCAAAATGTAATACATGAAGTTCTCAAAACTCTAATCCAAGCTAATCATTTATTTTATCTCCACTTTGTCTCCCCATTGCACCTTTATAAAAAAAAATATCAAAATGGATCAATAACAATTATTTTAGCTGTCTTTCTTAAGTGGAGAGTTTGCACCCTTCACTAGTAAACTCCAGTCATCCCATTCCTATATATCCAAACATACACTACAAGTTCTTATATGTTATGTTATTCATGGTTCTAATAACCAGTGAAGGGAACACTTCACGAAAGTATTAACTCTTGTAGTAAAGAAATCAATGTTGCATATTTGCCAAGTTATTTTAAGTTGCTGATCAGCTGACCTGTCCTGCTATGGTTTGGAAGCCCCAATTGAGGGCACCAAATAATCTATCTCTCACTTGCGCACACCTTAAATCAAAACCAATAAAAAAATCATCAAAAAAATCACCAAATTAAACTTTTTTAAACACAAAAATCAAACAATCATACATCTCTGAACTTCGATCCTATGCACACACAAAATTCGAGTCAGCAAAAAACTGAGTAATCCCCTGTACACACAAAATTAAAAATTAGAATGAAAATTCGGTTAATGAGATGAAATTAGAATCGCCGCATCGCATGTAGAGGCTCTCGATTCGGTGGAGGTGAGTCGCCGATACGGAGTTGCTTAATATTCGCGCTCGATTTGGTGGAGGGGAGTCGCTGATACGGAATCAGCAGTGGATCAGATATCGGTGATGACCTCTTGATTGGGGTTTGACACTGGATTTAGATTTGGATTTGAATTTGCTTTGAGATTCGCGTTTGAGAGGACGACACTGTTTTAAATTTTCTCCGATACGGCCGAAATTTCGTTTCGGCTAGCTTGCCGATACGAAATGACATATTTTATACTCTACATCGTTTTGGACCGAAATGTGTAGATTTTAGCTGAAATTACCGAAATATCGACCGAAATTTTGTCGAAATTGGCGAAATATCAGCCAAAATAGACACAAATGTTATTGTGAATATATTAAAAAAATTTGTTTTACTTTTTGCATATATGTCTTTCAATATAAGACCTTAAACTAAAATAATGTGAGGATTTCGTATCGCTATTGTTTGTATATATGCAAAGTCAAGTAAGTTTATTAACTAATACATTATTTCTAATCAATGCAAATTCAATTTAGTTATATACTTATGTTACATTCTCTTCTATATTATTGTTAAATTATGCAAAAATTTACCGTAATTAATTCATGTCATTAGTTATATTATACATTATTTTATATGATAAATGAAATGTAGGACATAATATCTTATTTAGTAATAAAAAAAATATTTATTAAGTATAGGAAATGATGAGGACATCCATTCTATTTAGTTTTGTATTTTATTTCTGTACCATATTTATTTTTGGCAATTATAGCCATATGTAATTTTTTTAAGCATTAGAATATTTCTGAGATTTTAGAATATTTTGAGATATGTATCAAAATTTGTTTTGAGCCTATATATAGGCCTTGAGATTAATGAGAAAGTATGCCATTCTTGATTAAAAATTATTGTGTTGAGTTTTGCTCTTCATCTCTCCTTTGTGTGATACAATTGAGATCCAATTATTAGGGTTTGTGATAAATCCTAATAACATTTTAAGGTTTGTGATAACTGATAAGCTCTAAAATTATCCCCAAGTTAAAACCTCAAACCCTAATTCCCAAATTAACCCACCCTAATTAACCCCATTAATTAAACCTTAACTATTTACCCACTCATCATCAGCCGCCCCTCCTCTCATCTCCCTCCTTCCTCTCCTGCTCACCGAACCCATCTCCTACCTCATCTCACCGCAACCACCACCACTTGCACATCCCGTGCTCCTCTCCATCCCCCGACAACTACCATCGCCAACAACCTCGAGCACCACTCCACCATTAACGACCACGACAAACCTCACCCTCGACCACGCTTCCCAACCCCGAACACCCCTGCCGTCTTCCCTGTTTTCCGTCGACGACGATCAAACCCTCCCAGTCGTCAACCCCCTTTGCTCCCTTCCCGATCGAAACCCCGACGCCCTGTGGTTGCTCCTTCCTAAGCCAAAACCGCCGTCGACCCACCTCGCTGTGCCGGCCCCCCGTCACCGCCCTCAGCCAGCGACGTCGCTGCCGTCGCCTTTGCTGTTGCCATTGCTGACTTGGGTGCTGCTGTCTCTCTCTTACTGTGTTTGCTGATTGCTGTGTCCTGCGTTGTTGCCAACCCTAGATCTAACGGTTTCTTCGAATCCCGGTATACTCTTTTCACTTTTCAAATATTTGTGTTATACTGTTTTATCAAATCTATTATATTATTCAATTTAACTGTCGACCACAAATATCGAGATTGAGTGTTTCACTTGCCTAATTAGAGTACGAATCAATATTGCATCTGTTACTTGCTAAGAACGCTTAGAGATTTAATTATTGATTGTTAGAACTGAATTATTAATTGGGCTTGTTAAACTAAATTCAATTCTTGAAAATCCATCAAACCGATTAATTGTTTAAAATTCTAACTTTGATCCGCATTACATGTTGGTAAAATTAATCCTTTAAGATTCTTGGAAATTCCTTATTTAGGGTTAGTTTTACATCATTTTGGTATCAGAGCGAATAGCGAAGGTTCTTAAAATCCTAGTTCTTGCATCATTTAGTCATAGATTTTTTTTTTGTATTCATTCAGGATTGTCTAGAGTCTTTTTTTTATTTTCTTTCGTTCTTTTACATCACTTCAGATTTAAAAATTAAAAAATAAAAAATAAAAAATAAAAAATAAAAAATAAAAAATAAAAAATAAAAAATAAAAATAAAAATAAAAAACAAAAAAAACAAAAAAAAACTTAGGTGCATTTAGGACCCCTTTTCCCAACACACGACCCCTAGTTTCCCACTTGTGGTGAATGCATCTTCGCCGCACCACCACAGACCCCGAAGAGCCTTTCTTCTCCCTTCCTGACCACTCAATTAGGAATCCTAGACCTCCTCGAACTGAGATGGACAACTCTGATATTTTCGTTACCCTAGATGCCATTCAAGCAACTCTTGTCAATATCAATCAGAGGCTTGAGAAAGTGGAATTAAATCAAACTGTTGCCCCAGAGCTTCATGCTAATCGTTGGATCCCTCAACGGAATGTTCGTGACGATCGACGTTAAGAACGTGACCCTGACGAATAATATAAGAATAACGTTAAGGCTGACGTTCCCCATTTTGAAGGCCACATGGAACCCATGCTTATCTCGATTGGATCCGTGCCATGGACCACTACTTTGTGTGGTTTGACATGAGCGAACAATGAAATTGACGGGTAAAGCTGAACAACACTGGACCAATCCTGAACACGCCTGCAGAGGCCGAGGCCTGACACCTATAGTCACTTGGAAAACCATGAAAGAGAAGCTCACTGAGAGATATGTACCGTTATCGTTCCACACCCGATTGCTAGATTCGTGGAACCAATTTTATCAAGGAAGTAAATCCACACAAGAATATGTTGATAAGTTCGATGACTTCCTTATTAGGTGCAATGCTTTAGGTAAAGAGAGTGAAGAACAAACTCTCTCTAGGTTCAGGGCTGGATTACGAGCCGATCTGAGGAACGAGCTAATTCATAGAAATGTGGACTCATTAGTGGCAGCTTATACTCTTGTCCTCGATATGGATTCCCTTAAAGCAAATTCTCATTACAAGTCCAGCGATTCGATGGATCATTCCTCTAGAATGAATCCTCTTGATTCCTCTAGACTTGAGCACTCATCTCCTCAGTACCCTAACAAGTCTTACCCAAATAAACATACTTCAAATTTCTATTCACATAGAAATGACAACACAAGTAAGAACACTGAAAGAGACTATTCTAACATTGATCCTCTCACTAAGTGCTATAAATGTAAGGGATATGGGCATATTGCTGGCAACTGTCCCAGCCCAAGTAGGATCAATATAGTAGAGGGTACCGCAGTCATCGCTGATGAGCCCAACAATGAGTTTACCTATGAACCTAATGCAAATGATGACTTTGATAAAAATGAGGATGACCAACCTCTCAATACTCAATTGTATTCAGTCTGTCCAATCAACTCCATTGAGTGTACCTGAGTCACCCATTCCTTTTCAAGTCACTTGGTAGCCTATAGATTTTATCCATGTGTTAGAACATCCTAGAGTCACAGAATCTGCACCCACATTTGCATATCACATTTATGACTTGCATAGAGAAATTTCCAAGGAGGCAAGGAACTTAATGAGAATAATTTTAACTACAATTTAATAGCAGATACTAGAAGGAAATTTATAACTTTTGATATTGGTGACAAAGTGATGGTTCGGATTCGTCCGGAACGGTTTCCAGCTGGATCCGTTAAGAAGTTGGATGCACGTGCTGCAGGCCCATTTAAAATTCTTCATACAATCAATGATAATACCTATGTCGTTGACCTTCTTAAAGGCTTTGGCATAAGTAAGATTTTTAATATTGAGGATCTAGTACTCTATGAAGGCTCAAAATTCAACCATAGAAATTATCTTATAGATGAGCCTAGACTGCAGCCTAATGGTGAGATTTCCACATTTACTCCTCTACCTGATACTATTTACCCATCAACAGAAGAATTGAATAATATTTTAGATGATCTGATAATCTACAAGAGATGGTGGTATGCACAAGTATTTGGTGAGGTGGAAGAATAAGCCGAAGTCGGATGACAGTTGCAGTGATCGTGAGGAGTTCCCGCAACTGGATCCAGATCTTTTGGAGCACCATGACAGGATCACTGGTTTTGACTCGACCGGGTCGAGCTCTCTCCCACCCGAAGAGAATGATGAGGACATCCATTCTATTTAGTTTAGTATTTTATTTCAGTACCATATTTGCTTTTGGCAACTATAGCCATGTAATCTTTTTTTAAGCATTAGAATATTTATGAGATTTTAGAATATTTTGAGATTTGTATCAAGATTCGTTTTGAGCCTATATATAAGCCTTGAGATTATTGAAAAAGTATGCCATTCTTGATTAAAAATGATTGTGTTGAGTTTTGCTCTTCATCTCTTCTTTGTGTGATACAATTGAGATCCAATTATTAGGATTTGTGATAAATCTTAATAACATTTTAGGGTTTGTGATAAACTCTAAAATTACCCCCAAGTTAAAACCTCAAACCCTAATCCCCAAATTAACCCACCTAATTAACCCCATTAATTAAACCCTAACTATTTACCCCCTCATCATCAGCCGCCCCTCTCCCTTTCATCTCCCTCCTTGCTCTCCTGCTTACCAAACCCATCTCCTCCTACCTCATCTCACCGCAACCATCACCACTTGCACCTCCCGTGCTCCTCTCCATCTCCCGACAACCGCCATCGCCAACAACCTCGAGCACCACTCCACCATTGACGGCCACCACAAACCTTACCCTCGACCACGCTGCCCAACCTCGAACACCCCCGCCGTCTTTCTTGTTTTCCGTCGACGACGATCGAACCCCCCCAGTCGTCGACCCCTTTTGCTCCCTTCCCGATCAAAACCCCGACGCCCTGTGGTTGCTCCTCCCTCAGCCAAAACCGCCGTCGACCCACCTCGTTGCGTCAGCCCCCCGTCGCCGCCCTCAGCCAGGACGCCGTCTCCGTCGCCTTTGCTGTTGCCATTGCTGATTTGGGTGCTGCCGTCTCTCTCTTACTGTGTTTGCTGATTGCTGTATCCTGCGTTGCTGCCAACCCTAGATCTAACGGTTTCTTCGAATCCCGGTATACTCTTTCCACTTTTCAAACATTTGTGTTATACTGCTTTATCATCTCTATTATATTATTCAATTTAACAGTCGATCACAAATATCGAGATTGAGTGTTCCACTTGCCTAATTAGAGTACGAATTAATATTGCATCTGTTACTTGCTAAGAACGCTTAGGAATTTAATTATTGATTGTTAGAACTGAATTATTAATTGGGCTTATTAAACTTAATTCAATTCTTGAAAATCCATCAAACCTATTAATTGTTTAAAATTCTAACTTTGATCCACATTACATGTTGGTAAAATTAATCCTTTAAGATTCTTGGAAATTCTCTATTTAGGGTTAGTTTTACAGCCTGAAATGATCTTCCGATGTGATCACATTTTCCTGAGATCTCCTCCGAGACGAAACACCCATTGCCGAGATGAGTCCGAAATCCGAGATTTAAAACCATGGAGGACAATGGAGGCTTCGCCAATGGAATGGAAGCGAAGGTTTAAGAAAATGGTTTTTAAAATTTGGAGTTAGCGGCTTAAAAACCCTAGGGGAGAGAAATTGGAGCTCTCTGGTTTGGGGAATAGAGTGAGCAACTGATCTGAATAGGAGAGAGATATATATATATAGAGAGAGAGAAAAATAATTAAATAAATAAAGGAGTTTTTTTTTGGGGGGGATTTGAATTTGAGTTTTGTGGGGAAACTTTTGGGGGAGAAAATATCTTTTGGGAGCTTAAATCTGGACCATTGATTTCCTTACTATTGAAGGGGAGCCACTTGATAGCTTTTCTTTGTGTTTTATTATAGATGTTTACTGCAGATTTAATATTAAACGCTTAATTCATTATAATAATGTGTCCTTTCTTTTTGTAGGGAGTTGAAGACCGATTACCTTCTGAATTGTCTGGTGGTATGAAAAAACGAGTAGCATTAGCTCGATCTATAATATTCGATAACACCAAAGGAGCTATTGAACCAGAGGTATGTCCATGAGTGGCAGTGTGTTCTCTGTTTATTTTGATAAACATTTGTTTCCAAAATGTAATTTTTTTTAGCTAAGCATTCAACGGTTTCTTTTCCTCCCCTCCGACTTATTCTTCTTCTAGGAGCATTTTGTTCCTTTGTTTAACAAAATTAAACTACATGACCTAATAAGGTTGGGTATTTGTACCTGCAAGTAACCCCTTCTATCATCTAGGGATAAGTATCTGGGCATGGATCCTTTGCCTAACTGTAGTGACCAATTAGATTTTTTTTTTTTTTTGGGTTGGTAGTTGGGGGTAGGGCTGCAAACGAGCTGAGTCGAGCCGAATATGTTGAGGCTCGAGCTCGGCTCGAGCTCGTTTCGAGCTCTAATAGTGAAGCTCGAGCTCAGCTCGTGTAAGCTCGCCTAAGCTCGAACTTGGCTCGTTAAAGTTCGTTTACAAATCGAGCTCTAATCGAGCTCGAGTCAAGCTCGAACTTGGCTTGAAAAAATGTGAACCTGACACAATTACTCCAAACATACAGAACTCAAAAACATAAAACAAATGGACAAGAATCAAACATAGTGATTGATTGATATATTTACAAAAAGAAGAATTGGATTTCTTGAACAAAATCTAATCTTCTCAAATCTCAAATAGGGTTACAAATTTTCTCACTCTTCAGTTTCATATCCTAATTACATCAAACTTAAAAACTCTGCAGGCAACCACAACAAAACCAAAAAAAAACAGAGAACGGCCTGCAATGCAATGCTGCAACCTTAAAAACATTTGCAGACATGACTACCATTGTAAAACAACATAGTTATTGAAGATTTTAACTGTACATGCATGGGATGGAGATTAAGCGATAGCTCATAATCTCATCTCTGAGTTGCCATCAAGCTCTTATCCTTGAACTCTTGAGCAGCAGAAGTTCTTGAGGGCTGAACAAGAGGGAGCTTCTTCTTTTCTGCAGTGTAATATAGCCCACAAAATGTAAATGGAATCAACTAAGAGTACTAACAATAAGACAGGATGGTTTTTTAATTATGCAGACCTATTTCCAGCGGTAACTTCAACAACAGTGAAAAATTCTTCTTCACAATCAATTAATTCCAGTATAGAACCGTGAACTCATTGGATATCAGAGTTTGCTGCAATTTTTGTAACAAATTTCAATCCTCTACGGGTGTCCTGGATAAGAAAACAACAGAGTAAATGTGATTATTAGAGCAATAAACAAGTAGTGGAAACAGAACAGTATCCCTGTAGCAGAAACCGGGCATGATGCATTAGACAAATTTACAATTCATCAAACATGCTTTGTTACTATTACACATGGTCAGGTGAAATGCATTTAGGAACTGAGAGTAAAAGCAGATGCTGCTTATCACTTTTACATTGAACAACTGACCATGAATAAGGATGTATTAATTGAATTCACCAACTAGCAGGTATTATGTAAAAGATGATTTATTTGCATGTGGAATGTAAACTAGGAAAAGCAATCGAATCATACTCCTTATCTCCCAGTTTGACTTCAGTTCCACCGTATTCAGGTAAATGGACTGTATCTCCCTCTTTTACAGAAACAGGGATAAGATTCCCGTCTTTACCACGTGCACCAGGTTCCAACAGCTATAACTTTGCCAGAGTTCAGCTGAAATCAGGAAAAACAAAATCAGAAAGAGGACAGAAAGCAGACCAAGCACCAAAAAGAAAACTTTTCCAATTAACAAGATGACTGCAATTACTATGCGATCAGACAAAGCGAACAAAGCTAGCTGCAACAGATGCAGGGGAAAAAAAGGGCAATCTCTAAAAGTCTAATGCACTGCCCAAACATCATACAGAACATTGGAAAATTACATCTAATGACAAGTAAAAGTTTCAATCCAACATAACCATACAAGACGATCAAAGACCAAGCAGCTTATTCAAATTCCTGATAACAAAATTTAGTTGTACAAAGCATATCAAGTTAGTAAGAACATTCATAGTCCAACAACATGTAGCTAAATTGAAACTAATCATTATTTCCTATTCCAGAATCTTTGACAATTTTCAAAATGTGGCATAATATTTAGCTTTAGATGCATGTTCTGTGATGTAATAGTCATTGTATGATAACTATGGTTGCACCTTAAATGATTACTTACCCTACATGTGTTCTAGAAATGAGAATGATTTGTGTAGTATATTTATGACTACTTTGTTCCACTTTCTGATGTGATGAATTTTACTCCTCTGAACATTCCTAGTAAAATTGGTATCCCATTTCTCTTTGGTAGTGCAATGAGAAGTAGCGTATCAATTAGTGGAGCACATGCAGGACATTAATATTATCAACTATAGGTAAAGATGATGAGTTAAAGAACTCACAGTTGCATTAGTGCAGCTGAAGCTACAAAGCCGACCATTCGCACCTCTATAAAACCGAAAGAAGGGAAGAACATGAACATGCAAACTATAGCACATGGAATTATGCTCCTCGTAATTCACTTGTAGGAACATCACATCCGGGTTTATCTCCGCAAATTGGCAAATCTACAACACAACCCAAATAAAACCCATCAAAACCCAATCACCCCCACAATCAAACTATGCACTAAAATCCCCCACATCGAAATACCATAAAAAATTCTACCTTAGGGTGAAGTGCTTTACACCCTCCACAACCGGGAGAGAAGAAATCAACAATAACAAGCTTGTTCCCCCTTGCTGCAACGAATCAACAATAACAAGAAAGTTATAGCCACAATTTTAAGCCCCGAAATGGATGAATTTTATGTAAGTTAAATTTTGTTACTTCTACGAGAATAAGGATTGAAAATTGTACCCAAATGTGCCCTCTATTGGATTGGCATAGTGATGAGTCCATTGCTTAGGGAGCCATTTCGCCAAGCCAAAGTCTGAGATCTAGAAACAAATAATATACAAGCTCAGTACAGAAGAATGTGATAACTATTAACCAGTAGTTACCTTGGCATCCTCTGAATCATGCCCTCACCAAAATGGTTGAAGGCTATAGTGACCTGCATGATCTTGTCTTTGTGGTAAGTATCACTGTGACCCAGTAGCATCACCTGCATCCATTAAGCAATAAGTACAATAAAAATTTAGAGAACTGAAAAGTATATGGAAAGCACTCACATTTCAGTGAGCTGCATAATCACATTTCAGTGGAAAGCACTCACATCTAACGCTAGAATTGGTACCCGGGTTTTAACTGGGTAATAATATATTAAGAGAAGTGACTAATTTAAGTACAAATGCACACATTCTTGAAGTAAGAAACTAGTCCCACGATCCGAACCAAGTAAAAAATTTAAACACAAATATGCGGCACAATTTACTATCAAGAGGAATAATGCTCACCCAGATAGGTTGTGTCTCGTTAGCGAATAGCGATCTCCCAGTCCATCAACATAATAAACCTATCTGAAACTCAACCTATCTGAAAGTTCATCAACATAATAAACCTCTTTACAACATAATAAAATTCATCAACATAATAAAGTTCATCAACATAATAAAGTTCAAATCAACATGACATAGTTACATAACAAAGTCCAACCAACATAACAAAGTTCTTCAGCATAATAAAGTTCAAAGCAACAGACAAAGTTCATCAACATCAACAAAACAAACAATAATAAAGTCCATCCATCGGCATAACAAAATTCATGTTGTAGAACGAGGGAGTGGTATAAGAAATTCCTTAATTGCTTCATCATCCGCAGTCTGCAACCAATTGATTATTAGGATTATGATTAGCTTACAAATATAGTAAGAAAGTGTAGTGTAAAATCATAATTTAACTTACCATGGCCTTCTTCATCCCTTTAATTTGACGCATCCAATCACCTCCACACATAAGTGCTTCAACGGTTGTAGTCTTCAAAGAAGCATGGTATGGGTCAATCAATCGACTGCCGGCACTAAATGTGGACTCTGATGCAACTGTGGTGATAGGTATTGCTAATATGTCGGCAGCCATCTTAGACAGAATTGGATATTTCATGTTATTCAATTTCCACCACTCTAATGCACAAAACTTCACATCCGAATTTGGTACACTTCTGAAAACACCTTCTTCCAAGTAAGACTCCAAATCCGATTTCCGTGGTTCGACCGACTCCATTGACATAACATATTGATCAAACTGCGACAATCCTGAAAGTTCTCCTTGGCCACACTCACCCGCTGCACCACTCATCCCATGGTCAGATGTAGAGATACCTATAGAGTGTGATTTGTTTTCAAATTAATAATGTTGGAGTAAGAGAAAGTAAGGCAGCTTTTTCAATAATAATAAATTACAAATATATTAGATACCTGTTGAGTCTCCTCCCGCTCCTCCATTATCAGTACTAGTAGTATATTCATTGTACAAATCATACAATGTGGTCCTCACCTTTTCAAGATTTGTTTCAACTTCATCCTCAGAATATACCAGTGGAAAACAAAACTGAACCAATCGCATTTTGAATCTAGGATCCACTATGCTACCAAGAGCTATCAACAGATTGCACTGACCCCAATACTTATCAAACTTCTCACTCATCCTCTTAACCATCGAACGAATAATCTCATCATCATCATTTGCTCTAGAATGTAAAACCTCTTTGATTCTATAAACCTCAGATAGAAAAAGGTTAGCAGTGGGGTACTCATTACCAGAAATTATGTTCGTAGTAGTACTGAAAAACTTCAGCACACCACAAACTTTCTCAGCTAGTCTCCAGTCTTCGGGGCTTGGCAAGTTCATGTAAGTAGGCTCCCTATCTTGAAACTTTGGAAAAACATCTTTTAGTTGCAAGGCAACAACAAGCATATCATATGCGGAATTCCAACGAGTAGGGCAATCTAGGATTAACTTCCTTGGCTTCAACCGTAACTGATGCACTATTTTCCCAAACTTCTTAAGTCACCCCTCACTTGCCCCAATAAACTTCACACTGGCCCTAACATCCTCAATCACATGTCGAATTTCTGTAAGCCCATCTTGCACCAAAAGATTTAATATGTGCGCACAACACCACACATGAAACAACTTACCACCCAAGAGCAATGACCTACTTCTTGAAAAATTATCCCGTAAAATTCTAATTGCCACATCATTATATGAAGCATTATCAACCGAAATTGAAAAGACTTTATCTTCAATCCCCCATTCCACTAAACACTTATAAATAACATCGGACACATCAATACCATTATGCGGAGGAGGTATGTCAACAAAATTAAGCACACGCTTATTAAGTTTCCAATTTGAATCAATAAAATGACCGGTAAGCACCATATAAGAAATAGTTTGTGGCGTGGATTTTCAAATATCTGTGGTCAAACAAATTTTACTAACTCCTTTCAACACACCTTTCAATTTTCTTTTCTCCCTCTCAAAAACGGATAAGCAATCGTTCCGTGCAGTTGTGCGAGAAATCTTTTGATATAATGGTGTTAGACCTCTATAAAATTGAGTAAACCCTACTTCTTCTACAATGTTGAAAGGATGCTCATGCATGAGAAGCCAGTTGGCCAATAATTCTCTAACTTTAGCATTGTCATGTTTAAAAGTCAGGACATTTACCTCATCAATGACATCAGAACTTGGCACCATAGAAAGTGTCGGTTGATTCTTTTTATTTATCAACCTTCGAGTACACACATATAAGTGCCGCTTGAGATGTGTAGTGGCACCAGAAGCAAGGACAGCCAATCTTGATTTGCACCATATACACTCAGATTTCTTAGTACCATCTGCAAGATTGATGTCCTTAAACTCCTCCCAGACCGAGGAAGTCTTTTTCCGTTTCCTCTTATGAAATGCTTCTTCACTGATTGGCTCAGTAGTGCTCTCTTGACCTTGACCTTGACCTTCACCTTGAATACCAGAAGCCTCTCCTACGGGGGTAGATTGAGGACATTGAGTCTCAACATGAGCGTTTGGAGCACCTTCAACCATGTTGAATTCACATCAGAAGTAATAATAGCATCCGCCATATCTACAATTCAATTGAATATAACAAATTAATATAAGTTATAATCACACAAAAAGCAAAAAGCAAGTAAGTAAAAGGATACAACCACAAATATAATATTCTAGATTGATAGAAGTTCCAAAGGTGTAAATGAGTGTTAAAATATTCTAAAATAGTCTTAATAAGACAAGATTGGAAATTATAGCATAGAATGCTGCACTAATTAAGTTCAGGTCAGGTATTTTAAAATAGTCTTAATAAGACAAGATTGGAAATTATAGCATAGAAAGCTGCACTAATTAATTTCAGGTCAGGTCTTAACAATTTCCGAAACACACATTTGGGTCGAAAACTTAATAAAATTAATTTCAGGCCAGGTCTGGGAATTACCTCTAATCTACCCAAATATGAACCAAATTAACTCGATGTGTACCAATCCATACACCCCAAATATATGTATATGGCATATATAAAGTAATATTAAGCATATATTATATAACTCCAAAAAACTGAGCGGAAACCCTAAGCACAGATAATTTGCTAAAAGAATGATCAGATACAGGGCCCCACAAGGCCCCAAATCAGTATCGACATCATGCACTTAATATCATATGGAGCTAGTATAATAAATCGTAATACCTCTAGTAAATATTAATACCTCTAGTAAATAGTAATTTAACTAGCTTAGTGCATACAACAAGAAATCATAGAGCTGACCCAAAATCTTACCTACATAAATTTTGTCTTATGTCAATTGTCAAAACTCTTTTAAAGCCATATATTCCTCCATTAAGACACGCAAATATGTATTCTCAAGTTTTTTTGAGTGTATATGTATTTCAAGTTGAAGCAAGAATGATTCAAAACGGCTCTCCTACTCGTGATGTACGGATATGATGTATCTGATGCAAATACTTGCATGATAGTTGACACTTGCCAACAGACGAGGAGACTAAACAAGATGGATATGATGACATAACAACTTCTACAAAGTAACACACAGGGACATGGTGATATAACCACAAAACATACTTGCATGTTCATTGCTTCTTGCAGACACAAAAGAAAAATACTAAACAAGACATATATGATGATACGACAACTTCTATAAAGTAACGCATGGGGGCCAGTTTATATGACATCAAATTGCGTGCATATATCTCTCTCTCTATATAGATGGCCTTGCTAGGCATATTGAATATGAGGCCCTTTGGTGCACCTTGTTACCCAATGTAATTGTTTTAGTTGATGAGATCAGTCTCTAAACTAGAAACTAAAGAGTCGACTTAAAATTAGAAAACATTGGCCAAATATTGTTGTTTTTCATCCCTGTATTAGAGAATCTATCAAACAAGTACAAAATAAATATCGAGAAATAAAACAAATGACAAAGAAACTTGTAAATAGATGTTAAATAAAAACACTTGAAGACTAGTTCAGATTAAGTTTTGTCGATGTTAGATTTCATATAATAGTACTTTTACAGTGTTGATCGCTTGAACTAATCACATTTCTGATAGTTGATACACAAAATATTGTTTCACATATTCATGTGCTCGTTAATAATAACAAAATGAGAAGACAACTATTTGCAACCCATATTCAAATGAATTGTGCATTATCCCAAGAATTCAATCGTTTCTAAGCACCCTAAAAAAACCTAAAGAACCAAATGAAAACCAAGAAATCGACAACTCACAGTATGCAAATAGGCTTGACCACAATATACAGCGACTCGATCACCCCAGTCACTCTGCCTCTAACCTTTTCCATAACACAACCCAATAAATATTAAACGTTCGATTGCGTAAAAAAACAACAGTAAATAACTCTAGTTACCTGTAGCAATAACTAGAATCTTGTGGTAAGAAATCGAGGAAGATGATGTTGCTATGATCTTCCCTTCAACCGATTCCTACAGTAATAAACAAATTTATGATTTTTTTTTTCTAAATTTATTTTCGAAAAAAAATTGAGAGTGAAGGACCCGAAAGAATATATGCTACTGCAACTCTGCAAGGCAATTCATTTTAGGGTTTACTCAATTAAACTCTTAGATATCCTCACAAAGTCACAATTAAACTCTTAAGACTCACAAATTAAGAAAATCATGGATGAAATTAGTATACTCACAAATACTCACAAATGAGGATGAGAAAGAGTGCGAGCTTGCGGCTGCGTGAGGGCGAGGCGATGAGGATGAGGATGAGAAAGAGGACTGCGAGCCTACGAGCTTCCGACTCCAAGCCTGCGACGCGATGAGAATGAGGATGAGGATGAGGATGAGAAAGAGGTCGGGACTTGGTACTTGGCGATGAGGATGAGAAAGAGAGCTGGATGAGGACTTGGGAGTTGGGACTTCGCGAATGGCGACCGAGGACTTGCGATGAGGTTGCGACATCGATGGCGATGAGGATGAGGATGAGAAATTGAGGATGAGGATTGAGGATGAGAAAGTGGTGGCTGCAAATGCAAATTAGGGTTTTGGTCTTTTGGATGAGAATTGAGAAGTGAGTGGCGGCGACTGGTAACTGGAGTCTGGCGAAAGAGTGTATGAGTTATGACTTATGGGCTCATACTATTAAAGCCCAGTGCCTATCTATTCGGGCCCTTATTTAACTCGAGCCTATACGAGCTAGTTCGCGAGCCCGTTATCGAGCTTCTTAACGAATAGCTCGCGAGCCTAACGAACCGAGCTAGGCCAAGCTCGAATTCGGCTCGTTTAATTAATGAGCTCGATTTCCAAGCTCGAGCTCGATTCGAGCCGAGCTTTGACCAAGCTTGGACCGATCTCGAGCCGAGCTACTCGCGAGTAGCTCTGTTTGTTTGCAGCCCTAGTTGGGAGGGGGGGGGAACCAAGGCCATAGCCACCCACCCACCCCACAAACGCACATTCTCTTCCCATAATTAGGGAATTGTGCAAGCGGCACTTCAAACCCCCAACCTTTTGCACCCTAGCGAAGATGCTTGCTTACCACTAGGCTAAAGCACTTGCAGACCGATTAGAAGGGTAATAGCCACAAATTTTATCATCTTTTTTGGTAAAGAATTTTGACAAATAATTTGTAGAACCTTCTTTTCTCTATTATGAACCTCATTTTGATGGGCAAAGGCATAGATGATGATGATGATGAAAAGTTGGGTAGAAAATGTGATAAATAATAGGATTTACATCAATCTTTGGCGTCTATTATATTCAAGCAATTACAGTATCCTGTTTTCTCCGAAGAAGCAATTTGATTTTCAATTCAACTTTATCTAGCAATGTGTATTTGAACTAATATAGTTAGTATAGGGATTATAGAGGGACTTTTGCCTACCAGCCAGTTTCCCAAGGAAGAATAATGCCCAGAATTAGTTACAGTTTTTTTTCTTCCTTTTTTTCATTTTCCCTTCCTTTTACCGACTTCCCCCTTAGTTAGCACATTGCCAAGTAATGTTCAAGGAGAAGAAAAAAAAAGGAAAAAGAAAGTCTTTTTGAGGGGAGAAAAACTTGTAAGCAAGTCCCAAGTAAGCTTGAGGGGGATGGTGGGCTTAGAGCATCCACAATGGTGTTTCTCATATTTGAGAAAATGGCATGTATAGAAATAGCAAATAGGGGTTCTGTCTGCAGTGGTGGTTTGCTAAAATTTGAGAAAGACGATACATGTTTCGTCCGTTTTTTTTTATACAGTTAATTAATTAATGATTAGATATTAAAATAGGTTAATTAAATAAATTAAATAATAAAATATATCCTAAACCACTAAATTAACCACTAACCTAACAATTATACACTAAAAAAACAAAAAAAAGGGTGGGATGGGACATGTTGTCCCGTCCAAGCGAAAAATGCTTGAAACGGGACAACATGTCTCGTTTGAGCATTTTTTATTTTTAAATTTTTTTTTGTTCAGACGGTACATGTTATACCGTCCGATCATTAAAAAAAAGGTCAGACAAAACATGTTTCGTCTGATCCCGTTAAAAAATAAAAAATAAATAGGGACGGAACAACATGTTCCGTCTCTTATAATTTGAGAATCGCAATTTCGTTTCTCATTTATGAGAAGGAACTATAGCAATTTTGCCATTTTATGGCAAAATAGCAAGCGACTGCTGAGCCTCATTTCTCAAAAGAGTCTCATTTCTCAAAAAATGAGAAATTGGCAAATATAGCAAACGACTGTGGATGCTCTTATAGCTTTACTTTAGTTGCACGTTCTTATTTTGTTTGCTATTCATATAGTGGACTTTGTGAACTATATTTATGTGTGGGTGGTGTTTGGTGAGCTTGGTGGGACGTGGTGAACTCTTTTGGGTAGATTCGATTTTGAAAGAAAACTTGGAACATTTGTCTGTTTAAATTTCTCAAAGCTTTTAACCATATTCCCCATATTTTCTTTGGTGATAGGTCCTCTTATATGATGAACCAACTGCAGGACTGGATCCCATAGCTTCCACTGTTGTTGAAGATCTCATCCGTTCGGTGCATTCCAAAGGAGAGGATGCCCCCGGAAAAATCACATCATATGTAGTAGTCACTCATCAACATAGCACAATTAAAAGATCTGTTGATAGGTTATCCATTGCTCTCTAATGTTCTCTTTCTGTTCAGTGTGTGTTGATTTCTATTAAGTGTTTTATTACTGACCGCAGAGCAATAACTTTCAGTTTTTAAGATTACTGCTCTTTCCCCATTCATTTCATATTTTCCATTGTCAATAAGCAAGCAAAGATTAGTCAGCATCTCTAACAATGAACATTTGTTTCCCAGGTTATTATTTTTACACGAGGGAGAGATTGTGTGGGAAGGAATGACACATGAATTTACAACTTCGACAAATCTAACAGTTAGACAGGTAATGTTGTAGCCTCTTTTGATTAAATGTTCAAATTAAATATTGTTATTAAAATTTCTGCATCAAATTGCAGTTTGCATCTGGTAGCTTGGATGGCCCCATCAAATACTGAAGGCCGAGCTACTACTTTCCGCGTATTACTAAAGGTACAATATAACCTCGTTTCACCTGTTTACTTTCTTCGTATTGTTGCATATTATGGAATAATTGAAGGTAAAGGAATGCGAATTTTGGTGGTGTTTGTTAGAAAGGAGAGTTCAAGCTGTAGGCAAGTAAACGAGTAGGCAGTCTGTGCTGTATGGCAGACTTATTGTTTATTCATTGAATCTATATAGCTTCATCTGTAGTTCTGTACATTGTGTATCTGAAAATTTTACTTTACAACAGGCTTAACTAATTGTTACTGCCCTTTTTCACTAACTTGTAGAATATTGAAGGTTACTGTACCTTCTCTACCATTTGTTGCTTATATTGCCTTTATTCTCCATGCTGCTAATCATTGTAATCTTCTTAAATGTTGTTTAAGCTGTAAATAATGTCCTTTTTTAAATTTTGTTTTCTATTTTCTAAGCTCAAAGTGATATTTGTTTATTTCCCTGTTCCTTTTTTGCTTGAGATAGTTTGTTTTAATGCAAAATGGTGAAAAAGTGTTGAAAGAAAACAAGAACGGTGAGGAAAAGAAATGACGGTGAACATATATACAGTACTCTTTCATTGTTTGACTTCTAACAAGGAAAATATTCTGAGACGGAAGAATGATGATCCTCCCATTGGTTCATCATGGAATGCTTTGATGAGTTTTCGAGGCTTTTAGATTAAACCAAACAATATGACCCTCCCTTTTCTCCCCTTGCGCTGTAAATCAAAACAAACTACCTGGGGTTTCTATACGATACATGTTTTTTTTTTTCTTTTTTCTGAACCGATGTGTGATGGTAGACAGATTTATGTATGCAAATCTGGTTACCTTGTACTAGTATTTTTCACGTGCGATGCACGTTTTGATAAAGAGTTGGAGTTAAACGTGCGATACACATATGTCATTATAAAAAAAGAGTTGAACGGGCGATATATGTATTTTTTTAAAATTAAGAAGGAAAAACATTGATGTGTACGTGCGATGCACGTGTTGAAAATAGATTTGGAGTTGCACGTGCGATGCACCTGTTTGTTTGGTGACAAAAGTGATGTTTCTTTTGTGACAAAAAAATATTTAAAATTGTTTATTTTTTAACAAACTCTTCCAATAAATAGTAAGTAAATATATCTCTAATCTCTAATATTATAATGAGAGAATGCCTTAGTGTCGTTTGTCATTTTGTCATTCTACTAACATGTGCAACGCACGTACATAACTAATATAAATGAGGTTTCCGGTTCAAATCATTCTTACGTCAGAGTTTTTATTTTTATTTTTTGAAATTATTAAAACGTGCATTACACGTGTAAATTGCTAGTTATATTATAGATGGATAGATGGATAGTAATTTACACGTGTGATGCATGTTCAATAAAAAAAAATTAAAGTAAAAAAACTGACATAGTGAGGACTCGAACTTGAGACCTTCATATTAGTTATGCACAATTGATGCACGTGTTGGTAGATTGACAAATGACACTAATATCTTCTTCTCCCATTATAATATTAGAGATTTTTGTTCAGTCCCTAGATTGCCCCCGAATGAATTAAGAGGTCCTAGGCATTTCATAATCCTTTACTTTTTAATATTTTTGGGACAAGGCCTGTAAGACTCCCACACAAACTCTTATGCCATTGAGGGGATTCATGAAAGAGGGCTATGAACACCCGATCTCCTGCTCGTTAGCAAAGAAGCAGACTATGTGACACTTGCAACATTACATAATTTGAGGTGTTGAACTTAGGAGCCCCGAGGGGATGATTCATATGCCATGCCTAAGGCACTGAGAATCAGAGTTAAGGCCTAATTCTCCCTATTCCTGAAAGAACCCATAACATTTGCCTTCGGTTTTCATCAAGTCAAAGGCAAAACACTCTTTTGAATTTATTTTTCATGGCAGGTGCTTTCAAGGTGGAGTTAGCTAAAGCTATCCCATCTCGTATGCCAGCTGTGACAATAGTCGAGTCAGAATGATCTAGGAGGTTAGGAAAACAATGCATATATTGAAAGGTAGGTGAGATTGTTGAGATTGAGACGTGGCATGTTACAGTACCTTCTATATCGACATTGTAGAGTTATACTATATACCCCATAGTCTAAGGAGCGGAGTCAGATGGCCAATGTAACCGAACTTCTTCAACATATTTTTAACTCAGAAAAGATGATGATCCCAGCAGCATTTTCCCCGTTCCTTTCTTATCCTATTTCCTATTATATCCATCATTGCTGCCTTTTTTTTTAATCTGTTTCCTTCCTTATCCTATCTCCTACAAAATCCCTCATTTTCCTTTTTTTTTTTCATTCTTTTTTTCCTTAGATATGAAAACTCCTAATTCTACACATCACACAGGATGTCTAAACAAAAGTTAGACTCCCTTGTCTTAGGGTTTATTCTATATTCAATATCTATGTTAAGCTATTGACTTGTTTAGAGCATTGTAGTCGTTTCCTATATTTTCAAAATTTGAAAAATTTGAAAAATATAGAGAACGAGATGCTGTGGTCGTTCCCTATATTTTCAAAATTTGGAAAAATATGAACAGTAGCCGTCTATATTTGAGAGACGATATAGAAACTTTTTTATATATAGGAATTGAAAGATCATCTTGCGTCCGAGATTTTTTTTTTAGAACGGACGGACGCGTTTGATAAAAAAAGGGTGTCAGACGCAAAATGATCCTGTGTTCGATTGATTTTTTTTTGAATGCGTCGGACGAAAGATCATTTTGCGTCTGACGAATTAAAAAAAAATTGCTGAAGGGAACAGATGCAATATGAATTTGCATCCAAAGAAATTAAAAATAATAATAATTCCCAGAATGAATGCAAGACCTTCTTGTGTCCGTTCTCCCCCCCCCCCCCCTCCCCCAAATTTTTAGTTTTTTTTTATGGAATAGGGCCTATAGGATTCTTTATGCATATAAATCAAATTTGAAATTGGTTTGGTTTTTTTGATCAAGGGTTGAGATGGAACTGTTCTATAGGAATTGTTATGTATTTCTATGCGTACAATTTTGTTTTATTTTACAAATGTGTTGGATCCAATTTTTTATTTTATTTTTATCAATGGTTGAGATTGAAGAAGAAAAAAGATTATCCACCGTTCGACCAAATTTTGGATTTCAACGACTATAAGCTATACTCAAAATTTCTATTTCTAAATTCAAATATGAAAATTTTGAGTCTTAACTACTATAGATGCTCTTACTCATAGATTACTAATTAGTGGATGTTAAGCACTCTATTTAGCCACCAACCCAACTAAAAAACAGTGAAAAGTGACGAAAGGCTAGGGACAGATAATATATTCAAACATTTTGTTATTATTTATTCACATGGACTTGAAAACTTCCTTCTTCAGATTCTTTACGAGTCTCAACGATCACCACTACTTAAATTAGGTACTAAAGTCATTGTCTGGCTTTATTTTTGTTTTTTTGTTAAATTAAATTTTTTTAGTTTATTTTTTTTACTGTATATATACACTGCATCTTGATTTTTTTGCCGTACTAGACCACTTTTTGAAAATATTTGTGATTATGGATCAGTTTCGAAACTTTTAGCACTCGTGGGCTACTTGGTTCCACATCAGCAGCGGTCGCTATTCTCATTAGCAGTTTGTTCTATTTAGAGGTCACTAATGGGAATAGCGGCCTCTATTTAAAAAAATTGAAAATTTTGTTTACTGTCGCTATTCCTATTAGCGATCAAAGCATATATGAAGTCGCTAATGGGATTAGCGACCTTCAATGAACTCTATTCCAACACTTAGTAAAATCTAGAAAGCTTTTGCTCTCTGAAAAAATAACAATCAATTTATTTTTGAAACTGAGGTCGCTATTCGGAATAGCGACCTTAGTTGTATAAAGGTCGCTATTCGGAATAGAGATCTTAGTTGTATTAAGTGTTGGGTTTATGTCTTGCATACTATGTTGGATAAGAAGACGATGAGACGATGGAGGAATCGAGACGATCGGAGACGGAGTGGAAGCATAGAAAACAGTCAGCAACTGTAGCAGCAGATGGAGTTGTGGTCGACCGCACCTGGCGTGCTCTTCAAGTCAGACCTTACGGCTCTTATCGCAGGGTTATCTCTTCAGGGATATCCAATGGTTATTATATCAAGATATCAAACTAGGTTTTCTCTAGATCTCTATATATTGTTGTTATTGACCTCTATTGAGAGCTAGGAGAGAGAGAGTACTTCATTGAAGGAGAGATTGAGCGATTCTCTAATTGTAAACAACTAGTACTTGCTGGTGAGGCTTGAGAGAGGGTCATGGTGAGAATTGTAATATTCTTGTATCTTCTCTAGTTGAATAACATTTTAGGTTTCTTCTTCCCCGGATTAAGGCAAAAGCTCCAACCGGGACAAATTTGTGTGCGCTTTGGTGTGTTTGGTATGATCTCATATGTGTTTGGTGGTTTGTGTTGATTGCATCGAATAACTCAACAAGATCCTAAGGGGGTTTTCGGTAGAAATCCCTAACACTAAGGTCGCTATTCCGAATACTGGCTTCTATTGTACTAAGATCGCTATTTCGAATAAAAGCCTTAGTTGTGTGACTATTTTGTATATTTTACAAAGAACAAAGAGATTGAGTTTTCAGCTGAGGTCGCTATTGCAAATAGCGACCAAAGTATACTAAGGTCACTATTCCCAATAGCGACCTTAGTTGGATGATTATTTTGCAAATGTTATAGAGAGCAAGGAGATTTAGCGTTCTACTGAGGTCGCTATTCGGACTAGCAACCTCAGTTTTAATTTTTTTTTTTTCAAGAGAGCAAGAGTTATTTAAAAATCGCTAAGTGTCTCAATACATTTATTTGAGATCGCTAATCTCATTAGCGACCTCATATATACTTTGGTCGCTAGTAGGAATAGCGATAGGAAACAAAAAATTTCAAATATTTTAAAACATAGGCCGTTATTTTTATTAGCGAATTTCAAAGTGAAGAGGCCGCTGCTGACGTTGTACCAAGTAGTCCACGAGCGCTAATAGTTTCAAAACTGGCCCATTATCACAAATATTTCCAAAAGGTAGCCTAGTACGGCAAAAAAGTCCTGCATCTTGTCTTTCTATTAGTGATTCGGGAGGATAATATCATGCACATATTAAAAGATACATGAATAGTATTGTTAGGTTAAAGGATGATTGAGATTTTAATGGTTTTGAGCTTAATGGTTTTCTGTACATTCTCATTGAAAAATGTTGAGGGATGAAGCAAACATGATGTGAATGATGCCATGCATATGGATATATATTGGCTCCTTTGTCCTGTGTTAAGGGTAGAAGGGTTCTTCCTTGCTTGCCTTAATTTTGTTATATAATAGACAATAGTACTTAAGTCAATTATTGGTGCCAATGATGCTTGTATGAGTATGACAATATTTGATGATAATCTAATCCTATAGTGTTATATATGTACAATTAGGATTACATTTTATAATATTTCGCGTTAGGTGTTTAATATTGAAACTTATCAGCAACTTTGATAGTGAAGTATAAAAGATGACGAATTGGTGATCAAAACTAATGTGATGATGCTATTTAAAAATAATTTAGTTTACCAGTTAATTTTCTGAAGACTGGGATAATTTTCTCTACAAACTTGGTAGAAGATTTTATTTTTGCAATATCTCTCTATGTAAAATCAATGTAGTCTTTGAATGTAAGCATGCAGTGTAATCGAGCAAGGCAATAAGGTGTGTACTATTTTGTCAAATCTATTTTGTCAGTATGATTCACATTGTTTGAACCATGTTTATTCTAAATAGGAAACATCCTTTAGTTCTTAGCACAGATACTGTTCCTTTGTTCAGAATGAGAGCCAGTTATTTTTTTTCCCCCTAAGGGGTCAAAAAATAAAATAATATTTTATCTCTAAAATGGTATTTCAGTGCTTGATCAAAGGAAACAAACATTATGTGCATTAAAGGAGATGTTACCTCATTTGTTTATTTAAGTGCACACTAAAGAAAAAATACATAAGCTTTTTTTTTTCTTTAAAAAAAATCATTAAAATGTGGCTATATGCTCTCGACTTTCATTAAAAAGAGCAAAGCAAATAAAAGTTACATAAGGTTATACTCTTTCTAAACCAAAACTTCACAAAATAACAAACGAAGAACATCTATAATTGTCCTCGACGAGTCCTATTTTGAAAGTGTTCCATGATCATCTCATAAGTTGGTTATGTTATTACATGTGATCAAGCTATTAGCTATACATTTATCTTTCACGTGTAATCATTGTTTTACAATCTTCATTGGAGAAATTGTTATTTGAACATAGTTGTTGCAACTGGATTTTGTTGAGGAACAGGGGACGATTATTATTATTGTTGGTTTTTTTTTTTACCTTTGGAGTTGGGGGGAAGGGGGGCATGTGCCATAGTTAGTCTAGTGGTATAAGTCTATTCGCTACTGAGCAAGAGGTCTGATATTGGAACCTCTGGTTACACGAATTTAGAAGCAAATTAAATGAGTTAAAGTTCAAACTTTTACAAGTTAACTAACAATCTACACTTGATAACTACGGAAGTAGAAGGGGGTCAAAGATTATGAATATTTGCAAAATAACCTGTCTTGTAGACATCTACTTACAGAAATTTAGAAAAGCCAAGGGGCCAGTTAGACATTTAGAAAAGCCATGGGAATCACGTAGAAAGTTAGAAAAGCCAATTAGGTGGTTACAGCCTATAGGGGTGGTCCCGCCCCTGATTATGATGAATGAATTTATTGTTTTTAGAAATGACTTTTAACAACTAACTTCATTGTTGGAGTTGAAATCAACTTGTTTTCGAGTCACTATATATAGTATATAGTAGTATAGATTTTGCATATGCATTCTGTTTTGAGCATTGCTACGGTAAAAAGTCTCAGCTGCTGCTTTACTTTTTGATTTATATCTAATTCATTATGTTCTATAAATTGAGACACAGTGCCCATATATCAAACTTTTTGAACACCAAACAAATACTTTAACATAGAAAGAAGAGCACTCATTCTGGACTATGGAATTCACATCGCAGAGAAGTTTCAAATGCCAATAATTACAACACTCTTGATACAATACACTAAAAATGAAATGCTACAACGGACAAGTGAAATGTGCCAACCAAATTACTGAGAGTATAAAGCATTCCCCCTTTCAGAGTCCTACTATATCTACACTTCAAATTTGGCACAATACCCTTAGTCCTTCACAAATTCAACATACGGAAGAAGAAGAAGAAGAAGAATCCATCATACTTGGGACTCAGAAATGGAATCTAAACATTGGGGTTGCTCCTGAATGATCCAAGAGCTTTGACAGCACCAGCCCTTAACACCAATGTATGGTATGCAGCTGCAATTGCTGCTCCAATGAAGGGCCCAACCCAGAAGATCCACTATCAAACATAACAAAACAAACAAACATTAGGCCCCACAAAAGAAGATTGAATTTTAACACTTTACAGTCTTTAATTTTGACTCTTTTTTTCTTTTTTTGCTGAAAATGTCGTGTATTTTATGAAGAAGAAGATTATGTACGTATAAGGGCATATTTATGTGGATCAATGTATTCTGTTATTAAACTTGTTTTTAGAGAGAAATCCTAAAAGAAGAATATAAGGTAAATTTTAGATTTGATATACTTGGAGTTGCCATGGTTTTGGTAAGGTTAGGTTAGCCTAAATGGAAAGATATCATCATCATGCATGTGATGGATGAGCTATATGTGGCCCACAACATGTGAGAAGTTTGTCATGTATGAGTATGACACGAGCACATTAAAAAGTTGGCATGGGACAATTAGAAAGAAAAAGGGATTACGAAAGGCATAATGCATTATTGGTTGGCTACTTCTTTTATGACATAGAATCAAGTTGTCTGATTTGGTTGCACACTTACACAAGAACCCTAGAGAGTTCTAAAAAGATTGCTAGAGTCCATGTCATGTGACAAAAGAGATTGTCTATTCCAGAAACTAGTAGGAGAGTTGAGAAATGGATGTGTTGAAGTAGAAAAGTATTCCTGTGTATTATAGTCTTCTATGCTGGAATGTTATTTATATAAAATATGTATAGAATAATCATAGTCTGGGAAGAGAGGCAGGAATCAGATTATCATATTACGGTTTTGAGAACTGGATATTGCTTAGTATATATGTAATACAACAAGTAAACTATGTATACTGCGATGCATTTTGTTTGGTTCTTTTAGTAATTTTTATAGTGAGTTCATGTTGAATGTAAAGACTCTTATGAAAATGATGATTGATGATGAAAGTAAGAAAGTGAACCTGATCATCCCAAGCTTTGTCTTTGTTGTAGATAACTGCAGCTCCAAAGCTCCTAGCAGGGTTGATGCCTGTACCAGTTATGGGGATGGTGGCCAAATGGACCATGAACACTGCAAACCCAATTGGAAGTGGGGCCAAAACCTAACAAAACCAAAATTTGGAAATTTAATAACTTCAGTTTTACTTTTACTGCTCAAAAGTAAAAGATAATTAAGTACATCTTTTTAAAAGATTTTTGCTGTGAATACAAGCCAATGTTTGCTTTTAACTTGTCTAACCCCACTGAAATGGTTACTGGAAGAAAAAGACATGAAACTGATAGCGAAAGAAGACTGAAAATGTCTTTACTACTTTGTTTATGTATAGTAAAGAGGTCCCTACTAAATATTGATCTAAGATGCTTTCATGTAATTAATTTTTACTATAGGCACATCATACTGTGAAAGTTTAAGACATTCTAATGACCAAAATCCATTTTTATGAGTGTAGCTTGATTGAAACATATTATGATTTTGTAACAAATGCGATGATGTTGATTCTTATTGTCTATTAATTCTATATGTTTCGTTGTGTTGATTCAGGCATTGTTTATGGGGTGACTGACTTGACGGAGATGAAGAGGGCAGCAAAAAGTTAGAGAGAGCTGACATACATGACATAAGTATTATTGTTCCCTTACTCTGGCCATGCCAATTTATTTTTTGTAATACTTTCTTTTCGTTTCATTATATTCTCTTCTAATTAATTTTATTAGTAATACTCGTATCCCTAAATCAAAGTAACATGACCTGTATATGTGGATTAAAGTGTTTAAATACAGAAACATATATAGCTGGTGAGTCAGAGTAAAAGACCATTAAGTAGATAGAGATGAAAGGCAACATTAAAGATGATTTCGTGTAGAAACATTCCAATCTTTCGATACAGAAAGAAGGGGAGATATTGTTGGAATTGAGGACCACCAAAATTAGGTAGGTGTCTTCTTTGTACCAGAACTGGTGCCGTTTCTTTGGCAATTATTGTCATTTCTAGAGGTACAAGACCAATAGCTGTGGTGGGTTTTGTACATTAACAAACTGCATAGAAACTTCCCTTTCAAATTGTATCGGTATTACTATTTGTATCATTAACTGCGAATTCTACTGTAAAAACTCAGAAATGAATCAAGATCTATTACCAACTTCTATTTGCCACTCAACTATCCATAAAAAAGTTCACCAAATTTTAATAATGTGTGTGCGTGAGATTAGTTACAAGAATTTGAGCATGCGCTATAAATTAATGTTCACTATGTCGAAATACTTATATAAAGCAAAATCTTAGTTAAGAAGTAGGTAAGGGTAGGAAGAGGAGGTAATTAATATATATACCGGCACGTGGGAGTCACGGGCGCTTCTCTTAGGGTCTGTAGCAGAGAAAACAGTGTAGACAAGGACGAAGGTGCCGATGATCTCAGCAGCGAGGCCGGTGCCTTTAGAGTATCCGTCGCTGAGCTCGTTGGCACCACCGCCATATCGGACAAAATAGGCCTTCTGGAAAGCCTTGACAAGGCCTACTCCACAGATGGCGCCGAGGCACTGGGCTATCATGTACAGGAGGGCCCGGATGAGGGATACCTTTCGGGCCAGGAAGAGCCCAAATGTTACTGCGGGGTTAATGTGGCCTCCTGTTTAATTAAGACAAACAGTCAGCTTAGGTTAGAGAACAAACACTGTGAGTAGATAGATGCATGCCAACTTAATTACGCATTGAACTAATTAATTAATTAAAGAGAAGAAGAGCTAGTATTTTACTGAAGCTCTGTAGTATGTGTGTGAGACCTTTCTCTTCAAAAAACAACTGCAAGTAAATGTAAAAATTGGGAGATGTTTTGTTTGCCTTCACATTCTTTTCCTCCTAATTATATATATATATATATATTTAAATTTAAGACCCAAAATTGGACACAATTAGTTTTGTGTTTTACAGCACTTACTGAAATATACTACTTGAATAGAAGCCTTAATAATTAGCTCTTCTAATCTGCAAAAATAAATTATTCTCCTATTTCAAAATGATAATACTTCTACTTTAATCTGTGTATCGTCTTATGGTGTTATTAGCAAAGTTTAAACATTTTCTTAGTGAGCTGATCGAGATAAAATCATTCTATGCAAACTCTTGATCTGAAAAGCGTGTAAAGTGTATGTATATGTATGTAGTGTAACAATAAGTTAGTTTCTTGTGCTTGCTTCTGTTGAAGAAGTGTACACATAATATTTTTTAAATTAAGGAGGAGGGAGGAACCGCTGAAAATACATACCGGAGATACCGGCGGTGCAGTAAACAAGAACGAAGATCATGCCACCAAAGGCCCATGCGATCCCTAGGATACCAACACCGCTGCAAGCTGCGTCGGTGCTGAGGGTCGGATCCGACTGGTGCTTGTAACCAATAACAGTCGCAACTGTTATGTATAGAAACAAGAGTGTGGCTACGAACTCGGCGATGACCGCACGGTAGAACGACCACTTGGTGAGCTCGACCGAGCCGATGAACGGCGCCGGTGGTGGGTCCGTGTAGTCCTTTGCCGTGAACTCACCCACAGTTCCCTCTACTTCTTTACCCATCTTCACTGCTTTAATTTCCTCGCTTGCTGAAACAGAATTAAGACTCTGATTAAGAATGTGGGAGCTGTGTGAGCGTAGGATGCGATGAGAGGTGGGTATTTATTGAGAGAGGGGGGGGGGGGGGGGTATAGTCTATAGATAGATAGAGAGATAGGAGGGGTGAGGTGTAATTTTTTGTTATAATTTGCCGCCCAAACTCCCAAGTCTGCTCGGAACCAAACACTCGTGCTTTTGTAGGACCCACCAACACTTCAAAGCTCGGCTGAGCTGAGCTCACTTCCTTCATCCGAATTTTTTCCCAAAATGATCCTTTTTATGAAAGTTTTGCAACAAACGACCTGTTTTTTTTTTTTAATTCCATAAACGTCCCACTCGCTTTTTGAAAAAGCGAGTCTTGGCCTTCTTTGCCCAGCAACACTCGCTTTTTGAAAAAGCGGGGAGAATTAACCCACACTCGCTTTTTCAAAAAGCGAGTGTCGTTTGGGACTTAAACCCCCCACCCCCAAACAGATCTCACTATTCCTCTTTCTTTCTCCTTCTACGCTCGCGAAACCCTAACCCATCGTCGGAATTCTTCGATTTAAGGCCCTATTCCATCAAATTAGCTGTCGAATAACTCCTAAATTCCTCATTATCTCATCCCAGTCCTATTGCCTACTTTGAAATTGCTGGTTCTTTCGATTTTTTGGTGATTGCGGTGGCGTTCTTCAAAAAGGGGGTTGAACGATTTGGGGGTGTTTCTCGTGGTTCAATTCTTGCGTGAAGATTGTGGTATATTTCTCAAACTCTATATTTTCTAATGTTGTATATATATTTAGAATTATTTAGTTAGAAATTGGTTGATATTATTGGAGGTACAATTTGCGTCGTCGTTGAAAATGTGTAAAATTCGGTATAAAATTTATGGGTATTTAGGGTGTAAAAGTCGGATAGTTGGTTGAGGTGGAGGTCTATACGTTTTGAAAAGGTGGTTAAATGTAGAATTTGTGCGTAAAATTAGGATATAGTTATTAGTAATCAAAACTAGTATAATGCACGTGCGATGCACGTGTAGGGCGAATGAAAAGGACAAAAAAGAAAAAATGTAGTATAATGCTCGTGCGTTGCACGCGGAAGGGGACTGAAAAGGACAAAAAAAACTACTAACACGTGCGCTGCACGTGTTGACATACATACACCAAATAATAAAAAATTGTTTATTTGTTTGTGAATCTCAACTCTCCCATTATAATAGTTATAGATGTTCGTATGTGTTCTATATTTCTTGGTTTTATATTTTGGTATTGTTAATAATGATTGTTCGCTCCATATTGTAGGATATTCTTATTTTTTGAAAAATGCCACGGACTAGGGGACATGTGGAGGTAGGTTCTAGTAGTAGAGCCAATCGTGGCGATGGACGTGGTGGTCGTCGTGGTGGTACCGAACAGACTAATGTAAGCTTATAATTTTTTGCATTCGATTTGTTTCATTATCATATAATTGAATGATATATTTCTTTGCTGATGTAAATGTTGTTTTGCAGGTCCTAAGTAACCCAAATGTGGCTGGTACGTCGTTCCCGGCCTCTTCTTCATCTACTATTTCTCTTGGAGGTCCAGGTCCCCTCGACCCCGCTCTTCTTACTCTTCAGTCGTACCATCGTTGTAGAGATGTGTGGGAGGGCAATTCGAAGGAGTGTACATTCCGTGGGGGTCATCTACTCCCTATGCATCTACGGATTCACCAAATCTTACGGGATTGCGGACTCTACGGTATTGCATTGATGAGCGGCATCAAGTGCGATCGGCCACTGCTTACAGCACTCCTCGAGAGATGGCGTCCTGAGACCCACAGCTTCCACCTTTCAGTTGGAGAGATGACTGTTACGTTGCAGGACGTTTTAGTAATCACAGGACTTCCGGTAGATGGGCAGGCGGTGACTGGATCTATGGACTTCGACCTTCCATATTTAGTAGAACAATATCTTGGTGTCGAAGTGGAGACTGGGGCAGTTATTGGGAAACAGATTCGGTTGAAGTGGGTGAAAGAAAAATTCAAGGACCGATTGACAGATGATTCGACTGAAGAGGAGGTCCACTACTACTGCAGGGCGTACATTCTGACTCTTTTTGGAGGTGTATTGTTCCCTAATTCTAGCGGCCATTCTGTCCCCCTCATGTACCTACCTCTTATTGCAGATTTTGGACGAGTCGGCCAGTACAGTTGGGGGAGTGCTGTCTTAGCATCCCTCTACAGGAGTTTGTGCCTGTGTAGTCTCGGGTCCGTGCAGATGAATGGCCCGATGATATTGCTTCAAGTGTGGAGCTGAGAACGTATCCACGTTGGATGTCTTGTAATTAGGAAACAATCACCAAACTGGATCCATCTCCCCGAGAACCAGTACATGCTACCTCCTCTTGGTGTGTACTGGTCCGGTAACCTTACTTGGACTGTCAACCCCAACAGGTGCCTGACCTACTACTCGTGATTTTTTGAGTGTAATTATAATGTGAGATATTGTGTAGTTGAATCTTGTAATCAACTTTTGAAAAGTGGATTGAATGAAATTCAAAATTCGGTATGGGGTGTGTGCGTGTGGTGATCTATTGTTAAAGTTTTCTGTTTTTTTTTTGTTTGGGATTGTGCTGATAAATTGGATTGATTGTGCTGAGAAGATGGAGATGCTGGAGTTGTGTATGTGTATTATTGTATGTGTATTGTGGAGTTTGTGGAATGAAGATGGAGATGCTAGCTTGTTTGTGGTGTAGTTGTCCCACCAAGAGAAGAACAATTGGCCTCTTCTGCATACAGAGCAAGACTCGCTTTTTGAAAAAGCGAGTCTTGGTATAAATACCCCGCTTTTTCAAAAAGCAAGTATACATCTTTTGAAATTCCAGAGATCTTGAAGTCTCTGGGAATCAAGCAAACTCAACAGACGCTTTCTGAAAAACCGCGATGTTCAGACCTAAACTCGCTTTCTGAGAAAGCGAGTCTTGGTTCTGTATTTTTTTTTGCTAGCAGCTTGAAGTCGCGCTTTCTCAGAAAGCGAGTCTAGTCATTAGTTCCACGATTTATGGGAAAGCGACTGTGAAACCAGTGAAGTATTGATCTCTGGTTATCAACAGATTCAAGACTTGCTTTCCCAAACACCGCGCTTCTTTACACCAAACTCGCTTTCTGAGAAAGCGAGTCTTTGCCTTGTTGAAATAACTCTACAGGCAAAAGACTCGATTTCTGAGAAAGCGCGATGTTCTGTATAAGACTCGATTTTTGGAAAAGCGAGTCTTGCCAATGTTAATGAAATCTTTAAGTTAGATTACGATACTCATAACGCAACAAACACACCAGGACATCAACAAAAAATACAAACGAATACAAAGTCCAAAATACAAACAAAAAAACTTTACCGTCTCTATCGACATAATTTAGTACAATTACAAAGTCCAATTTAAAAAGTACAAGCATACAATAGTTAAATGTTCTGAGTTCTACTATTAGTGCATCACCGCTTATTGTGTCCTTGTAAACCACATTTTGAACATTTCATCCCCGTACCACGACTTGACCTATCTCTCACATCCATGTCATTGTGGAATCTGGTAGTTCTAGTCCTGTCCTTCCTTTTACGTTGCAAAGTGGCATCGGGTACTAATTTTGGTCCATCAATAATAGGCCAATATGCTGGATCTAGTATAGGCTGAAACAGTGGGCTGTATGTTTGTGCTAATGAAGTAACGGTGTAAAATTTATCAACGAGATGCTTGTGATCGATTGCACGATATGCACAAGCTGCCAGTACATGAGAACATGGGATATGGTATAGATGAAATTTCATACATGTGCACGTTTTCGTTCCCAAATTCACAGTGTGCAAGTTCCCACCCTTCCTTTCTCCACCCACCATGCGTATACCTGTTCTTACGGAAAAAACTCCCGATTGATGATGGAACATTGTAACCTCATGTCCGTTAGCTCTCTCACGGCGACTATCGAGCAGTTCATGTACTCTTCGAGCAAAAATCGTCCCTTCAGATAAAAGTTTACTGGCTTCCTGTCGACGAATAGTAAAATAAGAGTTCAGACGTAAGAAGATCGTCTCAACAATCGCTGTTACTGGCAAACTATGGACTCCTTTCAAGACTGAATTGAACACTTCTGACAGGTTCGTAGTCATTATCCCGTATCTTCGACCTTCATCTGCATAAAGTGCCCATTTCTCAATCGGCTTCTCTTTCAACCAATTAGCCGCCTCCACATTTACGTTTTCAAGTTCAACAAGTTTGGCCATGAATTTTTTGGGTTGGCGTTGACACGCTATAATTTTCGCCTTTTTACGCAATGCCTTGCTGCCAAATTTACTAAAAAAATTTGTAGCAAAATGACGCATACAATAACGGTGATATCCATTAGGTTCGTTCCAAGCTCCATTTTGTAACTCCATAGCAGACATTATACCAGCGTGACGATCAGAGATAATACACAACTCAGTGCGATCGGTGACATAATATCGGATGCAAGTCATGAACTATGTCTACGTATTTATACTCTCTCCATCAACCAATGCAAATGCAAACAGAAATAAGCAATCATTCGCATCTGGGGAAACAGCAATTAGCAAGCAACCCTTGTACTTACTGTACAAGTGAGTTCCGTCAACACTGATAACAGGTCTGCAAGACTTGAAACCTTCAATTGAAGGACCAAATGCCCAGAATACACCCTTGAATGTTTTCTCGCTAGGACTGGACTCATACTTATCCCAGTGAACAACGGTTCCTGTATTTGCTGCTTGAATTGCTGTGAGTAGAAAATGCAACTTTGTGTATGCTTCTTCGAAGGTACCATACAACCTCTCGATCGCCTTTTGTTTTGCTCGCCAAGCTTTCTTATACGAAATCTGATAATTATATTGTAATTTAACAATCTCAATAATTGACCTCTGTGATAAACCGGTATCCTTTTTCACCACATCAACAATCAGATTACAAACAAGATTGTAATCAATTTTAAGGTGATCCTGATTCAACGTTGGATTCGTACAAGTGTGTGGCCCAACTATCTTCTTCATCACAAAATCCGTCCCGTCTTTTGGAACCATTACTCGTAATCTCCAAGGACAGCCACCATCACTTATTCCGGGGGGACCTTGCACGATTTCCTCAATGGTACGTTTTCTAGGTGTCATTTTGCATTTAACAGTGTACAGTGACGGTGTAGATTTCAAAGTTACGAATTTACGATGTTTTTTGATAGAATACAACTTCACTGCCTGTTGAATCGACTGCTTACTTATAAACTCCTGTCCAACGTACAATTCGTCTATATTGGACGAACCAGACGACTATTGTGGAACTGGGTGTACTCTAGCACCTTCAGCCATCTCCTCGGTAACATGAGCGTCAACATTGGCGTACCTATAAGTAGCTCTGACTTCATTAGAACTGTTGTTCGTTGGATTTACATTTGCACCACTATCATCATCATCTTCGTCTCCGTCATCATTTTCACCACTATCAACATCTTTATCGTCTGTTTCTTTCTCTTCTTCATCATCGTCTAATAAGCTGTTGTTACAGACTGCATTTTGAAAGAGTTCAAATATACTGTCATTTGGAACAGAGTCAGGAACCGGACTAGGTTGGCGTGGCATCTCAACATTTACAGAATCCGGGATTGTTGTATTTGTGAAAGTGTTCTCTTGTGAGGAACTGGATTTGGTTGTGAAGATTGAGTGGGGTTAGACCGAATCTGCTGTGTAGGTACTACCCTAATGGAGCTTGCACTGGGAATATCATGTGGCTGAGCATTCACAACTTGAATTTGCTGAATATATAACTCTAATGCAGACCAAACACAATTGGGATCAAATGTCCTAGCAATCAATGACTTCAACGCATTATCAGTAGGTACGGGCACTGTCATAAAGTACTGACCATCTCCTCTTCCTGCTGCGTATCGAGCTAAAATTTTTACATTCCATTGATTCCTATCCCAATTAGTAACTTCATATATTTTCTCAACTACTTCTTCAAATGTAATGGTACGGGGTACCCAAACTATTTCCGGATCCAACACGCTATAACAACAACCAATCTTTGGATCACGAATTATTTCACCACCAAAGTATAACCAAATAGGAATATCCAAATCCATACCTACGTTAATTTATACCAATAAGCGAATTATTATCTACCCATAAAGAAAACCTAATGAAATTAACAAAATAAAAATCCAATAAACATCATACCTTCACAATAAAGTTGCTTTCCTCTTCAAGTATACCCAAATTCCAACAAATTAAACCTCTATCGGAAGATGGATTTAAGTTGTCCAAATCAATTTTATAGGTTATTCCACAAATTACGAGGGTACCTTGACGAATTTGAGATGAGAGGTGGGTTAGGGTTTCAGAGTTAGAAGAGAGAGTGAAAGAATAGAAAGAATAATGAGATCTGTTTGGCGATGGGGGGTTTAAGCCCCAAATGACACTCGCTTTTTGAAAAAGCGACTGTGGGTTAATTCCCCCCGCTTTTTCAAAAAGCGAGTGTTGCTGGGCAAAGAAGGCCAAGACTCGCTTTTTGAAAAAGCGAGTGTGGTATAATCCATCACGCTTTTTCAAAAAGTGAGTCTTAGGTTTCAAATTTTCTGAATCCTAAGACTCGCTTTTTGAAAAAGCGTGATGAATTATACCACACTCGCTTTTTCAAAAAGCGAGTGGGGCGTTGATGGAATAAAAAAAAACAGGTCGTTTGTGGAAAAACTTTCATAAAAAGGGTCATTTTGGAAAAAAAACTCCCTTCATCCTCCCTAGGTTTTTTTTTCTTTTTTTTATTATTATTTTTTTTATTATTTGTGTTGTTGTTATTGTTCTTGTTGTTCTTGTTGTTTGTACTAAAATTTTATTATTTTTTTTCCTAACGATATCCAGGTGAATTTTTATCTACTAAAATTTTTATTCCATTTCTTTTTTTAATTTACCGGTATAATATAATTTAAAACCATCAATCTCTTTAGCTTTCTCCCCTACCCACTTTGTTTCTTGTAAATAAGCTATATTAATATTCCTTCTAATTATGGTATCTACTAGTTCTATGTATTTTCTTGTCAATGTTCCTATATTCCAAGTCGCTAACCTAAGCCTATTTTCCTGGACTAGCTTCTTTACCCGCACACGTCCCAATTGGTGCAGGAATCCTTGCCCATTTTTCACGGCATCCGGAGGTAGGCACAACGCATCGCTTCTAGGGAATGCCCTAGCATTTTGCGCATATATTATTAGGATTCATGTTCATAAGATTTGATAAAATTTTATACTGACTGTCAACTGCCTAACGCAATCATCCTCCTTACCTGGTTTATGGCCGAATTCTTGGTTTGGAACAGGCAATGGTGGAGCTGCTTTGTACCAAATTATATAAAGGTTAACTTTGTTACGTGTGATTAGTCTTTTAATTGCAGTTATTACTGTTGTTCCTCGTTTTCTTCTCTTATTATATCTTCACTTTACAATTAATTTTTTGGGATAAAAGCCTATGTCGTAGCCTGATCTTTCTTTTCTTACCCATCTGATATAGTTCAGTGGCTACTTTACAATGAAATTCTTCCCATTAGTAAGTGATGCGGTTTGTTTTTGGGGGGTGGCTGTACTAGGTGTGAGTTCTCTCAATTTATAAAGTGAAAGTCGCGGTACGGGCTATATGCCCGACCCTCGGCTGAGGAAGCGGCTCAGGATTGGCAGGAGTAAGGTGGAAGACGGATGCTAGGCTCGGATCTGGAGGCTCGACTCGGTCTTGTGTACCTGCACTATGCCTAGGAACACCGGGAGAGATCCCGGTGGTAGGCCCTCCGACGATCTAGTCAGTTACTGAAGAGCAACAGTAGCTAGGGTTTGAGAGGAGAAAGATTGATTACCTTTTAATGAAGGGGAGGGCCTGGTATTTATAGTCAGTGCAAACGGGTCTGAGACCTAAGCGGGCCGGGTCGCACCCGTTTGCCTGTGGGCCTGAGGCGGTAACTGTTAGGGATTTAAACCGAAAACCCCCCTTTAGGATCTTGTTGAGTTATTTGATGGAATCAATACAAACCACCAAACACATATTAGATCATACCAAACACACCAAAGCACACACCAGTTTGCCCCGGTTGGGGCTTTCGCCTTAATCCGGAGGAGAAGAAACCCAAGATGTTATTCAACTAGAGAAGATACAAGAATATTACAATTCTCACTACGATTCTCTCTCAAGCCTCACCAGTAAGTACTAGTTGTTTTACAATTAGAGAATCACTTAATCTCTCCTTCAATGAAGTACTCTCTCTCTCTTGGCTCTCAATGGAGACCAATAACAATAATATATAGAGATCTAGAGAAAACATAGTTTGATATATTGATACAATAACCATTAGATATTCCTGAAGAGATAACCCTACGATAAGAGCCGTTAGATCTGACTTGAAGAGTAAGTTGGGCTTCTCATGAATCACCAAGATCCGTCCCAATAAATCCATCAGCGCTGCTGTCGGTCGACAGCACCTCAAGGTCGGTCGACCGTTCCCCTCTTGGGAACTTCTACAAGTTGGGTGGTCGACTGCACCCCATGTATGGTCGACTGCAACTCCACTTGCTGCTGCTGTTGCTAACTGTTTTCCTTGCATCAACTCCATCTCCGATCGTCTCGATTCCTCCATCGTCTCATCGTCTTCTTATCCAACGTAGTATGCAATACATGGAATCAACAATCTCCACCTTGGATTGCATACTCATGAATCCACACCTGTGTGATTTAAAATCTTCTAGACTTTTTTCCTTCTCTTTTTGCAAACAACTCGTTTCAATGGCTTCCTCTGCTAGTTGAATCTATCTCCACCTGTTTTTCTCCCGCTGTATGCCCCCCTCAAGGGCACACCCCAGTAGATTTAATCATGGAGGTGCCACCCTCCACACGAACTCCACCTACCTCAAGGCTCTCTCCACCTTCCGACGATATTCGAACGTCGCAGTCTCGCTCGGATGATTTTAGTGATGGCATACTAGATGGTACTTTAGGAACAATGGGCTTCGAAACACTTGCGCAAGGTTTTCTGTTCCTCCAAAGCTGGTAGAGGTTGTGCTGATCTTGCCCAATCCCCCTCTTACCTTTCATCATCTTGCGATAACTTTTCCAAACTGAACAAACTCCACCTGGATCTGTGTACCTGCAGTCCCGAGCTTCTAGAGTTCTCATGGAAATAAGGCTCCGCTTCATCAAAGGAATATGCATGCCCTCCTCTAGTGTGTCCCCTTCCACCTGTCATCTTCGACTCATTTATTTTCTCACATCTTACTTTACAAGTCTTGTCAATCTTCGTTTCCACACAACGACATAAGGCAAACTTGTAAGTAGAAATTATCTCCCTCTCGGAGCAAACTTGAGAAGAACTAACCGAATCAAAAGAACAACCGGAATTCACATCTAAAGAACTTGAACAAAAGCACTGTTTAAGCCATCACCTGATTCAGCGGCACTTGATTTGGCACCCCTCTGACTCAACCGCTTGCAACAGTCTCTCATGTAATGCTCAATCCCTTTGTACTGGTGGCCACGGACCTTACCCCTACATACACTTTTCCTTCCAATTAAAGTACAATCCACCTCCAAGCAACTCACAGAAGTTGATGCCGATTTATGACTCTCCTTCCTAAGTGCATCCTCCTCCAACTCCTCGATCATACCTGCTATGAAAAACTTCTCCTTGGTAGATTTCTCATCTAGCACGGTTATCATGTTGGATGAATTTGGTGATGAATATATCGAGTTGGAAACCTTTAGATCATATGTGTTGAACGCCCTCAGTTCAGATAACTCCATATTGAACTCCACTGCATGATCTAGAAGAGCGGTACTTTCCTTCATTGAGAAATCCCACAACTTTTCTCGCTGGTACATTCGACCTTGTGATGACGATTCCGAGTAGTCAGTTCTGAATCTTGACCAAAGACTCGCCGTGCTTCTCCTATACCTAACTTCGTTCGTTCATGACAACCAGATTAAACCCAAGGCTTCTGAAAATATGTTCTTCCACTTCTTCTGCTTTGTGTCGATTGGTCTCCCTTTATCTCCTTCTAGGACTAGATCCAAGTCCTGTTGAACCGATGCTTCATGCATGTCCACCTTTAAGAGATCAAAGTTGATCTTGGCTTTGAACCGCTTGATCTTCGTGATCTGATCTGCCATCATCTTCAAGGAACTCGAACAAACCCTTGAACCCGAAGCTCTGATACCAATTGTTAGGGATTTCTATCGGAAACCCCCCTTTAGGATCTTGTTGAGTTATTTGATGCAATCAATACAAACCACCAAGCACATATGAGATCATACCAAACACATCAAAGCACACACCAGTTTGTCTCGGTTGGGGCTTTCGCCTTAATTCGGGGGAGAAGAAACCCAAGATGTTATTTAACTAGAGAAGATACAAGAATATTATAATTCTCACCACGACCCTCTCTCAATTCTCACCAGCAAGTACTGGTTGTTTACAATTAGAGAATCACTCAATCTCTCCATCAATAAAGTACTCTCTCTCTTGGCTCTCAATTGAGGCCAATAACAACAATATATAAAGATCTAGAGAAAACATAGTTTGATATCTTGATACAATAACCATTAGATATTTTCGAAGAGATAACCCTACGATAAGAGCCGTCAGATCTGACTTGAAGAGCAAGTTGGGCTTCTCACGAATCACCAAGATCCGACCCAATAAATCCATCAGCGCCGCTGTCGGTCAACCGTACCTCATGGTCGGTCGACTGTCCCCCTTTCGGGAACTTCTACAAGTTGGGCGGTCGACCGCACCCCATGTACGGTCGACCGCGCAGTCGACCGCAACTCCACCTGCTGTTGCTGACTGTTTCCCTTGCTTCCACTCCGTCTTCGATCGTCTCGATTCCTCCATCGTCTCATCGTCTTCTTATCCAACATAGTATGCAAGACATAAAACCAACAGTAACGGCCTGTTTGATCGCTGTTGGGCTAATAACTCTCCTTCCTAATGCATGTAATCTCTTTTTGGGCTACAGCTGCGGCCACGGGGCAAGAGGGAGGATAGCCAAAGTGTTCCAGGTAGAGGAGTTTGACGACGAGGAGGTAGAGTTCGGGCCAACGCTGGATTGAGGGACTGGCTGCACCAGTCATGACAGTGCTTTTGCCATCTGGGGTTTAGTTTCTCCTTACTGTACTCTCTGGTTGCTGGAGGTTGAGTAGTTAGACCCACCCCCCAGGGTTTGTTGGGGGTGTATGTTTGTTTTCTTGTATTTTTCCTGCATCGTATCTTATTTTGTACTGTTGTTTTCTCCCGGTACGCCGGGGTTGTTTTATTAACGTCTTATTAATGAAACATGGTGGCTTTATTCCACCTTTTCCCTAAAAAAAAAAAACGGCTTGTTTGATCGCTGTTGACTCGATGGTCAGGAGGAGTGGGTTTTGAGGGGATCTGGTGGCCCAGGAGGTGCCGAGTCATCTGACCCTTATTAGTAAGCTTTCTGTTATTGTATGTGATATATTTTCTTACTGATCTTTCTATTCTTTGAATCTGAAATGGTATGATAAGAGAAATGTTATTGGATGTATAAATTAAGGTTGTTTTCTTGTTCTGTATCTAGGCTTCCGTTAACTTAGGTTAAAAATTTCTTGATTTAGGCAAAGTTAAATTTGTTGTAATGACCTGTGAAATCTTGAATATAGCAAGATGTTGGAATATACATATCATTCATATTGCATCATATAGAGTATGCATCGATTTGTATGGTGTTTTTCGTGTCCTAATTATAACAATCATAGTTGATTATTTTTTTTATGGAAAGAAAAAGGTGACATCGCCACCGCTTCATTAATAAGAAATTATAGTTAATTATTGTTTTATATAATTTAGTGTATATTTTCCACAAGATGTTCTTTTATATAGGCCTCGGAATATAATTAGTAGTTGCTTGTGTGATGGTATACTAGTATTATATAATTATGTGAATGAGATATAGAAAATTTTGCTGTACTGACCCACTTTTTGAAAATATTTGACGCTCTGATCCACTTCCGAAAATAATTAGTGATCTGACCCAGTTTTGGACATGTTAGCATAAACTGTTATTGAAAATAACGACATAAGTTATTTACGTGCCGTTATTTTCAATAACGGCATCTATATTTAAAAAAAGTGTCATGATGTTATTTGGAGTAACGGCATGGGTTATTTTGTTTTTCGATAGCTTGTACTCTCCATTTAGAGAAAAAAATTGCAAGTGTGAAAACCTTATACCAGAAATAACGGCATTCTCAATACTGATGCCGTTATTTGGAATAACGGCATCAGTTATAAATTTTTTTCATAAAAAAGTAACTTATTATTCATCCTTTCTGACGAATAAGTTAATTTTAAAAAAAAAATTATAACTGACGCCGTTATTCTAAATAACAACATCAGTTATAATTTTTTTTTAAAAAAATTAACTATTATTCATCATCTCTGTTTTCAAACAATGGCAAAAGTTCATTTATATATAACTGATGCCGTTATCTCCAAATCAGTCATTTGAATGCCGTTATTGGGGATAACGGCATTATTTATAAGTTTTTTTCACACTTAGATTTTTTCAAAGTTAGAAGATTCACACTTGTAAGAGAAATATACTGATGCCGTTATTCCAAATAACGGCATGAAAAAAAAATGTAAAATAGATGCCGTTATTTAACCTATGCCGTTATTTTCAATAACGGTTTATACTGACGCGTCCACAACTGGATCAGATCGCTAATTATTTACGGAAGTGGGTCAGGGCGCCAAATATTTTCAAAAAGTGGGTCAGTGCGGCAAAATTTTCATTATTATAGCATACTCATAATTGTGATCTTATTTGTTCTGAATTGAACTCTGAAAATGTTTGCAGCCACAATTTGGTCGGCGTCTCCAACAGCGACTAGTGAAAACGATGGAGTTCTTTATTTTATGAACTATATTTAATTGTATATTCCATTTTGATAGTTAAAGGATGCTGATGAACGTTGATAGATTTAATTGTAATTGTACCAATCAACATCATTGGCAACTAAGCTAATTTAATTCCAGGAAAATTAATAGCACCGTCCAAGTATGAAACGATCCCTTCAATGATGTAAGCCTAATTAGATACGAATATGTTAAATACAATTTTCTTTAAGTGCATAAATAATTTGATTTTTCTGTGACACTAAAGTACAAATTTATATGTGAAGGAAAATTTGTTATCTCCAATAGGGTATAAGATTTGTACAGAAGAAGAAATAAAGGGGTGCCTATGAATGTCATAAACAAAATTGTTCCGGACTCTTCTGAAAAAACTTCATTTTTAAAAAATTGGCAAAAACGATGAACTAAACTAACAAAGCAAAGCTAAAATAATGATTTTCCCCCCTTTTTTTAATCAACTGAAAATAGTAAACTATAATTCACAAGAAGTCGTGGAAAACATTTAAATTCAACTGGAAATTTTATTCAAAAAAAATATATTTAAATTCAGAATTTCTCGAAATAGCTAAAACAGCTAAAAGTTTTGGACAATAATGTATCATGCTAGTTAAAATAGTTAATTTTAGTATTTTCTTGAAATCTGTTGACTATAACCCTACAAACCAATGAAGTTTTCAGGAAAACAGAATTTCATAATTTCTCAAAAGCACATAAAAATTAGTAGATTATAGCCCATAAAGTTAGCAAAACATTGAATATTTTATTTTTCTTGAAATCGGCCAAAATAATGAACTATAATTTACAAAAGTTTTATTTTTTTTCTTCTTTCAAAATAAGCTAAAAACGGAACCGATTAAAAACAATGGACACCTGCAAAGTTGGCTAAAAAGCTTATTATATTTAGAATTTATCAGAATGGGTTAAAAATGGTTGATTATTATAGCCTATAAAGCTAGCCATTGTTTAATTTCCTTGAAATCGACTAAAAATAATGAACTTATAACCCAATAAAGTTGACAAAAATACTTAAATTCAGAATTTCCTTAAATTAGTTAAAATTTGTGGACTATAAGTCAAAAATAGCGGATTTATGAATTTTCGCGAAATCAGTTAAAATAGTGGAGTATAACGCACAAAAATTGGTTAAAATATAAAAATGTATAATTTCTCAAAATAATCTGAAAACCATAGTGTCATTTGTCAATTTATCAACGCGTGCAACACACGTGCATAACTATTATAAAGGAGGTCTTAGGTTTAAATCCAGATTACTTCTGAATTTTTACTTTAAAAAACTATATTTATTAAGACGTGTGCAACGCACGTGCAAAATTATTATAAAGGAGGTCATAGATTCAAACGCTGATTACGTCTTAATTTTTACTTTAAAAAACTATATTTATCAAGACGTGAATCGCACGTGCAAATTACTAGTAGCACATAAAGTTAACTAAAATAGTGAATTTCCGGTTTTTAAAAAATGTCAAAAAACAGTGAAATCTAACCCCAGAACATTTAGGTAATCACTTAAATTCAAAATTACCAAACCAGCTTTATAATGGTGGATTATAATATAATACTTTGCAAGCTCATAGTACGATCCAAAAAACCTGGCACTGAGTTGGATTCATATATCCTTATATTGTTCGAAGCTAATTAATATTGAATTGTCATGATCAAATTCAAAGCCTTATCACACTGCTCACTTTGGCTTCCTAGTTGCTAGGGCCATTATTGATACACATGCTACACCAACCCACCCTTAATAAACACAGGAATAATTGTAGTATATCACAAACAAAATATCTGTTTTTTTTCTTCTAATTTTATTAGCTCTCGCCTCTCTATCTTCCATCTGAATGAAATTTGGCATGTGCTATTTTTGGTTGCTGTACCTATTAAAGGGCACAACAAATGGTTATTTCCAGTAACCATAGGTCCATGGTGCATTGCAAAAATTACTCCTAGAAACTCTGGGGGTATTTTCAAAATATTTGGAAAAAAAATAAGAACTCTCTTCGTTATGGTTTGGTGAAGTATGCTTCAAAAATGGTAGGTGAAATGTGGAAATTCTATGCATGTAGGGTTTTGTAAACTATCATATATATAGTAGGATACATTTGGTAATTTTGAGGAAATATAGTGTAATATTAGTTCAAGAAATTTAGTTGTGATGTGCATATCCTAGCGTACATAAAGCCGGATAGAAAGATGTACAACATATACAAGAATACTCGATATGAAGCAGAAGAAATGAGAATGTACAATACACGGAATACATGTAGAAAAACTATACTGAATACAGCCACAAATACAGGGGGTCACATTGTGTAATTGTTGGTTATGATCTTGCATTATTTTAGACAAGTACTCAATCACACTTTCTTCGAGAATTTACAACACTTTGTTCTAGTAATAAATTAACTGCGTAAACATCCCTTCTTTGCAAAAAATAGTACTTAAAAAAGAATTAAGCTTAATTAAATGTAGCCATAATTAATGAACTCACTCGTGTTTCATCTTTCCCCCCGCTTGCAATTTTTCTTGACAGGGTGATAGTCTGACCTTACGAACACGTGCCGAGAAACCATTAGCCGAAAATAGGTGTCCAATCCGGAGACGCTCCCCAACTACTACGTGGATTAGCATGAGCCGCTAGTTTCGAATCATACTATTGGATTAACTGCTGAGTACACAAGCAACAGACACGTGGTGGAAACGGACGGTCGGATATTACCCTACGTTTCTGGCGCGGTTTACGAGGAGAAATGGAAATCGCTGGAACTGTTGGGTCCACGTGAACTTGTGGGATAAGCAAAGGTGGGCCCCTATTATGTCGCTGATGTGTCACGTCAGCTCAATTTTTATCACAAACGGCCCTCATGCACTGTTAAAGCCTAAGAGCATCCACAGTCGTTTGTTGTAATTCCCATATTATGAAAATTTTATAAGAATTGAGCGCTGCAGTCGTTTGCTATTTTCTCAAAAAATAGCGAACGAGCTACAGTCGCTTCTCAAATATGAGAAGTAGACTAGTGAATTTGAGAATATAGAAGACGACACATCATGTATCGTCTCAGCTTTTTTTTATTTTCATTCCGATCGGACGAGACAACTTGTCTCGCCCCGTATATATAACCATAATTTTTTTTTTTAAAAATAGGGTCGTACGACACATGTTGTCTTGTCCTTCCCAAAAAAAATTTTTTTTTTTAAAAACAATCGAACGAGATATGTTGTCCCGTCCGTTTTGTTTGTTGGATTTTTTTTTTTCATGATCCAACGGACCAGATTGGATGAAAAAAAAAAAATTCAAAAACAAAGCACGGACGGGACATCATGTCCCGTCCAGTTTTTAGGGCTTTTAAGAAAGTAGGTTTAGTTGGTTTGATGATGCTTTAGTAGGTATTTAGATAGGTTTAGGTTATATTATAATATTTAATTTATTTAATTAATATGTTTTAATAGTTAATCGGTAATTAATTAAATCTTAAAAAAAAAAAAATTAAACGACGAAAAAAATGTCTCGTCCTTGTCAAAATATAGCAAACGATCACTGCAGCACTTTCGATCTATTCCATTTCTATTCGTCCCATTTTGCCAAAAATAAGAATTACCATTGTGGATGCTCTAACAAAGCCGACTGTTAGGACTTCGGACTTTTGGGTACTCTACCAATTAAGAATCATGCAAATGCAAATCGTAACCTTCTTAGGCAACAAACGCGTAGTTAAAAGGGTCGAGTTCGAGTTTAGTAGCGATCATCTTTACTACCGAACAAGGGATAAAAACTCAGGTTTTGCATTTGCCGTTCTCTTTATTATAGGACTAGATTTGCTTGTGCCACACAGTAGGCATTAGGCATGTATTCAGAACGATACAACATATGAAAAAAAAAAATCTGGTAAACAGAGAGAGAGAATTAAATAAATAAATGAATTTTTTTCGGAGGAATATGAATTTGAGATTTGGGGGGAAAATATTTTTTTTTTTGATAAAAGATGGTCGAAACCATCGTTTCATTAATGATAGATTAAGGAAACAGAATAGTACAGTAGCCAATAAAAACATAAAAACGTCTAGCAATAAAAAGATACAACAACAAAAGTTAAAACAACATCTAAACTCCTAATACATCCCTGAAACAAATTAGGGCCCCTCACAAAAGTCACCAAAATGCGGACAATCCCACAGTCGCTAATCCCCTACTCGGCTCCCGAGCCTGAGCCTGCTCTATAGTCCACCTGTGCTCCTGGTGAACTAACCTCCTTCAGTGTTCCTGAACCTTTTCGCTGCATCCTGTGCTCCTGCCCAATCATGAATCAGGAGGAAAATCCTATGCATTGAATAATGAAATCTATATTGCGAAAAATGTAATCATTTCTTTCTAGCCAAAGGTTCCAGATTGTAGCGGCTATTGTAATATCCCAGACCTTTCTATCGTCTACTTTGATGTACTCCTCTCTAATATACCCCCATATGTCAGTGGTCGAGCTAGGAATATGAAAACACCCAAATCCCCTACATACTATCTCCCACCCTAGGCGTGCTTTGGGACAAAGAAAAAGGATGTGATTGACGTCTTCTTGAGCGTTAAGACACATATCGCATCTCCCGTCGATCTGCAAGTTTCGCTTCTGCAGGTTAACTTTTGAGAGAATGGCATTGTTGTGAGCTAGCCAGCAGAAAACTTTGACCCTGTACGGAACGTGAGCTCCCCAAATAACGGCAGCTTGACATCTCATACCCCCATCATTGATCCATTTATACATGGATGAGACCGAAAACACTTTTGAATTGTCTCTATCCCACCATCTCTCATCTGGTAAGCTATTAGCCTGCCCCCCCACTTGAAGGACCATCTTATTCAACTCTTCAAATTGGGCAGTACTCTCTATTGTGATATTGGGTGAAATCTTAAAATACAGTTTACCACTTTTCCTAATGTCTGCAACTGTGAGATCTAGGTTTAGAGATGCTTCAGCTGCTTGTGGGAATTGATTTTGGAGGGTTGTGCCACCACATCACTTGTCTTTCCAGAATCTGGTGTTTTTCCCATTTCCAACTTTACATTTGGTGTTGGAGAAGAAAATATCACCCTGCTTCGCTATCCCCTTCCAGATAAGGGACACTTTTCCCGTCGGACTTCTTCCTCCGAATCTGTACTTACGTCTTTTGCGGTAAAGCTCGAAAGAGTAGCTCCACCATCCTTTGTGCTTGTTGTTTATCTTCCACCACCACTTACTTAACAGAGCTTTGTTCATGTCGTGCAGGTTAATGATGCCCAAATCTCCAAATTCTCTTCCCTTGCATACTCTTCCCCAATTCACTAAGTGGAAACCTTTGTTTCCCTTATCAGTACCTTTCCATAAGAATCTTCGCCTCATTTTGTCTATTCTATTGATGACCCACTTAGGTAGTTCGTATATAGACATGAGAAATAGCGGAATCGCACTAAGGACTGAGTTGAGGAGAATGATCCTTCCCTCCAGGGAGAGGAACCTACTCTGCCATCTGGAAAGCTTCTTTTCTATCTTTGCAATAATAAAGTTCCAGTCCTCTTTCACCAGGGCTCCCAGCTTAATCGGAGTACCAAGGTATTTGAATGGGAAATCGCCCATCTTGCAGTCTAAGATCCCCTTAATATCCCTTATCGACGAGGACGGCTGATCATAGATTTGGATAATGCTGATCTTGTTTAAGTTCACTTTCAGTCCTGACCAACCTTGGAAGCATGCCAAGACCGCCTTAAAGGCCACCGCTTTCTCCACAGTTGCACTTCCGAAAAGGATGGTGTCGTCTGCATATTGTAGGATAGACATAGGTTCTGTGATTCCCTTAATCTTGATCCCTTTGATGTTGTCATTTTCCATAGCTCTTCTAATCATTTCTGCTAATCCGTCGGCCACAATAGCGAAGAGAAGGGACGACAGAGGATCCCCTTGTCGTAGTCCTCTCTTGCATCGGATCTCTTTCCCTAACCATCCGTTCACCTGGATATACGATTTCCCTCCTCTAATGCACTTGTTCATCAATAATCTCCATTTTGGGCCAAAGCCTTTAAGCTTAAGTGCCTCCTCCATGCTATCCCAGGAAACTGAGTCGTAAGCTTTCTGAAAATCGAGGTTAAGGATAAAGCCGTCGACTTTTGCTCTGTAACCTCTGAACACAATTTCCTGTGCCGCAGCTATACTGTCCATAATATCCCTCCCACTAATGAACCCACTTTGCGATGGAGCGATAACCTCGTTAAGGTTAGGGGCTAATCTTTGGGCTAACACCTTCGTTATTATTTTGAACGATCCGTTCAGTAAACTTATTGGTCTGAGGTCCTCGTGGGTGATAACCTCGTTTTTCTTCGGGACTAGGATAATATTTGCATAATTTAACCTATCCAAATTAGCTACTCCGTTGTATAGTTCATGGAAGATATTTAAGAGGTCTTCTCTAATGATATGCCAGTAAATTCTGAAGAAGAAAAATCGGGAACCCGTCTGACCCTGGGGCGTTGTCTTGGCCCAACTTCTTTATAGCATCTAACACCTCTGTTTCTGTGAATCTCGATTCGATCCCATCACTCCCATCTATTCTGGAGGAACTCCACATATCCTGAGCCATCGCACATCTACTAGCAGAATCTCGTCCTAATAGGTCGTGAAAGTGTGTATCTAGGTGCTCCTTGATCATGTCTTCGTTTTCCGTCCAGAGTCCGTGTACAGTGATATCCGTGATATGGTTCTGTCTTTTCCTTCCATTTGCGACCTTGTTAAAAAATTTGCTGTTAGCGTCTCCCTCTCTAAGCCACTGAACTCTCGCTCTCTGTTGCCAGTATAATTCCTCCATCTTCCCTATTTGTTGTAGGTCGAATCTTTTATCAGCAAGTTCATCTTTCTCCGAGTTCTGTAGGTCTCTATCCTCTTGTGCACTTTCCAATTGTGAAATCCTGCAGGCGAGCGACTCCCGTCTGAGATGAATATCTCTCATTTTTTGTCTGGCCCAATTTTTTAACCTCTTTCGCAACCTCCTTGTCTTCTCTACCCAAATTCCCACTGCTGTTCCCTGGATGGTGGTAGCATTCCACGAATCGGCGATAACTTCCCTAGTCTCCTCGCAGACTGTCCATGCTTTCTCGAATTTGAAGCTGAAGTGTTTCTTTCTCTCTTTAAATCCACAATCGATCTGCAGAGGTAGATGGTCTGAAGTGTATCGTAGGGCGGACTTGACCTTTGCTAAGGGAAAAACATCCTCCCAATCGTTCGACACTAGGACTCGATCTAACTTGGCCATAATAGGATCTCACTGCATGTTAGACCAAGTAAATTTCCTATCAGTCATCTCTAGTTCCAGTAAATCTAAATCCTCTATCGTCTTGTTGAACGAGTTTCGATCATAGCTACTATAGGTCTTCCCTCTATGCTCATCCTGGAATCTAGTGATGTTAAAATCCCCTCCTATTATCCACGCCCCATCCCATTTGTTCCTAATGCATCTTAATTCTGACCACAACTCTTGACGCAATCTACTGTCGTATGGGCCATAGACACTAGTAATAGTCTGTGGCCAATCATCTCGTCGACGTCTAATTCTAATAGATACCGTGTAGGCCCCAATAAATTCGTCGACTATCTCGAAGGAGGAAGAACTAGCTCCTACCGCGATCCCTCTAGAGTAGCTCCTAGCTGGCTTAAAACGCCAGTGGAAGCCAGCCAACCCTCTGATAGAAGTGAAATCCTCCTCTATAGGGGTTTCAATTCTAGTTTCTTGGAACCCACAAATTTCAAGCCGACTCTTGGCTATAGTCACACCTATCGCTCTTTTCTTCAATGTTTGGCGCATCCCTCTAACGTTCCCAAATATGTATAACATAAAAAACCGTATAAACTCCTAAAATTAGAGTGCCCCCCTCCCAAAAGGACCCCGGGATTTGTTAGAGCCTAGCTTGGTGTCCTCTCTAATGATAGCTAGGTTGGATAATTGTTCAGCCTTAGTGGAACCCATGGCTAGACCATACAAGCTAGCGAAGTAAATGAGCGAATCATCAGACAACGAATTAAGGACAGAACAATTAGATTTAGAGGTACCTTCTCCTGCCGCGTTATCCTCCGAATGGATATTTTCCCTATAAGTCCATCCCTCCTGCTCGATAATCTGGCTATCCCTGCTGACCATTTGTCTTTTTCCTTTCCTTCGATATTCAGTGATCTTTTTAGTGGACGAGCTCCCCACACTGCCTCTTGCTTCCCTATCGTCGCACTCTGTTTCTGTAACTAAGATGAGATTATCTTCACGAATTCCATCTAACGCTCCGATGATCCCCTCCCCCGGTGCCGTCATTGAAGTGGGCGGGTCATTTGGCAATTGAATATGCTGTGGATTCGGCTCGGAAGGAACTTTGCCATGAATAGGAGTGATAACTCCTACCGGGCCCTCCCCAATAATGGGACTAAAAGCTTCTTGGCCCAAAGGCTGAGGCCCATTAATCGTCATTTCTTTTGACTGGATCAAAGCACATACTGCAGCTTTGACAGATCTCTCTATCGCCTCGTTGGAGAATCTCATCCACTCTTCAGAAATTAAGCCCATCTGCCTGTTCAATCCCACGTCAGCCCCTTGCTCGAGTATACCTAGCTTCATAGCTAACTTTGCTTGCCCAGTCCCTTCATCTCTAAACTTCCCATCACACCCTCTTGTCACTTCGCCGCTTGGATTCACTTCAGCCACAGTTGGACCATCACTTCTGAGCTGAGCCGACTTGAGTGTAGACAGGTGATTGGATACCACTGGAGCCCACTGCATATTGGCTTTGGAGACATCTACCCGCTGCTTAGATGTGAACGGTGGGGATTGGATGGCATTCACAGCATTCGAAAATTTGGATTGCCGCTCATCATGTGGGCCCACTCTTTCCAGACCTCCTGTAACCGTTGGATGGCTACGTTGGATCCCCCTCACATCCATTGGCTCTGCTTCATCTTCTTCCCATAGCAGCACCTTTGGACCCTTGAAAATATTTTTTTCTCCAGTTGCTAGAGCCGAGAACGAAACATTTTTTTGAACCTCAACAATAACTCGCACCTCGTAGATATAGTTATCAAATTCGACTAAGATCTTGGACGGGATATCAGACTTGTTTGTGACTCCTACCTTAATTCTTGCAAATTTTCTAGCTGAGTGGGTAATAGTGTGCCTATCGATATCTATAAGCATTCCGAACTGTCGAACAACGTTTTGAAACCCCGACCTGACCCAGCAATGGAAAGGCAAGTTAAATAACCGTATCCACACCGGCGGTAGACTCTCCGCCATCATAGCCCCATAGTCTCTCGTCCACCGCTTGAAAGTAACAAAGAATTCCAATCCCTAAGCATCTTTCCCCTCTAAGCCTTTTACTCTAATCGTCTTCTTAGCAATATCGGAATCGCTACAGTGCGCATAGAAAGAGTTCGTACCAATCTCTTGAATGACCCACATCGGCGTCGGCGAGGTAATGAGGGCTGCTTGGAGCAAATCTGATACATCTGTCGCTGTGGGAACTCCAGTTTGTGCTTTAACTAAGATCCCTCCATTAAATCGTCGTTCGAAATCAGTGATCAGGGGAGTAGGGAAAATGTTAGCTTGGATCACTTTCCTATCTCCGACAACGCTCTCTTGGGTTTTGCTCCCTTCTGATGCAGTTGGAATCGCCATCTTTGTAGCTTTAGATATGGCGGGAGAAGCTATGATCCGCTTGGGGCAAGAGGAGGAAATGTGGCCAGTGCGTCTACAAAAATAACAGAACCAATTAGCTTGACACTTACTGATCGAATGGCCGGGCTTAGCACACTTGTGACAATTTTTGCTTCCGACGAATCGCGAATTATCCGACGAACTGTGGCTCTTGTTGGACGGCCTGTTCTTTCTCTTCTTGACCAGAATCCATTCTCCTTCACCTTCCACTCTTGCTTGACGACGCTCTTTGTCTGGACTTGGCGAGTGACGGTGCGTTCTATACGCATCGTCCTCGTGGGTTCTGGCTCTTGCGACTTCAGCATACGAGCGGAGCTTGGAGTTGCTCCCGTCAATTGGAGGAGGTAAGTAGTCGCCTCTCATGGTGCTCTTCGTCTCAATCTTCCTTTCTTCAGCATCCCGACGCTGGGGAGGTCTCGGAGATCTACCGCTGTCAATAGCAGCCCACTCCCTTCTTCCTCTTGGCGAGAGGGACCTTCGGCATTCGCGAGCTGAGCTTCTACTTCGGCGCTGTCCTCCTTCACGCTGATGACCGTCGTCCTCATCTCTACTACATTTGGCCATGGTTGGGGAAGGGTAACGTCTGTCTTTCATTAGGTAGGGGTGGGAGGGGGAGGAAAGTCTGTGGGAATGGGAATGGTGAGGAGCTCTCATTTTGCACTCGCAGCTTCTTAGTTTTGTACTTTTGTTTCGCTCTAAATTCAACTATTATCATTTTTGTTGTTTTAAACCACTGTCAATGTCACGGTTGGGAAATTGATTCCTTTTAAAATATGTTTTGTAAGGTTAAATCCTGGCTTTTAATTTTAGGTGGATTGAAGAAAAGCCACTTGACAGCTTTCTTTGAATTTTATTATATATAGATGATAACTCGTACAACACATGTTTTCTTTACCAGATAAAAGCAAGTATGTAGAGCATATGTAATCGTTGAATGTAAAAATATCCATATATGGATAAATGGAAATAGAAATCCCACTTTTATTGCACTCGTGCAAAGCTATTTTTTAGCTACGACGGCACATGAAGTGCCGTCGGAGAGGAAAAAAAATAAATAAAATAAAAAATTTTGGACGGACGGCACTCGAAGTGCCGTCGGAGCGCGAAAATAAAAAAAAAATTATTTTAAAGAACGGACGGCACATGAAGTGCCGTCGGAGAGGGAAAAAAAAAACAAACCAAAGGGACGGACGACACTTGAAGTGCCGTCCAAGAGAAAGTTTTGACTTTTCCACTTTTTTCGAAATTTCAAAAACATTTCATTAATTACAAAAAAAATTTAAAAAATTACAAAAACAATTCAGAAATTGCAAAAAAAATTTTAAAATTGTAAAAAATATTTTCACAAATTGCAAAAAAAATTAAAAAAATACAAAACCCTCCTGAAGGCACTTCAAGTGCCGTCCGAGGATTTGGGGAGCTCTAGGATTTTTTTAATTGAAAAAAAAATAAAAAAATCAAAGGACGGCGCATGAAGTGCCGTCCGAGGGATTTGGGAGATTTTTTAATTGAAAAAAATTATAAAAAAACAAGCGACGTCACTTCAAGTGCCGCGACTTCACTTCAAGTGCCGTCCCTCAAATATCGATAAAAGCTATATCGATTCTCATTTATAGCAATCGACTGTAGCAATTTATCGATAAAATTGATATTTGGGAAACGAGTGCAGCACGTTCGTTTGCCAAATATTCATTTTATCGATATTTGGCAAACAACTATAGATGCTCTAACGTGTGTAACTACTTATTATGAGTTCGAAATGGTGTATAGCACATGTCAAATCGCAATTGGATTGATTTTTTTTTGAAGTTACAACAGCGAAATGTGAAACTTATGCTTCATCATATTATAATAGTCATTTGATTCGTAGCGTTGGCATGACACCGGTTATTTATTCAAAAAATATTGGAGTGATGATTTCTGCAAAACATCTAAAATATTGTCCACAAACAGATAAGAACGGGGAGGTGGCAGGACCAAATCTTTTGGACCTCAAGTTCCAAAAACCGAACTGCTAAGAAATAAGATTCCATTCACAAATAGTAATATACTCTCCTCTACTCCATCTGCACGCAACCCTATGGTTTATTTGTTTCTACTAATTACTAATTGTTTATTAATTAACATAGTATACCAGATCATATGGGATCTTAATTGTGCAATAACCAGATTTATAAGAGATTAGAAACATATCATTAAGGAAGTATTAATTATTACGCCATGTCTATAATTGGGAAAAAATTTACAGTACAATCTTCAACTTTTATAACTTCAAATGTGTGCTCGCAAGTCGCAACTCAACCTACAATGATAAACACATTAAAAGACAAATCCAGTGCACGAACAATTACAGCAAATTCACCAAATGTTGCAAGTGCATGCAATGGCCGTAACTGCAAGTTGCACACTTACCACCATATCATTTTACAGCTCACAGTCCACAACTGATCTGAACCATCTTCTTCTACGAGATCTACATGTTCCATAATTGCTAATGAGAATAAAAAAGTTTCTCAATGCATTCTGATTCTATACAGAGAAAGAGACGCTGCTTACTAACATCATCTCAATCTCTCTCATTCTCTTCAAAGTTTTCAACCAATAGCACAGCTTTTGTGCAGGTAGAGGGCCCCTGATACTCCCATTGGAGAAAAGCCAAGTGGAGTTGTTATCACTGACTAGCGGCCAAGTTGCATGGACTTAGTGGAACTTTCTGCATCTCCCTATAACAAAAGTAACAAAAGAAAATCAAGAAAAAATTGTGAGTACTGAGACTCTGAGATGTACAAATATTGCAAGCTAAGACAACCCTTTATTGAGGTGAATTATGTTTAGCCCCACTAATCTTGTCGGGCACTTCTTTGCTTGTCTCGCACTCTATGATCTTTTACATATGATTGTAGATATACCTAGTATCTATATAGGAGATCAACTTGTGAGGCCACTAGTTTGAATAGTAGTGTAGATCTTGTGAACTTTTGGTAGATAATCGTAGCGACTCCCGTGTCACACTAAGTACACTTGGGAAGAATATTGTGTTGTTGAAATTTGTAACTTCAGTGATGCCGTATGGGTCACTACTTGGGGGTGATGAGGAAGAACATACGATAGTTGGAGAGGGTAAACGGCGTACAAACGAGGAACTGAGTGAGAAAGAGAGCCCAAATTGGCATGAAAAAATTGTTAAGGCGGGGGTAGCCGATAAATAGGACTAAATTTCGTTGTATTTTTATTTGTTGGTTGGGGTGTATGAATTCCAGAATCCAGTCTGCTGGGATCTGAACTTCATAAGCCTTAATTTTTGTTGTTTGTTTTGTTAAACTTTTTTAATGAAACACGGGGGGGCAATAAACAACCTTTTACGTAAAGTAAAAAAAAAAAAAAAAAAAAAAATCAGTGATGTCACATAAATTACATAAACACCACAACAAGATTTGGGTAATATGACTCCACAGATCTTTCCATAATAGAGCATTTATTATCAGATAGTTAGATTTCAAAATTTTCAAGATCAGACTCAAAATTTTCAAAATCAGACAATATCTTGAGACTAACCTGCAACTGATTAACCTGTAAAATCTAGTAAGGTAAAATGATAGCTTCCTTAATCTTAAACACTTATTTTTACGGAAAATCATAAACACTTGATAACTAGCAACAATCATAGATGAATGGAAACATAAAACACCTCAATCATCATTCCATCAGTTATATATTTGCTAAAATAGCGATACAAAATCAGATTATATTTCTTCTTGAAGTTTAGGTAATAGCAATAAATGTTCAAAAGTGACAAAGCAACAGCCAAGATTTGTAGTATTTTTTTCTAAAACATAAGCTATTGACTGCATTTTAGCTGATATAGCACTCTGGTTTTACTTAGATTGTAAAATTCAACCAACACGAACAAAGATTGATACAACATTCTTGTAAAAAGTTGGGATCTCAAATCTACGAAGGATACAGACAGCAAACCGACCACACTACCAACCACACACCACTGAGAATTTACAATTAGAGCTAATCATCACCTGAATTATGATAATCAAACACCTAGAATAGAACTCGATTAGATATATATCTATTCTAATTAATTAATCTCAATTATCTGGTTCCAATAGTGCAGAAACTATAAAAGAAGTGAGGGTTTTTCCTCAGCAAACAAATACTAGTATTAGTGCGTTGTACATAATGATTAATGACAGACAGGTAATCGTGTTACGTCCACCCCACCGACCATGACATCTCACGTTTTAATCAAAAATAATTTGGACATTCTGGTTTGCTGGTTGGCCCTCACCGTCCATTTTCATTTCATTTGATTTTCTTCTTCTTTTTCCACTCATTTTGGGGACTCTTAGCATGTTACGGACTTCGTTGAAGCTTAGCATCTTTACTCTAGTAATAACTCTATTGTATGAATCTGTCTGGGATGGCAAAGAAAAATTCTCCATAGTCGAAGGATCTACTAATAAAATTCTCCACAGTCGAAGAATCTACTAATAAGGAAACAGTAACTATGATTTACATGTAAGCAATAACATCGAATGTAAGCCACTAATTATAAAAAAGAATCTACTAAGATACTATAATTCCTCCGAGTATTCTTCCTTGTAACAGAGCTTTTATTGTTACACGACAAATTATTTGAAGCATTGAAAGATATCCTATAAATCAAACCATTACTGTTTATAAGGGTTACTTCTCCCGCCCTGTCTGTCAACCACAAACAAATACATCTCAATGTGTAAATCATTTCTAAGCAGCAATCAGACCAAAACAAATAAGCAGCACTAAATGCATCTCGGCAATCCCATGCGACATAGTAAAAATGATGTCTACTCGATTATGACTCGCAAATTTTGAGGCAAACCAGCCTTCATTTGAATAATAATCAACTCGTCCTTCCTATCCCCGAAACACACACCATTAAAAATAAATAAATAAAATTAATTTATAAAAAAAAAAAAAAACTCATGCAGTAGAATTTAGTAGTCGATGTTTTCTCTTCTACCCAGTAATACAAACCTCCGATTATACTAAATAATAATCAAACTAAGCAACCTCAAGGTTTTGCCGGTTCATTTAGAATTCTCTACAACATAGAAATTAAGCTAAATGCAACTACACAATGTGGTCCAGTTCTTCCCCAACAGAGATAAAGACATGAATGTGATGGTAGAGGACAACTACGCCAGACCCCAAAACAAGGCTGTGCAATAAGAACACTCATCTAAATATCCATGAAAATGCTAGCTATTCATTTTCCAAATAGAGACATAAGCCTAATCTAGTTTTCAACTTCCTTAGGTTGTGGAATAATTGCAATTGCAGCTGCAATTGTACTGCATGCAACCGAGTGGACAGTAGCAGTTAAGGGCAAAAGATTACAACGTCGCGTAACCTAACACAAACCTGATTGTTCTATTACCAAAATCAAATCCTCTGATTCCGTCAATCATACACCTGTAAGCTGTTTTCTACACCCTGAAATCAGCCCCGGAATACTTACTGAGCTCACTACACAAAGTAATGAAAGTATGATTCTGGTTTCTTTCAACTTGAATGAACATATCCAAGAATATTTGACAAAATTAGTTACCAAAGTATTAATAAAAGGATACACTAGCCTCTTACATTACCTATAGACATTCTAAATAAAGTGGTTGGCATGTGAGGTGCCTTACAGTTTGCCGGCAAATAGATATAAGAACGGGAAAATTGAGGGTCGAGGAATTCCTTAATAACCACCACAAAAAATGTTGAGTAATATCAGAGGAATCATTCTGCAAGCACAACCATTCATTAACAAGTGAGTGTGACATTAATGAGGAACAAAAATTTAGCACGTCAAGAGCATTGTTAATCCTGACAATAGAGGTATAATAGCAAGAATTTTGCAATACTATTCATCTACAAAAACATAAATTTCTGAAAATAGTTAACATCTCTGACACAGATAACTCAATAACTTTTGTCCATCACTTGGCATTTAGAAAAAAAAGCCTGCAAGAACGATTCAGAAAGGGAAAGCTTCTACTAGGTTAACCTCTATGTTAACTTCTTCCGAAAGCTTCTACTAGGTTAACCTCTACGTTAACTTCGTAAACAAGATCAACCGTGCAATAACCAAGATTCCTAAGCATGAGGAAAACCCTAGAGAAAAAGCTTGAAATGATGGACAAAAAGATGCTTCAGCCAGATCAGAAGAAGTTGATTGGTTCAAAAACAGATGGACCACACCAACTAATTATGAAAAAGAACAACAGCATTCTATCCAATCATTATAAGCACATGGTGATAAAACGATTGGTTTTAATGCTAGCAGCTCCATAACCACATACTTATTTCAAGAAAATAACATGAGAAAATCAAGTCGTACTCACTGCGCTCCAGATTCTCATATGTAGATGTAACCGAGATAATCGTGCCAATCAAAGAAAAAGATGGAATGGAAATTTTGTTTTTTAACAGCCAGTCGTATAAGGAAGAATGAATGTGTCTATTCATCAATTTTAAAAGAATAAACGAAACACACAAAAAAAAAACAACATATTCTACCAATATCAAGAACCAAGTAAACTCGTTACACTATGCATGTACTGCATTGATTAAACAATGGAGGAAAGGACCAATTCACTCCTGTTTGCTGGATGAAATCAAAAGGAGCATAGGGAAAGATACAATACCCTGCATTTAATTATATGGAGGTTATGATAGCTGACAATTGAACTCATTAACTAATCATGATGCGAGTGTATGTGAGGGTCGTATAGATAAGACAAAATACGGCATTTCATATAAAGGGAAATGTCCGAATTCAAATGATTATAAATACAAAAATTATAATAGCACTGTCCAAGTACGAAATCATCCCTTTAATGATGCAAGCCCAATTATATACGAATACATTTAAAAAAAAAATCTTGAAACTTTTAAATATTTTGATTTGTCTAGACACTAAAATAAAATATCCATTTATAAGACAGACATCTTCAGAAAGAAAAAAAATTGTGCTGACATGTGCATAAGATTTCTAAGAAAATAGACAAAAGGAGTGCCAACGGGTAAAACAGTGAATAAACGAACTTTCTCGAATTCGGCTCAAAACAGTAGATATAACTTACAAAAAGTTGGCTAAAAGCTTCAAACAATCAAATTTAGAATTTCTCAAACTCAGCTAAAAACAGTGGAACATAACCATCAAGCTTTGCTAAAATAAATTTCTTTAATAGTGGATTAAATAACCTAAAATTTGGCTAAAATACTTAAATTCATAATTTCTCAAAATCAACTAAAATGTGTGAACTACAGCCCAGAAAGGCAGCTAAATAGTCAACTTAATATTCTTTTCCGAAGTCAGGTGTAGATTGTGGATACTAGTAAATTTTCAAAATTTTAAAAACCATCTTTAAAAATTGGTTTAAACCCCACAAAAATTGGATAAAACACTTAATTCATAATTTCAAAAAATTAGCTTAAAACGGTATACTATTGCCCATAAGGATAGCTTAAATAGTGAATTTTCATAATTTTCTCAAAATTTGCAAAAAGTGAACTTTTCACAAAAGTTGGCTGATAAGAATTTCTCGAAATCAGTTAAAATGTGTGGACTATATAGCCGAGAAAGCTACTTCCCAAAATCAGCTAAAATTAATGGACTATATAATCCAAAAAGTTGGCTGAAAAACTTAAATTCAAAATTTCTCGAATTCAGCTAAAATGCGTGGACTACGAAGCAAGCAAAAATAGTGAACTTTTTAATTTTCTCGCAATCAGCTAAAAAAGGTGGACTATAACCCACAAAAGTTGACTAAAATACTAATTTATTTATTTTTTTCTTTCAAAATTGACTAAAATGTGTCAACTTAGCCCTATAAAGCTAACTAAATTTTTGAAACGTTGAATTGTCTCAAAATCAGTTTAAAATAGAGGACTATAACCCCCCAAAGATGACTAAAACACTTAAATTAAATATATATACAAATCAAATCGGCTTTTAATGCGTTGAAAAAAAACCCCTATAAAGCTAGATAAAACAATGGATTTCTAAATTTTTTACAAAAAAGGCCAAAAACAGTGCACTATAACAAAAAGAGAGCTAAAACACGTAAATTTAGAATTTCTCGAAATAAGATAAAATGTGTGATAATCGACCACAAAGTTAACCAAAATAGTGAATTTATAAATTTTCTCAAAACCAGCTAAACACGTAACTTCAGAATTTTTCAAAATAAGCTAAAATGATTGGGGATTATAGCCAACAAAATAAGCTAGAATAACAAATTTCTGAAATTTTTCGTAATCAGCCAAAATCAGTGGGGACCAACCCACAGGTTAGCTAAAGTATGGAATTTTAAAATTTTCTCAAAAGTTGATAAAAAATGGTGGGTTATAAACGCAAAAATTACCTAAAATACTTGGATTCATAACTTCCTGGAATCATCTAATAAGGAGGACTATAGCCCATAAAGCTAGCTAAAATAATGAATTTTAGAATTTTCTGGTAATCACTTAAAAACAGTTGACTGAACTATATCTATAACCCACAAAAAATTGTCAAAAACACTTGATTTCAGAACTTCTCGAAATGAGCTAAAGTGTGTACTATATAGCCCACAAAGAAAACTTAAATAGTGATTTTCCGATTTTTTTCGAGATCAGTTAGAAACGATGGACTATAACCAACAAAAGTTATTGAAAATACTTAAATTCATAATTTCCTGAAATCACCCAAGATGCAGGGACTATAACCCAAAAGCAAAGCTAAATAATAAGTTTACAAATTATTTCAGAATCAATTAAGAAAAGTGGACAACATAACCTACAAAAGTTGACTAAAACACTTAAATTTTAGAATTCCTCGGAATGAGCTAAATGCATGGACAATAGCCACGTGAAAATAATCAATATCCCAATTTCGGACTTTCTCTTAATCGTTAAAAATAGTGGACTACATAACCCACAAGAATTGACTAAAACAGTTATTTTTCAAATTAACTAAAATGTGTAGACTATAGCCAAATTAGACAGCTAAAACAGTGAATTCTCACATAATCGGCTTTAAAAATAGACTATAACCCACAAAAATTGGCTAAAATACATAAACTCCGAATTTCACGAAATCAACTGAAATCCACAAATTTAGTTAAAACAGTGAATTTTTAAATTTTCTCGGAATCAGCTAAAAACAGTGGAATGTAACCCGCATGAGTTAGGTAAAACATAGAAATTAAAATTTTCTCGAAATACGCAAAAATGGGCTATATAGCTAAATAATATATTGGAAAATTGTCAAATTTTCTTGAAATCAGCTAAAAACACTGGGCTATATAGCTCATAATAGTGACTATAACACTTAATGCATAAATTCTTGATATGAGCTAAAATGCATGGACTAGCCCACAAAGATAGCTACAATAGAGAATTTATGAATTTTGTTAAAATTGGCTTAAAACAATGGACTAACGCACAAAAATTGGCCAAAACATGTAAATTTATACTTTCTCAAAATTAGCTAAAATACATGATATAGACCACAAAGTGAGCAAAAATAGTGAATTTTGGATTTCCTCGAAATCAACAAAAAATATTGGGACTATAATCCACAAGATTCAGGTAAAAAACAAGTAAATTAAAATTTTCACGAAATAAACTAAAATGCATGTTAGCCCACGCTGTTAGCAGAAGCAGTGAATTTCCATTGGTTAAAAAAGTGGGATTAAAAAAAGTTAGCTAAAACACTTAAATTCAGAATTTCTAAAATCAACTAAAACAGTGAAATTTTTAATTTTCTCGAAATCATTAAAAAGAATGAACATTTGTGTCCTTATCAATTCTGTCTATACTTAACACCGGTCTGGTCTCCTCCTCTGTAGAGGCGGCAGACTTATCCTGATCAAATCTGTCCTTCCATTCCTTTATACATGATGTCGTTCTTTTGCGTTCCTGTTTGGGTGATCAAGCGGATCAATCAAATCAAACCGAATTTTTTTGATCCGGATCTTCTCTTTTCAAGGTGGGTAAACATTTGTGCAATTGGAGCGTTTATGCAAATCCAAGCACGAAGGTGGTATGGGTATCCTCAATATTCGTAACCAAAATTTAGCTCTTATTGGTAAATGGATTTGAAAAATCCTCATTCATGAAGACTTATCTTGGTGCCACCTTGTTGCCCATAAGTATCATTGTCGTCATAAAGTTTGGGAACTTCATCCTTCTCTTTCATCTTCGGCCTCCCCTTTCTGGAAAGGTGTTTGTTTGGAAAGTGATTGAACCATTCAAATGCGACCTTTTTAAAGTCTGTGAGAGAGATTCGGGTCTGACCATCAAATTTTGGACCAACCTTTGGATCGGCAATCTTCAGTTTGCCTCCAATTTTCCCGATCTATTTCACCTTGCTTCCAACCAAGCAGCTACGGTTGCCGACTACCTCCTACACCATAATAACGTTCGAGATTGGAACATCACTTTCTGGAGATCTCTACCCCTTCACCTTTTTCCGCAACATTGTTAGTTGCTTTTGTTACTTAGATCCTACCATTGGCAACCCAGAGATGGTGTTATCTGGAGATGGAACTCCTCTGGTGCCTACTCGGTTAAGTCATGTTATATTTCCTTAATTCGGGTGGTATTTCTTCTTGTTTCTCCAAATTAATTTGGAAATGTTATGCTCCTCTTAAGGTCAAATCCTCTCATAGTTGGCTATCCACAATAAACTTCTGACTGTTGAGATTTTTAACAAAAAAATCATGATATTGACCAAAAAACGTATTATGCATCTCAAGTCATGAGAATGCCTGCCACATATTTATTAACTGCCCGATCATTTCACCATTATGGTCCCATCGACAAGGGCGCTTGGCACAACCAAGGCTTTCCAGGCTCGTCATCCTGGTGGAGTGAGTGGCGTTCCCATAGACTTAAGAAATACTTTCTTGCGTCGTGGGACTTAGCTATGATGACGCTTATTTGGATCATTTGAAAAGAAAGAAATAATAGTATCTTCTCCAACAAATCTCATCCTATTAATTGTCTTATAGACGATCTTTTCTACACTCACTTTTGGGCCAGCATTCTTCCTCATCGTCAACTGGCTAAGTTGCATTTAAATCTCCTTCATAGTGTCGTTTCCTATTATTTCCAATTTGAACTTGTTTCTTCAGTCCCTTAATTTGTTTTACATTTTCTCTAACGTTGTGTTTGCTTCCCTTGCATATCTAGTTTGCGGCAAGCTTCTCAGTGTGCTTTTGACTTTGCTTTACCCTCTCTTCTCGGACTAGGGGCTGTTGTTGTTCCCTGATGTTTTTTGGGTGGGTGTTTTGGGATGCTTTTGTGCTCGCTAGCTGCATCTTTCTTACTTTATTTCTTTGTTGTGACTGGACTAGTTTAGTTGGCTTTGCACTTTATCTGCATGTTTCTCGTTGTACATATCTGTCTTTTGTCTTGTTGTATGCTGAGGATGTACCCTGCAGTTTTTAGGGGGTATTTTTGGGTGCTTCTGTGCATGTATTTCTGTTCTGCCTGCATGCTCCTAGCTCCCTATTTTGGTTTACATTGCTCTTTATTATTTCTCTGGCTTTTTCCTTCTGTTTCTCTTGTTGAGTTTGTGCTCACTCTTAGCTTATTTTGGATTGTCCTCCATCTGGGAGCTAAGCAGGTTTCTGTTGCTAGCATTTGGCTAGCGTTCTACTGCTCGAGTGTTTTGTGTGGATTCTGGTTTTCATTGTTACTTTAGACCCTTTCTCTTCTAGTCGGCTTTAGCTACACCTATCTTATTCCTTTTTCAGTTTATCTCCATTTCCCTATGTACTTCACTTTTCCTCTCTTGTTGATTTCTCGTGTATAAGTTTCCTTTTCTCTGATCCCCACCGGTCGTTTTCTTTTGTCCGCCTCATGTGTTTCCTGGGTGTTCAAGGCAACAGACGATGGTCAGGGTTTGGTTGCTACATCCTGCCTGTGTCTGGTCCACTCGTGTGCTCGGGTGGTTTGGTGCCTCCTTGGGACATTGCACTATGCACACTGTTTCTGCTGATGCTTGCTGATGCTTCCTGCCAGTTTTTGCTACTTTGCTCTGCACTCGTCCTGTTATCTCGCGTAGATGTTCCGACTCTGGAGGTATTGTGTTTGGTTCTTGCTCTCCGTGATGCTTCGACTACCCCCATGTTTCAATGTTTGTTCAGTCATTTTGGGCAGATCACGGATCTGCTTGTTTTTCATCTGTTTGTCTAATTGCTTGTATTTTCTTTCAGTTTTACGGCTTGTAAAATGATTGTACAGTGGTCATGCTTGTTTTCTTCGGAATCATTTATTTCTATTTTTTTATCGGTTGGAGTCGTTTGACTCTATCCTTTTATCCAAAAAAAAAAAAAGAATGAACTATAAGCCACAAAAGTTGACTAAAACCCTTAAATTCAAATTTCTCGAAATCAGCTAAAATGTGTGGACCCACAAAGCAATCTAAAACAGTGAAATTTTGATTTTTCTCAAATAATCCCAAACAAGTAACCATCCAATATCAACAAGTCCCTAGGGTCACCAATCAATTTTAAATTATCATTTATCAAACCTATTGCTAATTAACAAATGGAAAAGTTCTTTGAGATCGTCTTCACAAGAGTATGAAAATCCCTCAGTAGTACTCTTATAATAAAACTTCAGATCATTTGAGCATTTTCGTTCACTATAGATTTAGCTCCGAGATCCACAAAGTCATTTTCCTTTTGAGTAATGTGTTTTTTTTTTTTTTTTTTGATAAAAGATGACGCCCGTCATCGTTTCATTAATGAGTAATAACGAAACAAGTAGAACAAGAAAACATACATACTGTGAGCCTATCCCCACGTTACATCAAGCTACCCTATGGTAGCGCCAAATCCAAAAGTAGCAGCATTAAAACATGAACTGAACTAAACAGTACCACAAATACAACATAATCATCACAGACCCATGTCCCGCTGTGACCAAAAGACATCCTCTCTCAAGTGTACCAGATTGCTATCCTTCTTCATTTGGCTTGAGCTTTTTTCTTGCTCCCGCATAACCTACCCAATCATGAATAAGAATGAAAATTTTATGCATTGAAGTTGAAAATCTATGTGAAGTATTTCGGAAGCATAAGTCGTTTCGGTCTAGCCATAGTCTCCAAATGGTCGCCGCTACTGCTATTTCCCATGCCCGTTTGTCCTCTATCCTAATAAGTTTTTCCCTCCAATGTCCCCAAACGTCCCCAGTCGACCTAGGACACTGCATGCAACCAAAACCTCTAGAGATTACTTCCCATGTGAGAGCTGCCTTGTGGCAAGTGAATACTAAGTGTGTTGTATCTTCCTCGTCATCTAGACAGGTATCGCACGTTACGGAAATCTGCATGTTTCTTTTCCTAAGATTTAGTTTTGACAGAATTGCGTCGTTGTGCGCCAACCAAAAAAAATCTCTAGCTTTTAGGGGAGCCTGTGTCTTCCAAATTATTTTTTCCTCTTTATATCTAACTCCTTCGTCATTCAACCATCTGTACATTGACGACAGATAAAAACATTTCGATTCGTCAATGTTCCACCATCTTTCGTCAATATCATTGTTTGTTTCCCCGCCTTCTGCCAGGACGAACCTGCTTAGCTCTTCGAACTGATGTAGACTCTCTACCGACAGTTCGCTTGAGATAATGAACCTAAGCATCCCATTCCTCCAAACGTCCGCCACAAGTGAGTCCTTGTCAGCTGCTGCAGCCGCTGCTTCCCATTCCTTTTGAGTAATGTTAACCGAAAGTAATTACAGTATTCAAATTCACATATGCCAAAGTTCTACATAAATTACATATTTTGATCTCTTAGAGATGAATGCTATATTGCATTCAACTGCTCATATTCTCACGGAAAACAAGGATGTTGGATATTTGGTTTTCCATAGTTAATTGGCTCAATTATCTCTAATCCATAAATAACCTCATCAATAAGTCTTTTCCATTTATTACTAAAATATTATTGCACCCAAAGGTAATGCAAAACGTAGTCCATTAATACTTCTCTTTTCTAGCATAAGACAAATATAGCTTTAACATCTTTTAAAACTATCCAAACTTTGTATGACATGAAGAAGGTCAATCTATTATTAATGGTATCAACAAAATCATCAAATACAATATTACTTCCTAGGCTAAATTTGAAAAAATAAATAATAAATTAAAAATAAATTAATTTTTTCTATAAAAAAACACCCCTAAACTATTCCACTTTCTATACAAACACCGATCAACTATCAGATTCTGAAAAAATATCCGTGAACTTTTCTTAGTCGAATGGACCAAAGTGATTTTGGACAAAATGAACAATATTTTGTTTTTCAGAATTATCCTTATTTCCTAGTTGGGTACCCAATTGTACAAGTAGAAAGACAGTATATTGGCTAAAACATGTAAATTTATCATTTCTCAAAATTAGCTAAAATGCATGATATAAACCACAAAATTAGAAGAAAAAAATCGTGAATTTTGGATTTCCTGAAAATCATCTAAAAATACTGGACTATGATCGACAAAAGTTAGGTAAAATCAAGTAAATTCTAAATTTCTCGAAATGAACTAACACGCATGTGTTACCCCACACTGTTAGCTAAAATAGTGAATTTCCCTTTTTTTCCAAAATGGGTTTATAAAGAGGGATTCCAAAAAGTTAGCTAAAACACTTAATTTCACAATTTCTTAAAATCAGCTAAAATCGGCAGATGTTCATAAAACTAGCTAAAATAGAGAAAATTTGAATTTTCTCATAATCATCAAAAACAATGGACCCACAAAAGTTGACTAAAATCCTTAAATTCAGATTTCTCAAAATCAGCTAAAATGTGTGGATACGAAAATTCAATCTCAAACAAGTAGCCATACGAAAATTCTCGAAATCATTAAAAATAATGGACCATAACCCATTATCTATAATCCATATATAACCTCATTAATAATTCTTTTCCATTTACTACTAAAAAAAATTTGCACCCAAAGGTGATAGATTAATCGGTCCATTAATACTTCTCTTATCTAGCATCGGACAAATATAACTTTTAACATCTTTTAAAACTATCCAAACTTGTATGTCATGAAGAAGGTCAATCTATTGTTAATGATATCATCAAAATCATCAAATAACCATATTACTTCCTAGGCTAAATTTGAAGAACGGAACTAAACTATTCCACTTTCTACAAAAACACCCATCAACTATCAGATTCTGAAAAAAAATACCCCTCAAGTTTTCTGAGTCGAATGGACCAAAGTGATTTTAGACAAAATGAACCAAATTTTGTTTTTCAAAGTTACCTAATTTCCTAATTGGGTACCCAATTATACAAATAAAAAGACAGAGACAGTAGCTAGTGACCAAACAAAAGTAGGAGTTTAACGTAAAAGTAGGAGTTTAACATATAAAACATTGTATTACATACATAACACTATACAAACTTCCTTATACTATCAATAACTTCTTCACATTCATGTACAATACATACCTAAAACACGTTTCTCGACATGCCCGTCCTAAAATTAGTCTAATCAGCTCTATAGGCCTTAGTTTTATCATTTCTACATTGGTTATGTTCTTCTCAGTCAGTCATATGATTCATCACAACATTCTTTACAGAATTACGACATTCATGATCCAAACAAATTATCCCCATCAGTCTCCAAATTTTAATCCCTGATCTACCACAACTGCGAATAATATAATCAAATGAGTCAAGATTTGATGCTCGCAGTTTTCAGGATCACTGTTCATTCTTAAATTCTATTATGATGAAACCTTCTGCTTTGATACTGTTACCGCTAAATCTGGTGTGAAGGCAAACAGATAGTATTTGTAGATTCTTGGAAAACTTGAATAGCGAACCTGTTACCTGTTCCGCCGGAGTTTGACCGTTGACTCCCGCCGTTCACCTGCAAAAAGTGCGAGACACCGGGGTTGATCCCGGCGACGCACCCTCCGACGCTCAAGTCAGTAATCAGAAGTGATTATGAAAGAGCGTAAAATTGGCAAAAGATTGATTACCTCTTAATGGAGATGGATGGAGGGTATTTATAGGCGCCGCTGGGGTCAGATTAGGAATGTAATCCCTGTGGTTAGATAAGGAATGTAATCCCTGTGGTTAGATAAGGAATGTAATCCCTAATCCCCAGTGAAAGAATAGATATGAATCAGGGCCGTTGATTAGGATTTAATCAGAAACCCTAATTCTATCCTTTCTGGACCGGGTTTGCTGCAGGTTGAAACCCGCACCCAGTTGAGGTGGATCCGTTCGCGGGTTAGTGGGTCTTCGAGGAGGAGAACCAGTACCCGCTTCAGACCCATTGGTAGGTAAAATTACCGTTTTACCCCTGGGCTTCAAGATTCGTGCCCGATTTGGACAGTTCCGATTTAACCCCATTTTTAGCCATATCACGAGCCCCCCACTCCCGAAGACTGAGTTTGATCAGCCTTTGAGGAGTAGTTTTACTGTTTTAATGGCTAGTGGAGTTGTATCGGAGTCCAAATGGAAGGTTTTGAATCTTTGAAGGAGGTAGTATGGTGATTTTTCAAGTTGGTTGTGCTCTGAGTTGCTTTTGAGCTCTTCTGGCTATTGTGGTGTTTTTGCACAAATTTTTATCTATTTCTCAGAATATTTATTTAATTTTGCGAAGTGTCGATTAGTCATTCGGGGGTCTTAATAGATTGTCCTAGGCAATAATTATTTATTTGGGGGCTCAAAAATATTCCCCCAATTTTATAATTATTTTCTAGGATTTTTAATTAATTTTTCCGAATTTTTAATCATTTTTTCGCAATTCTTAGACGGACGATTCGATCGTTTCCTTCGTTGTGCGGCCTACATGCTTTTACCTCACAGCCGACCCCTTCGAACGCTTGCTGCCAAGGAGGCCGAAGCTCATGGGTGGTTCGGCGCCTTCTGCCGAAGAGCAGAGGCACCTCGGCCAGGTTGTAGGCGCGGAGAGGGAGTTCGGCGAGGTCCGGGGTAGTTTTTCCATGTAACATGGACGGTGGCAAGAACGCTCGGCAGCTTGTGCCGAAGTCCAACTTTCCATGTAACATGGTCGGTGTCAAGAGCTCTCAGCAGCATGCGCCGAGGTCCAACTTTCCATGTAACATGGTCGGCGGCAAGAACGCTCGGCAGCTTGTGCCGAGGTCCAACTTTCCATGTAACATGGTCGGTGTCAAGAACGCTCGGCAGCATGTGCCGAGGTCCAACTTTTCCATGTAACATGGTCGGTGCCAAGAACGCTCGACAGCTTGTGCCGAAGTCCAACTTTCCATGTAACATGGTCGGTGTCAAGAACGCTCGGTAGCATGTGCCGAGGTCCAACTTTCCATGTAACATGGTCGGTGGCAAGAACACTCGGCAGCTTGTGCCGAAGTCCTGTCTTGTCGTTTTTGGCGGAGAACGCCCAGCGGAGTTGGTGGCTTCTGCACTTTTGACAGATGTGACAGCCATTAAATGTGATGGCTTCTGAACTTCTGACAGCTCTGACGGATGTGACGCTTATTTAATGCGATGACCTCTGAGCTCCTGTCAGATGTGACAGCCATTAATGTGATGGTGTGGCTAGGCATGGTAAATAATGTGGCGGTTCAAATCGCTTCTGTCGCCTTGTTTAAATGGGCCGGCAGTCTGGGCCCATTTACATCGTTTTGCGCGCCTCGCTCTATAAAACCTTACCCCCCCTTTCATTTTTCATTTCTCCACTTTTTTACTCAGGCGGTGAATTCGTGCTAGCAAGAGCTCAAGGTGATTGTCGTTCGTTTTCCGGTGAAGTTTCCGACCGCATATCTCTTTAAGGTAATTTATACTTAGTTTCTTTCCAAGTATAAATATGTCTCTTTCCTCTGTCTCCGAGTCGTCTTCTTCTTGGTCCGAGCCCTCCCCTCAAGTTGCCGAAGCTCGCACTCCGAGTCACCCAGATAAGGGCAAGAAGGTGTTTGGTCGAGATACGATCGTGGAGGATCCGAAGCGCATGGGGCCGTTTGGCAGGTTGCCGGGACCGCTGACTGGGCTTCACAGAGTTCGAGAACTTCCGGAGGAACATGCCGAGCGTATTGTTCATGGGAGGGGGAGGGCCTTTGAGGAGAATGAGGCGAGGGAGACGACCGAGGCTGATGAGACGGTGTCTATCCTCAACGAAGAAGACTTGGCAGTGATCCGGCATTGTTTCCACGTTCCGGAGGAGTACGAACTTTTGCTGCCGGGTGCCGGGGTTAGGGCCAACTCGCCGCTGCCAGTGCCTATGTGTTGCTAGCCGGTTGATGCTTTTATCGCCGGGGCTCAGCTACTTCTCCATCCGTTCGCGACCCTTGTTCTTAAATGGTTCGGGGTCAGCCCCATCCAACTTATGCCGAACGCGTGGAGAGTCATCAATGGTTTCATGCTTCACTGCCAAGCCGCTGGGATCGAGCCGGAGCTGAGTGTACTTCAGACAATCTACCGGCTTCATCAAGCGAACCGGTCGGAGTTCCGGTATTACTTGGCCCCGAGACATGGCGGTAGGCTCGTTATATGCCCCGACTCCATAAAGCAGTGGCGTGATAAGTTTTTGATAGTGCGGAGTGCGGAGGCCTGGCCTATTCCCTCTAGTTGGGTGGAGGAGGTGCCGAAGAGGTTGAAGGCGTTGCCAAAGCTTCGCCCCGAAGATGAAGAGGCAGTTCGGACACTTCTTGATCGGCCGAAGTACGATTAGCGGGAGCTGACCGCAGTGATGTTGAAGGCGCGCCTCAGGTGCGCCTAAGGCGCGCTTCAAGCGCCGATATCCCAGGATGCGCCTCAAGCCTCAGTTGAAGCACACTCCTTGTTCGAAGCGCTGGTGAGGCGTGCGCCTCAACTCGCCTTAGCGCCTTGCGCCTCAGCACGCCTCGACGAAAGGCGCGCCTCAACATTGTTTTTTCCTGGTTTTTCCCCTTCTTTATTATTTAAGTATTCTTTCTTTTTTAGTTTTGAGTCTTTTGACAGGTTTTATATTTATATTCTTTTTTATTATTTAAATGATTCTTTTTATTTTATTTTATTTTTTAAATAGTATTCTTGCTTTTTTAGTTATGCAATGCTTTTGCTTTACTGCTTTATTAGGCTGCTTTTGCTTTACTGTTTTATTAGGCTATTTGGATGAAACTTGTTGTAATTAATTAATTGTTGAATACTTGAATATACTTAATATTTAATTGTAATATTGTAATACTCTGTAATAGTGTAATACTAATACTGCATTGTGATATTCTCAAAAAAAAAATTTAATTGTTGAATGTACAAAAATTATAACTTACACAGTTACAACTTACAAATTACACTTACACCGTTACACGATTACACGGTTACACGGTTACACTTCCAAGTTACATTTACAAAGTACGTCTTCCATACCTAACTTTTTAAGTATATGTTCATTGTATGATATATTTTGTTGCTATGATGTTATTTTGTTTATATAATCTAATTTATAAATTTTAAAAATTCCAAAAAGTAATAGTGCGCCTCAATTAACTGAGGCTTGCGCCTCAAATTGCGCCTTGCGCCTCAGGCTTTTTACAAGAAATTGAAATTACTTGCGCCTTACGCCTTCGACTACACTGGCTGACCGAAGGTGTTCTATTCAGGGGAGGGCTCTGCCGCGTAGATCCCAGTACGCGGCTTCTTCTATGTTTCCGTCATTTCTTTTTCATACTTCATCTTTTACGACTTGTATTCCGCTAACAAACTTCGTTTTTAATGCAGAGGCGATGGACTACGAGGCTGTGCTGGCATTGAGGGCTGGTCTTGCTAGCAAGGCGCCGAAGAAGCGCAAGAGGGTGGCCACCAAGTTGCCGACCGCAAAGGCTCCGAGGGTCACGAAGGTGGTCGAGGAGGTGGAGACCGTGGCGAGCCCGACCGTGGCCACAGAAGTTGCCTCGGCGTCAACCTAGGTCGGTGACTTTTCGATCGCTGCAGCCCTCAAGATGGCGACGCCCCCGCTGACAGTGGCAGTCGAGAAGCTCCTGACCGAGGAGCACAAGAAGATCCATGTTCCGGGCTGGCAGGTTCGGAAACATGACGGGTTCCTGGGCGAGTCCTTGGCGAGCATGCAGGTGATCAAGCACCTGGCGACACCGAAGGATCGGGCCGCCATGGAGGCCGAACTGGCAGGCGACGATGTCATCGAGATTGCTCGTTCGGCAGTCTCGGTAGGTGTTGAATTTTTGCCTTCATTGGTTTTTCTTATGTCTAATTTCTCTAACTCTTTGAACATCCCGCTTTCCGTCGCAGATCATCGTCCACTTTGGTCACCTCTCGGAGAGATTGACGGCTCTGGAGAAGGAGCCGAAGCAGGAGGCCGACCGAGCTCGGACGGATAAAGCTCGCATGGGGAACGAGCTCGACGAGCTCAGGGTCGAGTTCGAGGGGAGGACGACGAGGCTCGAGTACCTTGAGGGCCTGGTCGCGAAGCTGGAGGGCGACCTCCTTCGCCAGAAAGAGGAGGCGGCCAAACAATTGGCCAAAGCGACGGAGGCCAAGGCTGCCGCGGTGAAGGAGGCCGAGGAGGCCACTATGGTGAAGGCGCAAGGCTTTCTTGCCCAAAACATGGCCAAAGCCTATGCCGACGCCCTCGCCCGGGTGTCGGAGGCATACCCCGGGGTGGACTGCTCGGGGTGGAGGCTGTTCCCGGGCCACGTCGAAGGCTTCGACCCCGAGTCGGAGGGAGAAGAAGAAGAAGGAAGGGGACGACGAAGTCGAGCCTGAGGTTGAGGTCGTCGGCGAGGTCCAGGGGTCTGTGGTCACCCCGCTGGCAATGGTGACCCCTTCAGGGACGTCGGCCCCCACCCAATCTCGCCGCCCCGGAAAAGAGGTCGCACCCTGACTTCGCTTACTTTTCTTTTTTCTTCTGCCTTTTTGAGTTTTTAAGTGTAATGCCTAATCGCGGACTGGCCACCGCTTTTTTTTTGGTAATGAATGAAAACATCCTTTTGGGCTCGACTCCGCGTCTCTCTGTCATAACTTTCCCCCAAAAAAATCCTTGGAATTTGGCTTAGTGTAGGAATTCGGCTAAGTGTTGAAAATTTGTTGTTTTCCTCGATTTCTTTTCAGCTTGCGGAGGTGATTCAACCCGTCGAGCCTACTCGCTCGGAGGAAAGCGCTCGTCCCGAGGTTGGCGTAGGGACGACGAGGCTGTGCTTGACGAGGTGCCGAGAGCGGCTCTATGAAGTCGAGATGGGGTTGTGCAGAGCCGTAAGCGAGCGGAACCACCTGCAACTCATCCTGGGTCGGCGGGACATTGAGATTCGGCTACTGGAGAGCAGGCTCACCGAGATGGCCCCCTTAGGAGAGGATGATGGTTCGTCGACCGCCTTTAGTTACGGCCTACGGCTCAAGTGTCTCTGCCTTACTTTATTGAAAATAACAGTGGAAAGGGACGATCTGCTCTCTGAGATTCGTCACTTGCAAACGGTAGAGACGGACCTTCGGACGGAGGGAAAGGGATTGACGGCAGAGGTGGCCAAACTGACGGCCGAACGTGATGAACTGACGGCCGAGGTCGACGCGCTGAAGAGAGCCACGGTGGACAAGAGCATCGAAGTCACTCATCTCCGCCGCCTTATCGCCAGTCGCTCTGGCGTCCCGAGCTCCGCAGTACCTCCTCGCTTCGAGGTCAATGTAAAAGATGACTCTCTGAGGGAGCGGATCTCAGAGCTGGAGGCGGAGGTGGCTCGCCTCAGATCGCGTTCGGAGCCGATTAATGTTAGGAGCACTTCGTGTACTCGTGCGGAGAGCGAGCGGAGCATTACGTTTTATGAGCTCGTGACCAGTTCGCCCATCGGCCAACCTAGTCCGGGGGATGCACAAAGCGGGGTTGTCATTTCATCGAGCGGAGCATCCGTCGGAGCAACTGTTAGGAGCAGCACCGAGGACACGTCTCAATTCGTCGGTTTGGGGTCGAGTTCCGGAGGCAAACATCGCCGCCCTCGAGTGTCCTTGAAGCGGAACATCCCTGCACCAAGGAGGCGTTGAAGATCTTGTTTTTGAGGCCTTTGTATTTAGCCTAAGCGTAACAAGCCAGCATTGTAATCTTCGCTTTTGACGCCTTGTAATCTGGTTGTAAGGAAGTGTCGTCTTGTATTGTGTCCCCACACTTAATGATGTTTCTTTCTTAGACTTGTGCATTTTTAGTGGCCTTGTGTGGTTGTTTTGTTTGTGACTGTCAGCACCGTGCCGAGGTCCCCGAGCCGGTCTTCTGCTCGTTTGGGGGTCGACGTTATGAGTGTTCAGCAAGGCGTGCCGAGCTCTGCTTCGGTCATTTAATCTCGTGAATTTGTAAGATGAGTGAGCCTTATGCGGCAGAGGGGTAGACTCCGCTTCTGCCTGTTGCTCCCGAAGGCCTTTCTTCTTGCTCGCTTAAGGGCGAGCTTGCGAAGCAGGGCCGAGACAAGTATTGGACTGGGAACTATCGTTGGAGTTGTTCAACGGTTGTGGGAGCAATTCCGAATGGCGAACTGCTTCTAACTCGCTTAGGAGCGAGCTTGCGAAGTAGAATCGAACCAAGTGTTGGACTCCGAAACCACCGTTAGAGTTGTTCAACGGTTGTGGGAGCAGTTCTGAATGGCGAACCACTTCTAGCTCGCTTAGGAGCGAGCTTGCGAAGTAGAATCGAACCAAGTGTTGGACTCCGAAACCATCGTTAGAGTTGTTCAACGGTTGTGGGAGCAGTTCCGAATGGCGAACTGCTTCTAGCTCGCTTAGGAGCGAGCTTGCGAAGTAGAATCGAACCAAGTGTTGGACTCCGAAACCATCGTTAGAGTTGTTCAACGGTTGTGGGAGCAATTCCGAATGGCGAACTGCTTCTAGCTCGCTTAGGAGCGAGCTTGCGAAGTAGAATCGAGCCAAGTGTTGGACTCCGAAACTATCGTTAGAGTTGTTCAACGGTTGCGGGAGCAATTCCGAATGGTGACCCACTCCTAGCTCGCTTAGGAGTGAGCTTGCGGAGTAGAATCGAACCAAGTGTTGGACTCCGAACTTGTTGTTAGAGGTTTGTTCAACGGTTGTGGGAGCAATTCCGAATGGTGACCGACTCCTAGCTCGCTTAAGAGCGAGCTTGTGGAGTAGAATCGAACCAAGTGTTGGACTCCGAACTCGTCGTTAGAGTGAAGAGTAAAGACAGAGAGATGCAAGCAATTTTATAAGTAATAGTAAAAATACTTTTTTTTATTAATGAGTAATTGTTGACTGCTTCTAAAGTTGCGAGCCGTTATTACAAGAAAGAAATAAAGGAAAAAATACAAGTGATATGGCTAAAAATGGGGCTAAATCGGAACCGTCCAAATCGAGCACGAATCTTGAAGCTCGGGGGTAAAATGGTAATTTCATCTACAAACGGGTCTGAAATGGGTACTGAATCTCCCCCCCGAAGATCCAATAACCCACGAACATATCCACCTCAACTAGGTACGGGTTTTAACCCGAGATGAACACAATCCAGCAAGATAGGATTAGGGTTCCTGATTAAATACTAATCAACGGCCCTGATTCACATCTATCTTTTCATTGGGAATTAGGGATTACATTCCCAATCTGATTACGGGGATTATATTCCTTATCAGACCACGGGGATTACATTCCTAATTTGGTCCCAAAGGCGGCTATAAATACCCCCCATCCATCTCCATTAAGAGCTAATCAATCTTTTGCCAATTTTACGCTCTTTCATAATCACTTCTGATTACTGACTTGAGCGTCGGAGGGTGCGTCGCCGGAATCAATCCCGGTGTCTCGCACTTTTTGCAGGTGAACGGCGGGAATCAACGGTCAAACTCCGGCGGAACAGGTAACAGGTTCGCAATTCAAGTTTTCCAAGAATCTACAAATACTATTTGTTTGCCCCCCACCAGATTTAGCGATAACAGATTGGCGCCGTCTGTGGGAACAAACGAATAGCAACCTCCCCTCTTCCCGTTGGTCAGATCTTCTCCAGCCATGCCTCCTAGGGAAGCAAGATCCAGAGGGTCCAACCGAGGACCCAACCCCGATCAGCAACAGGAAGTCCCTTTTCAACCCACTCAGCAGCATGGGCAACTTCCTTCTCAAGAAGAGAGATAAAGAGAAGTGGTGCCGCTATCACTGGGACCATGGCCACGACACCAATGATTGTCGGGCCTTAAAGAACGAGATAGAAGCCCTCATCCAGAGGGGTCAGCTAAACAGGTTTGTGAGAAAGGACCGAACCGATCCTCCTCCCCCGCCTCGGGGGGCTAACAAGTGTCCTGAATGCGATGAAACGCCCGACTTCGAAGAGGAGCGTGTCCTACACCTCATTCATGGGGGCCCAATGGGGGGCTCCTCAAACTCCTCTCGAAAGGCGTTCATTAGGGAAGTCAATTCGGTTCGCGCCACCCCTCCTCCTAAAGGCCTCGGTGTGCCCGTCACATTCCCAGACGAAGATCTTGAAGGTGTCCACACCCCCCATTGTGACGCACTCGTCATCAATCTCCATATGGCGAACTTCAAAGTGGAGAGGATCCTAGTGGACAATGGCAGCTCCGTTAACATCATCTTCCTTGCCGCTTTCAAAGGCCCCAAACTATCCCGAGACAGACTCAAGCCCGCCGGCTACACGCTCCATGGGTTCACGGGAGTGCCAGTGACTATTGAAGGGGTGATCACCCTCGACGTAACCGCTGGCAAAACTCCTACTACCCGAACGGAGTCGATGAACTTTATGGTCGTGGATGTCCCTGCAGCTTACAATGTTATTTTGCGTCGGCCCGGCCTTGCTGCCCTGAAGCCGTCCCCTCCGCCTATCACCTCAAGATGAAATTCCCTACCCGGACAGGAGTAGGGGAAGTAGAAGGCAATCAGGAAACGGTCCGCAAGTGCTACATGACCTCTACCCTCGGTCCAGTCCTCTCCCTCGAAACCCTAGAAATCCGCCAAGATGTCGCCCGACCAACGTCCGAGCCGGTGGATGAGTTGGAGGAAGTGCTCTTCTCTGAGCAGGATCCAAGCCGAAAGTTCTTTGTTAGCAAGACCCTCCTATCTGCCCTATGCTCTGACATAGTCCAGTGCATCCGAAGGAACCGAGACCTCTTTGCTTGGTCAGCTGCAGACATGCCCGGAATTTCCGAAGAGCTCTTGGTCCACCACCTCAGGGTTGCTCCGGGGTCCAAACCGGTCCAACAGAATAGGCGCAAGTTCGCCCCCGAGCGCCAGCTAGCTATAAAAGAGGTGGACAAGCTCTTGAAGGCCCGGTTCATACAGGAGGTAAACTATCCCGAATGGCTCTCGAATGTAATAATGAAGAAGTCCAATGGGACTTGGAGGATTTGTATCGATTTTACCGATCTCAACAGGGCGTGCCCCAAAGACCCCTTCCCTCTTCCAAGTATCGATACTCTAATTGACGCCACTTTGGGCCATAAACTCCTCAGCTTCATGGACGCCTTCTCAGGCTACAATCAGATTTGTATGTTCCCCTCAGATATCCTGAAGACCTCATTTGTAACCGACCAGGGCCTCTACTGCTACAGGGTTATGCCCTTTGGTTTGAAGAATGCAGGTGCCACATATCAATGCCTCGTCAACAAGGTTTTCCAAGCTCAAATCGGCCGAAATATGGAGGTATATGTTGACGATATGCTTGTAAAGAGCATCCACGGGGCCAATCATGTGGTCGATCTGCAGGAGGCATTCGATGTACTGAGAAAGCACAACATGAGGCTCAATCCGAACAAGTGTGCATTCGGAGTCTCGTCAGGAAAGTTCCTTGGCTTCATGGTCAGCTAACGAGGAATCGAAGCTAACTTTGCCATTCTCCACTTGGCCATTCGACTGTGGATGGGAAACAAAGGAGAATCGGTGTTGGATGGCGAGGTCTTCACATAGAGCTCGGAAGGCAGCCCCGGTAAACTGGGTTCTGTTGTCTGTTATAAGGACCCGAGGGACACCGAATCGGCAGATTACGTTCTTCCAGAAGAACTGAAGAACTTTGTTCTCGGTGATCGTGGCCAAGGGCTCGACCTCTATCCACTTTGAGAAGTAGTCGATTGCCACAACTAAGAATTTGAACTGGCCGGGAGCTGGTGGGAATGGCCCTAGTAAATCCATTCCCCACATTGCGAAAGGGATAGGACTTGATAGGGAAGTGAGTGGAGCTTGTGGGAGACGTCGGATGTTGAAGTACTTCTGACAAGAGCTGCATTGCCAAACGTGCCGTTCGGCATCTTGTAGGAGAGTGGGCCAGAAATATCCGTAATTCAACACTGCGGGCTAGAGATCTGGACCCTGAATGTGCCCCGCCGATGCCCTCGTGAAGTTCTTGCAGGGCGTAGTCGGCTTGTTCCGGGGAGAGGCACCTCAAATAAGGCCTGCCGTCTACTTATGTGAAGGAGCGGTTGTATAGGATGCCCCCGATAAGTGTGTATTGCTCTGCTCGGGTTCTCACTCGGCGAGCTTCCTTAGGATCTTCTGGGAGGAGCCCATCCCTCAGGAACTCAACGAGGGGTTTCATACAGTCATCTTGCAGCAGGGCAGGTAGAGACTCCATAGAATCGGAAGTTTCGTCTTCTATACTTGGCTTCAGGAGTACCTCAATCAAGACGGTCTGCTCGAGACCCTGGAGGGAGGAGGAGGCTATATTGGAGAGGGCATCGGCCTGGGCATTCTCTTCTCAGGGGATTCGTTGGATGAGGGCTTCTTCAAATAGGGTCATGAGATTCCTGACCTTGGCTAGGTACTTAACCATTCGGTCATCCCGTGCCTCATATTCCCCTAGGACCTGATTTACGACCAACTGAGAGTCGCTAAAGATCCGGAGGCGCTGCGCCCCTGCATTGCGAGCCATTCCAAGGCCGGCTATGAGTGCTTCATATTCTGCTTCATTGTTCGAGGCCTTGAAGTTGATACGGAGGGAGTATTGGAGGATGAAATTATCTGGGCCGGCCAGAATGACCCCAGCTCCGCTTCCCTCGTTACAAGAGGACCCATCCACATAAACCGACCAGACAGGTGGTCCCTTCTTTGCTTGGCTGAACTCAGGGATGGTACTTTCAACTATGAACTCTGCTAGGGCGTGAGCCTTGATTGCGGTCCGAGGCTGATACGTTATATCATGCTTGGCTCAGCTCGATAGACCACTTCATAAGCCGATCGGAGGTCTCTGGCTTGTGGAGAATTTGCTTCAGCGGTTGGTCGGTAAGAACGAGCACCGAATGGGACTGAAAGTATGGGCGAAGCTTCCTTGCGGCCATGATTAGGGCATACGCCATCTTCTCTATCCTGGGGTAGCGTAGCTTGGCATCCCGAAGTACCTTGCTCACACAGTAGATGGGCTTTTGAGTCCGGTCTTCTTCCCTTACTAAAACGGCACTAAGGATCTGCTCGGAAGCAGCCAAGTAGAGGTATAGGGTTTCGCCTGGAATGGGCTTGCTGAGTAGAGGAGGGTTGGCGAGATAAGCCTTCAGCTGGTCGAACGACTCCTGTTGCTGTTGACCCCATTCGAAACCTTTAGCCCCCCTGAGGGCCTTGAAGAAGGGGAGGCACTTCTCCCCGGACTTCGAGAGGAAATGCCCTATAGCGGCTAGGCGGCCTGTTAGCCTCTGAACTTCCTTAACGTTCTTGGGAAGGGCCATGTTTAATATGGCCTTGATTTTCTCAGGATTAGCTTCGATTCCTCGTTGGCTGACCATGAAGCCGAGGAACTTTCCTGACGAGACTCCGAACGCACACTTGTTCGGATTGAGCCTCATGTTGTGCTTTCTCGGTACATCGAATGACTCCTGCAGATCGACCACATGATTGGCCCCGTGGATGCTCTTTACAAGCATATCATCAACATATACCTCCATATTTAGGCTGATTTGAGCTTGGAAAACCTTGTTGACGAGGCGTTGATATGTGGCACCTGCATTCTTCAAACCGAAGGGCATAACCCTGTAGCAGTAGAGGCCCTGGTCGGTTACAAATGAGGTCTTTGGGATATCTGGGGGGAACATACGAATCTGATTGTAGCCTGAGAAGGCGTCCATGAAGCTGAGGAGTTCATGGCCCGAAGTGGCGTCAATTAGAGTATCGATACTTGGAAGAGGGAAGGGGTCTTTGGGGCACACCCTGTTGAGATCAGTAAAATTGATACAAATCCTCCAGGTCCCATTGGACTTCTTCACCATTACTACATTCGAGAGCCATTCGGGATAGTTTACCTCCTGTATGAACCGGGCCTTCAAGAGCTTGTCCACCTCTTTTATAGCTAGCTGGCGCTCGGGGGTGAACTTGCGCCTCTTCTGTTGGACCGGTTTGGACCCCGGAGCAACACTGAGGTGGTGGACCAAGAGCTCTTCGAAAATTCCGGGCATGTCTGCAGCTAACCAAGCAAAGAGGTCTCGGTTCCTTCGGATGCACTGGACTATGTCGGAGCATAGGGCGGATGGGAGGGTCTTGCTAACAAAGAATTTTCGGCTTGGATCCTGCTCAGAGAAGAGCACTTCCTCCAACTCATCCACCGGCTCGGACGTTGGTCGGGCGACATCTTGGGGGATTTCCAGGGTTTCGAGGGAGAGGACTGGACCGAGGGTAGAGGTCATGTAGCACTTGCGGGCCGTTTCCTGATTGCATACTACTTCCCCTACTCCTGCCCGGGTGGGGAATTTCATCTTGAGGTGATAGGCGAAGGGGACGGCTTCAAGGGCAGCAAGGACTGGCCGACCCAAAATGACATTGTAAGCTGCAGGGACATCCACGACCATAAAGTTCATCGACTCCGTTCAGGTAGTAGAGTTTTGCCAGCGGTTACGTCGAGGGTGATCACCCCTTCAATAGTCACTGGCACTCCCGTAAACCCATGGAGCATGTAGCCGGCGGGCTTGAGTCTGTCTCGGGATAGTTTGAGGCCTTTGAAAGCGGCGAGGAAGAGAATGTTAACGGAGCTGCCATTGTCCACTAGGATCCTCTCCACTTTGAAGTTCGCCATATGGAGATTGATGACAAGTGCGTCACAATGGGGGGTGCGTACACCTTCAAGATCTTCGTCTGAGAATGTGACGGGCACACCGAGGCCTTTAGGAGGAGGGGTGGCGCGAACCGAATTGACTTCCCTAATGAACGCCTTTCGAGAGGAGTTTGAGGAGCCCCCCATTGGGCCCCCATGAATGAGGTGTAGGACACGCTCCTCTTCGAAGTCGGTCGTTTCATCGCGTTCAGGACGCTTGTTAGCCCCCTGAGGCGGGGGAGGAGGATCGGTTCGGTCCTTTCTTACAAACCTGTTTAGCTGACCCCTCTGAATGAGGGCTTTAATCTAGTTCTTTAAGGCCCGACAATCATTGGTGTCGTGGCCATGGTTCCGGTGATAGCGGCACCACTTCTCTTTATCCCTCTTCTTGCCGGGGGTGTTCATTTTTGGTGCATGAGGTATCACCCCCTCCTTCTCAACTTCCATGAGAATTGTGGAGATGTTGGCGTTAAGGGGAGTGAATTTTTCAAATCTGGGAGGAGGTCGGCGCTGGCCGCCATTATCCTTCTGGAGCTTCTTGGCCCCTTCCTCTTCTGTTCCCTTTCTCTTAGACCCGGAGGAAGACCCCTCTAAGTTGGGGCGGTGCCCAGCTTCTTCGGCACGAATATACTTTTCGCTCCGGAGGAGGTCAGAGAAGTTCTGTGCGGGCTTCTTGGCGAGGGAGGAGCGGAGGCTGGAGTTCAGGACATTGGATTGGAATGCAGCTGCAGCGACCGACTAGTCGAGGGATGCTATGGACTTGGCTTCCGCTGTGAACCTTTTCACATAGTCTCTCAGCTTCTCACCCTTCTTCTGGTTGAGGTAAAATAGCGAAATGCTGGTATTCTCAGTTCGGCGGCTACTCACGAAGTGGGTGACGAAGAGGATCTCGAATTGCTCAAAGGAGAATATTAAGGATGGGGCAAGGCGAAAGTACCATTCTCGAGCCGGACCCTTAAGAGTTGCGGGGAAGGTCTTGCATAGCAGAGCATCGGAAGCTTGATGAATGAGCATGAGGGTCTTGAAGCTTTCGATGTGATCGACGGGGTCAGTCTCCCCGGAGCAAGTCTCGAATTGAGGAGGTTTAAAGCCAATTGGTACCGAGGCCTCCATTATGGTTCGGAAAAAAGGAGGTCGACTAGGGCGAAGGGTCCTTCCTCTAAGCTCTTCTTCTCGGTCTAACTGACCCGAGCGCCTCTCCATTTCATGGAGACGGCGGTAGACAGCGTCATCCCTTCGACAGTAATCAACCGAGCCTCTAGACTCGTCTTCGTACGAGGGAGAGCGGGGGCTACGACGACGGTAGCTCCTGGAGCGGCGAGGACTTGGCATGCACCGGGGGTTGCTAGGAACTGGGGGAGGAGTTAGGGACCGTCGGCAAGGACTTCGGACCGGAGGAGTGGGAATCCTTGGAGCATTGGTGTTGTTGGGACGGAGATTGAGAGCTTGTAGGATGGTTGCTTGGAACTGTTGGAACTCGGCACGGGTGATGGGTACCTCATCGCTCCTTGGATGTTGCCGACCGGCAGGGGAATGGGGTCTTCTCCTGTGATGCTCGGGGGACTCTCTCCGACCCCTTCGGATAGGGGACCTTCTGTAGTCTCGGTGGTGAGGAGATCGCTCATCCGGACGTTGTTGGCGGGAGGCTCCCTCTCGGGCCCGCTTTTCATCCAGACGGCGGCGAAGATCCTCACCCTTCTGCCGATTGAGGACGGTGTTATGAAGGTCGGAAGCTCGGGGATTGTGGGAGGCCATAGAATCCGAAGAGGCGTTGTGGATGGAGACGTGGTCCTGATGAAGAGGTTGTTTCTGCGGGTTGGGACGCGAGACCCCTGCACCGGCATTTTGAGGACCAGGGGGACCCTTATGAGGTTGTTGATTCTGGGGAAGGGGCTGGTCCTGTTGAAGAGGGTCCTCGGCTTGAGGAGGAAGTTGCCCCTGCTGCTGAGTGGGTTGAAAAGGGACTTCCTGTTGCTGATCGGGGTTGGGTCCTCGGTTGGACCCCCTGGATCTTGCTTTCCTAGGAGGCATGGCTGGAGAAGATCTGACCAACGAGAAGAGGGGAGGCTGCTATTCGTTCTTTCCCACAGACGGCGCCAATCTGTTACCGCTAAATTTGGTGCGGGGGGAAACAGATAGTATTTGTCGATTCTTGGAAAACTTGAATAGCGAACCTGTTACCTGTTCCGCCGGAGTTTGACCGTTGACTCCTGTCGTTCACCTACAAAAAGTGCGAGACACCGGGGTTGATCCCGACGACACACCCTCCGACGCTCAAGTCAGTAATCAGAAGTGATTATGAAAGAGCATAAAATTGGCAAAAGATTGATTACCTCTTAATGGAGATGGATGGGGGTATTTATAGGCATGTAATCCCTGGGGTCAGATTAGGAATGTAATCCCTGTGGTTAGATAAGGAATGTAATCCCTAATCCCCAGTGAAAGGATAGATATGAATCAGGGCCGTTGATTAGGATTTAATCAGAAACCCTAATTCTATCCTTCCTGGATCGGGTTTGCTGCGGGTTGAAACCCGCACCCAATTGAGGTGGATCCGTTCGCGGGTTGGTGGGTCTTCGAGGAGGAGAACCAGTACCCGCTTCAGACCCATTAGTAGGTGAAATTACCGTTTTACCCCTGGGCTTCAAGATTCGTGCCCGATTTGGACGGTTCCGATTTAACCCCATTTTTAGCCATATCAGATACCAAATTGTAATCCCCTACCCCGGGTACCTACTAATCTGATGCGATGTGGTGATGCAACTAACAAATTTTCAAATTATACACAGCTACTAGAGCCTTAATAATCAAAAATCCAGGCAATAAAGCCATCAAAATCACACTTTAAAGTACCTATACCCATTAATTACAAATTTAACTAAATAGTTCTCAAATCAAACTTTTAATTATCAAATTACATTTGATACATAACTCTATCAATATAAACTTATATACACAATTAGAAATTGAACAATCCAACACTTGCCCAAACCTCAATCGTTGGTTCGATCCAAGCTCCACCCCACTTTAAATAGTGAACTTCTCAATGTTGACAAGCAGATGTGGACTATAACACCAAAAAATGGCCGAAGTACTTAAAATTTATAATTTCTTGAAATCATTTAAAAACTGTGGAATATAAACCCCCCAAAAATCTAACGCACGTAAATTTAAGATTTATCGAATTTACTATAACCCACAAAAAAAAATTCATAATAAAAAATTCAAAATTATAATCTACAAAAGTTGACTAAAACACTTAAATTTAGATTTTTTTAAAAACGATGGGGGACTATAACCAACAAAGTTAGTTGAAAAATATTTCAGAGTTTTGTCGAAAATGCCTTAAAACAGTGGACACCAAAAAAAAGTTAACTAAAACACTTCGATTTAAAATATCTGGAAATCAGTTTTTAAAATGTAGACTAAAAATCGATAGTGACTTTTGAATTTTTTGCAAAATTGGCTAAAAATTGTGGCTATATACATAAAGGTTGGCTAAAACACGAAAAATTATAACTTCTCAAATTCAGCTAAATATTGTGAACTATATAACCCAAAAAGTTAGATAAAACACTTAAATTCACAATTTCATAAAATCAGCTAAAACCGGCGGACGTTCAAAAAGTAGCTAAAATAGTGAATTTTTGAATTTTCTCAATATCATTAAAAATAATGGACCGACAAAAGTTGACTAAAACCCTTAAATTCAAATTTCTTGAAATCAGCTAAAATGTGTGGATTAGCCCATAATGCAATCTAAAACAGCAAAATTTCAAATTTTCTCAAATAATCTCAAACAAGTAGCGATCCGAATATTCTCGAAATCATTAAAAATAATGGACTATAACCCATTATCTATAATCCATATATAACCTCATTAATAGTTCTTTTCCATTTATTACTAAAAAAAATTGCACTCAAAGGCGACAGATTACTCGGTCCATTAATACGTCTCTTATCTAGCATAAGACAAATATAACTTTAACATCTTTTAAAACTATCCAAACTATTGTTAATGATATCTTCAAAATCTGTTGTTAATGATATCATCAAAATCATCAAATAACCATATTACTTCCTAGGTTAAATTTGAAAAACGGCACTAAACTATTCCACTTTCTATAAAAACACCCATCAACTATCAGATTTTGAAAAAAAATACCCCTCAAATTTTGTGAGTCGAATGGACCAAAGTGATTTTGGACAAAATGAACCAAATTTTGTTTTTCAAAGTTGCCTTATTTCCTAGTTGGGTACCTGTTGCTGCTGATTTTGGTGTGGGAGCAAACAGATTATTTGTGGATTCTTTTAGAAACAAATAAGGCAAACCTGTTGACTTCTGACCGGCGTTTGACTGTTTCTCACCGCTGCCGTTGACCTGCAAAAAGTTCGATACACCGGGATGGATCCCGGCGACGAACCCTCCCACGCTCAAGTAATCAGAAAGATTAAAGAGCGATTTGTGAAAAAATATTGATTACCTTTTTTATGATGGGGGAAAGGGGTATTTATAGTCGCCTTTAGAGACAGTTTAGAGATAATCATTTATCCCTATTTCCCGGTGTTTTTTGGATACAAAACATAATTTAAATCCTTTCCTGATAAGGGATTTGGTTTAAACTGTCTCTTAGAGATAATGATGAATTTGAATTACTCTTTAAATGACTTGGGCTAGTTTGTAATAGTTCGTCACCCTTACCCAGTAGGACAAACCCGTTTTTTGGTTATTGGGCTTAGAAAAGACCTTTGTTCCCATTTCGGAGCAGTTTGTAGGTAAAATTATCGTTTTGCCCCTGAGAGTTTTAAAATTCGTGCCCAGTTTGAACGGCCCCGATTTAGTTCTAATTTTACCCATATCACAAGCCCCCCACTCCTGAACACTGAGTTTCACAGCCTTTGAAGAGTAGTTCGCTTATTTTTAATGGCTTATAGAATTTATCGGCGTTCTTGGGGGAGTTTGGATCTTGCTCGAGAAGTGTAACGGTGTCATTCTGAGCTTGTAAAATACCCAAAATTATTCTCAGAATTTTCTAGATTTTTTGTGACTTTTCCAGATATTTCTGGATTTTTTCAATTTTTAATCATTTTTTGAATTTTTTATTCAATTTCTGAATTTAAATAATTAATTTTCAAAAATTTTAATTAATTAATCTAATTTAATAATTATATTTTCAGAATTTTGAAATTATTTTCTGAATTAACAATTATTTTTAAAAATTTTAATTTTTTTTATTTTTAATTAATTTTTCGGATTTTTTTTTAAAATTAACTAATTCAATTTAATAAATAAATACCTGTGACGCGGTGCAATCATGGGCGTTGATCAAAGATCAAGCGCGAATCACCAAGAGGCGATTTTTTCCTCATTTCATCGTCGTTGACAGCAACGCTCGATGGCGTTGACTCGGTCAACGCCGACCCCCCCCCTTTTTTGTTCTTTCCTCGACTATGTCTTCGACTGAGTAGAGTCACTGGAGGTCGAAGAGAGGAACTCGGCAAGGGGATCTCCTTGATGTGGAGACGAGCTCGGTGAGAGGGCTCGGCGAACTGGAGGTGAGGTCGAGCTCGGCGCAATGGAGGGGAGCTCGACGACATTGTCGTTCGGAGTTGGGGCTCGGAGCTCGACGAAGCTTCGACGATGAAGTGTGGGAGCTTGGCATGGGAGCTCGGAGTTCGACGAGGAAGGAGCATGGCGAGGAGGGGTTGGAGCTCGGTGATGGGTTCGAAGCTTGCGAGCTTGGCGACGAAGAAGCTGGGCGAGGGATTCGGAGCTCGTTGGAGCTAGGAGCTCGGCATTGGAGCTCAATGACTGGCGAAGAAGTGCTCGAGCTCGATAGTGGAGAGGAGAGCTTCGTAAGGCTTTGGAAGAAGGGGATCGGTTGTTTTGGAGATGGAGCTCGACAACGAAGGGAGCTCAACGACACGGGGAGCTCGGTGAGTTTGGCGATGCGGAGCTCGACGCTTTGGGCTGATGAAGCTTCGAGTTTTGGCGAAAGAGCTCGGCGAGTTTTCGGCGAAGTAAAGGTGAGGTCGAGCTCGACGAGGAGTGATGTCGAGCGCGGCGAAGTAGCTCAGCAAGAAAGGAGCTCAGCAAAGGTGTAGTTTGCCTCGACGACGGAGTTCGATGAATTTGGAGGAGCTCGACACCGAGGCTTTTGGGTTCAGAGGTTTTGTTTGTTTTTCAGTGGTTTTGAAGAATGGTTTTTTGAAGATGCTGATTTTGTTTTTGGGTCCAAAATGGGGTGCAAACCCGACCCATTATCCCCTTCAAAAAAATTGGCGAATCTGAGCCGTTGATCATGATCGAGCACGAATCTTAAGGCGGGGTATTTTTCTCCAATTTCCTGCTTGGTTCCAAGAATGCTCGGATCACGCTTCCGAACCCATGAGAGGCTTCAGCAGCTTGACACGTGACGGTCAATGGTTGACCGTTGACTCATTTTTTTGTTTTAATCACAACCGTTGATCACGATCGAATGCGCATCGAGAGGCAGAGTTTTTTCCTCATTTCGACGTCGGTGACAAGAATGCTCGGGGAGCGCTGCCGAGGTCTAGAGACATTTCGAGAGAGCGACACATGGGGAATTTTGACCGTTGACCAATCAACGTTGTTTTTTCTCGTTTCGACGTCGGTGACAAGAATGCTCGCTGAGAGCTACCGAGGTCTAGGGAGACTTCGAGAAGGCGACAAGTGGAGATTTGACCCAGTTCGCGTTGACATAGTCAACCCTTCAGTTAGCTTTGCACAGCTGCATTGTAACTGGCTTTCCCTGTGCTATGGAGGTCGGATTGGGGCGTTTGACCCCTCGTTTCGAAGCTGACTCAAAGATCTACAATCTATTCAGAAGTCAGTTGAAGAATCACCCTTTTTCATGGTCAAAATAGTCCCACAACATCTTTGCCTTCATGAAGTTGAGAAGAGCTTTGTATGACTCTAGGGGAGGTCCGTTCTTGGAGACGAGTTTCTCAGTTTAGGGAGCGTCTCTAGACGAGTTAGGCTCCAAACTCTCTTGGAAGAAGGCCGCTCAGGAGGCGAGCGGGAGGAGCATCGTCAGGCTCTAGGGAGAGCCGTTTGGGAGACGAGTTTGAGAACTCTAGGGAAGAGTTGAGCTCCGAACTCGTTGAAGGCCGCTCAAGAGGCGAGCGGAGCGAAGAGCATCACCAAGCTCTAAGAGAGAGCCGTTTGGGAAACAAGTTTGAGGAGCAACTCGAGGGGAAAGTTGAGCTCCGAACTCGTTGAGAAGAAGGCCGCTCGGGAGGCAAGCGGAGCAAAGAGCATCACCAGGCTCTAGGAGAGCCGTTTGGGAGACGAGTTTGAGGAGCAACTCTAAGAGAGAGTTGAGTCCCGAACTCGTTGAGAAGAATGCCGCTCTGGAGGCGAGCGGAGCGAAGAGCATCACCAGGCTCTAGGAGAGAACCGTTTGCGAGACAAGTTTGAGGAGCAACTGTAGGGAAGAGTTGAGCTCTGAACTTGCTTGTTGCAAAATTTAACGTAGTGGGAGTAGTATGAATGTAGGTTTTAAACCCCGAAACCGCATACTTACAAGCTGTAAGGGCAATTTCGAACCATGATTGTGAACTTCGTACTTGTTGTTACAGAGTTATCAAGGAGTTATAGGAGCAATTCCGAATGGTGAGCTGCTCCGCACTTGCTCGTGTGCAACCGGCTAAAGCGGCGTCGAACTAAGTGTTGGACTCCAAACTTGTTGTTTGAGCTTAGCAAGTTGTGGAAGTAGCCCTGTAGGACAAGCTGAACTCCGAACTTACTGTTTAACGAGTCGTAGATGTGACTCAGAGAGATAAACACGAGGCAAATGCAATAACTTTTAATAGAAAAAAATTAAGTTTTATTGAAACAAACTAAGTGGCCACTTCAATGGGCGAGTCATTATTACATGTTTTTTGCTGTGTTACAAGCATCGGCCTTATTGAAAACTGAAAACTGAAAACCTACTTCTACGAGAGGGGGTTAGGCACCCTCGTGATACTTCATTCGATGCTCAATATTCCAAGTCTGTCTTTCCAGAATAGGGGAATCTCATTGAGTTCATCAACTAGTTCAGGAAGGACTTTTGACTGTTCCGTTGGGGAAGCTTTAATGCTTTAAGTGGGAGAATCAAGCCCCCCATTGTAGTGGTGTAACACCTCCGAGCGGTCTCTTGGCTTCTTTGACTTTTCCCACTCCCGCAGAGGTTGGGAACTTCATTTTCATGTGAAAGGCTGAGGATACGGCATGGAGTACTGCTAGGCCTGGTCGGCCCAGGATAGCATTGTAAGCGGCCTTCACATCGACGATCATGAAGTCCATTGCCTTTGTCCGGGTTGTCAGGGTTTTTCCTGCGGTCACATCAAGAGTGACTATTCCTTCGATTGGGGCTGGAACCCCAGAGAACCCATGGAGTGTGTATCCGGCAGGCTTAAGATGAACTCGAAAAAGTTTGAGGCATTGGAAGGCTTCCAAGAAGAGGATATTGATGGAACTGCCATTGTCGACTAGGATTCAGCGCACCTCGTGGTTGGCCATGTGGAGACTAATTACAAGCGCGTCACAGTGTGGCGTTCGGACGCCTTCCAGGTCTTTGTCTGAGAATGTCACCGAGACCCCTGAATTCTTGACCGGGGAAAAGTTCTGGACCGAACTCACCTCTCTAATGAAGGCCTTTCGGGAGGAGTTTGATTCTCCCCTTATTGGACCTCGGTGGAGGATGGCCGGATGGCCCCAGGTTCAGAGTCTTGGAACTCTACGGGCCTCTCGGTTCGCTTGTTGGCTCCTCGGGGTGGAGGATGAACCCTGTCCTTTCTGACGAACTTGGCCATGTGTCCCCGCTGTATGAGTTCTTCGATCTCCTCTTTGAGAGCCCGACAATCATCCGTGTCGTGGCCGTGGTCCTTATGAAAGCAGCACCACTTATCCATGTTCCTTTTCTTGCCAGGGGTATTCATTCTAGGAGGACCGCATAGTAGCCCTTCCTTGTCCACCTCCATAAGAACTGCTGATATACTAGCATTGATGGGGCTAAACTTCTCAAAACGAGGAGCTGGACAGTGCTGGCCATTGTCTTCCTTCTGAAACTTCTGGGACCCTTCTTCGCTTGTATTCTTCTGTTTGTTCCCGGAAGATGTCTCCTCTCGACTAAGGGGTTGGGGGCCTCTTCTGCTGGAATGTACTTCTCACTTCTAAGCAGGAGTTCCGAGAAGTCCCGAGAAGGCTTCTTGACAAGGGACGTCTTGAGGTCGGCATTATTGACGTTGTGCCTGAAGGCTGCAGAGGCTACCGATTGGTTGAGGGAGGCAATAGACCGGACTTCGGCGGTAAAGCTCTGAACATAATCTCTTAGGCGTTCACTCGTTCTTTAGCCGAGGGCCAGCAAAGATGCACTTGTTTTCTCGGCTCGGCGACTGCTAACAAAGTGGGTGAGGAAGAGCTCCACAAACTGTTTGAATGAGAAGATGGGGGCTGTGGAAAGACGAAAGTACCACTCTCGCATTGGTCCCTTCAACGTTGCTAGGAAGACCTTGCAGAGGAGCACATCCGAGGCTTGATGAATCATCATGAATTTTAAAACTCTCGATATGATCGACCGGGGCTTACTCCCCATTGTATGATTCAAAGCGGGGCAGCCTAATAGTCTGGGGACCGGAGCTTCCATGATGGCCCTGGAAAAGGGGGGGTCTGCTTAGGCGGAACCTATTGGTCTACTGTTCTTCTTCGGGATTGATCTTGTTGAGGCGCATCTCCATCTCGTGGAGACGGCAGTGGACTGAGTCATCCCTCCAATCGGATCTAGTCGACCCTCGGGACTCCCCTTCATGAGTGGCGGTATGGCGAGGGCTAGGCGCACGTTGATCCTGACCGTGGTAATATTAAGAGCTCACATTATATCTTCTTTTAAGTTCTAGAACTCGGCCTGTGTGACTAATGCCTCTCTAGCTCGGCGGTCCCTAGGTGCAGCTCGGCTTATTGGAGTATGACTTCTCCGCAGACAACGTGGAGGGGACTCTCTTCGCCTCCTCGGGGGAGGGTATCTTCTGGTCCTCGACCTGCAGGGAGTCCAGACTCTCGTGGCCCCTGGGCGCTTGGGTTGAGGGACTTCCTCAAGGGCTCGCCTTTCATTCAAACGAGTTCGGATGTCAACCCCCTGCTGACGGTTAACAATTACTTGACGGAGATCATGCCCAGGAGGGCTTTAAGAAGTCATAGAGTCAGTTGAAGGATTGTGGACCGAGACATGGTCATGAAGAGGGTGTTGCTTTGGACGACTTCGACGAGAGCCCCCGAGACCCTGGAGGGGCCTGCTGAGGAGGAAGCTGTTAAGAAAGGGGCTCTTCAGGCTGCGGTTGCTGAACTTGTTGGTCATCATGGAGAGGGGGGAAGAAGAGGCGCACAACTTTTCCTTTCCCTTTCGGAGGCATGGCTTGGAAACTGCCTTTACCGGTGACGTGTGACTGGATTGCTTTTTTCTGATCCCACCGACGGCGCCAATCCATTACTGCTGATTTTGGTGTGGAGCAAACAAATGAATTTGTGGATTCTTTTGGAAACAAATAAGGCAAACATGTTGAACTTCAACTTCACCCAAGGCAATTAATACTAACACATTCTACTTAACAATGTAAGCTACTACTACTTGCAATTTCAAGCTACTAATAATCTTAACATAATATCCAAACAACAACATACATCTTATCATAAATAGGAGAACTTCCGTCAATAAATTCTATAGCAAAGTTCATACTTCCATCTACCAACATGAGTCAAGTCTTCATTTGAGTCTATTAAGTCCACATTTCAACTTTCTAATTTATTCTAATCAATATTTTACTTACTAACATAAACCTTTCTCACATGACATCTTACTATCTTATTAACATCATCACTACTTACTAACATGACTAAAGCTTACTAATATGAGCAAGAGCTTACTAACCTAAAGTTAATCTTACTAACATGAACAATATACTACACAAATCATCATAAAAATCACAACTTTACAATCTATAATCAACAATCAAGCTATTGATCCAAAGCATAAAAATTTCATAATCAAGCATAAAAATTTCATCTTTACTCTTCTACTACCATTCTCATGCATAAAAGTGTAATCTTTATAATTAAAAGATGAAGAACACCCACTACAATTTCTAGCAAGCATCAATCTTTCATTCCATACATAAAGAAAAATAATAATAATAGAATACATGAGGTATAAAGAATACCCAGTTTGATTTGTTTGCAAGCTTCAAGTTGCTATCTTCTCCTCCTTGCACCTTTAGTCTTCTGGACTTCTTTGCTCCAATCCGATAGTAGTATTAGTAAAGTTGTAGAAGTGGTAGCAAGCAGTTGAAGTAGTAGTAGGTGGTAGTAGTAGTTGTAGTAGTAGGTAGTAGTAGTAGTTGAAGTAGCAAACAGCAGTAGCAGCAGTAGTAAACAATAGTAACAGTAGTAGTAGACTGCAGCAATAGTAGTAGTAGACTGTAAGAGTAGTAGTAGTAGTAGTAAACAGCAGTAGAAGTAGTGGAAGACAGCAGCAGCAGCAGTAGTATTAGGCAGTAACAGCATTAGTAGTAGTAATGGAAGTAGTATAATAGTAGTAGTAAAGCAGTAATAGTAATAGTCGGTAGTAGTAATAGGCATATATATAGAGAAAAGGGGGAAAATAGGCTGCTGTTGCTGCCAGCTGCAAAGAGAGAGAGAGAGAGAGATAGTGGAGTGTAGGATGTGGTGGAAAGGTGTACAAAAGGCTTAGGAGGACACCTTTTACACTTAACCCCTCAAACTTTATTTATTTACACTTAACTATATTGGATTGGGCCTTAAGAAAAGAAAAGTTTGGCCTTTAAAAAGAATACAAGTTGGGCTTTAAAGAAAATATATAGATAAAAATAAACATAGTAAGAATAGTGCATGATATCAATATAATTGTTACTTATTTTAGAGGTATTACACAACCAATCTCCTACAATAATAAATTCATCCTCCCCGAAAGTCGGCTCAAATACTTACATTCAAATTTTAATGAAATCGGATACAAACAGTGGACTATAACCCACAAAATTAGCTTTAAACAGCGAACTTCTAAATGCTGACAAGAATATGTGGACTAAAACCCCAAAAAATGGCTGAAGTACTTAAAATTATAATTTCTGGAAATCATTTTAAAACAGTGGACTATAATCCACCCAAAAAAGCTAACACACGTAAATTTAAGATTTATCAAATTTAGCTAAAATCTATGGACTATAACCCACAAAGTTAGCAAAAATAATGAATTTTTGAAAGAAAAAAAATCAAAATTATAATCTACAAAAGTTGACCAAAACAATTAAATTCAGAATTTGTTTTAAAACGGTGGGGGACTATATAACCAACAAAGTTAGCTGAAAAATATTTCAGAGTTTTGTCGAAAATGGCTTAAAATAGTGGACACCCATAAAAAGTTGACTAAAACACTTCGATTTAAAATTTCTGGAAATCAGTTGGTAAAATGTAGACTAAAAATCGATAGTGACTTTGATTTTTTTGCAAAATTGGCTAAAAAGTGTGGCTACACATAAAGGATGGCTAAAACCCTTAAAATTATAACTTCTCAAATTCAGCTAAATACTGTGGACTATATAACCCAATAAGTTAGCTAAAACAACATTGAAAACAATTTCCTAATATCCACACAATTTGATTAATAACAAATTCTCATAATCCAATACATGATGGATACTTCAACTTTTCATATATTCTCATCTTCCAAAACTCAAAATCACAAAGTTAGGTTACTCGTTACATACAAAGATTTTCCACGTGCAACCAATCTCCCACAATAATAAATTCATCCTTCCCGAAAGTGGGCTCAAATGCTTAAATTCAAATTTGAATGAAATCGGCTACAGACGGTGGACAATAACCCACAAAATTAGCTTTAAATAGTGAACTTCTGAATGTTGACAAGCAGATGTGGACCATAACCCCAAAAAATGGCTAAACTACTTAAAAATTATAATTTCATGAAATCATTTAAAAATTGTGTGGACTATAATCCCCCCCAAAAAAATAACACACGTAAATTAAAGATTTATCGAATGTAGCTAAAATCTATGGACTATAACCCACAAAGTTAGCTAAAATAATGGATTTTTGAAAGGAAAAAAAAAATCAAAATTAAATTCAGAATTTCTTTAAAAACAGTGGGAGACTATATAACCAACAAAGTTAGCTGAAAAATATTTCAGAGTTTTGTCAAAATGGCTTAAAACAGTGGACACCCATAAAAAGTTGACTAAAACACTTCGATTGAAAATTTCTGGAAATCAGTTTTTAAAATGTAGACTAAAAATCGATAGTGACTTTTGAAATTTTTTGCAAAATTGGCTTTAAAATGTTGCTACACATAAAGGTTGGCTAAAACCCTTAAAATTATAACCTCTAAAATTCAGCTAAAAACTGTGGACTATACAACCCAAAAAGTTAGCTAAAACACTTAATTCAAAATTTCTTAAAAACAGCTAAAATCGGCTAACATTCATAAAACTAGCTAAAATAGTGAATTTTTGAATTTGTTCAAAATCATAAAAAAAATAATGGACGGACAAAAGTTAACTAAAACCCTTAAATTCAGATTTCTGTAATCAGCTAAAATGTGTGGATTAGCCCATAATGCAATCAAAAACAGCAAATTTTCGAATTTTCTCAAATAATCTCAAACAAGTAGCCATCGGAATATTCTTGAAATCATTAAGAACAATGTACTGTAACCCATTATCTATAATCCATATATAACCTCATTAATAATACTTTTCCATTTACTACTATAAAAAAAATTGCACCCAGAGGTGACAGATTACTAGGTCCATTAATACTTCTCATCTCTAGCAAAAGACAAATATAACATTAACATCTTTTAAAACTATCGAAACTTGTATGTCATGAAGAAGGTCAATCTATTGTTAATGATATCATCAAAATCATCAAAAAACCATATTACTTCCTAGGCTAAATTTGAAAAACGGCACAAAACTATTCCACTTTCTATAAAAACACTCATCAACTCTCATCAACTATCAGTTTCTGAAAAAAAAATACCCCTAAATTTTCTGAGTCGAATGGACCAAAGTGATCAAAATGAACCAAATTTTGTTTTTCAAAGTTACCTTACTTCCTAGTTGGGTACCCAATTATACAAATAAAAAGACATAGACAGTAGCTAGTGACCAAACAAAAGTAGTAGTTCAACGTATAAAACATTGTATTACATAAATAACACTATACAAACTTCCTTATACTACCAGTGACTTCCTCACATTCAAGTACAATACATACCTGTAACACGTTTCTCGACATGCCCAGCCTAAAATTAGTCTAATCAGCTCTACAGGCCTTAGTTTTATCATTTCTAAATTGGTTATGTTCATCTCAGTCAGTCCTATGATTCATCACAACATTCTTTACAGAATTATGACATTCATGATCCAAACAAATTATCTCCATCAGTCAGTCTCCGAATTTTAATCCATGATCTACTACAACTGCGAATAATATAATCAAATGAGTCAAAATTCGATGCTCGCAGTTTTCAGGATCACTGTTCATTCTTAAATTCTATGATGATGAAAACCTTCTGCTTTCATACCAAATTGTTATCCCCTACCCCGGATACCTACTAATCTGTTCCGATGTGGTGATGCAACAAACAAATTTTCCAAATTAGACACAGCTACTAGAGCCTTAATAATCAAAAATCCTGACAATAAAGCCATCAGAATCACACTTTTAAAGTACCTATACCTTCAATTACAGATTTAACTAAATAGTTCTCAAATCAAACTTTGAATTATCAAATTACATTTGATACATAACTCTATCAATATAAACTTATATACACAATTAGAAACTGAACAATCCAACACTTGCCCAAACCTCAATCGTTGGTTTGATCCAAGCTCCACCCCACTTTGTTCAAAAATACTCAAGGTAAATACTGTGACTTTGGGGAGGCCACGCTCAATAATCCTTCTCTTCAATTTAATTAATTGCACGATACTCATATTTCCTTACGGTAATATTTATTTAATTTTCTTATAGAAATTGGGATCTTCGATTTAAATAATTGACCAAACCTCAATCGATGCCCTTGCAATGTAAAGAACCTCACGCTAAAGATACTTTCTTTTCACTTACATCGTTGAACGAATTAAAGTAATCTTCTGTTAACCAAATTCATCACATTTTGTATACATATGATTCCATTAAAAATGAAGTTCCGAACGAATACATCTTAAAAGAACACTAACATAATAAATAAAAATTTATTTATTTCCTCCATATGTTTTGGCAGAACCTATCATTTACCATAAATAAATAAAATCTTATCTCGAAATCAGAACATGTATCCATTGAAAAAAAATTCCTAATATCTACACTATTTGATTAATATCCAATTCTCATAATCCGATACATGATGGATACTTCAACTTTTCATATATTCTCATCTTCCAAAACTCAAAATCACAAAGTTAGGTTACTCGTTATATACACAGATTTTCCACACACAACCAATCTCCTACAATAATAAATTTATCTTCCCCGAAAGTGGGCTCAAATACTTAAATTCAAATTTTAATGAAATCGGCTACAAACACTGGACTATAACCCACAAAATTAGCTTTAAATAGTGAACTTCTGAATGTTGACAAGCAGATGTGGACTATAACCCACAAAAATGGCTAAAGTACTTAAAAGTTATAATTTCTGGAAATCATTTTAAAACAGTGTGGACTATAATCCCCCCAAAAAAGCTAACACACGTAAATTTAAGATTTATCGAATTTAGCTAAAATCTATGAACTATAACCCACAAAGTTAGCGAAAATAATGAATTTTTGAAAGAAAAAAAAAATCAAAATTATAATCTACAAAAGTTGACCAAAACAATTAAATTCAGAATTTGTTTAAAAACGGCGGGGGACTATATAACCAAAAAAGTTAGCTGAAAAATATTTCAGAGTTTTGTCGAAAATGGCTTAAAATAGTGGACACCCATAAAAAGTTGACTAAAACACTTCGATTGAAAATTTCTGGAAATCAGTTTTTAAAATGTAGACGAAAAATCGATAGTGACTTTGATTTTTTTGCAAAATTGGCTAAAAAGTGTGGCTACACATAAAGGATGGCTAAAACCCTTAAATTCAGCTAAATACTGTGGACTATATAACCCAAAAAGTTAGCTAAAACAATTAAATTCAAAATCTCTTAAAATCAGCTAAAATCGGCGGACGTTCATAAAACAAGCTAAAATAGTGAATTTTTGAATTTTCTCAAAATCATTAAAAATAATGGACCCACAAAAATTAACTAAAACCCTTAAAATCATATTGATCGAAATCAACTAAAATGTGTGCACTAGCCCATAATGCAATCTAAACGAGCAAAAATTCGAATTTTCTCAAATAATCTCAAACAAGTAGCCATCTGAATATTCTCGAAATCATTAAAAATAATTGACTACAACCCATTATCTATAATCGATATATAACCTCATTAATAATTCTTTTCCATTTACTACTAAAAAAAATTGCACCCAAAGGTGACAGATTACTCGGTCCATTAACACTTCTCTTTTCTAGCATAGAACAAATATAACTTTAACATTTTTTTAAAACTATCCAAACTTGAATGTCATGAAGAAGGTCAATCAATTGTTAATGAAATCATCAGAATCATCAAAAAACCCATATTACTTCCTAGGCTAAATTTGAAAAACGGCACTAAACTATTCCACCTTCTATAAAAACACCCATCAACTATCAGATTTTGAAAGAAAAAAAATACCCCTCAAGTTTTGTGAGTTGAAAAGACCAAAGTGAATTTGGACAAAATGAACCAAACTTTGTTTTTCAAAGTTACCTTATTTCCTCGTCGGGTACTCAATTATACAAATAAAAAGACATAGACAGTAGCTAGTGACCAAACAAAAGTAGGAGTATAACTTATAAAACACTGTATTACATACATAAGACTTTACAAACTTCCTTATACTAACAGTGACTTCTTCACATTCATGTACAATACATACCTGTAACACGTTTCTCGACATGCCCGTCCTAAAATTAGTCTAATCAGCTCTATAGGCCTTAGTTTTATCATTTCTAAATTGGTTATGTTCTTCTCAGTCAGCCATATGATTCATCACAACATTCTTTACAGAATTATGACATTCATGATCCCAAAAAATTATCTCCTTCAGTCTCCAAATTTTAATCCCTCATCTACTACAACTGCGAATAATATAATCAAAGGAGTCAAGATTCGATGCTCGCAGTTTTCAGGATAACTGTTCATTTTTAAATTCTATGATGATGAAAACATTCTGCTTTGATACCAAATTGTAATACCCTACCCCGGATACCAACTAATCTGATCCGATGTGGTGATGCAACTAACAATTTTTCAAATTAGACGCAGCTACTAGAGCCTTAATAATAAAAAATCCTGACAATAAAGCTATCCGAATCATACTTTTAAAGTACCTATTAGAGCCTTAATAATCAAAAATCCTGAAAATAAAGCCATCAGAATCACACTTTTAAAGTACCTATACCATCAATTACAGATTTAACTAAATAGATCTCAAATCAACCTATGAATTATCAAATTACATTTGATACATAACTCTATCAATATAAACTTATATACACAATTAGAAACTGAACAATCCAACACTTGCCCGAACCTCAATCGTTGGTTCAATCCAAGCTCCACCTCACTTTATTCAAAAATACGCAAGGAAAATATTGCGACTTTGGTGAGGCCACGGTCAATAATCCTTCTCTTCCATTTAATTAAATGCACGATATTCATATTTCCTTAGGGTAATATTTATTTAATTTCCTTATAGAATTGGGATCTTCAATTTAATTAATTGCCCAAACCTCAATCGATGCCCTCGCAATGTAATGAACCACACGCTAAAGATACTTACTTTTCCCTTACATTGTTGAACGAATTAAAGTAATCTTCAGCTAACCAAATTCATCACATTTTGTATACATATGATTCCATTAAAAACGAAGTCCCGAACGCATACATCATCAAAGAACACTAACATAATAAATAAAAATTTACTTATTTCCTCCATATGTTTTGGCATAACCTATCATTTACCACAAAAAAATAAAATCTTATCTCGAAATAAGAACATGTATCCATTGAAAACAATTTCCTAATATCCACAAATTTTGATTAAAATCCAATTCTCATAATCCGATACATGATGGATACTTCAACTTTTCATATATTCTCATCTTCCAAAACTCAAAATCACAAAGTTAGGTTACTCGTTATATACAAAGATTTTCCACACGCAACCAATCTCCGACAATAATAAAGTCAACTTCCCCGAAAGTTGGCTCAAATACTTAAATTCAGATTTTAAAGAAATTGGCTATAAACGGTGGACTATAACACACAAAATTAGCTTTAAATAGTGCACTTCTGAATGTTGACAAGCAAATGTGGACTACAACCCCAAAAATTGACTAAAATACTTAAAAATTTAAAATTTCTTGAATTCATTTACAATTTGTGGACTATAATCCCCCCAAAAAAGCCAACACACGAAAATTTAAGATTTATCGAATTTAGCTAGAATCTATGGACTATAACCGACAAAGTTAGCTAAAATACTGAATTTTTGAAGAAAAAAATTTCAAAATTATAATCTACAGAAGTTGGCTAAAACACTTAAATTCAGAATTTCTTTAAAAACAATGGGGGTATATAACCAACAAAGTTGGTGGAATAATATTTCAGAGTTTTGTCGAAAATGGGCTTAAAACAGTGGACACCCATAAAAAGTTGACTAAAACACTTCGATTTAAAATTCTGGAAATCAGTTTTTAAAATGTAGACTAAAAATCGATAGTGACTTTTTGAATTTTTGCAAAATGGGCAAAAAATTGTGGTTATATACATAAAGGTTGGCTAAAACACTTAAAATTATAACTTCTCAAATTCAGCAAAATACTATGGACTAGATAACCCAAAAAGTAAGCTAAAACACTTAAATTCACAATTTCTTAAAATCAGCTTAAATCGGCAAACGCTCATAAAACTAGCTAAAATAGTGAATTTTTGAATTTTCTCGAAATCATTAAAAATAATGGACCCACAAAAGTTAACTAAAACCCTTAAATTCAGATTCAGCTAAAATGTGTGGATTAGCCCATAATGCAGTCTAAAACAGCAAAATTTCAAATTTTCTCAAACAATCTCAAACAAGTAGCCATCCGAATATTCTCGAAATCATTAAAAATAATGGACTATCCATTATCAATAATCCATATATAACCTCATATATAATTCTTTTCCATTTACTACAAAAAAAAATTGCACCCAAAGGTGATAGATTACTCCGTCCATTAATACTTCTCTTTTTTAGCATAAGACAAATATAACTTTAACATCTTTTAAAACTATCCAAACTTGTATGTCATGAAGAAGGCCAATCTACTATTAATGATATCATCAAAATCATTAAATAACCATATTACTTCCTAGGCTAAATTTGAAAAACGGCACTAAACTATTTCACTTTCTAAAAAAACACCCATCAACTATCAGATTCTACAAATAATTTACCCCACAAGTTTTCTGAGTCGAATGGAAGTGATTTTGGACAAAATGAACCAAATTTTGTTTTTCAAAGTAACCTAATTTCCTAATTGGGTACCCAATTATACAAATAAAAAGACAGAGACAGTAGCTAGTGACCAAACAAAAGTAGGAATTTAATGTACAAAACATTGTATTACATACATAACACTATACAAACTTCCTTATACTATCAGTAACTTCTTCACATTCATGTACAACATACCTGAAACACGTTTCTCGACAAGCCCGTCCTAAAATTAGTCTAATCAGCTCTATAGGCCTTATTTTTATCATTTCTAAATTGGTTATCTTCTTCTCAATCAATCATATGATTCATCACAATATTCTTTACAGAATTATGACATTCATGATCCAAACACATTCATGATCCAAACAAATTATCACCTACAGTCCCAAAATTTTAAACCCTTATCTACTACAACTGCGAATAATACAATCAAATGAGTCAAGATTCGATGCTCCCAGTTTTAAGGATCATTGTTCATTCTTAAATTCTATGATGATGAAAACATTCTGCTTCGATACTAAATTGTAATCCCCTACCCCAGATACCTACTGATCTGATCCGATGTGGTGATGCAACAAACAATTTTTCAAATTAGACACAGCTACTAGAGCCTTAATAATCAAAAATCCTGACAACAAAGCCATCAGAATCACACTTTTAAAGTACCGATACCATTAATTACAGATTTAACTAAATAGTTCTCAAATCAACCTTTGAATTATCAAATTACATTTGATACATAACTCTATCAATATAAACATATATACACAATTAGAAACTGAACAATCCAACACTTGCCCAACCTCAATCATTGGTTCGATCCAAGCTCCACCCCACTTTATTCAAAAAAAACTCAAGGAAAATATTGTGACTTTGGAGAGGCCACGCTCAATAATCCTTCTTTTCCATTTAATTAATTGCACGATATTCATATTTCCTTAGGGTAATATTTATTTAATTTTCTTACAGAAATTGGGATCATCAATTTAATTAATTGCCCATACCTCAGTCGATGCCCTTGCATTGTAAAGAACCACACGCTAAAGATACTTTCTGTTCCCTTACATTGTTGAACGAATTAAAGTAATCTTCAGCTAACCAAATTCATCACATTTTGTATACCTATGATTCCATTAAAAACAAAGTCCCGAACGCATACATCATAAAAGAACACTAACATAATAAATAAAAATTTATTTATTTCCACAATATGTTTTGGCATAACCTATCATTTACCACAAATAAATAAAATCTTATCTCGAAATCAGAACATGTATCCATGGAAAACAATTTCCTAATATCCACACAATTTGATTAATAACAAATTCTCATAATCCGATACATGATGGATACTTCAACTTTTCTTATATTCTCATCTTCCAAAACTCAAAATCACAAAGTTAGGTTACTCGTTACATACAAAGATTTTCCACACGCAACCAATCTCCGACAATAATAAAGTCAACCTCCCCGAAAGTTGGCTCAAATACTTAAATTCAGATTTTAAAGAAATCGGCCATAAACGGTGGACTATAACCCACAAAATTAGCTTTAAATAGTGAACTTCTGAATGTTGACAAGCAAATGTGGACTATAACCCCAAAAATTGGCTAAAATACTTAAAAATTTAAAAAAATTTGAAATCATTTAAAAATTGTGGACTTTAATCCCCCCCAAAAAAGCTAACACACGTAAATTTAAGATTTATCGAATTTAGCTAGAATCTATGGACTATAACCGACAAAGTTAGCTAAAATACTAAATTTTTGAAGAAAAAAATTTCAAAATTATAATCTACAAAAGTTGACTAAAACACTTAAATTCAGAATTTCATTAAAAACGGTGGCAGTATATAACCAACAAAGTTGGTGGAATAATATTTCAGAGTTTTGTCAAAAATGGGCTTAAAACAGTGGGCACCCATAAAAAGTTGATTAAAACACTTCGATTTAAAATTCTGGAAATCAGTTTTTAAGATGTAGACTAAAAATCGATAGTGACTTTTTGAATTTTTTGCAAAATGGGCAACAAATTGTGGTTATATACATAAAGGTTGGCTAAAACACTTAAAATTATAAGTTCTCAAATTCAGCAAAATACTATGGACTAGATCACCCAAAAAGTAAGCTAAAACACTTAAATTCACAATTTCTTAAAATCAGCTTAAATCGGCAGACGCTCATAAAACTAGCTAAAATAGTGAATTTTTGAATTTTCTCGAAATCATTAAAAATAATGGACCCACAAAAGTTAACTAAAACCCTTAAATTCATATTCAGCTAAAATGTGTGGATTAGACCATAATGCAGTCTAAAACAGCAAAATTTCAAATTTTCTCAAACAATCTCAAACAAGTAGCCATCCGAATATTCTCGAAATCATTAAAAATAATGGACTATCCATTATCAATAATCCATATATAACCTCATATATAATTCTTTTCCATTTACTACAAAAAAAAATGCACCCAAAGGTGATAGCTTACTCCGTCCATTAATACTTCTCTTTTTTAGCATAAGACAAATATAACTTTAACATCTTTTAAAACTATCCAAACTTGTATGTCATGAAGAAGGCCAATCTACTATTAATGATATCATCAAAAACATTAAATAACCATATTACTTCCTAGGCTAAATTTGAAAAACGGCACTAAATTATTTCACTTTCTAAAAAAACACCCATCAACTATCAGATTCTACAAATAATTTACCCCACAAGTTTTCTGAGTCGAATGGAAGTGATTTTGGACAAAATGAACCAAATTTTGTTTTTCAAAGTAACCTAATTTCCTAATTGGGTACCTAATTTCCGAATCGGGTACCCAATTATACAAATAAAAAGACAGACAGTAGCTAGTGACCAAACAAAAGTAGGAGTTTAACGTATAAAACATTGTATTACATACATAACACTATACAAACTTCCTTATACTATCAGTAACTTCTTCACATTCATGTACAATACATACCTGAAACACGTTTCTCGACATGCCTGTCCTAAAATTACTCTAATCAGCTCTATAGGCCTTATTTTTATCATTTCCAAATTGGTTATGTTCTTCTCAGTCAGTCATATGATTCATCACAATATTCTGTACAGAATTACGACATTCATGATCCAAACAAATTATCTCCTATAATCTCCAAATTTTAATCCCTTATCTACTACAACTGCGAATAATATAATCAAATGAGTCAAGATTCGATGCTCGCAGTTTTAAGGATCATTGTTCATTTTTAAATTCTATGATGATGAAAACATTCTGCTTTGATACCAAATTGTAATCCCCTACCCCGGATACCTACTAATCTGATCCGATGTGGTGATGCAACTAACAATTTTTCAAATTAGACACAGCTACTAGAGCCTTAATAATTAAAAATCCTGACAATAAAGCCATCAGAGTCACACTTTTAAAGTACCTATACCATCAATTACAGATTTAACTAAATAGTTCTCAAATCAAACTTTGATTTATAAAATCACATTTGATACATAACATTATCAATATAAACTTATATACAAAATTAGAAACTGAACAATCCAATAGTTGCCCAAACCTCAATCGTTGGTTTGATCCAAGCTCCACCCCACTTTATTCAAAAATACTCAAGGAAAATATTGTGACTTTGGTGAGGCCACGCTGAATAATCCTTCTCTTCCATTTAATTAATTGTACGATATTCATATTTCCTTTCGGTAATATTTATTTAATTTCCTAAGAGAAATTGGGATCTTCAATTTAATTAAATGCACAAACCTCAATCGATGCCCTCGCAATGTAAAGAACCAAATGCTAAAGATACTTTCTTTTCCCTTACATTTGTAACACCCCGTATTTCTAGAGAGTATAAATACTAGTATATACTATATAGTATAGTATATATAAAAAGAATTTTAAAAAAAAAGATGATTAGTAGTTAGTGGTGGCCTATAGAAGATCCTTTGGGATTCTAATCAAAGGATTAGTGATGATGAAGCCTATAAGATGGCTTATGGGCTTAGGGACATTAAAAGGAGAAAAGGACAAAAAAATAAATGAAAGAAATGAAGAGTGCACACATTCATGCATTGGTGACGTGGGTGATAGTGAGAAAATATCCCATATCGGATGGAGGTTGGAAAAGGTGAGAGTATATATTAGGAAAACCATATGATAAAGGTTACCTAACGGGTTAACCCACCTTTTGATGGTACCTGTGGTGAGCGTGGCTAGAATTTAGTTAATTGTGTGCGTACGAGTTGAGTACGGGGCATTATAGATGGTATCAGAGCCAACTTTCGACATCGAATGTAGAACTTGTAGAAAGAAGATGCGTAAGACCCTAGGTGGGTAGCGATATGTATATGAGATGCGTAAAACCCTTGGTGGGCAGCGATTATGAGACACAGTCTACATTCGACTAGAAAGGCAATCCTGTGCTAGATTGCATGTTCCGTATTCAGTGAGGACGCTGAATTCTTAAGAGGGGGTAAATGTAACACCCCGTATTTCTAGAGAGTACAAATACAAGTATATGCTATATAGTATAGTATATATAAAAAGAATTAAAAAAAAAGATGATTAGTAGTTAGTGGTGGCCTATAGAAGATCCTTTGGGATTCTAATCAAAGGATTAGTGATGATGAAGCCTATAAGATGGCTTATGGGCTTAAGGACATTAAAAGGAGAAAAGGACAAAAAAATAAATGAAAGAAATGAAGAGTGCATGCATTCATGCATTGGTGACATGGGTGATAGTGAGAAAATATCCCATATCGGATGGAGGTTGGAGAAGGTGAGAGTATATATTAGGAAAACCACATGATAAAGGTTACCTAACAGGTTAACACACCTTTTGATGGTGCCTATGGTGGGCGTGGCTAGAATTTAGTT